>CM053627.1:81252869-81273846 GCA_028646595.1 Phalanger gymnotis
GAAGAGGGGAGAAAAAAGTTGTTTTTTTTTTTATGCAACTAGAAAATAAGATGCACAGGCAATGGGGCACAGAGATTTATCTTGCCCTACAAGAAAGGAAGGGAAAGGGGGATGGGAGGGGAATGGGGTGACGGAGGGGAGGGCAGACTGGGGAACAGGGCAACCAGAGTGTACACCATCTTGGAGTGGGGGGGGGAGGAAATGGGGAGAAAATTTGTAATTCAAACGCCTGTGAAAATCAATGCTGAAAACCAAACATGTCAAAAATAAATTTAAAAAAAAAATTAAACATACATATATAATTCACTTAATTCAAGTGAAAAAGTCAACACCCTGAACTTCAGAGAAAATACAAACAGAAATTACAAGCAAAAATTATATAAACAGAGTTAAATAACACAAATCAACAGATAGGCTTTTAGCCATCTGACCAAGACATTATGTACATAGTTACCAGAGAGAGAAGCACCAACTTCTGGGTTTTTCAGAGCTGGGAGGCTGCTTAACAGCTACTGGAGACTTGTCTGGTCAAATCACACAACACTCTTCCGGTGAATGAGCCCCCAAGCAAAATGCTAACCTCAGAATACACATACACTTCTTCAGGGTCAGCTAGTGTCACAAATATGAGACTCAAACTCATGTAATGTAGGCTTTCTTGTGACATAACCAGGTCATCAAAGACTCTTGATTCAATCAAAGACTCTTGATTCAAAAAAAGGACTCAGTCAAAGGCACTTGATTGCCTTAGTGCTGAGAAGGACTACAAAACAAAAGACAACAAAAGTCCCACTTTACTTGCTATTCCACCCCCATGCACCACTTCAGCTGCATCCCATAAATTTTGGTATGTTGCCTCATTGTTGTCATTTTCTTTAATGAAATTATTAATTGCTTCTATGATTTTTCTTGGAATCACTTATTTTTTAGGATTGGAATATTTAATTTCTAATTAACTTTTGATCTCTCTTTCCTTTGTCCATTATTGAATGTAATTTTTATTGCATTGTGATCAGAAAAGGATTAATTTACTATTTCTGTTTTTCTATCATATCTCTGGAGAAAACAGAATGGTAATAGGAAAAAACATACCTTTTTTAAGAAGTGCATGGCACTCGCACAAAAAAATTGATCATACATTTTATTCACCTCCTTAACTTCTTTCTTGCTTATTTTTTGGTTAGATTTATCTAGTTCTGAGAGGGGAAAGTTGAGGTTCCCCATTAGTGCAGTTTTATTATCTATTTTCTACTGTAACTCATCCAACTTTTCCTTCAAAAATTTAGATGCTGTAACATTTGGTGCACATATGTTTAATATTGATATGACTTCATTGTCTATGGCACCTTTCAGCAAGGTATAGTTTCCTTCATTGTCTCTTTTAATTAGATCTATTTTTGCTTTTGCTTTGTCTAAGATCATGATTGCTACTCCTGCTTTCTTTGCTTCAGCATAATATATTCTGCTCCAGTCTCTTACCTTTACTCTATGTGTATCTCTCTGCCTAAAGGGTGTTTCTTGTAAGCAACATATTATAGGGTTCTTGTTTTTAATCCATTCTGTTCTTTCCATTTTATGGGTGAGTTCATCCCCTTAACATTTATAGTTATGATAACTAACTGCATATTTCCCCCCATGCTTTTTTCCCCTTATTTATCCCCCTCTCTGTCTTAACCCCCACCCCTTCCCTCCTAATCTACCCTCCCTTTTATCTGTCCCACCTACCCCTTCTATGATCCTCATCCTTTTTTACTTCTTTATAGAGTAAGATAGATTTCTATATCCAACTGAATGTATATGTAATTCCCTCTTTGAGGCAATTTTAAGGAGAGTAAGTTCAAAGTTTTGCCTACCATGCCTACCCCTCTCCATTATAATAGCTATTTTCATGCCTTTTTTCATGCAGAACAATTTATACCATTCAATCTTACCCCTTCTGTTTCTTCCAGTGCAATTTCCTTTCTCACCGCATTATTTTTTTGGTGGGGGGCAGGGAGTGGGATAGGGTATTATCCCATTAAAGTCACCATAGTGACTTTCTATAGTCAAGATTTTTTGTTGTTTTTGTGCATTTTTTTGTCTGTGAGGTGTGTGTGTATGTGTGTGTGTGTGTGTGTGTGTATGTGTGTGTGTGTATGTGTGTGACTTGATGTTTTTATGTGAGAGTTGGGCTCTGATCCTAAACTGTCCCAAGCTTTTTGTGCTGGATCTTACTGCCGACTTTCATTGGGCTTCAGGGCTTAGCTACTCGATTTCTCTGAATGGTAGGATACATTTCTGGTTTGTACTGAGGGGTGGGGCCTCCCTATTGGCCTCCCTTGGGTACGGCGTTTAGCTGCTGACCTGCCCCAAGGGTGGGGTCTTCTGTAAGTTTGCTATTATAACAGAGTCTTTCTGGTAGATGGCCTGGAGGAGGGATCATGTTACTTGTCTCTCCCAGGGGTGGGGCCCTGATGCCTAGTTACTATGGAAACAAGGTTTCTCTACTGGACCCTGGGGTAGGGCTTCACTACTAGTTAGCTATGGGGTCAAGGCTCCCTTGGTGGTGGGGCCTTGTTGTGCTGCTCACTTGCCTAGGGAGCTGCTGGTATGCAGAAGGGTGGGGCCTTTCTGGTGGACTATCCTAGGCTTGGAGCCTTGCTGCAGGGCCCCTGCTGTGAGCCTGGCTGCTGCTTCTACTCTTGGACCTCACTCCCCTCCCATCCCAGTGAAACAGACCTTTCCTGCCATTCTGTTGCTTTTCCCTGCTCCTGGATCAATTCTGAGGCAAATTTTCTAGTTGTTTGGAGGGGAATTTGGGAGGGCTTCAAAGGGTTCCTTCCTCACTCTGCCATCTTGGCACCAGAAGTCACACAGGAACACATTTTAAACATACCTTTCTATTAAGCAGATGGGACCTTTCCATCTGCAACTTCCTTAATGTGACCTTCAAAGTATGCTGTATAGTACCGATAGAGAAAGAGAAACCAATATCATTAGTATCTAGATATAAAACAATTAACTGGGGTTCTAACAAGCCAATAGTCACAGTAAGCTGCTTTTGTGGAAATCATGGAAATAATTGATTTAAGGAACTGCAACTGTCAACAACCAAAACTGGGTGATTATTATGTCTGGACTTCCAGCTGAGGCACAATTTACATCCACAAACTAATTATTTATTTTGAGTAGTTAACCAGTTTATCTATTAATTTACACCTATGCTAAAAACTGCTAAATGGAAATTTGTGTAGAACATTGATAATGATCTCTGTCTTCAAGGTAGGCAATGCACACACTGTAGGTTTATGATGAGAACAGTGCTGAGACAAGTTCTAGTGTATTATTAAGCCTTCAAAAACAGGAATTGGTTCTTGGGGAGAGGGGTAAAGAGAGAGGGGGAAAATTTAAAACTTGTGGAAGTGAATGTAGAAAACTAAAAATAAATAAACATTAAAAAAACAGGAGTTGGGCACCAAGTGATTTTTGGCTATAGGGGTAGGGTAGTAACCAAATAGCTGCTTTTAGGCTAAAAGCCATCTCTTTACATCAAAGAGGTAGAAAAAAGTTTGATGCCATTATTTCTAACTCCTTGCTATCCTATTTAATACAGAAAGTGAAAGAGATGCACTTTCTCAGGGCTATTTGGTTACATCACCCCTTAAGTTTTTCTGGCACCATGAGAGGCTTGGGGAGGAATGTCTTTTCTTTGCTATTGGCTCAAGCCCCCACAGATTACATTTTCCCTCAGGGTGGGGCAGTAACAAGCAGTCTGTTGTGTTGAGGTGCTAAAGAAGATACAGAGATAAATAATACAATACATTTTTCTCTCTAATATCTCTTTTCTCTCTAATATCTCTTTTCTCTCTAATATCTAGTAGGGAACAAAAAAGTATGACACATATACAAATAAATAAAATACAACTAGTAATATGATAAGGGAATAAGGAAGAAAACAAGCATTTATTAAACACCTGCTGTGTTCCAGGAACTGTGCTAAATGCTGTGCAAAACTATCTCCTTTGGTCCTCACAACAATAGGTGCTATTATCATCCTCATTTTACAATTTAGGAAAATAAGGTAGGTAGAGGTTAAGTGATTTGCCCAGGGTCACACAGCTAGTAAATGTCTGAACTAAATTTGAACTCAGCCTTCCCTGACTCCAAAGCTAGTGTTCTATCCCCTATGCCATCCTTTTTCTTTCCAATGGCACAATATGTCTGGAAATGTGTATGACATAAAAATGAAAAGTGTCAATAAAATTGACTTTATATATACACACATATAGGTATATAGACAGACAGACAGATAGATAGATATTGACTATCCATAATTATGTGTCCCCCATGGAACTACCTAAACAATCTATATGACCCCCAAACCCCAGAAACTTCACGTCCTTTATGATACACAAAAATAACTCATAGTTAAATAAGGCAGATTAAGTGCTTTGAGTTCTTTGCTGAAGAGGGTTGTATCTATATATGTTATGGAAGTTTAAGATGTGATTAAAAGATGATATGTAGTCACAAATACAATAAAGATAAAAGTTGAGAATAAACCTAAGGAAATCATCTAATTTATTGGTTAAAAAAATTTTATTGGAATGAAGAGCAGAAGGAACTTAAAGAAAGATAACCATCTTTACTGAACATTCATGAGCAACCCCTTTTTTAATTTTAGTCTTATACTATATTTATAACAGGGATTCTTTAAAGCCATTCTTTTACAATTAATTTTAATTTTGTTTTGTTTAGGAAAAAAAACATTTTAGATTTACAAAAAGAAGTGGAACACACTTGAACTACCACAATTTTTAAATTGCTGGTGACTATCAAAAAAAAGAAATTCTTTCAATGTAGTCTTATAGGATAAAACAATAGCTATTAATTGAGAATTAAATGCTGGTAGAACCTATAAAAAGCAAACTTAAACCCAATCACTTCCAAGCACTTTTTAACTCATGGGACACTGATTAAAGCCGGGCTCCTAGATATGTGCAGAATTTTAGTCTAATTATTTCAGCACTTAACATTTAGATAAAGAATGAGGAATTTTACAGAAAAAAAATACTGGTGGGAAAAGGTATAAAAACCCCATTTCTATTCTAGCAAAATTCGATGATACATTATAAAAGACGTCAGTCTTCACCACACTATCCAGCAAAAATGTTCAACTGAATAAAAGTATGAAGCATGTCATCCTATAAAAGTCCAGATACCGAACCACAGCTCTAGCTTAAAATTTTAAGGTTGGTGCTTTTCCTCACTGGTATAATATGTATATTACAATTTGTTTTCCAGTGACCGTGCATTCATTACTTTACAACACCCTGGAAAAAAAGGAAATACCTGAATCATCTGGGTATAAAATAACCCACATCATCTGTTGAGAATCCATTTTAAAGATCTCTTTAAATACTCTATTGTAAATTACAGATAATAAAGAATTATACACATATCTACTCTATTGTAAATTACAGATAATAAAGAATTATACACCTATCAGGATTTACTCTTGGTGCAAAATAGTTCTAATAGCTGTCCACAGTTCTTTCTAACATTCTTCTTCTTATTCTGATTATATCAGGGAAGATGTTTCCATTATATGTTACTTCTTTTTAAAGCTCAATTAAAAAAAACAAATTATTGATATATTTTGTTTTTTATATCACCTTCATTATATATTCCTCCCTGATCCCTTGCCTAGCCAGTCACCTCTTGTAATGAAGAATAAAAAAGATTTAGAAAAAAATCTCAGGAAAACCAACCTACCCATCAGTTGAGTCTGATAGTATATGAAATATTTTTTACACCAATGATTCCTTAGCTCTACGAAGAAGGGAGAGTCATGCATCTGCAACTTTTCTCGGGGGCTGAGTTTATTGATCATTAAAATTACAAAGCTCAGTTTTCTTTTCATTGTTATTTTTTTTCTCTTTGCATTAGCAAAGTCATTTTAACACCTCGCTTTTAGTGTCTTATAGTTTTATACTACCTCCATCCAAAAATGGCTGTTAATATCCCTTTTAAACTAGGGGTACATACCGACCTCAGAAGTCTGCAAGTAGTAGTGGAAGCCATGATCATTGCAATAGAAACAACTCATTTATATGGTATGTTAAAATTTTAAAATCACTTTCTTCAAAATTGTTGCACACTAAGTAGTGGAACTATTATTATATCCATTTTGAAAATGAGGAAAACAATTGCCATGAAGGGAAGGCAGCTCTGGAATTTGGTAGCATCAGAAAGCAAGAAATAAAAGTTTCCATTGTGTCATCCTGTGAGAAAGCAGAAAAGGAGTCCCTGTATTTTATCTATGCATTAGCAAACAACTGCAATTTTATTTTGATTGTTTTTTTATTATGAACTTAACAAACATTTCAATATATACATAAGAAAAAAGTATTCGTATATGAAACTAACAAAACTGTCCTGCATGTCTGTTTCCCATTCTGAGCACCTCTCTGTCCCATTCTATGTACTTTCAAATATTTCCTTGATATTGTTTCCTTCTTTTCTTGCCTTTTTTGAAATCATTACCTACTGACCCCACCACAAAAGTCATCTTTTACTTTTTTTTATTTTAATAATCTTCCTTCCCACTACACCTTCCAGCCTCCAATGAGCAAATATAATAAGCCCTCAACACATATATGCATAGTCTAGTGAAATAAATTCCTACATCAACCATCACTTGTATCACAAGAGGTGAGAAGGATGTTTTGTCTTCATTCTTTTGGACTGATGGTTTATCATTATACTATTCAGAGTTTTAAAATCTTTCAAATTTTTTTAAAATTCTAAAGTGTTATTACATATATCTATGTACAGTGTGCTTTTGCAAACTTTAAAGCACTATCTAAACGCTAGCTATTATTGTCAAAGAAGATATTACACATTATTTTTACTTATTTCAACTGTATTCATCCACTTGTTGGGGATTAGATGAAATGCATCTTTTAAGTAGGATCTGGGCCTTCTTGTCTTGTACCTCAATAGTAGACACAGACATTTCATGATTTTTCTCATAAAGAGGTTATTTCTAGGCATCTCTCCATTATTAAATACCACTTTAATTGAGGCCTGCATCAGTCACAAATTGTTAACTTCAGCTTCGTTATTCGGTTCTCATTGTGCCTGCTTGTTCTCCATGCCATTACTCAATCTGTTGCATTTAGCCAAGAATGCCTTTGGATTGACCCACTCTGTCCATGTAAATCCTACATTTATTTCTAGATCCAGCCCTTCATTCACCTCTTCCAGGAAGCTTTTTAGAGTAGATATTGTCTGTTGCTAGCTCTTCCAAAAACCCTCATGGTCTTCCCTTCCACCTGTTATATTTAACATTCTCTCAGCCCTTTAGTATGAAGTCTGTGTCCTAAAACATTCACCATCCCTTAGGAACTATTCTCTGGTTTGTGAATTATATTATATACATATATATTATATATATATATATTTGTGAATTAAATTATATTATATATACATAATATTTATATTTGTTGTCTGATCTTCTATATTGCAAATTACCCAAGAGCAAGAAATGTATCATATTCCCTTTAAATAGTCCTC
This sequence comes from Phalanger gymnotis, assembly GCA_028646595.1. Classification (NCBI taxonomy): domain Eukaryota; kingdom Metazoa; phylum Chordata; class Mammalia; order Diprotodontia; family Phalangeridae; genus Phalanger; species Phalanger gymnotis. The sequence goes on from CM053627.1 coordinate 81,260,427, forward strand.
AACACTAAGCATAATACTGGCACATTGTGAGGAAGCATAATGTAGAAAAATCTCTAGTCTTGGAGTCAGAAGACCTGAAGTAGTATCTGTACTCTGACATAAACTTTGAGACACTGAGCAAGTTGCTTAGCCTCAACAAGCCTCAGTTGCCAAGTATGTAAAATAGAGGCTTATAATTTTTGTACTATCAGCTCTATCTAACTCATAACTCTGGGTTATGATCAAAGTGTTCCACAAGCTTTAAAGAGCTATAAGCATTACTATCACCTACCAAGCATAATTACTAATGCTTAAAATTACACTAGGACTTTGGAGATAGGCTGTTTTTATGTGCCTTGTTATTCTAGGTTTTCAGTAAATGTTTGTTGAGTTCCAAATAAGAAATGAAAATCAAAGGTTTTTCCTCTAATATGCTTAGCATCTCTAAGTATTTGTCACATATTATTCTGCGTTATAGTTACTGTACTTAGGTGGGCATCATTTGTGCCTCTTAGACTACAACCTTCATGAGGGCACTTTGCTTTATCCAGACTATTTTTCTTGCTCCAGGCTTAGCTGAGGAGTATATCGTTTTAGAGCCTCATCTTTGACTTTAATGGACATTTATCACATCTGCAACACCTTTTAAAAAATCATATTTCTCCCAGATGTCAGTAAGACATGCAGAAGTCATCATTTTTCAACTCTAGGCTATAGAGCAATAGAGAATAGTGAATTTTGTAAATCATAGGCAGCTTAAACTTCCATAATACTTCACTAGCAATAAAATCTCTTTAAATTTTTTCTGTGAAATGAAGATTGTCAATCCAGGAGATCTACATAATCCTTTATTATTTTTTTCTTTTATAAAAGTATTTTAAAAGTATCATTTATTCATTTTAAATATCTTTCTTTTTAAATTTCGAGTTCCAAATTCTCACCCTCCCTCCAATTCTCTCGTCCACCCACTAAGAAGGCAAGTAATAAGACATCAAATATACATGTGAAGCCATGCTAAACATTTATTAGCCATGTTTCAAGAAAAAGTTAAGAAAAATAAAGGAAATAAGAAAATTGTACTACAATTTGCTTTCAGAATTCCTCAGTTCTCTTACTGGAGGTAAATAGTACTTTTTCATCATGAGTCGTTTGGAATTGTTTTGCATCACTGTACTGATCAGAGCAGCCAAGTCCTTCACAGTTGATCATCATTACAACATTGCTGTTACTATGTGCAATGATCTCCCAGTTCTTCTCATTTCACTATGCATCAGTCTGTATAGCTCTTGCCATATTTTTCTAAAACCACTCCCCTAATTATTTCTCATAACACAATAATACTCCATCACAATCATATACAACATATTCAGCCCCTCTTCTATAGATGAGTAACCTTCTATTTCTAAATCTCTGCTGCCACAAAAAGAGCTACTATAAATACTTTTGTACATATTGGACCTTTTCATTTTCCTTTAATTTTTTTTTGAGATATAGACCTAGCAGTAGTATTGTTGAATCAAAGGATATGCATAATTTTATAGCCCTTTGGGTATAGTTCCAAATTGTTCTCCAGAATGAGTGAACCAGTCCACTATTCCACAGATGATTCATTGGTATACCTGTTTTTTTTTTCATTATCCCTTCCAGCATTTGTCTTTCTAAAAGGTATGCGGTAGTATCTCAGAGTTGTTTTAATTAGCATTTCTCTAATCAACAATGATTTAAAGCTTTTTTTCGTATGATTATTGAGAGCTTTGATGTCATCTTCTGGGAACTGACTGCTTACATCCTTTCCCCATTTATCAATTGGAGAATGTCTTTTATTTTTATAAATTTAGTTCAATTCTATACTCAGTATATATTTTAAAAATGAGGCCTATATCAGAGAAACTTGCTGTAAAAATTTTGGATATTACTTCATTGTCAATGGTACCTGTTAGCAAAATGTAGTTTTCCTGATTATCTCTTTTGATTAGTTCTATTTTTCCTTTTGCTTTACCTGTGATCATGGTTCCTTACCCTGACTTTTATTTTTACTTTAGCCTCAAACTTTTTCGTGGGTTGTTTACAGAGCTAGTTCTGGGGCTCTGTAGGTTTTTGGTGCTTCCAAGGTAGTGTGATCCTGGGAGAAGTATATTCACTACTCTACTAGCATGCACTCTTTTGGGGGTGAGGAATTATATTAAATTTTAATTTTTTTCTCAATTACATTTAAACAAAAATTTTAAACATTTTTAAAATTTTGAATTTTGTATTCTTTCTCCCTTCTCTTCCTCCCTGTGAGAAGGCAAGCAATTTTATTTTGATTATACATGTGAGGTCATGCAAAATATATTTCCATATTTTCCATGTTTAAAAGAAAATACAAACAAAATAAAACAATAAATATAAAGTTTTTTGAAGTATATTTCTTATTTATTTTTTAGTTTGTAACATTCATTTTTATAAGATTTTGAGTTCTAAATTTTCCCCCTCCTTCCTTCTTCCCTTCCCAAGATGGCATTCAAACTGATATAGGCTATACATGTATGATCATATTAAATATGTCTCCACATTAGTCATGTTGTGAAAGAAGAATCAGAACAAGAGGGAAAATATACAAGAAAGAAAAAAAAGAAAATAGTATGCTTTCTGCATTCAGATTCCATAGTTCTTTTTCTAGATGTGCATAGCATTTTCCATCATGAGTCAAAAAGTATTTTTCAATCTGCCTTCAGAGTTTTATCAATTCTCTCTGTGGAGGTAAATAGCACTTTTCATCATGAGTCTTTTGGGATTGTCTTAGATCATTGTCTTTAAAAGTTTCACAGTATGTGCTGTCATATGCACAATGTTCTCCTGGTTCAGCTCATTTCACTTTGCATCAGTCCATATAAGTCTTCACAGGCTTTTTCTGAAATCATTCTGCTCATCATTTCTTATAGCACAATAGTGCTATATACTACATATACCACATCTTGTTCATATACCACATATACCATATACCACAACTTGTTCAGCCATGCCCCAGTTGAAGGCCATCCACTCAACTTCCAATTCTTTGTCACCACAAAAAGAGATGCTATAAATATTTTGTACCAATAGGCCATTTTTCCTTTTTTTTAATCTCTTTGGGATACAGATCTAGTAGCAGCATTGCAAGGTCAGAGGGTAAGCACACTTTGGGTGTAGTTCCAAATCATTCTCCAGATCAATTTACAACTTCACCAACAGTTTATTAGTGTCTCAATTCTTCCACATGCCTTCAAACTTTTCTCATTTTCCTTTTCTGATAGCTGATCTCATAGATATGAAGTGGTATCTCAGAGTTGTTCTAATTTGTCTTTCTCTAATCAAGAGTGATTTAAAGCATTTTTTCATATGACTGTTATTAGCTTGGGCAGCTAGGTGATGCAGTGGATAAAGTGCCAGGCCTGGAGGCAGGAAGATTCATCTTTGTGAGTTCAAATTTGGCCTTAGACACTTACTAGCTCTGTGACCCTGGGCAAATCTCTTAACCTTGTTCACCTCAATTTTTCTCACATGCAAAATGACCTGGACAAAGAGTTGACAAACCACTACAGTATCTTTGCCAAGAAAATCCCAAAAGTAGGACATGACTGAAAAATGACTGAACAACAAAATTGATAGATTTGATTACTTCTTCTAAAAACTGCACGTTCATATCCTTTGATCATTTACTATTACCATTATTCCCATTATTGGGAAATTACTTGTATTTTTATAAATTTAACTCAGTTCTCTATATAGTTGAGATATGAGACCTTTATCAGAGAACCTTGCTGCAAAGTTTTCCTCAGTTTCTTGTTTCCTTTCTAATCTTGGCTGCCATGATTTTGTTTTTGCAAGATCCTTTTTTAATTTAACTAAATCTGGAAATTAAAGTTTTAAAATAAATGTTAAAAAATTGTTTTTACTTGCAACTGGGAAATAAGATATATAGGCAATGGGGTATAGAAATTTATCTTGCCCTACAAGAAAGTGAGGGGAAAGGGGATGAGAGGGATGGGGTGGGGTGAAAGAAGAGAGGACAGATTGGGGGAAAGGGTAATCAGAATGCATGCCATCTTGGGGTGGTAGGGGAGAGATGGGGAGAAAATTTGTAACTCAAAATCTTGTAGAAATGAATGTTGAAAACTAAAAATAAATAAATTAATTTAAAAAGGAAAAACAATAAAGAAAAACCAAAAAATGTAATCAAAATTATCCATTTTATATCCTGTGATACTCTCTATCTCTTTTTTGGTTGTAAAATCTTCCCTTATCCATAGATTCATTCATTCATTCATTCATTTATTTTTTGGCAGAGGAAGGCATTTTATTACGCTCCTTGAGAGAGCAGGTGTAGTGCTCACTGGAACACTCACCAGATTTATTTATTTTTAAAGAATATTTTTTTCTAATTACATGTAAAAACAATTTTTAACATTCCTTAAAAAAATTTTGAGTTCCAAATTCTACTCTTATCCTATCGCTCTAAATGGTAAACAATTGGATATAGGTCACACATGTGTAATTGTGCAGAACATATTTCCATAGTAGTCATGTTGTAAAAGAAAATACAGATAAAAATAAACAATGAAAAAATAAAGAAAATGAAAAATAATATTATTCGATCTGCATTCAGATGCCTTTAGTTCTTTCTCTTGAGGTGGATAGCATTTTTTCATCATGAGATCTTTGGAAATGTCTTGGAATATTGTATTGCTGAAAATAGCTAAATCATTCAAGGTTTATCTTTGTGCAATATAGTTGTTACTGTGTACAATATTCTCCTGGTTCTGCTCACTTCATTCTGCATCAGTTCATTTAAGTCTTTCTAGGTTTTTCCAAAGCATGCTGTTTGCCATTTCTTTTAGCACTATACTATTCCACTGCAATCATATACCACAATTTGTTCAGCCATTCCCCAAATGGTAGGCATCCCCTAAATTTCCAATTCTTTGCTGCCACAAAAGGCTGCTATAAACATTTTTGTTCAAATAAGTCTTTTTTCCCTTTTTTCATTTATTTATTTTTCGTTTTCAACATTCATTTCCACAAGAGTTTGAGTTCCAAATTTTCTCCCCATCTCTCTGCTCCCCCAAGATGATGTGCATTCTAATTACCCCTTCCCCCAACATATCCTCCCTTCCATCACATCCCACCCCTTCTCTTAGCCCTTTCTCCTTCTATTCTCCCATAGGGCAAGATAGATTTCTATACCCCATTGCCTGTATATCTTATTTCCCAGTTGCATGTAAAAATAAATTTAACATTCACTTATAAAACATCGAGTTGCAAATTCTCTCCCTCCTTACCTGCCCACCCTCACAAGCAATTCGATATAGGTTATACATATTTAGTCAAGCAAAACACTTCCATAATAGTCATGTTGTGCAGAACTAACTATATTTCCTTCCATTCTATCTGGCCCCCTGTTTATTCTATTCTCTCCTTTGACCCTGTCCCTTTTCTAAAGTGTTTGCTTCTGATTACTCCCTTCCCCAATTTGCCCTCCCTTCTATCACCCTCTCTTTATCCCCTACCTCCCTACTTTCCTGTAGGATAAGACAGATTCCCATACCCAGTTGAGTGTGTATGTTACTCTCTCCTTAAGCCAAATACACCTTATCCATAGATTTAACATAAATTTGCCATGCTCTCCTAATTTATTTATGACATCATCTTTTACATCTAAATCATATACCCTCAAGACACACTTTCAAAAATTTGATGAACCTGGAAAAACTAATGAAAACTGCCCTACCAACCAATACTAGAAAATAGACTTAGAACTATTTTGCAGTTCAGATCTTCCTATGGCTTACAAAATTAAGGGGCTATAAAAGCAGAGAAAAAATAAGGGGAAAGAAGAAAGAAAATACTCAAAGGATTTCTAGGGTGGAGTGGGAGGGATCAGAGAAAAAATAGAAATGAAAAAGTACTGGAGAAAAGTGTGATAAAAGAATAGTAGGGAACCCTTTCAAGGGCTGAACTCAGTATATAAAATGTACATTTCTATTGAAGACTATATGTCACTGGAGTCATCATTCACATTATCTATTTCTTTGAAATATTATATCATAAGGATAAAAAGGTTAGAGTTCTTCACAACCTACCCTTGTTTGCAGAAAAACACTTAGTCATCAATTTTATCATCTGGAAGTAGTATCAAAACAAACAATATTCTCACAAACTAAAAATCAGACAAATGTCTCAGGATACCACTCACAAAAAAGGAAGGCAGCAGACCAAATTTCATCTGAAAAACCAGACCACATGAAACAAATTTTATCTGATCTGTCCCAGCTCCACCCCCCCCCCACTATGCCCTTAAGTTTAGGAGACTATTCCATGATATCTTCCCTTCTCAAAAGTCAAATGTATTAAAAATGTTAGTAATAAATGCCTAGGGAACTTCACCCAATTTTAAATCTTGTTTCCAAGTTTCAATCAAATACAGGAATGGTTGTCATTGACTCTCTTTTTCTTCCAACATATTCCTTCCTTGTGCTTTGTCATTTCATCCCAAAATATACAATTTAAATAGCATGATTCTCCTAGGCACACAATCAACTAACCCTACTGAAAACACCAGTTAGGGTTCTCCCCTCTGCCCTTAAGAGACCATAACAATAATGCTAGAATAAAAACATACCATTGAGTCTAAGCAAGTCCCCATCAAATAATAATCCCCAAGACTCCATGGATTATCTTCATATTAATAAGTGAAGATTAGAAGGAAAATTGATTTCTTGACTACTTCTTAAAAATTAAGAATTCTTGTGGATCTTTCACAAATCCACAATGGTAATCAAAGGTCCTATATGAAATAAAATCATTTATATACATAATGGTTAAATCCTTTTCTCCCACTTGTAAATCTAGGGAACAGGAACATGTAACCCTTTTAAAGTTGCCACAGGGTTTTAGAGAGTTTAATGGGTAGTGAATATTTTGTAGTAGTCTTCTAAGAGTAGAGTGGTTGGTTGCAGCTTTAAATTTGCATCAATATTTCTTTGTAAGTAAAAACTTAAATCTAGGTAAGAATAAGAAAAGGCAAAGAAGTAGTAAACACCATCTATATGAGAATGGGACCTCATCTCCTGTAAGCTCTTCATTTTACAAATTTTATGAATTCTCATATCCATAGGAATTTTGGCTCAAGCAACCTTGCTTAAGGTATTGTCAATAATAACTAAATCAAGTAATCTTTTTTTGAGTTTCTGTCATATGCAAAGCAGGCTGTTGAATATTATTGTACTAGAAGAGAGAACTAAAGATATAAAGTTGTTATCTTGTTATGTTTTCCCCAAATATCTGTGTTAATGAAGTAATATTGGTATTAATCCAAATGTAATTTTTCACATTTCTAATCAACAAGTTTAAATGTTATTTTTCTAGATAAATTTGCACATGCCTGAATCGAGGCTAGTCTTTTAACTTCACTAAAGTCTTGCATCATAAAGGTAGAGAGGTAACAAAATCACAGATCTTTGAAATATTGAAGTAAGGACATGAATATTAAATTAAGAAATATATGCAATAATAGGTAGGATTGATATCAGTTTTCTTTCAGTCAGCAAATATCTATTAAACACTTCACCCATGCCAGACATTAAAGCTAATGATACAACATGCATGGGAATGGGATGTGGAAAAGGAAAAAAAGTTGCATCAGTCAGAATTAATGAAATTCTAAGTTCAGAACAATTTGGTGACTGATAGAGGAATTTGGGGGATAAAGGACAAGGAATTGAGCAGCTACCATAATAGACCACATAAATGCTCTTAAAACTCCTTTTTCTTGTCTTATTCGTATAATTAACTTCAACTGAGTATCAAGATATGAAACTACAAAAGGCTTCTCCAAGCTAGTCTATGAAAAGAATAAGTAAATAATTAACCATAAATATAAAATTAAAAAAAAACAATTTCAATGCGCCAACTAAATATTTTTGTAATTTACACATGTAGTTGTAGCAAGGTTTTAGAATGAAAGTTTCTAACAAAATCTTGCATTATTTGCACCTCAAAATAATGCCTAATATAGTTTTTCTAATCAAAATCTCAAAAAGAAGATAAATTTGTATAAGGTAATTCCCATCTTAATAATATAAAAGAAAAAAGTAAAAAACTCCACTCAGGTTCTAGTAGTCAGTGGCTACTTGTAAATATTGGTTCAAACAAAGTTTGAATCTCACTATGTGTGGATCAAAAAGTCGTGAATATCCCTTACTGACTCAAGAATCCATTACAATTGTGGGCTTCCTGTTCACTATTACTCATTTCTAGTCTTGTTTCAAGTTGATGTCTCCACTGTTTAATTTTATATACAATGGTTTGTGTGACAAAGAAAGACAAACTTTCAACCACCAAATGTCCATTCAGATCACCTCAAAATCCATTAAAGATACCAGTTTTTCATATCCATTTGTAATATCAATTAAGTTGGGACTTTTTACTGTTTTAGAATGATAAATTAAGTGTCTTTGATTGAGCCTTACTAGGTGCAAAGCCCCAGGCCCAAACCCCTATCTACTAGGTGCTAATCCTATGTGGGCATGAAGTCCTCAGGGTCCTAAGGGGAGTTGCTAAGACTGTAGCCAATAGTAGGAGCCTAAGTTCTGGTCACTCACATGATGTTTGATGATGATTAGAGAGTATATAAAAAGAGAGAACAGAGCTATTTGCAGGGGGCTCTTACTCTTGGGGGAGTGTTGATGTGGAGACTCTGGGCAGCTGTAGTTAAGAGCCCTCCAGCTTGTGAGCCCAGATGTTGATGGTTTCTTGGTAACTATGAATTGTATTTGGTCTGTTTATAATGTAAGTTTGCAATTTGTTTGTATTTGCTATGAAGTTCAGGGTGCTGGCTTTTTCACCCGAACTAAGTGAACAATATTTGTATATTTGATTGAAATTAGATTGTTAACCCCTTAATGTTGCTTTCCTTAGTAAAGCAGATCAAAAGAACTTGTGCTCACAGAATTCTTGTTGTTAGGATTGTGTTGGTCTTTCACCCCCATAGCAGCTGCTAGCCAAATTGTTGAAACACGATTCCACCCCAGGTCTCACTCTGAGGATTCATTACCTCAGGATTTTCACTTAGGTGTGGTTAATACAACAGATTTTTTTAATTAAATGCAAGTAGGACAAATAAATTCCCTCAACTAGTCACTCATACCAGTATCTCCCTTCAACAGCAATTCAACTAGAGTTTTCCCCAATCAACTAAAGGGAATTTCAATTCAATCATAGCAGGGGTGGAAAGCATTGGGAAGAGAGAAGACAATAGTAGAAATATTGAGAAAATATCAAAAGAAAAAATGATAATATAATTAAGTACTGTTAGATAAGAAAATCCCAAAAGAAAAGTCTAGAAGAAAGAAATAATTCTTCACAACCCCAGAAAGGAAATCTGAAATGGCCAAAGGTTATCTAAGAGAAGTAAAAAGGGCTAATAAAATAGCCAATGAAAGAGATATGAAATAGGCAACCAGAATGTGGAATAGGCAACCCAGAAAAGAAGCTAATAAACCTTAGCTAAGTAATTGACATCCTTTTAAAAATGGAGGAAATAGGAACAACAAAATTGTCACAGGAAATATTGAATGAATATCATGTTTTTAAAAATCACAAAGGAAAACTGTCCAAAAAGTCCAAATTAATATTGACAGAATACAGAGCTTACCACCACAAGGAAATCCCAGTTGTGACACATCAATAATGTGCTTGCCAAGATCTAGAATTCCTGGATCAAACAAAAACTGTTTCAAGCAGATAAGAAGAAATAGGTCACATACCTTGAAAGTCCAGTTAGGATCACAAAGGATTATATACCAAATATTAAAAAAAGGAAACAGTGGATTAAAATATATTGAAAAGCAAATAAAAATGATAATGAACAGGAAAGACTTATCTTGAAAATCTGAACATTGAGAGAAGAATAGACTTTCAACAAAATAGATGACTTCTAAGTATTTTGATTGAGAAAGCCAAAGGTAGGAAGAGACTTCAAAAGGCTAACACAACTGCAAAAGAAACTTAAGAAAGGGAATCACTTATAATGATAACACTAATAATGCCTAACATTTATATAACACTTCAAGGTTTGCAAAGTATTTTAGATAAAGAATATTATTTCATTTAATCCAGATGAAAATATAAGAAGTTCAAGTGATGATCAAATGTTTATTTCACGAAAGTGAGAGATGTGATTATTTTTATTTTGCAGTCTCACAATTTCTAAGTGTAAGTAAATAAAGACAAGTTTTTACTTGGATACTCAAAAAAGGGAAAACAATCTCAAAGAAAGAGAGAGAAAAGGGAAAAAAGGCACTTTGTTGAAACTGGAGAGCTATAAGATATTATTCAAAAAGAAGTGGGATATGTTGAGGGAGGCAAAGGGGGACTGAAAATCTCATTAATCTCACTCTTGTATGGGTTAGAAAAGAGATGTTTTAAATTTCATACAAACAAATAAATACTTAAATTAAGTGATCAATAGAAACAATATTCTGAAGTGGGTAACAAGATGAGATGGAAAGAGAGAAGTGAAAAAAATGTGACAGGGAAGTTGAACCAGAGAAGGGATATCCTTAAATGAAGAGGAGAGAGAAGAAATATTTTTACAAGAATTAATAAAGGGAAAAAATAAACATATGTAGCAGTGAAAATCAACTTATGATTTTGTCCCCCAAAATCAAGGAAGGTAACAGAGTAAATTAGAAAGTGAATCCCAAGAACTTTTTTTAGCTATAAGTAACATTTAAAATATCATGATATATACTGAGTTAAAATGAAGGGTTGTAATAAAATTTATCATGCTTCTGGAACATCCACAAAAGCAGGAGTAGCATTTGTGATTAGAGACAAGCCAACAGTAAAAAAAAAAAAAAGATATAATTGGATCAAGTAAGGAAATTATATTATTGTATCAAGTAGGGAAATTATAATTTTTCATATAGTACCATGACAATAACATAGTATCAGCATTAAAAATGTTTATATGGAGTATGTATATGTAGGAATGGCATAACATATTTTTGTTTAAAGAAAAGCCTAAGTGGATTACAAATAAGCTAAGAGAATAGGTCATTAATTGTTGCAAACTTTGACTTTTCTCTTTCAGACATAGATAAATCTAAAAGGAAACAAGAAAGAATTTTTTAAGCATCTTAACTGTGTTAGAACAGAAAATATATGACAGATCTTTTGTGCTTATTGATTGGGAATCTTCAAGAGTATACCTATTTTTCATTTTTGAATTATTCTTTTATAAATAATCATATATTTATTACAAATTTTTATTATTTTTATATAATATTTTTATATATTATATATAATATAAGCATTATATATTATATATATATGTTATAAATAAATACTATGAGGAATATTAAATAGGAGAATTATAGACAATGACATAATAAACACCATAGTGGGAAAGGGAAATATGAACAAAGAACTGTTGTTTAAATTTAGGCTAAAATGTTGAATCCTAAATAATAAAATGGTTCAAATAATAAGTCATAGAAATAACATATGACTACATTAAAGAAAATGACAAGACAACATTTCAAAATTTCTGGAATACAATAAAAGTGGGCCTTAGAGGATATCGCTGCTCACTTGCATCAACAAAAGAGAGAAAACAATAATCAATTGAACACACAATTGTTTTTTAAGAACTAGCAAATCAATAAATTAACCCCAAACAATACAAAAAAAATGCAAATCTGAAAAATTCAAGAAACTGGTACACAAAATTGAAAGACTGTTGACAAGATAAAAATATATGGTTTTTCAGATTAAAACAGTAATCAAATTATTATCTTATTTGAAGCAAAAGAGAGAGAGCAAAAAGGAGGAAAAGAAATAGAAATACAACATTATCAAAATAAAAAAGGAAAGAGGAAATTCCTAAATAATAGCAAGTAAGTTTTTTTTAATTATCATAATAGCAACTATATGCTAACCAATTTGAAAATTTTATGAATATTTTTAAAATCTTACCATAAAAAAATCTAAACAACCCAGTCTCAGAAACAAAAGAAAAACTGAGCAAGTCATAAGTGAATTCAAAAAAAATTACTTTAATTTCAAGGGAATTTATAAGTGAATTCTATTAAACATTTAAAATTAAACAATCGACACGTGTTTTATACCACACATTGTTTCCAAGTTAGGTAAAGAAAACATCTTTTTGAATTCGTTCTCTGAGATAAATATGGTCTTGATATACAAAGATAGGAGAGATGAAGCAGATAAAAAATTCTGGAAAATATCACTATTGATGGAAAAATGAAGAATAAAATATTAGCAAAGAGCCTACAGTGGGATACATGCAAAATTATGCACTATTAAACAGAAAAATAGATTCAAAATTAGAAAAATGACAAACATAGTAAGTCACATTGATACGAAAACTGATTTAAAAAAATTGCATGATTGCCTCAAGAAATGCAGAAGAAAAAATTATGACAAAATAGAGCACTAATTTTGTTTAATGTTAATACTAAAGAGGCCCAGGAATCAAAGGACTTTATTTTTCCATTAACAGAAGTATATAAAACATATAATAGAGAAGGTTATATTTTCTCAAAACTATCACAGGTAAAACAAAGACGTTTATTATCACTTCTTTTCTTTGACGGTACAATAAATTCCAGGCATAACAGTAAGAAAAGGAAAACAAATTGGAAGAATGTGCATAGGCAACAAGGAGGCAAACTTATTTCTATTTGCAGGTTATATGCTAGTCTACTTAAAGAATCCCTTTAAATTAATAATAACAAATGGAAACAATAACTTCAATAAAAGAAGAGGATGCAAAATAAACAAACAAAATAGTATTTATAATAATTCATATTGTATTCTTTATATCACTAACAGCCAAAAAAGGAAGACAAAAAAAATCAATTCAAAGTAAATACACAACTCATAAAATAATTAAGACCTATAAAAAAACAATTCCAGAACTCGGCAGAAATAAAAGAAAACTTAAATAATTGTACAGATTTACAATTCATTACTGAGTCATGCCAATACAATATTACAATGATATTTAAATTAATTCACAGATTTCATTGTATCCCAAACAAGCTAGCAAAGAGTCACCTTACAGAAGTATACAAAAATTTATTTAGTGTAATGAAAGTCAAGAATTTCAGAGGACGTAGTGAAAAATGAATAAAAAGAAATTAATATCAGATCTCAAAATGTTAAGTGTCTATCTTTAAAGTTATTTGGTACTGCTTTAAAAAATTAAGTAAATCGGGGCAGAGCCAAGATGGCGGCTGGGAAGCAGTGACTGGCGTGAGCTCCCCACCAAGTCCCTCCAAAAACCTATAAAACAATGGCTCTGAACCAATTCTAGAGCTGCAGATCCCACAAAGTGCCAGAGGGAAGCAGGGCCACAGCCCAGGACAGCCTGGATGGTCTCTGGGTAAGGTCTGTC
>CM053627.1:81274346-81301342 GCA_028646595.1 Phalanger gymnotis
TCCTCCTTTAGCTCTTCCAGTAATGCTTTTTTGGGCTGGAGACCAGTTCACATTACCTTTTGAAGTATCAGATGTAGATATAGTATCATTGTTATCCTCTTCCAAATTGATATTTTGATCCTGCCTGTCTCCATAAAAAGACTCAATGGTCCTGGGATTTTTTTGTGTGTGTTCTTCATGTTGGTTAGCTTTTTCCTGGCTTTACAATAAATTTCTGCTTTTGGGGCTCAGGGCTCACTGTCCCAGCTTTCTTATTCCAGGGATTGTGAGTCTCCTTGTTGGCTTTGTGAATTATAGCCTTCAGTTTCCTGAGGTGTGGGGGAAGGTGTCTGGCTGCCCGAAATCTCCTCTTCCCCTGGGGTTGTGCTCCAGTACTGTTGCTCATCAGCAATGGTCTCAGCTCTTTGTTGTTCAAGCTGGGTGTCTGGCACTTCCCCTAGGGGAGCAAGAGTATGTCTAGGCTCCTGGTGTTGACCCTTGCTGGCTCTGCCCCTCTGGGACTCAGTTACTCCCACTACTTGGCCACTGAAGCCCCACTTCTATCTCCTCTGTTTCAGCATTCTTTTTTTTTTCTTCCCCCTGAGGAATTCTCTGGCTGGGGAGGGAAGGGATTAGAGCCCTTTACCTGGTCATTATGTCTCCAGGAAGTTCAAGAATCCAAATTTGATACCTTTGGGCTGCAAGCCTCAGGAGTTGGTGTCTCAAGGTTGGTAGCTTTGCACTGCCTCTCATTGCTTCCACAGAGTGCCGTCCTGTGTTGGGAGGTCTGGGGATCTCCGCTGGTTTCGGGTGCCTGGGCTTTCTCCCAGCCTGTCTCCCACATGGGTTTCCTGGCCAGCCACTTCCACTTTGGTCCCATCTGGAGCAGCTCTGCATGCCAAGCACTCTCCTAGCCTGCAGATTCCTTCCTTCAGCCTATCAGACTCTCCTGGCTGGGAAATTTGCCCCACTCAGACTTCTCACAGTTTCTAACTCTCTCAAATCTGCTCAAATTCATTTTTTTATAGGAAATCTGACAGCACTTGTGAGAGAGCTGCGGTGAGATGCTGTTTTCATGCAGCCATCTTGGCTCTGCCCCTAGTTTAATCATCTTATCACAAAGGAAAGGAGGTTAGTCTGGAATGATCTATTTGTGATGAACTCATACTGACTTTTTGTAATCTAGCCATCCCTTTCTGGGCTGCAAGGTTGTGCAGTGAATAGAGCACTAGCATTTCAATCAGGAAGACACCACTTGATGAGGCTTACTAGCTGTGTGATGCCAGACAAGTCACTTAACCTCTTTGCCTCAGTTTCCTCATCTGCAAAATGAGCTGGAGAAGAAAATGGCGAACACTCCAGTATTTTTGCCAAGAAAACCCCAAAAGAGTTGGACACAATCAAAATGATTCAACAGCAACATTATCTTTCTAAGATATTTATTCATTTCAACAATTCATTCTAGAATTTCCCCAGAAACTAAAATCGAGTTCACTGGCCTATAGTTTCCAGACTCTGTTCTCTTGTGTTTTTTTGAAAATTGAAGCATTTACCTTTCTTCAATCTTGTAGCATCTCTCTTGTTTTCCATGTTCTCCTGAAGATTACTGACAGAAATTCAGCAATTACATCTTCTAGTTATATAGTATTCTAAAATTCTACTTCATCTGGACCTGGTGACCTTGATGATCCCTGGTGGTCTTGATGAATACCATCTGAATGCTAGCTATTTCCTTACTTATCTTTAGCACAAATGCCCTATTAGTAGCTTTTGTTCCATCTAGACAGCAAATAAGTATTTATTAAGGACATAAAATGTGTCAGGCACTATGCTAAACAATGGAAATACTGCAAGCAGCAAAAGTTAGTCCCTGCCCTCAAGGAACTCACAATCCAACATCTATCTAAATCTATCATTTTTAGTGCAAAGGTCGTTGTCCTTGAAACAGAAAAGAGAAGCAAAATAAAAACCGAGCAGCTTTGTTTTAACCCCAACTAAAATAAAAGTCTGATCTCTCCTGCTTTCCTTTTTCTATCAATGCAGTGAAAACAAACAAAACAAAATTCCTTTAGCCTTAGAGTCTTTCACCAGCCTCATCTCTTTCCAAACCTTAGACACTCTTTTGTAGGACTCAGCCATACTGTCATATTCAACCTTTGTTACCTGGCTTCACCTTCATCTTCTGTGCATTTCTTTTTTTTTTTTTCAATCTAAGTAGATTGGTGAGTTCCCTGTGCATCCACATTGTTCTCTTCAAATAGACAAAATACATTTTTCCTTTTTTTGCCAATTACTACCACCTTTGTAACTTACTCAGAATCATACAGGCAGTAAGAACAAAATCAAGTTTCGTACTCAGTTCTTTGGACTCCAAATGTAGTACTTCCTTCCCTCCACCCCCTACACCATGAAGGAAGACAAAACGAAGGAATAGAACAAATATTACTGCTCATATTTAATTGCTACACTCACCATTGCTCCCCAGAAATCTTCCAGATTCTTGACTTTGCCCAGAATCACATATGCAGTAGGTACAAAAATCACTGTGCCAACTCACATCTTTTCAAAATCAGTGCCTTTTTCACTATGACATGCAGAGGAACATAATGAAAGAATGGAACAAATAATACTTTTCTTTAGTCTATGTTATGGCACCCTTCATCCTACCCCAAAAATGTTCCTAAATCAAGTGCTGACATTTCTAACTACAGTGTTTAGCAAACAGAAATTACCCTGGATGAAATTAAAGTTCAATTGTAAATTGTGATTAAACATTTTAAATAAAATTTCAGCTGCTTGTCAAAGCACTTCTAAACACAAGAGGGCACTCTAGGACCCGGGTCCAAGGTAATGATTGTTAGAGATCATTAATAGAACCAGCAGAAAGGGGCCAACCTGAAGTCACATTTGACAGTAGTTATGTAGCTAGTTACAGAATGGAAACAGCCTCGGGCATTTATTGGTGCCCTGTGACATTCATATTATCATAAGATCAAGGAATTCATTGAACTTGTATCAAACTTAAACACTTTTAGACTCACTGGTAGCTATTCATTCTTGAGATTTTTTTTTTTAAGCAAATAATCCTCATCAAAGTAAACTAATAATGCAATGAATGCCAACAGGCGGTAAAATCTGTTTTAGCATGGTGCCTGTGCTATACCCATCATTCTTTCAGGGGCTCATTGCCCCTCACTCCCCTCCCCCACCCCAACCTTCACCATGTTACTGGTTACAAAATTCCTCACTGACCTAAACCAACTGATAGGAAACCAGATTACAAGAAATTAAAAATAGGGTGTTGTAAGGATGCTGGGGCAGCAGGGAAATTTACATAGGAACCCTTGGGAAAGCACAGGAAAAGGGGCACTGACCTACACCTAGAAATGGGCCAAGCTCTCATCTTCACCATTGCTTCTCCAGCTACAGCAATAGAGGGGCATGCTTGGAAAGGAAACTTGCCAGAAAAGTGGGGTGAAGGTAGGGGAGGGGAAGGAGGAAGGGGTGGAGAAATCATTTCCCTGTGAGTCAAAGGACAACAGCTGTCACCACGAATGTGGGGGGAAAGGGGGAGTGTGGAAAACGGGATCCAGCCTCTCCCTAGAGCAATGAAAGCTGAGTCATAACAAGCAGTCAGAAACTTGAAGCCCTTAAAAAAAAAGATACAGTAATTCATGCTACATCAAAGCAGTGATTAGCACAACTTTCTGGCTGTCTCCTACTGTTTATTTATGGTGCATTACAGGTTTTTAATGCTATTTTCATAATGTGTTTCAGCTGCCCCAGTTCCATATTTGGGTAGCAAAGGTGCCTGAGAAGTACTACGTTTTAGGGCACCTCCCTCCTTCCCCCAAAAAACTACATACACATAAACAGGAACAAAAATTTCCTTTGACACCACCCACAAAAACACTAAGACATAGTCCTCTAAAAAGGCAGCTGTAGTCGCTTGACTTTTCAAGGAAAATGGATAGCTCTGACCTAGTCCTGATCTGCTCTTTGCAGCGTGGACAGAGGTCATTTTTTTTTTTGTTGTAGAAATGATGTCACCCTTTTTTTAGATCATTCTTAACTATGCCACCCAGCTCAGGCATTGGTCAGACGGATTTCTCATTGGAATCATCAAAGTCTCCCGTTTCTGGGAAGAAGAAGGGGGGAAGGGCAGAAGGAAGAGAAGGGGAGAAATCCCTATAAATTTGCTCTTTTGCCTGTTGCCTCACCAAGAGAAAAAGATGATAATAGTGATGATCCTTTTAGGAAAATGCAGTAGCAATCCACCCTGTGTCAAGCAGACAAGATTTATTTCTCCTTCCTATAAATTGAGCAACACTCCCCTCCAAGCATGACTTCTCATTACAATTATTCTTCTTGTGAAATACAAGTCATTTTGTTTCTGCCATGGGAAAAAAAAAAATATATATATATATATATTCTCTTAGCACCCAAACATAAAATAAATAGTACCCAAAAAGAAAAAGAAAAGGGGGGGGGGGATCCAGATCAGCCAGGAGAACTGAAGACATTGTACTTTCAGCCCCTGAAGTGAAAGACACATGGAAGGTTGCTGAGCACCTCCTGCTAAAATGCTTCTACTCTGGTGAGTGGGAGTGAAAGTTTCAAAAGGCTTGTTTTTAGGTTTATGAATATTCAGCATGTCATTATAAGCATAGGATTCTGTGTCATAGTTTCTATTATAAAACCCCTGTCCCACTCCCCACCCCGCTAAGAGCATTAACTGCTCTGAAGGGCAGCAGAGAGAGATAGTTTTGCACACCTCAAAGAGAAAGAGCCTCTAAGACAACAGTTCATCCTCTGATCCACACAGACTGAGTGACCCTGGGCAAGTCATTTAATCTTCTAGTATTAGTGCCCCCGGGCAACTCTCTAAAACTATAAATTCCTGAGCAGTTATTGACCTGCATGGGTAGTAGGAGTTTCCACAAAAAAAAAAAATCCCTATTGTAATGAAATCACTGGCCAGGACCAAATTTTTAAAAGCTCTGTTTATCCACACAGGAGAGGCCGTGATAAATTTATTCATAGTGCCACTTAGTTTTTTTTTTTTTAACCTTTTTTATATCCCCAATGCCTGGCATGTAGTAGGCACTTAATAAATGTGCAGCTAGCAGCACCGATCCCACTCAGTTAGTCCCAAGATCTGCTCCCAGTGGGAGCATTCCCAAGTAGAAGGTGCTCCTTAAGGCTCTATGACTTATTCTGACTTTTGTAACTCTCCTAGCCTTACCAATTTTGGTGCCAAATTCTCAAGTGGACAACTGTCCTAGCAGCTGGACTGGAGCCTGAAATGCATCAGAGCCACCCCAAGTAAACCTGGGTCAGAATTTGACCAGCCACCTATGAATAAAACACATCCCATTACCCAGTTCTGAAGGCATTTGGTACTCCAGAGCCTCCTATTTCGATCAGTTGCATCAGCCACAAAAATACATTGCATACAAGGACATGGTGTCTAAGTTCTCAGTCTAGTAGAGTGTTGTTTTTTCTAAATTTCCTTAACAAAATGGATGATTTTGGAAGTGTTCTAAGTTATAAAAGTGCAAAAGGAATGCTTACATGATTAATTTGTTCCTTTTAATATTCTGCTAATTTTAATAATTATTTGCTGGTCTTTTTTAATCTAACATTTGACAAATTGTAAACACAAATTCAGCTCCCTTGTGAAAGGTAAATTCTCTTTTGTCTGATGTGCAAATAAAGACCAAATGTCAAAACAATTTACTCTAACACGATGGAAGTGATGGTTATATACTTCAAGGCTCCTAACACTCCTAAACTACATATTTCTGGTTAGCTGGGAAATACAGGCATCAAGATTAATTGATTGGCATCAGTCCTCCGGCATAATTGCCAAACAATTATCTCAAGAGAAGAAAGTAAGTAGGGATCCCAACACTGCCCATTATTCTCAGTCACCCCATCTCCTTTTGGCAGTATGGTGAACCGGAAAAAATCCTGAACTCGACGTCAGAAAAACTTGGGTTCAAGTGTGACCTCTGAGAAACACTAATTTTGTAACCACAGGCAAGTCAGTGAATCCCCAAAGTCTCATTTTCCCTTTGCCTGAGCCCTGCAACTGGTGGTCTCTTCTACATGTATTTTCTCTGCTAATTAGAATGTGAACTTCTTGAGAAATGAGACTCTTGCTTTTTTCTGTATATCCCTAGCATTTAGCACAATACTTGGCACACAAGGACCTAATAAATTCTTTTTTTCATTTATTCATTTGGCAATAAAATAGTTTGGGCTGAGATAACATCTAAGGCCCTTTCCAGCTCTAGAATCTGTGTGCTCCAGTCCTCCCAACCACTACAAGTCAAACCAGAGGAAATTCACTGGATTTGAAGTCAGAAGAATTGAATTTGAATACTCTCAGCTACTTAGTATCTGCATTACCTTAGGCAATTCATTCCAGTTTCCTCTCCCATCCAATGAAGACACTGGATTAAAGAAAGGGATATCTAAGGCTATTTCTGCCTATGAAGTCTGAGATCCTATGATCTCAAAAGTCCCATTTCTTATCTCCAATAAACTATAAGGCCATAGATATATGCGTGGGCAAAGAAAGAAGAGTGAACTGAGGAGGTCTTCACGCTAAGCCTGAAAGCCTCACACTTGTTCTGGATATTGTTTATGTGGGAAAGGAAGGAGAGGAAGCGATTGCTAATCCAACCCTGAATCTGGGACTCTGTGAGGGATCTTTCTACAAACTTCTCCTCTGGGTTTGGGACAAAAAAAAAAAAAAAAGTTAGATAACTGGAGTCTAAATAGATATGATGAATGTGATTTCTGAACCAAGCATGGTCTGATAAAGGATATTCTGTTTCTAAAACCTCTTTTAATGCCCAATTTCTTTTCTTAAAATAAGGACTTTAGGACTGTCTTGGAAAATCGAAGACACATGGTCACCAAAGCTATAGGCCAGTAGAGGGAGCCAGTTACATTGGTATCAGTTTGACCACTAGGACACCCAACTAAGGTTCATGTCACTCACAGGTTCACACAAACACCCAGACACCCTGCCTATGAAGCTTATTAAATTTGGAAGAAAAGAAAAAAAGAGACCCTCCGGATCTGGGCCCTGTCTTGAATTGATGGCCCAGTACATTTTCCCTTGGCAGGCTTGGTGTGAATGGACAGCAGCCCCCAGCATTGTACTTGGAGCCAGAGCTCCACGGGAAATGTGACAGGCTGCCAGGTCAATAACTGAGTTTCTAAAAGAAGTTCTAAGTATGCATTTAGGTAAGAGACCAAAACAATTCCCACAGAGCTTCTAGTGTCTTTTGACTCAATAATTTACTCACAACTGGACTGCTTAAGGCATGGTTGCTACCATGAACACTGAATTTCCTGGCTTCTTCAGGACACAAACTCAACAGAAATCAGTGTTGGACTTGGAGTTCGCATACTCACTCTCTGATTTGCTACATATGTGAGCTTGGGCAGGTCACTTAGCCTCAGTTTCTTCATCTATAAAATGGGGCAGGGTTGGACAATACGACCCTCTCTCAGTCCTAGATTGTGATGCCGATGCCGCAATGTACTTATCCTAAACTAACTTATCCTAAACTAAAAAACAGATTCAATTCTAGGTGGCACAGTGATTACAGTGTAGCACTCAAAATCAAGACCATTCATTCAATAAACATTTACTAAGTACCTACTATGTGCCAGGCACTGTGCTGATCTTGCCTGTTCAGATATTGCCTCAGGCATTTACTAAATGCTTGACCCTGGGAAAGTTACTTACTAGCTCTGTGTTTCAGTCTCCTTATTTACAAAATGGAAAAAAATAGCATCTACCTCATGGGTCACTGTGAGGATCAAATGCATTTATGTATGTGAACTCTGCAAACCTCAAAGATGTAAATAGCTAGGTCTTGAATAATGAATCCCTCAGAAATGGTCTATTTTTGCTGCATATTTCTAGTGGGCTGGAATCAAGGATCACATTTTTACATAACTAAAACTTTAAATATTGTTAATTTCAATACATGAGACCACTTCAGGGAATTCATTATTTGCTCTAATTAAGATCTGGCTTATATTTGCTATTATTATTTTTAATCTTTTTCTGAATAAATGCACACATACTTGCAATTACCTAAGGGAAAAGTGATGACTCAGTTTCTCTAATTTTATGCATCATATTTAAATCTTATTTCAAAATGGAGAAAAACACAAACTAAAATCAGCATTGACATTGTTGACCCATTTTGACTCCAATTGAGTTCTGCTCTTCGCTACCAAAGTAACAGTATCTGCTAAGGCCTGTGAGTATTCAAGGAGGACTTGTACCTCTGATGTGAGGTCTCGCCCAAACCTTTTCAGGGTTGCTCATCTACCTTTGGGATCCACTTGCCACACAACTCTTGCCTCTAGCTACAAGAAGCTCTAGCATGCCCAGTGGCCACACCCCCTATAAAACTCTCCAGCAAATGGGATAAACTAGGTTGAGGGTAATCAATGAGCCTCAGACACGTTGGTGAGTTAAAGGGATGTCTAGCTCAGGCATGTAAAAACTCCCTCCCCCCCCCCTTCCGTGGCAAAATGTATAGATAAGAACAATTTGCTCCAAGGGCCAAGAACGTGGCCTGTGGAGTACTTAGAGATTGGTCAAGCATAGAAGATGCCAAGGTCATCCACTGAATTCTAGGCCATCACCAGTCATCCTGACTTTTGTCTTCCCATTCATTAGACTTCAATGACTTTGGAATAGAGAGTGAGGCTGATGACTTTGTGCAATAATGCCTCACTTAGATCCAATTCACAAATAAGTCATCACTCCATGATGTCACTGGTCCTCTGAAAATGAAGGACGAACAACAGTGCCGACCACTGCTATCCATGCCCAGAGAGAAAGACAGAAGCTATTGTAAATTCTTGATAGATAATGTCAATTTTCAGAACAAGAAGATACATTTCAGGCAGATTGAGCAGATAGAAGAGAAAAAGTTCACAATCACTTTAAAATCTGGATGTACACTTTGTATATGCATATATAGGAGGATATTAACAGCGGGGAAACATTGTATCTATCTGAGCCTCATTTTCCTCATCTATAAAATAAAGAGGTTGAACTACATGAAATCTAGGGAATCTCCTAGAGCTGTAATCCAGTGCCTGAAGAGTCCTGAAATATCAATTAATATATAGGTGTATACTCAATAAGCAGGGTATGTATATGTACATTTAGTGTATGTGTATGTTGTTTATGTAGTATCTATATAGTTAAAAAAAATCCCAAATACTTTGAAATTTTCTAGATCTTTGAAAAATTTAAATTGTAGGTCACCTAAAGGGCAAAAGAGAAATATATAGTGGGCAGCAATAAGCTTATTATTAGTGATAGATTAGTCAGAAGCAGCAATATAAAACCTATATTCAAAAAGATGTATGAGGAGAAAAGGAGGTAGGCTATCACATAGCAGACGTGTGGGATAACAGACAGCTAGCTTATATGAGGCATAGATGTCCCTGAAATGTTAAGAGACCTAGAGGAAAGTCTTCAGCACCCTCACTGGCTTCTCTATGGAGACTACAGATAAGAGTTACCCAGGGTGAGAAGGGATACATGAGTTTCAACTTGCATTGTGGGAAAGAGTATGAAGGAAACCAGGTGAAATCATGTGGAATTATGCATAATGATAATGATAGGATCGTGGATACAGTAAAGTAATGAGAGCCATGTATGTATATATAAATGTATAGATGAATATATGTATGTATATTTGATATGTGTTCATTATATAATATATCCACATACACATATATAAATACCATGGACTGACCATTCAATGAAAATATGCACTGTTAATATATCCACCCACTTTTTAGCTCCCTACCATTCACATTTCATTTAAAAAAAAAAAAAGCCTGGTATAATTTAGTACTAGCACAGCATATGTCTAGTGAGTATACTATGGAAGAACAAACATCTTTTACTTCTAAACTTAGGTCTCTATTCATCTGACAGAATTCCATAGTCAATGGACTCGACTACTTGCTTTTCCAAGTTTTGTTGTGGTTTGGTCATTCAGTCATATCCGATTCTTTGTGAACCCTTGGACTGTATTACATCAATAATGTCCATTAGGTTTTCTTGGCAATGATACAAGAAGGCGAATATGGGTTCAACTCAGCAAATCAAAGCAAAACCCACTTGTGCTCATTTTTATTCTCCGTTTTACCTCTCTAAGACAACTTGATTGGAAACCTTCTGGGGGTAGGTTGGGAAACATGAAGAGAGAAAGTCTGAGGTAGAGCTCCTCATTCATCTATCAATCCTAGAATTAGCATCACCACCACCCTGCCATATTCCCACTTAGAATCAAGGAACTTTCAAGTTTGAAAGACAATTTAGAGGTCATCTCATATAAGCTCATGCTGAATGTAAGGCTCCTTTCTGTAGCATCCTCAAGGATCATCTTGCATCTGCATGAAAATTTTCAGTGACAAAGAACTCACTACTTCACAAGAAAGCCTGCTCTATTTGCGGACAGCCATAAGATTGGAAGATTCTGCCTTGAGCTGAAAGTTATTGCCCTTAAATATCCACTCATTTCTCTTATTTCTCTGCCCTTTGCAGCTCAGAATTCTTCTGCTTGTGGATTCTTCTGGCACTTTTCAATTCATGTGTCCTTTCAAAAATGTCAAATCCAGGACAATAATCCCAATGTAATCCTGAAGATGTGAGGACTCTGAAATGGAAAGATTCATTTGAAATGTTTCTAGTTTAGGGAAACTCACTAAGTAGTAACTCTCCTGCTTTATTCAACTGGATAGTTGCCTTTACAAGAATAGCAATGTAGACTTCTTATTTCAAGTTCAGGGGCAATAAAAACCTCACCATTCCTTCAACTTTCACCTCTCTTGCTATCATCCTCTTGCTGCATGTGACAGTTTCAGTGAGACTAGTTGTTTCAGATCGATGCCTTTTAAAGCTTAAAAAATTATAGCTGAGTTAAAATAACAATTAAAAAAAAACCTCAAGCAGATATAACATTTTATGTGGGCCTGACATCATGGCTTAAGCTTTAGTGGTCTCTTGAAGGTGAGTATAAATTAGAAATGAAATCTTTTATTTAAAAATTAATTAAGTTTTTATTAAATATTAAAGAATAAGGCTGGAGTCCTTTTCCTCCTGGATAAATGCTGAAGAAAATTAGGTATGTTATTCATTTCCCTTTGAAAAAAAACTATGTAAAAAACTGGTTTTGAGTTAATTTTTGAAAGAAAATGACTAATGTTTGAAAAGAGCTTCATAGGCACATACAAATAGTGACTCCAACATGGAGTAGAAATAATCCACCAAAGTACATTAGTTATACAATATTTTACTTTATTTTGCCATTTTTTGAGGTGGAAGAGGAAGGAAATGTGGGTAGGCTTTGAAAATAGTTTAGGACTCTCATGTGCAAAGGGCACTAATATTGTAATTACTGGTTTTCTTTTATCAGCCTTAATTCTCTTTGTGGCTTCCGCTATTTAAAGTTACTTGTTCACCTACTGTAGCTAATTCCCTTTGTTAAATTTCACAGTCAATGCTGCTTCCTGAATATTTGTTATTTCAGTCCTATGGATGCGGGCTTCTCAGATAAAGGAAAAACTGGGTGCATCCATCTGTGGGTAAATTAAAAATGAATTTAACCCTCTCGTTCCTATGAATGCATTTGTCCTGAGGCAACCTGTGTTCTTTGCATTTTACTTACACAGGGTGAAATTACTGGTAGCCTAAGTATTGACAAAAGCCAGCCAATATTCTGTACAGTCTGGACTACATTGTCATGAGGTGACCCTGTGTTTAAGCAAAAGGTGGGGGCAGGGAGAGGGGGACTACAATGTGAAGAACAAGAAAAAAACAGCAAAGTGTTTATGGCTTTAGAGAGAATAATCTGTTTTCATTTCCCATGGTGTGCTCCCTGTCAAATTATGTGCTTATTTGCAACTTGGTGAGAGTTTATCATGTCCTCGATATGCCACTTGCCTTTTGCAGTGATTTGAGAAAGGAGAAATGAAATGCGTGTGTCTGGGGAGCTGAGGGGAAGGGGTAAAGAGGGAGAAGGACAAGAAAATGACTTTATGCTAAGAGAAACTTGGACACTCAAAGATTGAAAATGGGCAGTTCTCTCTGGTGACAAAGAAACTGAAGTTAACAAGCATTTGTTACTTAACCATGTGCCAAGTTCTGTGCTAAGTGTGAGTGTGAAGGGCAAAAATGTCAGCTTCCTTCTGCCCCTGAACCTTCTTCTGTCTCTTCTGAGGATAACAAGAAGATTGGAAGTTTGGGACAAGTACTGAATCAAACTACTGTTAAATATTCAAATGTCGTGCCCCCAGTTGGGGGTTGGGGGAAAGCTTAAATACCCTAAGACTCAGTTTTGAGGAGAAACAGTAGACTTATTGACTAGAGTCAACGTTATAGGAAGCTGGCTCAGGATTAACTTAAAATTCCCAAAGTGTATCTGGGAATAGGTTCTTCTAGGGAAGACTACATTTTCATTGTTGAGTGTCTTTTTTCTGGTCCAATAAACAGCATGGAATTTTCAAGGGCATTTAAAGGGTCTGAGCTTCACAGAAAAGGCTGTTGCTGAGACTCCAGAGGGTCCTGGGAGTAAAATGCTGTTTTTGTAGTGTTGTTAAGAAAAATGCTCCCCATGAAATGGGCCTGCTATTTAATGAAGCCTTGCAAAGGCCTGTATTCTAATCAGCAATTTCCCTCCAGTTTGAGTTTTTCATTTGTTTTTTAGTCAGAGCTGCCGAAGGAAGCTTGTGCCTATAGGTACTTGAGTAAAAGCGGTCATGTTTACAGTTTTTCCTCTAACTTGAATGGTGTCATCGTGAAACACGGGATAGGGGAAAGCCTACCAGATTTCAATCAGTGGACCTTGGTTCAAGTCTAGGCTTTTCCACTTAAAGTGCACTGCTTAGAACGAACTATTTCAGACCCAGCTTCTCTGAATCTCAGCATTGTGTTAGAGTGGGAAGTATGTTTGCTTTGAAACCAGAGCTAGGATTCTTCACCATGCTACTTGTGTGACTTTAGACATATCATTTGCCTTTTCTGGGTCTTAGTTTCCTCATCTGTATAATGGGGTGTGGGGAGTTGAACTAGAGGCCTTCAAAGGTCCTGTCCCATTCTAAATCTGAAACCCAGTCCAACCTGTAGCTGATCAGGAGTCCCTGCCAATATCCCCCACAACTGGGCATTAAGCATTTGACCAGCAAATTTCAAATATGAAAACTCATTTCCTCCCAAGGTAGGTAATTCTACTTTTGGAAAGTTCTAATTATTAGGGAATTTCCTCATATATAAAAATAAGGAATCGAGACTAGGTAATTTCAAAGGTCTCACCAATCACAGCTCTAACATGCTATGATTCTTCTTACATCCCAGAAGCAAACTATATAAAAGATTTGTAAAAGATTTGTTTGTAAAGGGTGGAGAGAGGGATGAGGTGGGGGGGTATAGAAGAGAGCTGGTACAGCTGATCTGGGAGCAGAGGGGAAATGAAAACTGTGGCACCAAAATTAAGCAAAAATGGAGCTTTTAGAATGTCATTGCCAAGTAGATGTGAATAATCATGAAGCTGTCTTAAAGGACAAAAAAAATCCAAGAGGAAGGTGAGGTCAAATTAACGTAGGAATAATTCAGGTACAAGAAGTCAGGATGATCGTTGGAAGCAAGATCATTTTTCCTCCTGTAGAGTTTTCAGTGGTACTTTCTTTTGATGGTGAGCCAGCACATGCCTGTCACATAGCTTAAAAGATCACACAGAAATTAAGATCCAGAGAAGGCTAGCAACCCAGTCCACAAATAGAAGTTAACAGTATTACCTACACTACAGTTTGGTTTTCATTCCTGCTTTATTCACTTTCAGCCCAGTGTTTGTTCAAACACTTTCTTCAGAAGGTATACAAGAGAGAAAGAAACAGTGAAGGGTATTGGAATAGGTTGTATTTTCCCATGTCTCAGAAGCCTTCTCCCTTCTAACACAGTCCTGTTCTACACACTGTCTGCTTAGCAAATGGTTCATTTTCCCAGGAACTGATGTACATTTCCCCTGCCCTGACCCACCTCTTTTAACCTCGCTTTCATTCAACCAACACAAACTCTGTGGCATAAAGCAGAGCATACAATTCATTTGAACAAATCTATAAAGCAATATTGAATCACAAGAAGAAAATATTTGGATCCAAATTTAAAAAAAAACAGGATACTAAAAGAGACATTAAACCCAAATATATTTGCTATTTTTGCTGCCTCCAATTAAACTAATTTTATAAAAGGAGAAATAAGACAAATATGATTAGCCCATCAATGACTCTACAGACAACTAGGCTTACAGATTTGGCATATATTTTAATTTCCTCTTTATAGATCTGGACACATATATCAAAATGACTGTGCATAATATATGAATGTATACTTCATGTGAGCATAATCAATATGTAGAGAAAGGTATTCTGGAGTAAGAGAAAGAACACCAATCCTGGAGTCAGAAGATGGGAGTTCAATGGAGTCTTGGCTCTGTGATTTATTTGCCATTTGGCCGTAGCTGAATTATTTAACTTGTCTAAGCCTTAGGTTCTGCTTCCGCATGGGCAAAATGTTATGGACACTACTTACCTTATAAGATTGTTGTGAGCATCAAGTTAGAGCATGGATGTAAATCTCTTTGAAATTGTTAAGTGCTGTACAAACACGAGTTATTATTGTGGAGGTAACAATGAAAGGGTTCAGAAAATCCCATGAAAAGCAATGTTCTACATTAAAACTTCCAGGACTCACAGGATCGAGAAATGGAAGAAGCCTTAGAGATCATCTAGTCTAATACCTTAATTTTAAGGTGAACAGAGAAAGAAACTGAGACCCAGAGGTAAAATGACCTGCCCAAGGTCTCATAGGGGTTTGTTGAAAAGCCAAGATTTGCATCCAGATCTTCTGACTTCAAATCTGCTGCTTTCCATTGTACCATATCCCTTATTATCTAGTTAAAGTAAAAAGGGGGGAAAGTTTTTTTTTGTTTATCTTTCCAAAGCCAGGAAAGGACCATGTTACTGTATCTGACAATGTTTCTCATAAGTTAAAAAATTGTAATCCTGGCATCAAGCATCACTGAAAACCGATCAGATGTAGTGATTCCTCCTTCAAAAGAGACAAGGACACACATGGATTTGAAATTAGACTCTGTTGCCAAAGAAGACCCAAGAGGATATCTGGGAATAAAAGTGGAAAATATCATGTCTCTGAATGAAGGCCCAATGGCTGATTCCAAATGACAATCCCCAATGCAGGGCTGAAGTTCTCTGAGTAGGTTGAGAAGACTGTCAAGCATTTTTGGGAACAAAACTTGCCTGCTGCCCTCCAGACAAATCTTGCCCTAAACCATTCAAAGGAAAGCCTGTTCTTAGTAGTTTCACTTCTAATTGTTTTGCACCCACTCTGGCCAAAATCTTTTCCTGCTTTCCTTTTATCTGCTCTGTGCTCCATAGACTTCCTACAGGGTTCCCAGTGTAATTCTGAGAAATATTACTCTCTTATTCCGTTTTGTGTTTCTTTTACCCACGGGCAGCTTTCTTTTTTATACTGAGTGTCCATCTGAATAGAGCATTTTACAGTCTCAAAAAGCCTTGCTTTAGAAAGTTTACTTGTGTATTCACATCATCCCTTAGATGGTGACTCAAGCCAGATTACCCTGGCAAAACTCAGGCCTGCCATTTCTTTGCCTAATAGTTGCTCGCAGCTTTTAAAAGTTGGGGGGAAGTAGGGAGAAGAAAGAGAGAAAGGGATAAGGAGGGAGAAGAAAGAGAGAAACAGTGTGGGAATGCCACTGTTTCTATTCTGATGATCATTTTCATCATTATTTAACAGTGAATATCACCTAAGTCTTTCAGACGTTTGGAAAAAAATAGACTGTCTCTGTTATTTCCGTAGGTAAATATACACACTCAAATATGTGGAGGATGGAAGGGGGGGACATTCCAAAAGTCTTCGTGCAGTTTTAAAATATCAAAGCTCAAAACTGTACTAATATATTTGGAACACCCTATATATAAACATGGCTGTCCTTTATACTTGAAAATAACATTGGTGTTCTTTTACTATTCTTTCATATCAACTGTCCTGACGATGATAGTTCTTGAGTGGATGCATGCAGCTGAAGATAACAGAGTGTGACTGCCTCACACTAAGCTCACTTACAGAATGTCCCCCGACTCTTGTAGCTACTTGTATGGCTAATGCTGTTTGTTTTGGAGCTGTCTAGCTCTAAAATTAGTTGGATCACATTCCCTCGGACATACTGTCGTTATTATGGTTACTGTTGTCTGTATATATTTCTTCCCACCACTACCCCCACCCACAATAGCTCTCCAGGGCACTGAAGGTTCTCTCCCACATAAGAGGCTTCAGGCATCAAGGCCTGAATACAATCCTAAACATGTATGTAAAAATGGGAATGGTCAAAACTAAAAAAATCAAGATATTTTCTTCTTAGGGACACTCATGCCTACAACTGGCTTCTCTTTGCATGAGGACATCTCAGAACCCTCGCCCGGGCTTATGCTTCCCTTATTTTCTGTTATTTGAACTTTGCCATTCCCTATAGTATATCAGACTTGTTGGAAAAGGTAACTTGTAATTTTATAATGTTTTAATATTTACAAAACACTTTTCCCCTTCACATTAGCTCTATGACCCCAATAGTTTAAGTATTATTGTTCCCAATTAACAGATAATGAAACCGAGGGTCAGAAAGATTATCACTTTCCTAAAGACACAGAGTTAACTCGTACCAAAGTCAACACTTGATCCCAGGTTTCCACAATCTAAGACTAGCACTTTTTGCTTAATATTATACTATAGTTATAAAGGAAAGGGTCTTAAACTCTCACGAATTTCCATTTCAATCCATGTTAGTAGGGTAAAGGCAAGAAAATGTGACTCACTGGAAAAAAAATTGAAGTATACACTCAAGGGTCCAACCCTAATACATTGGATTACCTGATTTTAGTCCTAAATCTATATCCACTTTTTTTTTATTTTTAGCTGTCTTCTTTTCTTTTCTTTTTTTCTTTTTGTAGAAGAATCAAAGGGTAGGATTTATTTATCTCTGCCCTGGCTGTCCTGGTTATTCTTTTGTTTTTGTAGCACTATATTTTGTTTTGGTTTTGGTTTTTTCTCAAAAATGTATTTATATGGGTTTGAGCATTTCATTTTGTTGGTTTTTGTTTAATTTAATTTATTTTTTTACTTGCTGTTTGGGCTGGGTTGGTTTTCCCTTTGTCTTCTTTCTAGCTGATATGTATAGTGTTGCCTTATTCAGAAGGGAAGTAGAAGTTCTGAAACAACCTTCAAACAGCTGCTTTGCAGTGTTTCCTGTCCAGGGAAGCAGGAAGGACTGGATGTTTCATGAGGAAGTCTGCCAGCATTAGATTTCCAGACTTGTATGGGTAGTATTATAGGACCCAGCATGGAACCCAAGTGCTGAGGCACAGAATCTCATCAAAAATGGATGTTTGACCCTCTCCTGTGATCATATCAGCGGAAACTCTTCATGCAGCGTATAAGTGACTGAATCACAGAGAAGTCAGTGCTCATGAATGCATCAGAAGCATTCTGTACCTTCCCAACACAAAATGTTCACTCACAAAAGCATTTGAAAGCAACTTAGAAACCAGTTAATTCATTCTCATCATTTTACAACTAAGGAAACTGTGACCCAGAGGAACAAAGTTGTAGACGAAGGTTGTAGTATGGAAGAAGCATTTATTGAGCACTTACTGTGGGCCAGGCACTGTGCCAACCACCTCATAGAAATAATTTTATTTGATTCTCATAACGATTTGATTCTTGGTAGTTGTTACTGTTTTCTTACTTTAAAATTGAGGAAACTGACACAGACCCAGGTTAAATGACTTACCTAGGATCACACAGCTAATAAATGCCTGAGGCTAAATTTAAACACAGGTCTTCCTCACTCCAGGACTAGCACTCTCTCCACTGAACCATCTAGTTGCTGGCAAAAAGAGCACTGGATTTGGACAAAAAGGGCATGGGTTTGAATCCTGAGTCTGGTGCTTTATAGGGTGTGACCTTGGGCAAGTCACTTCACTATTCTTGGATTTTATTTTTCCATCAGAAAAAGGAGGAGTTTTACCTAGATGACCTCTTACATCCATTCTAATACTAAATCTATGATCATATGACTTTGCCCAATTTCACACAGGCAATAAGGAGCTGTGTCAAGATTGAAATCCAGACACTTTAACTCTACACTCAGCATTCTTTTCCATGACATTATTTAAGGAAAGCCAGTACTAGATTGAAAAGCATTCACTGATGGTCCCTGAAGTTCTAAACCAAAGGTCAAAATAAAATTGTTTTTAATGAAAGCATCATGAACAAAGGAACAGATGTGATTTTTTTGGCAGCATGGTTGAAAGCTTAGTTCAATTGGTAACAGGAAAGAGAGAGTGATAGGACAGCATGTACAAGTCATGGAGACCATGTAAAGAATGTGAAATTCTGAATAAGTCGGGGGGGGGGCAGAGAAAGAAAATCCTGCTTGGAGGGAACTGGTTCTATGAGAGAACATTTACCACTGAAGAGCCATAGGGGAATCCAGTCAAAAAAAAGATGATTCTGGTGGATACCAGATTGAAGTATTTCTCCATCAAGAGAAGAAGTTGTTCCCTGGGATCTATTTTAGAATACTAATACAAACAAATATGGATCTATCCAAAACAAAATATCCCCACGTAATCCAAGATCAAATGTACCAAAACCAATCCAAGATCAAATGAAGAACTCTAGCCTCCTGTGTCATATGATCACATTGAATCCAAGACTTCCTATGACCATGTTGAAGTGGCTTAGTCCCGCTTTGCCTTAGTCCTCTTCTTGTCAGTTAGATAAACTCCTTCTTTGACCAGATAAGTTTGTATTTCTAAACTGTCCCAGAACTCCAATGTTGCCTTGATTTGGGAGGAAGCAAGATGTGATATTTCTTGGATCCAAATTGGCCCAGTACTCAACAGAATATAATTTAATTTTATTTCCATTTCCCATTCTACATGTCTTACATAGCTCTGGTAGGAAACATAATTTCAAAGACTCTTGATATTATCTATTCTTAATTATTCAAGGCTACTTATCAAAGTGGAAAAAGACCCTGATTGCAGTGGCTGGAATGCCAGCAGAGGCTGCTAGCTGTTTCTCTGCTTCCAGTGTTTCTAGAGGTGAATTCCCAAGCTGACAGGATTTCAAAGAACAAATGGACCCAGTTGTTCATGTCTATCCACAGCCTCAGAAAGATTCAGACAGAGAGAGATGTAAGCAGTATATGGTGACAGGGAAGAACTAGATGGAATCCAATCACCCAGATCACTTAGTAATATGTGCTGGAGACCTTCTGAAGGGAGAGATGAGTCATAGAAATCCCTAAACTGCCTAACTGACCCCTTTTGTATAACATTGTGGAAGAGACTGCAAGGCTGTTTAAGGACAGAATAATAATGTTTACTATTGTAAGGCACAAGGCCTGGGCGATCTCACTCTAAACAACAGTAGCAGAGCAATAGAGAATGGTCGAAAATCAGCACAGAAGATGGAGAAAAGTAGCAGAAGACAGAGCTTAAGCCAATGACAGCTATGGCAGTGGTCCAAGCTCAGTAGCGGCAGATGTGGGGTAGAGGAAAGAAGTGACAGAATCCCCAAAACACACCACACCAACAAATAGGAGGAAATTCCAGTCAAGATGTGAGCCAGTGAGAGTCTTCCAGAATCTGTTTATTTCCCCATCAATTCCACAGTCTGTAGAAAATTATACCCATAATTATATAAAGTGCTGAGACTAAGTCCATTGTTTAATTTTTTTCTATTTTTAAAAACCTTGTGCCATTTTAATTAAATAATTTGCCTTATAATTTGTGATTTCTGCCTGTTCTGTTGATAGAGAATACATAGTATGGGTATATGAGTCAAATATTAACTATGTACATGGTCATAATGAACCTAATAATGATGTCATTCCAGAATTTAATGGGATGTTTGTTAAATTTGCACAATCCTGTTCTTCCTAGCTCCCACCAGATATATTGGCCCTTTAACTGCTAATTCATACTCTCATCAGAAGGTGGGAAAAAGAATGAAAGGAGTTAAATCCCAAGGCTGCCTGCCAATTTTATTACTTGTTACAGGCTCTGAGAACAGGTTCTCTTGAGAAGGTGGTTGAAGCTAATGATTAAAATGAACTTTGTGGATTATTTGTGTATTTGTTTTATCCATGCTACCTCTGTTCACCATTAGCATAGGAAATTAAGAGATCATCTGCTATAGAAAGATCTAAATGGAGAATAGTAAACAGTATAAAGGAAAATCAACAATGTATTAAGAACTATTGAAGAAAGGAAAATAGAAAGATATAAAGCCTTGAAAGCCGACAGAGAGAGGAAGGAAAAGCAATGAACACTGGTGACAGGAGAATGAGTTCAGGGAAATAAAGAGGAAGAAAGGGGCCTGTAGAAACAGACAAGAAAACAAGTCATCCAAAGGAAAAAACAATAACAACAACATTCTTAATATGGAAGTAGAAAATTCCTAGTTTTGTTAAGCCAAGAAACACAAATTGAAAAATATAGTTTAGTTTATTAGAGAATGTTTAAGAAAAAATATTTGAGTTGTTTTTCCACTTTAAGAGAAATGTTTACAGCATCAAGATGGACTGTGAAATATAGAGAAATATTGGAGAAAAATTGAATGGGAATGCAAAGGAGTATACCTTTTTCTCAGCTGTAAATGGCACCTTCACAAAAATTGACCATGTATTGGGGCATAAACCTCACAACCAAATGCTGGAAAATGGAAATAATAAATACATCTTTCAGGTCATAATGCAATAAAAATTGCATTCAATAAAGGACAGTAGAAAGATAAATTAAAAATTAACTGGAAAATAAATAATCTAACCCTGAAAAGTGAATGGGTCATAAAACAAATCATACAAACAATCAATAATTTCATTAAAGAGAATGACAACATACCAAAATTTGGGATGCAGCCAAAGCACCACTTAGGAGAAAATGTATTTCTATAAACTCTTATATCAATAAAATAGAGGGAGAACAGATCAATGAATTGAGCATGAAACTAAAAAAGACTAGCAAAAAAAAAACAAAATAAAAATCCCTAATTAAGCACCAAATTAGAAATACTGAAAATCAAAGGAGAGATTATTGAATTGAAAGTAAGAAAACCCATTGAACTAACAAATAAAAGCAGGAGCTGGTTTTATGAAAAAAAAAATACAATAAATCATTGGTTAATTTGATTTTTAAAAAGAAAGAAGAAAACCAAATTACTGGTATCAAAACTGAAAAGGATGAATTCATCATCAATGAAGATAATATGAAAGCAATTAATAGGAGCTATTTTGTGCAATCATAGCCAATAAATCTAGCAATTTTAGAGAAGTGGATGAATATTTACAAACATATAAATTGTCCAGAGGAACATAAGATAAAATAGAAGAGGTAAATAACCATATCTTAGAAAAGGAAATAGAACTAGCCATCAATGTGCTTCCTAAGAAAAACTCCCCAGGACGAGAAGGATTTACATGTGAATCCTACCAAACATTTAAAGGACAGTTAATACTAATACTATATAAACTATTTGGGGAAATAGGCAAAGAAGGAATCCTACCAAGTTCCTTTTATGACACAAATATGATGTTGATAACCTTAACAAGGAAAAGCAAAAACTGAGAAAGAAAACTATATTACAAATTTCCTTAATGAATATTGATACAAAATTTTTAAATAAAATACTATGATTATAATAAAATATCATAAATAAAAATTGGCAACAAGGAAGCAAACTCACTATAGACAATAAGGTGATATATTTAGAGAATCAACTAAAACCTAGTTGAAATAATTAACAACTTTAGCAAAGTTATAGGATATAAAATAAGCCTGAATAAATAATCATCATTTATATAGACTATTAACAAGACTGAGCAGGAAGAGATAAAAAACAAATTCCAAATACTTGGAAGTATACCTGACAAGGCAAACCTAGTAACTCTATGAATACAATTCCAAAATGCTTCACACAAATAAAGTCAAACCTAAACAATTGGACAAATGTCAATTGCTCATGGGTAGGCCAAGCCAAAATAATAAAAATGACAATTCTAACTAAATGAATTTACTTATTCAGTGCCATACCAATTGAACTATTTAAAAAAACATTTGACAGAGCTACAAAAAAATAACAACAAAATTCATCTGGAAGGACAAAATATCAAGAACCAATAGAAAAAAATGTAAAGGAAGGTGATTTAGCAGTACCAGATCTCAAACTGTATTACAAAATGACAATTATCAAAATAATCTGGTACTGGCTAAGAAATAGATTGGTGGACCAGGGGTATAGATTAAGTATGAATTAAACAGTAGTAAATGATGACAGCAATCTAGTATTTGATAAATGCGAAGATCCACTCCCCCCCCAATCTAGAGATGGCTACCATTAGACACAACTAGGTGTGGGTAGATAGATAGATAGATAGATAGATAGATAGATAGATAGATAGATAGATACACACACATGAACACACATGTATATTTCTATATGTATGTGTATGTGTGTGTGTGTAAAGTTATTTTATACACGCTTCTATTTATCAGTTCTTTCTATGGATACAGGTAGTATCTTTCTTTATATGTCCTTTATAGTTAATTTGGGTATTTATTATAGACAAATAATTTGTTCATTCAAAGTCATTGTTAAAACAATATTGCTGTTAATGTATACAATGTTCTCTTCATTCTGCTTGTTTTGTTCTTCATTGTTTCATGCAAGTCTTTCCATGTTTTTCTGAAAATTATTGAGCTCATCGTTTCTTATAGTACAGTAGTATTCCATCACAATCATATACTACAACTTGTTTAACCATTCCCCAATTGCAATTCTTTTTTCTGGTAGCAAAGAATTGAAAATTGTGGGGATGCTTATCAATTGGGGAATGACTGAACGAGTTATGGTATATGATTGTGATGGAATACCACTGTGCTACTGATGGTTTCGGAAAAACCTGGGAAGATTTATATGAACTAATGCAAAGTGAAGTGAGAAGAACCAGGAGAACAGAAAATACAGTAACAACAACACTGTACAATGATCAACTGCAAATGACTTATTCTTAGGAATACAATGATCCAAAACAATTCTGAAGGACTTATGATGAAAAAGGCTATCCACTTCCAGAGAAAGAAGTGAAGGAATCTGTATATAGATCAAAGCATACCTTCTTTACTTTATTCTTATTGGATTTTTTGTCTATTTTCTTTTACAAAATGGCTAATATAGAAATATGCTTTACATGACTACACATGTATAATCTATATTAAGCTTCTTGCATTCACAAGGAGGGGAGAGAGAAGGGAGGGAGAGAATAAACACTGTTTTTGCATGTAATTCAGAAAATTTAAAAAAATAAATACACACAGAATGAGAAGGTAAGCCATTGCTAATAAATGAGAGAAAAGGGGAGAGAGAGACAGAGTCAGAGAGAAAGAAACCAAGACAGAGACAGAGAGACAAAGAGAGCGACCCAGAAAGAGAGAGACTGAGGACACAAAAAGATACACAGAAAAACAGAGACAGACACAAACAGAAACAGACAAATTAACAGAGACTAATATAAAGAGTGTATTTGTATACACAAATAAGAATATACAGTTAAGATTTCCAAGAAACAGAACAGGGTATAGTGCAAGTTGTACAGTCTAAAAAGTAAAAGTTATATGTGAAATATAGTGAAATATATGTGTATATGTACATATGTATATGTGTACACATATGTGAGTATATGAATGTTGATATGTTCATAAACCTTTAGAACTGAAAGAGGTTTTAGATGTTATGCCAGGATTTTCAGAAGATTGATTTTTAGGACTATATGATATACAATAGTCAACAACTTAATGGGGATTTATTAAACACTTACCATGCACTAGATATACAAAAATGAAGACAAAAACCTTCTTACCCCACCACTTCTGAAGGAGTTTTCATGTTCCTTTGGGGGGAAAGGGGGAGACAAAAAATGTAAAAAATGTTAATAGCATATACAAAGTAAGAAAGTAATTTCAAAAAGGAGAGAGTGCTAACACTAGTGCACCTGAGGTAGAGGAATAATCAAGAAAGACCACATGGAAGAGGTTGCAACTGAATTGTGCTTTGAAGCAAACTAGGGATTCCACAAGGCACAAGTGCAGAGGGAGTGCATTTCAGGCCTGGGGTACCACTTGTACCAAGTGGACATAGGAGATGGAATGTCATGTGAGGTGAACAGCCACTAGGCCAGTATGATGGAACTAAGAATGTAAGAAAGGGATAAAATAAATTAAGACTGAAAAGGTAGATGTGAATTGTGAAGGGTTTTAAAATTCGAAGGTAAGAATTCCTATCTTATTCTACATTGATCAATCAAAAAGCATTTATTGACCACTTCCTAACATTCCAAGTACTGTACTAAACACTGGGGATATGAATTATGTTTGGGGTGGAGCCAAGATGGTGGCAGGAAAGCAGGGACTAGCTTAAGCTCCCCCCAAATCCCTCCAAACATCTGCAAAAAAAATGGCTCTGAACAAATTCTAGAGCTGCAGAACCCATGAAATAGCAGAGGAAAACAGCCCAGGAGAGCCTGGATGGTTGCCAGGAAGGGTCTATCGCATGGTGGTGAGAGCAGAGGGCAGTCCAGTGGTAGGCCATGACAGGACAGACCAGACCAGGAGTCAGCCATCCAGAAGAGGCCTTGGGGCCCATGAAACAGTTTGCTGTGGCAGTTACCAGACTTCTCAACCCACAAACACCAAAGAGCAGGCTTAAGGGAAACTGCAGGATCAAGTTCAGAGCAGTCTGGCCTCCAGCTCTGGTGGTGGAGGGGGTTGTGCAGTGGTGGCAGTAGCAGTACCAGGAAGCTCCTGAGGCTGCCTCCAAAGCACCAGTGTCAGCAGCTTCCCGAGTCCCTGGTTCACATGGTGGGAGGAATCCAGCAGCATATCAGAGTGGGAATGCAAGGAGCACTTTGTGGGGACAAAGGTAGATTCTCTTGCTGTGCCCTGCTTGGATATGAATTGTGGTCCTGGCAGTTATTGGAGGGGGGAGGAGCACTGCTGTGACAGAGCCTAGGGTGATGCTAGAGTAGAAGTAGCTCTGAAAACAGCGGTGCTTGGACCCTAAAGCTTGGGACAAAGTATTTTCTTCTCTATAAGCAGCCATATTATGACAAAAGGCTCAAGGGTCATCAAAAATGAACTCAGACTCCAATGCAGACTCAAACTCAAACTCTAGAATTTTTTTGGTAACAAAGAAGATCAAATCATACAGCCAGAAGAAGTCAAAGCCAAAGAGCCTACATCAAAAGCCTCTGAGAAAAATATGAATTGGTCTCGGGCCATGGAAGAGCTCAAAAAGGATTTGGAAAAGCAAGTAAGAGAAGTAGAGGAAAAACTGGGAAGAGAAATGAGAGTGATGCAAGAAAACCATGAAACAAGTCAATGACTTGCTAAAGGAGACCCCCAAAAATAACACCTTAAAGAATGAACTAACCCAAATGTCAAAAGAACTCCAAAAAGCCAGTGAGAAGAATGCCTTGAAAGGCAGAATTAGCCAAATGGAAAAGGAGGTCCAAAAGACCACTAAAGAAAATGCCACCTTAAAAATGAGATTGGAGCAAGTGGAAGCTAGTGACTTTATGAGAAACCAAGATACTATAAAACAGAACCAAAGGAATGAAAAAATGGAAGACAATGTGAAATATCTCATTGGAAAAACCACTGACCTGGAAAATAGATCCAGGAGAGATAATTTTAAAATTATTGGACTACCTGAAAGCCATGATCAAAAAAAAAAAAAAAAGAGCCTAGACATCATCTTTCAAGAAATTATCAAGGAAACTGCTATGATATTCTAGAACCAGAGGGTCAAATAGAAATTGAAAGAATCCACTGATTGCCTCTTGAAAAAGATCCCAAAAAGAAAACCCCTAGGAATATTGTTGCCAAATTTCAGAGCTCCCAGATCAAAGAGAAAATATTGCAAGCAGCCAGAAAGAAACAATTTGAATATTATGGAAATACAAGCAGAATAACACAATATCTAGTAGCTTCTACAATAAGGGATCGAAAGGCTTGGAATATGATATTCTGGAGGTCAATAGAGCTAGGATTATAACCAAGAATCACCTACCCAGCAAAACTGAGTATCATGCTCCAAGGCAAAATATGGATTTTCAATAAAATAGAGGACTTTCAAGCTTTCTCAATGAAAAGACCAGAGCTGAATAGAAAATTTGACTTTCAAGTACAAGAATCAAGAGAAACATGAAAAGGTAAACAAGAAGGAGAAATCATAAGGGACTCACTAAAGTTGGACTGTTATGTTTACATTCCTACATGGAAAGACGATGTGCATAATTCAGGAGACCTTTCTCGGTATTAGAAGAGTTGAAGGGAATATAGACAGAGGGCACAGGATAAGTTGAATATGAAGGGATGATATCTAAAAAAATGAAATAAATTTAAGGGGTGAGAGAGGAATACATTGAGAGAGAGAGAGAGAGAGAGAGAGAGAGAGAGAGAGAGAGAGAAAGGAAGAGATAGAATGGGGTAAATTATTTCATATAAAAGTGGCAAGAAAAAGCAGTTCTGTTGGAAGGGAAAAGGGGGCAGGTGAGGGGGAATGAGCAAATCTTACTCTCATGGGATTCAACTTGAGGAGGGAATAACATACACACTCAATTGGGTATCTTACTCCACAGGAAAGTAAGGGGAAGGGGATAAAAAAAGTGGGGATGATAGAAGGGAGGTCAGATAGGAGGAGGAGATAATCAAAAGCAAACAAATTTGAAAAGGGACAGGGTCAAGGGAGAAAACTGAATAAAGGGGGACAGGATAGGATGGAAGGAAATATAGTGAGCCTT
>CM053627.1:81301442-81352841 GCA_028646595.1 Phalanger gymnotis
GTTTTGCATAACGATACATGTGTGATCTGTGTTGAATTGCTTGCCTTCCTAGGCAAGGTGGGTGGTAAGGGAAGAGGGGAGAGAATTTGGGACTCAAAGTTTTAAAAGCAGATGCTTAAAAAAACAATTTTTTTGGCATGTGGCTGGGAAACAAAATATATTGGGAGAGGGGCATAGAAATCTATCCTGCCCTAAAAGAAAATAAGGGGAAAGGGGATGGCGGGGGAGGTGGGGCAATGGGGCGAAAGAGGGGAGGGCTGACTGGGGAATGAGACAATCAGAATATATGCCATCTTGGAATGGGGAGAGGGTAGAAGTGGGAAGAAAATTTATAACTCAAAATCTTGTGGAAATCAATTTTGAAAACTAAAATATTAAATAAATTATATACAGAAAAAAAGATTAAAAAAAACACTGGGAATACAAAGAAAGGTAAAAATAGTCACTGACCTCAAGGAGTTTATATTCTAATATGGAAGCTAATAGACAAATAGATAGATATGGATGGGATATTGGTATGTAGAAAGTAACCAAGGAGGGAAGAGGAGAGGTTGGGTAGAGAGGAGAAGGAAGGTGAAGGAGGGGGGATCTGTCAACTCTTTAACCTAAATGTGGGCTATTAAAATGATCCTGTCTCACATAGTATTAATATTTTCATGCTTTGGTTAAGTAAAATATTCAAGTAAGACATGACACACAAAATAGTAGCACCCAGTCAGTCTAAGAATGGCGAATAGTATTTCCTTTTACTTTAATGTTCTGCATTATCCTTTCTATTATCTCAGGGGGATGTTAGATGGTTAGTTAGCTTTGCCAGTGGGGTTGTTTTGTTTGTTTGTTGGATTAGGGAACAAACTATAGGTGGCTATGCTCTGCATCTGATGTAGTTAGCTAAGTGTGGGGAAAGAATGGTTTAATAGAAAGTCCAATTTAAGAAATGTGTTGGAGAGAGAGCTTAGAGATCTCTGCTATGCTGTAGCCAGCTGTATGACTAGAAGAAAAACTGGGAACAGAGATGCCACCTGTAGGTTTGCTGAGTTCCTCTTAATATTAATTCATATTTACACTGTGCAATCATGAGGAGTCAGCAGTGCAAGCATTTTATCCCTACTTTAAAAATGAGTGGATAGAAGTTCCGAGAATACGTATCAGCTCAACTTCTAATTTTCTAAGCAATATAGAGGACAATGTCACATGCACATGTGTGAATGGCTTCCCTTCCATGAATCTAAATGAGTAAGTCCAGTCCCAATATTCTAACAACTTGATAAGCTAAACTGGAATAGAATAATCAAACAGGACCAGAATTTGTTGATGAGAAACTTAAAGTTTTTAGTTATGCACCTACCTTGTACCAGTCACTTGTTAGAACTATGAATTCTAAGCCAATAAAGAGAAGTTCTTATCCTCAAAGAGTTTAAATTTTGCTGAGGAGATATATGGTAAGCACATGGATAGGTAAGTTATGAAATATATACAAAGTCAGCACAAATAAATGTGGAAGAGGAGAAGAATTGGTAGAATCAGGAAAGGCTTCATACTGTAATCAATACTTGAGCTAAGCCTTGAACATAATGAGAGATTTTAAGAGGTAGAGGTGAGGAAGGAATAGCAACATATTTTTTGTTTGTTTGTTTGTTCCTAATTAGGAAAACACACTGTAGGTGACTAGGCCCTGAATCTGGTTCAATTAGATTGATCATGGTGGAAAAACACTGCATAGTACAAAGTTCAGGCTCCCTTTTTTCATATGACCTTAGGCCAGTCATTCACCTCTTCTAGAATGCCTATGGCTAAAGCATGGCTAGAGCGGAAATATAGTTGTTGCAAAGTCAATGCAAAGCTGACACCTCTTTAAAAAAAAAATGAAAAATAAAACCTACTTGTGGGCTATCTTCTCCCTAGGATTGCTGTTGTTTCATGGACTATGTGTCACAAAGTGAATGATCACATCAAACTTCCATTTAGTAAATGACTATTTTAAAAGATGGCATCACTTCTAAAAAATTTTAAGAAGATTTAGTCATGCTGTATGAACCAAGAAAATCACCTGTTATATGTCTTGAAAAGTTACATAATCAAAAATTAAACTTGAAAATTTTTTTTCACTTTTATATTTTATATCATGGTGGCTAAGTATAAGCAAAAGGATGAAAATATATTTTTCTGGGTATTTACAATAATAGGGCACATTATCAGAAACTCACCTTAATTAGCTATGGTGTTCCTTAGGTATATGCAAATATGGCTAGACACACATAAGAGAAGGCTCTCAGTTTGTGCCCCCGAAGGGAAATTGGAGGGAAGCTTGAAATATCAATAAACCAAGTGCCTTTGAGTTTGAGAAAGTTCTACTCAAACTAGGAAAAGTTATTTCACTTTCCTTGGAAAGGGGAAAGATAGTTTATATAGTAGATTAACAACCCTTCCTTTTGTTCTCCTTGAATTCCCAAGTAGAAAAAGAGAAGATGACTTAAAAACTGAACAATGAAATTGACCTGCTCCTTCACCTTGTAAGTTTCCATGCCATATTTACCACTTTTGCCAAACTAATCCATGAATCACAGATGCTGGTCATCATCATACATAGCACATTCATCTCCAGTGTCATCATTCATACTGGACAATGAATAGTGCCATTTGTCTCCAAATATGGACCTCAAAGGACACCCATCAGCCTCATACTAATTCCTAAGACCTCATCAGCCTCGCTTGTTGATCATTCTACTGAAAAGCAGGAAATCACACAGCCTGGGAAACTTGGGAAAATTTGTAGACACATAAAGCAATCTTTTAGGTTCAGGGGTTTTCTGGTCAAAGCTAATTTTTTTTTTCTTTCCTCTTCCAAACCACTTTAGATTCTTATATTCAACAGCAAATCAGTCCAGCTAATATAAAAGCCATTTTCTTTCATTCCTTTCTCTTATTTCCATTCAGCACTACCCTTACCCCACCCCCAGTCCCCTTCAATCTGCAGTGCTCGCCTCCGGTGTCTCAATAGCAGCTAGGACTGTGTCTTAATGAAAAAAGATGGATAAAATATTACCATAACCTCAGAAGCTGGAGTAAAGCCCTTATTAGAATTCGGGACCTGCAGCTGGAACTTTCAGCATGGGGTGGGAGATAAAGTTAACTATTGTTAGCTCACAAGTGGTTCAGACTTCCTGGCAACTGCAGTGAATTACTCAGCCCTTTATGTAGGCCTTCAGAAACAGGCCACTGTTTCACAACAAAAAAGGCATTCAGGCAGGAAAAGATGGCCTCCCCAGGCTCTAGAAAGCTAGCTTTAAGGCAGTGAATGGACACTGCTGCCTCCCAAGTGAATGACCACTGTGGGAAAGGGTGATGATGTCAGCATGAATATATTTCCAGTGTTTTTGTCCTCCCAGATCTGGCTCCCTCTTGGGCTGTTGCCTGGTTCTCTGACTATTTCTCTCTCTCTCTCTCTCTCTCTCTCTCTCTCTCTCTCTCTCTCTCTCTCTCTCTTTCTCTTTCTCTCTCTCTCCTTCTCTCTCCCTCTCTCTCTTTCTCTCTCTCTCTCCCTCTCATTTTCTCCTTTTATCTCCCTTTCCTTCTCTCTTTCCATTCTGCTTTTCTGAACCTATTATCATCAATCATCGTCATCATCATTTTAGATGTTAGAACTCAAATCAGCACCGTGGCAATGTTACTCTTTTAAAAAGTTTCTTTTTCATCAAAAACAAGAGGAAATGGAAAAATAGAACAAGATTGAAAGAGTGTATATGGGGGGGGGGAGAGGGAGGTGGTTCAGTTGAGTGCCTCCTCGTATTGGTTGGGAAAGAACAGCCTGAGAGGAGGGAATGACAAGGAAGAATGGGGGAGGGGGAGGGGAGGTGTGGCTTTTGAGAAACAAATTTGTAATCCTTCACACTGGAAACTCCTGAAAGGAGCTGCCCTTCACATGGTTTCTAGGAGCAAAAGAAAAACATTTTTGACTAAGGCTTCACCAGCAACACAGCTTTGCTTTTGAAAATGTACCCAATTACCAAGTTTGTAGGACGCTTTGAAAGCTTTATCTGGTTTTTAAAATAAAATGGAAAACAAAACTAAAAAAAAAAAAAAAGAAGAGAACAAGGAAGAAAGGAAAAGACTTCTAAATGTCTTTGGCCTGTGGCAGATCCAGAGTGTTAAACAAGTTGACATATTTCTGGAATGGCCCATGTCCTTAGGTTCCCTTGTGTCAAGCACATGCAATAACAAAGGTTAAGATATGAGATTTGTCAAGCAGGAGCTGTATAATAAATGATAAATAGACATATTAACTCCTTTATTTTCTTCACTGTAAGCTCCCTGGAAATTCTCTGTACCGAAATAAATGAATTATTTCTTTGAAATGTTTTAAGTCCATTTTGTAGTTATGTAGGCAATAAATGCTCCTTTAAAAGCTTTTTCTGGTAAAATTGGCAAAATTCTTCTCACCCATATAAATGTAAG
This sequence comes from Phalanger gymnotis, assembly GCA_028646595.1. Taxonomy (NCBI): domain Eukaryota; kingdom Metazoa; phylum Chordata; class Mammalia; order Diprotodontia; family Phalangeridae; genus Phalanger; species Phalanger gymnotis. Next base: position 81,305,898 of record CM053627.1, read on the forward strand.
AGTTGGGACTTTTGAGCCTGGCCATTTAGAAACATATGTGCCTGACTTCATCACTGATCTGTTCCTCTAAAGCTCTAGACATACTTAATGTATACAGTTTGAACTGTATGATTGGGACATATCTACTTTTTTTGTTTCTTTATTCTCTCACGGTTACAACTTACCACACATTTGCTGAGTATCTACTTTGTTCTATGCAGAGGCTTTGCTATGGGATGCATACGAATGTTCTCGAGAGACTCAAAATCTAGTTAAAGGACTTTCTAGGCTAGTGACTTGAGAACTACAATCAGTAACTACAAAGAAAGAGTAATGGAAGAAAATGGACAATGAAGGCCCAGTCTGTCCTAAGAGCATTTCCAGGGGGGCTCTGGATGCTACCATCCAATGTAGGGGATTTGGGGAGAATGCCTCTGAAAAATATGACATGATGTATAAAGAAGGACCTGCGGTCACATCCCTCTCCCTCCACTATTTATAACATGCGTAAGAATTCTGAGACTATTTCTTTGGTACTTATGTTTGGGTGAAGAAAAACCTTGTAATTGATTACTTAGCTAGAACTCAATGTGCATACAAAAGCTTCCAACTGAGGAATTCAACCTTTCTTTCTTGCCTTCCTGCTGGCCACAAGGTATAAGGCTGATTCTTTGAGCTCTGCCAGGATGGGAGTGCTCATGAGTGCAAAGCCTGCTTGGCAAGTCTTTGTCTGGCATGGGGATGTCTCCTGTCTTCTTTGCATTGGTACAGGGCCTTGTAAGATCTCAAAAGCTCAGAAGGACAAACAGTAGTCCTTTAGGAGAGATGGAGAAGGAGTCAAACTTGAGGAGAAACAACCAATTTGCTTGAACTAGTCTAGCAGTGAAACTGCTTAGTAGTCAAAATACCCTGCCCTTCAAGCAATAGAGAGTGTCATCCAATGGCGAGGCCTCACCTGGTGGATGTTTAGAAGCAACCACTTGAAATTGAGCCCACTCTCCCTAGGGACTGAGGAGGTAAAAGGGAGATGTATTTGGATGTGTATTCTTGCTATATTTTCTCAATAAATATCCCTTTGTAAAAGGTAATTGATGTTAGTTGGTTCTCAATGACGTGGAGGAGATATCAATGGGTTAAAATGGTGATAGGGCACTAATTCCTAGTATCAGTGATATTGAGAAGATATTAGCTGAAAAATGATATTGGGCCAATAATCACTGATGGAAAACACAATGAAATGGGGGGCTTAAGTTGATAATACTAAAAGAATCCCACTGTCCCTCAGGGGTACCCTGAGGGGGAAGTAGAGAAATCTTCCAGTACATGCAGAGGTTGGGAAAGTCTAGAATCTACTTAGAAAAGTACTGTAATTTGAAACCATGACTGTGCAAGGGTTGTACAGTTGATCAGTAATATGTAGTTAGGACTAGCTATGTGGAGCAGTGCGTAGAGCACTTGGACCGGAGTTAGGAAGACATGAGTTCAAATCTGGCCTCAGACACTTAGTAGTTATGGGACCCTGCACAAGTCACTTAATACTGTTTTCCTCAGTTGCCCAACTGTAACATGAGCTGGACAAAGAAATGGCAAACCACTCCAGTGTCTTTGCCCCCCCCAAAAAAAACACAACAACACCCAACAACCCCTCCCCCCCAAAAAAAACATATAGAGTCACAAAGAGTCAGACACAACTAAATCGATTAATCAACAACAATTAGGTTAAATCAGAAAGACTTCCTGGAGTCGGTGAGCTTTAAGATGCCTTAAAAGAGGCAATAGGCAGAACAGAATAACAGAAAACAACATCTCCTTTATAGGATCGTAATGTCTCTAGTGCTAGAATTAATTGTCTTTTTTAAGCCTCTAACATACCTAGTACAGCCCAGTATACGCAAGAGGTCCTCAGTAAATGTTTATCAATCCAATGACTTGTTCATGAAGCAAGAATGTTTGCAAAGCACTTTAAGTGTAATCTCATTTACTGCTCACAACACCACAATGAAGCCATTATTTTTTCACATTTAACAAATGAGAGAACTGGGGCTGAGAGAAGTTGATGTCTTGGCCAGAGTAACAGCAGCTAACAAATGTTTGAGGTAGGGTTTGAACTCATGTCCTGCCTGCTAGCTTCAAGTCCAGAGGTCTAACTTCGGGGCCACCTAGTTGCTGCATAGTTTCAAGCAGGCATCTTTTAATGTCTGCCCTGGTTGTGATGGGTACTTGTGGCCACTTCTCTAGTTTAGAAAACAAAAGCAGAACTCTCTTTTACAAAATCATGATGTTCTCAAGTGCATAATATCTCAGTGCCTCTCCAGGGAGTGTGGCATGTGTCCTGGGAGTAAGATAGCACCACTGGTGGGTAACTCAAAGAAGGTAGGTCTCCCAATCAGATTTCTTAAGTGTATTTTTAAAAGACAGGTAGGTGTGTCAGCAAATATCCCTACAATGTTTGTCCAAAGTTTTAAATTGTACACTTGGTACCTCATAGGTACTTAATAAATGTCTGATGAACTGATTTTTTTTTAATTTTAAAAAGAAAGTCTGGTGAAACACTTCACAACCAAATCAAATCCATGCAAACCATTGAACAGAGCAAAATTGAAACTGACCCTTACTTTTCTTTGCATATGTGGGTTGAGGTGGGGGCAGCCAGGTGGTACAGTGGATAAAGCATTGAGCTATATGAGTTCAAATCTGGCCTCATACACTTCCTAGCTATGTGACCCTGGGCAAGTTACTTAACCCTGTTTGCCTCAGTTTCCTCATCCATAAAATAGCTGGAGAAGGAAATGACAAACCACTTTAGTATCTTTGCTAAGAAAACGCCAAATAGGATCACAAAGAGTCAGACTCAACTGAAAAACAACAGGGTTTCTCTCAAACTATTCTTAGCTCTTTAGAAACCCATCTAGACATAGATATTGTGACAGCGTTCCTAGTTAGAGGATCAGAGTATGTTAAGGACTAGCCAATTGTCACCATGCAGAGAATTGGAACTTAATGGGATAGGATACTAAAAAAGCAAATAATAAGCATCGATAAGGAGAAGAGCTAGAAACTTTTCCTGGTATTAGCATACCATCTCTCAGCTCTGAGCATTTTCTCTGGTCCTCCCCTACGCCTCGAATGCTCTCCCTCCTCTACTTGGACAGCTGATGTTCCTCATTTCTTTTAGGTCCCAACTAAAATCCCATCTTCTACAGACAGCCTTATCCAACTCCTCAATTCTAATGTCTTCCTTCTGTTAATTATTTCCTATATATCCCGTGTATAGCTTGCTTCGTGTATATCTGTTTACACGTTATCTCCTCCATTAGATTGTAAGCAACGCGAGCTCATTCTTTTTCCTCTATTTGCATCCTCAGTGTTGAGCATAGGGCTGGGAACATAGTAGGCACTTTATAAATGTTGACTGATTGATAGCATGGGTTGTGTCATTGAAGGGGGGGACAAAAACACTCAGAAGAGAAAAATGGGGCTGGGAGTTTTAAAGAGTACAATTGCAGACAGTTAGTGATAGTGTTTAGAGGACAAAATTTACCTAACTGGTCTCCCCTTCTGGTGCCAATGATCTTTGGTCACTGAATCTCCCAACTGGTCAATCCCAATAGACCTATTCTTCAGAATAAATAATTGATGGAAATGACAAATTTCAATAAAAGATTAGTGAAAACAAAAAAAAAATCTTTCCCATTCAAGTACATGGACCCCCCCGAAGGTTGAGAACCTTTGCCTGAGTCCAAACCCCCTAGTTTGTAGTTAAAGAAACAGGCTCAAATAGTTTGAGCGGAAAGGGGAAAGGGATATGCTTTTGTTAAGCCCGTACTACATACCAGTTATCGTGCTAAGCATTTTACAAATATTATCTCATTTGACCTTCACGACAACCCTGTGAGGTAGGTGCACCATTATCCCCACTTTATGCTTGAGGAAACTAAGGCAGACAGAAGTTTAGTGATTTGCCTGGAGTAACATAGCTAATACTGTCAGAGGTAGGATTTAAACCCTAGTCTTCTTGACTTCATGTCCAGTTGTTAAACTGCACAGTACAGCCACACTGGGAAGGCTGGGGTGGCGTGAGGGAAACCATTAAATAATGTAAGATCCCTGACCTAATGAAAATCAAAGTCTAGTAAATTCTAACTATGTCTCCCTTGTTCTAGACGTTAATTGATTTTTTTTTCTGCCTACATGCAGGACTTTATGTTTATTTCTATCGCAGTTGATTTATTTAAAATCAGATTCTATGATTCATATCATTGTTTTATGCTTCAGGTTGACATTGCACTGAGTAACTTATGAAGTTGTTTCCAAATCTGGCATTCTGGGATTAAGGGGCACTCCAGACTTCAAAGCTGACCCAATTGATTATGGTGGCAAAGGGCTTAGCGTCAGCAGCCTCCTATCTACACCTGTCAGCAATACTATCCTTATCCTCCAGAACATACCATCCTAGGCAGGGGTCTTTTCATGCTGGGAAGATTAAAAAAAAGTTGATTCCCTCATGGAGGAGGTAGAGGACTCTGTAGTAGGAAGCAGCAAAACATACAGGAAAAGGAGAAAAGATAGCAACAGCCACATTTAACCTCAGTCCCTCTAAGAACATAACTGCCTTTGCAGAAGTGTCTGGCCCAAGTCTGAGAAACTGTTGTGTAATTATAGCCTTGCTTTTTCTATAATGGGGCTTGAAATGTGCTGGGAAACCAATACTGGAAAATTAGTTAAAACTAAAGACTAAAACTGATCTTGTCAGTATGAGGACAGACATATGTGCTTTGTTTGGCATCTGTTTCAGCAAAGTGTCTGGGGATTTGTGTTTTCATATAAAAACAAACAAAAACCAGTATTTATTTGAATATGGGGCAGAAGGTGGAGAAGAGTTACTTTTGCTTTTCAATGCTCATCGCTCCGATTTTCTACCTTATTGGGACAGTATAAGATGTTAGTAATCTCCAGTCCTGTTGGGTCACTTAAGCCTCATATCTTCAGATAACATACCAAGAATTTCTACTTGGATCTATGCCATTACTTGGGAATCAGCATGTCTCAAACTGAGCTCATCTTTCCCTCCCTCCCTCCTCTAAAATTCTCTGTTAATGGTATGACCATTTTCTCACTTACTTTGCCCACATACTTGAAGTCAAACCTACTTCACAAGATTGTTGGAAGAAAAACACTCAGGAAATCATAAACTTTTTCAAATGGGAGCTATTTTTGCTATTATTATTTATTTAATTTTATGGGTAAATTCTATTTTATAAAAAAAATCTCACTCAAAAAATTTCAAACTGAGAAACCAAATTATTTGCCTTCCTGAAGAAATCTTCACTTCACAAAATAGCATAGTCTCCCTCTCTTTCTATTTATCCCTTCCTCTCCATTTTCTACTGCTATCCTAATTTTTCAAGTTCTCTCTCACTTCATACAGGATTACTGCAGCATCTGGCTACCTTGCCTGCCAGTCTTATACTTCTTTTCTATTCTACCCTGCATCTTTCTCTTTGAGGGGCAGAGCAAGGGCCTTGGAATTCTCATTGTATGCGCCACTGCAACTACTTTTGTAGTGAGTGTGCAGTAGGTGCTTAACAAATACTTGATGACATTGACTGATTTTCATGTGGCAAAGAACTTGTCAGCCTATAAGAATGCACTATTCTAGAGAATATGCTGCCTTAGGAGAGTTATTCTAGCTACTGCCTCTCACAACCAGTTACATGGAAATATCTCCTCTCAAAATCTTTGGAGACTATCATTTAGGCATATCTTCTAATTCTGGTTCGTTCCTTAGGTTATATACAGAACTCACTGCCACTTGGAGTACTTGACACATTAGCAAATGTATATAATTGGTATGAGATGCACCCACCCTCTGAGTTAACGTGATTAGCCCTACCTATTAACTAGACCTATATGCAGTGCAATCAAGCAACTTAATGACTGAGTGTGAAATGAGAAGAATCCCTTAGGTACTGTGGTCACCAGGTACTCAGGATTCATCAGTTATCCTAGCATAGTCAGGATCAAAATAGGAAAGTCAGCCATGAAAAGCTAAAAAGAAATGGAGTTCGATATAAGAGTCAAAAATCTTATAGAGCAGAAGCAGATCTAGTTGTATCATAGCAATAGGATCTATTCTTCATTTGCATCTTCCTTGTTGTGTATAACTCTAAACAATTAGATTATACTAAAAACAAGATTTGCTCCCCTTTCACTGAGTGAGAAATGTGGGTTGTCTAAAATCTACAGAGCGAAGCCTCCTGTAGATTTAAGAAGGAGAAATCAGCCTTTTCCTTCCTCCCACTATTTCCAACAGCAGAAAATACATTTCATGTAGAGGCAGCCTGCCTAAATCGTTCTCAAAGGGGGTTTGGCTCCCTGGGGGAGGAAGAGAGTGGGGAATGGAGGGAACCAATGAAGGTCAACCAATCAACAAGAATTTATATATTTCATACATTTCTAAAAACACTCTCTTTGGGACCTCACAATGATTATATAAGGTGTGCAGACAGGTGCTGTCATCACCATTTTACAGATGAGAAAAAAATCTTAGAAAAAGGCCTTTAAAAAGGGTCTGCTTTGGTCCCAAGGCAGCTGCTTTTAGTGTATACCTTTTGTTTTCCCTCCTCTCCTCACAACACACAGAGATATGACCCAAACTCCCATATAGGTTTCATTCTGTCTGTTCACTAAACCAAGCCAGAGTTTTCAGGATAAGATTCTGACAAGAACCCTCCCCCACCCCATTTAAGAAAAAAAAAAAGGCTTTTGCCTTTCAGATCCAAGGAGAGTTATAAAGTCTTATGTCTCAGCATTAGACAGTGGAGCCATCCCCTCTAGTCCATCCCCAATCTAGCCTTATCCCCATCTAGCTCAATCAGGTTCAAATGATTTGCGCAGGATCATATGAGTAGTAGATGGGGAGATTCAAGACTAGAGATGAATTCTGACACATAGTTCCATGATGCCCCTTCCATTTTATAACATTGCTGTTACCTTTGACAAATAGGTAGATCTCTTGATCTCTCTGGGCCTCCATTTTCTCACCTGTAATGACAGGGTTGAAATAATCTATAATACTTTCCTAAGCCATCTTTAAGGGGATCACAATCATTAGCAACAACTTAAATTTCAAGGAGTCATGATTTCACTGCTCATGGTACTTCCTCCACTAATGGAGCTTTTCCCTCCCTACCCAGAGAGGAAGTCATTACACATTGCTGTGATCAAAAATGTAATCATCTATTTTTTCCTTCAAATCTCAGCTAAAATCCAATTTTCTGCAACAAGGCTTTCTTAGTCCCAGTTGGTGCTGATGTCTTTCTGAGATCACCTCCAATTTGCCCTGCATATATCTTCTTTGTACACAGTTGTTTCCATGTCATCCTCCATTAAATTACAAGTTCCTTGAGAGCAGGGATAGGTTTGGCGTATCCTTTATGTTTAATTGAGTGACTGGTGCACAGTAGGCACTTTAAAATATGCTTGTCGACTAACTTAACTAGGTTCCTGAATTCCACCTTATGAAGGATCATAGTTTGCTTCTGAGTCTTAGCCTTTATGACTTTTTGAACTCCTGACTCTTCATCTGTTTTTGATCACAGGTTCCCAATTAACTTCTAATTCTGTACAGCACTGAATTAACATGGCCATCCTGATCCCAACACCACTTGGACACTTCTGTTTTGCTGTTGGTCATACCACGGCACTAAAGAGACCAACAGAAACCAATTACTTTCAGAATTCCAGCAATACCAGCAGACTTGAACCATTTTATCCATGTAATGTGTGCACATGTTCCTTGAAATCAACTACTTTCTTTGGTTTGATTCCTCGTTTGCCATTCTCCCCATCAAATATTCTAAGAGAGTCTAAACTGACTAATAAATCTCTAAAAAGTTGGAGTGTCTGCTTTATTGTTTATGTAACATAACCACAGATACCTATAACCTAATAGAATTTCTCCTTAAATCATGAAAAGGTTTGTCTTTGCCTTTTTGGAAGGGCAGGGGGAAGTAGGAAAAAAACCCAAAAACCTTTACTTTCCTTCCTTTTTTATAAGGATGATATGAGCAAAAATAAAGCACACCGAATCCAGCAAAAACTTGGTCAATTCATTTTTCCCAATGAGTTCATCATTTTGCCATTGACCTGCAAATGGTCAGTCATGACAACCCGTCCCAAATATCCCAGAGTGAGAAATTTGGTCCATATGTTGTAAGGTCTGCATCAGTGATAGCTGAGTAACCCAATCAACTTTTAAAGATAAAAGAATATGCCGTTGATAAAACTGCAAATTGCCGGAGCTCAAAAGAAGGTATAAGAAGATAGCATATTATTACTAACCAAGGGATAAACTGAGATATCTAAGTTTTAAAGGTAGGAAGCAGATTTGAAAGGTGCTCTTTATACAACTAATATAAAATCAGTGTAAAGAAAAGGGTTGAGAACATGAATTAATTTGCTCTAAGCTTGACACTTCCTAAGCCTCTCTTGTTCTTCTCATAGAATTGGTGACTTAGCCCTTTAAGGTGTCCATGATGCTATGAACCTATAGACGGAAATATAAGAATTATCCACAGGTCTCACTTTTTACTGCATGAGACAAATGTGTCATCTTTTATTCCAATATAAAGAAAGTTTACTGCTCTGTGTAATGATCCAAATCCTGTAAAAGAGTAAAATAGTCATTTAAATTAACAGAAAGACTCTCTCCCTTTCTCAAGCCTTATGTGCCTCACCATTATCCATTTTTTGTGTGTGTTAACTATGGTATAGAGTGAAAAAGTTTCAATAAATAATCTTGCATATGATTGAAAGTTACCAATCATTTTTTTCCTGACATTTATACTGTAGGGATTGGGACAGAGAAAAAGGAAATTGTCTGCAGGAATATGACTTCTAGAATGTTCACTCTGGGGGAACTTTGAATGTATTGAGATGTACAGCATAGAGAAACTTTTATAAAAATCCAGGCAATTGATAATAACCAGACACATCTATGTTGCACTTGATAATTTACAAAAGGACTTTTCTCAGGAGACTTATGAAGCCTGCCTGGCAGTGTTTGTTTTATTATTCTCATTTGACAGATCAGGAAACTGAGGCTTAGAGAGGCAGCCTAGTATTAGAGACAATGCTATATCTAAAAGAGCTCAATTAATGTACCATAGCAGAAAGAGTCTCCAAAATATTGTTTCCCTTGAATAAACTATTCAAGGTTGTTGCTTTTTTTTCTGTTTCAGGAAGTATCATTGCCAAAAACAACAACAACATTTTGCCACCTGGTTCTCAAACTTGTAGTGATTAACCTCCTCCTGCTTAGTTAGGATAGTCCAGTATATCTAATAGATAGTCTGTCACCCTGTCCACATTCAAGGTCTTGGCAGCTTTGCAATCCCTGTTAGAATTTGCATTAAGACATGAGATTAACACTATGATGAAGCAAATAATAGAACAAAATCTTTATGCAAATGAGATATACACTAAGGCAGGGGTTGATGAAATTTAAAATATATGTATTTTCATGACTATTTTAATATAACTGGCTTGCTTTATAATCCTACATAATTTATTTTATGCCTTTAAAAATATTATTTTGAGAATATGGGCTTCAGTAGATTGTCAGAGGGATCCATGGCACAAAACAGAGAAAAAAAAAAGGTGAAGCACCCCTGAGGTAAAGTGTTTACCAGGATAACAATAAAAACAAAAATAGATAGACTTTATATAGTGCTTTAGTGTTTGCAAAACCCTTTGCATATGTTATCTCATTTGATCCTCAAAAGTCTATGAGATAAGAGTTATTATTATTCCCATTCTGTAGGTGAGGAAACTGAGAGGCATAGAGACTAAGAAGTGCATGAGATAGGATTTGAACTCAAGTCTTCCTAAGGTCTTCAATGTCCTGCATGCTATCTATTGCACCACTTAGCTGCCCTCATAAGAGAAGGTATAACAGACGATATCTTAGATGGAATTACAACCAAGAAAAGGATAATGGGACTCTCCAAATGTTGCTGTTTATAATTGACACTACACTAATTAACATAAGGTCCCTGAACACAAAAACAAAGTAGAATCCAGTAGAATCTCAGCAGAATCCACAGTAAGGTAAAAGAGATTATCCACACTGTTATCCACACTGGAAAAATAAAGTGTAGATAGAGCCCAGTCTGTGACATACATCTTAGAAGGGTAAATGCCCACTTAGATTACCCCTTGTCTAGTATGCTATAGTGGGGATTCCTTGAATGTATAGATTGGACTAGTTGGAATTTAAGGTCCATTCCTCTTCTTAAATTCTGTAAACCATTGATTTCAAATATTATATATATTCAAGTTCAAGTATTATATATGTGTATGTGCACCTGTGTGTATATACATACATATATCATAGGTGTGTACATATATGTATTTTTGGCATATATATATGTACATACATACATATATATGTATACACACATACGTATAGATATATATATATAACTTGAAATTCTTATCCAAGTTATATTTTTCGTGAATAGATGGATAGATAGATAGATAGATAAATAGATAGATAAATGCATATAGGCATATATGAATATATAGACATAGACAGATGTAGATACAAGAGTAGCTATATCTCTGTAACTATAGATATCTTTTCTGCTATGTGCATTTTTGTAACTTAAGTATCTCTAATCATTGATGTTCTTTCATACTTACATGTTGCTAGTCACTTCTCTTTACCACAAAAACAAATAGTAATAATGTTTATAAAGCATTTTAAGATTTGCAAAGGCACTTTATACATCTTATCTCATTTATTCCTTACAACAACGCTGAGAGGCAAAGGCTACTATTACTCTCTTTTTACAGAGGAAGAACACAGGTAGAGAGAGGCTAAGGTAGGGTAGGGTCACCCAACTACTGACTGAGACCCTACTTGAACTCCAAATCTTACTGACTTCAGATCCAACACATACGTGAACAAGTCTACAGATAGAAAAGGAGGAGTGTATATGAAACAATGGGCCTCTATCCCGTAGAATTTTTTTAAGCATATATTAAATTTAAAACAATATTTCCCATTCTACTCTGATTTTCTATGTCCTCTTTCTACCTTCCTTTTATATTTTTCTGCATTTTAATGCTTTATTGATGTTCTTTTCTTTCTTTGTCATAACTATTACAACCTACCCATTCTTTCCATACAACCGTCTACCCCTCCCCCCTCTTTTTTGTAACCAATAAATAGCTAAACAAAGTAAATTCACACTTTGGCTATTACTGAAGATATGTGTCTCACTTTATACCTCTTGGCTATCCTTTCCTTGACTGCCAAGAAGCACATATTCTTCTAAGGCATGCTTAAATTATTCTTCTTGGGGTAAAAAAAAAATGAGTCTGAAGTCAAATTGAAGGCTACAACAATATTAATCCTACGAGAGAAGGAGATTCGCAATTCAAGGGGAAAATTAGGTTTTATCACCAATGGATAGATTATCCATATATAGACAAGGGAGACCAGGGCAACTGCAATGCATATTTGAGAGAGAAGAGAGAAGATTAATCTGATTTAATAGGCATTGCAATTAAGTAGAATGGAAGAACATCATTGATGACTAAAAGAAAGAAAATGCCTCATATTTTAGAGGCAAATCAGAGTAGAATATAAGGGCAAGATCAGGCTGAATCTGTTTTGAGGGAAATCGTGTAGGACTTTCAATGATGCCATAAAAGCTGAACTGATGCTTTATAATCTCCTGGAGATGAAATCTCACTGTAAACTCATGAAATACCAGCATAGTATGCTGGATTAGATGGCTGCATCTGAAGTTAGAGAACGTGAGTGGGTTCAAATCCCTGCTCAACTACCTGCATGGCTAGTATGGGATCTTACATATAACAGGTACTTGATGAATATTTGTTGAATAGAATGAAGTTGAATGTATGAGTGGAAAAAGGAGGTAGATTGGTCAAATAGCAAGAATGATTAAAACAGTTGGACAACCTAAGTGGTGCAGTGGCACCCATGGGACATTAAACAATGAGAGGAAGGAATCCAGTGTGCTTGGTGAAGAGCTTAATTGAAGATTTTTGGTTAGACAGACAAGAATTGCAGTGGATAAGAAGGTATTCAGACCTTATAATGTGAATTGGGGGGGGATGAAATTATAGAGTTATCAAAGTATCAATTATATTCATATTGTCCTCTAAAACAATGTGCTTTTTCTTTTTCCTGGTCAGAACTCTTCCATATACATTTCTTACTGGAGCTTCTAATAAGTGATGTTCTCCCACATTTAAATATTACTAATCATTTAGTTTTATCACAAATACTTCTGAAGCATGCTTAAATTATGCCTCTTGGGGCAAAAAAATCATCCAAAGTTTGAGTTGAAAATTGTAATAATATTAATTCCTTAGGGATGAGGGGCGTGGGGAAGGAAAATGGTTTTATAATTAGAAACTTCATCATTATCACAGGCTTAGAGTACCCAAATGTAAGTTAGGATCCATGTTAGATTGGTTGTCTCACAACTTGTGTAATTTAATGGGATTGTCTATTTTAATAATAAAAAGGCAACAATCAGGAGAATATAAAACCCATTAGCTGCTTAAAAGTATACCCCTCTTACGAGTGCGAACCTCTCTAAATGCAATTCATCAGCTTTGGATTTGAAGAAAATCTACTTAGGTACATACTTTGCATCACTACTTTTCTTCCCAACAATTCTTAGCTACAACTTGAAAGTAAAATTTTAATTCTAGTCTAAAGTAGATTTCTAAACTTGGCTCAAGATGGAAGCTTATGATGTCTTTTTGAAACTTTTCTCTGTTCACAATGGTCCAGATCTTAAAGACCTTTCTCCTCTCATCCATTCACTTTTGTTTCATGTACTACAGTCAAAAGTGCAAAGTGCCTATGGGATTCTTTCATGTGTTGTGCATATCTGTCTATTACCAACTAGATTAAGACTGCTGATCTATTCCTCACATGTCTACTAATGAATTATAATGGCAATGAATTGTGTAATATGGCTTTGATGTTTTTTTCCTGCAAAATTAAACTGATGCTTTCAAAATTGGATATCAAATATTCCTTAATAAGGCATAATCACTGAGACACTGAGTTAGTTTAGAGGTTGTTTCATCCAATTTTCATGGCAGATTCAAGCTATAATACATGGAAAACTCTCATCCTCATTGCCCTTCTATAAAAAAAATACCTACAGCCAATAAAGGGTTACTGACCCAGAACAAATAAATTAATAAGCCTTAGTAATTATATTTGGGTCATTTTATTTTAAACCATGAAATCAAAAGCTCTGTTCACATTAGTGCATGAATTGCTGTAACTAGCTGCTGGGGCTCCCCTGATAGATACACCATCTGTGAATGTGTTAAAGGTTTTTTCATCATCCAAACAAAAGTTTAATATCTCTCTCTCTCTCTCTCTCTCTCTCTCTCTCTCTCTCTCTCTCTCTCTCTCTCTCTCCCTCTCTCTCCCTCTCTCTTCCTCCCTCCCTCTCTCTCTCACACTCACACTCACTCACACATTTTTCTCCCTCTCATGAGTTATGAGTTCTCTTCTTTTAAAACTACTGAACTCTCCTTTTTTCAGAGAATGAGAAGATGAACTCTAAATACTGTCAAAGTGGTAAAGCTTCTAGAAACCTGCCATTAATGGCCCTTCAATTGACACAATCCAAGGAAATGTTGTTTTAAGGAACTAAAGGAAGCAGGAGTTTACTTTCCATTACTATTATTGCTATGTGAAGTTAAGAATTTCTCTACAGTTATTGATGGAACTGTGAATTTGTACAAACACTCTACAAAGCAATTTGAAATTATGTCCAAATGTTTTTAAAATGCCCATATGCTGTGAACCAGTGGTATCTTATTACTAGGTCTATAACCCCAAACAAATCACCAAAAAGGAAAAGGCCCCATATGTACAAAAAATTTTATATATTCTTTTTGTAGAGTCAAATAACTGAAAAGTGAGAGGTAATCATAAGATGGGGAATGGCTAAACAATTTATGACATATGACTGTGATGGACTGCTATTTTACTGTAAGAATTGAAATGGATGTTTTCAGAGACAACTGGGAAGACTTGAATGAACTGATGGAAGTAAGGTGAGCAGAACCAGGAGAACTCAAATAACAGCTTGTGTTTATCTGGACGAACATGCCAAAAAAAGAACAGTACATGAAATGAACATAAATTAATATATTCTACTCATAGTCAAATTATTGGATATAACTTGGATACATAGTCTTCTAGTATTGAATCCTTTACTCCTTTGTCCTGTTGTTAATCAATACTTCCAGAATCCCAACCCTGGGTTACTCCTACCATTCATCTTTCCTATGGATATGATGGAAGAAGTCAGACAACTTCAACTTCATTGTTGAGTACAAATCTACGTTACAAAATCTCAGCCAGGTCCATACTTCCGCACAGTAATTATTTTGTGTCTCTGATTAACTCTCTATTACATTCCCCACAACTATTGTCCCAAATTTTCCTTTTTCCTCTTGTTTTTTTATACCACCCTTTCCTCATCTCAGCAGAAAATCTAGCCTTTCTTTTTTCATTAAGAAAATAGAATCTGCCATTCGTAAGTTCCCTCTACTCAACTTTTCTACCCCTCTAAACCATGACATGACCCTCTTTCCCATTTTTTCCTCCTTTGCTCCGGTTTCTGATGAAGATTTGGCTATATTTGGCAAAGTCAGCCCTCTAATTGATATTCGCGATTCCATACTTTCCTCTCTCTTCCCACCAAATATTTGCCAAGCACAGTGCTACACTGTTGGAATTTGCCTCCTTGATCATCCCCTCACTCTTTTTGATCTCGAATCTTTAAACGTAAGCTCAAATTCCTCATCACCAAGTGTGGGCATCACCATCAGAAAGTCCTGTTGATCTTTCGAACTCAGTATGTCTAAACCAGAACTTAATATCTTTCTTCTTGAATCTACTACCCTCCAATTTCCTTTTTATATAAAACACAAGTGTCTTTTCAATCCTTTTTGTATTCTTGACCCTTCATTCTCTCTTAACCCCTTATCCAATTAGCTACTAAGTCTTGTCGGTTTTATTACCACACAATCTTACATCCATCCATTTCTCTCCACTAATATGGCACCACCTTAGTTTAGGCCCTCATCCCTTCTCAGTTAGACCATCTTAATAGTCTCTTAATTGGTTCCCTTTTGGCTAGCTGCTCCCCTCTAGGATCCATCTTCCAAACATCTACTCTGACCATGTCAACCACCTCCACCACCACCACCCCTGCTCAAAAACTTTCAGTGTTTTCTTATTGTTTCTTGGGCAAAATATAAAAACTTCAGTTGGATAGTTAAAGTCCTAGATAATCTGGCTTCGGCCTTCCTCTCTGGGCTTATTTCATGTTACTCTTCTTCAGTCAGTTTAAATTTCAGCCAAGCTAAATCTTTCCCTTTACCCTCTCTTTCATCTCCCCTCCCCTCCAAATCCTTCCACAAAAAAGAATTTAATCTCAGTCCTCCACCTCTTTGCACAGACCTGCAATGCATTGTTTCCTTACCTATATATCTTTATTTCCCCATGTCCATATATGTGACACATACTACAGGAAGGCTTTTAGTTTTTTCTTCTTCTTCATGTTATCTTATATTTTCTCATCTGCTCATTCCCTACTAGAATGTAAGTTCCTTGAGGGCAGGGACTGATTTTCACTGTCTTTGTATCCCTACCTTTGGCACAGTGCCTTGAACTTAAAGGGCCTCCAATGAATGTCTATTAAAGTGAAGTGGATCCAGGTGGTTGTATGATTGTTACACTCTATAGGGAAAGGAAGTACAGAAATGATGTTATTTCTCTGCTTAGCCTCTATTTACAATGTTATTTCTCAGAGTCATTCAAGATTACATCATTACCTAATTCAGACTTTTACAGTGAATACCTAGCATGAAAAAATAGAAGGAAAGAAGAAATGAGAGAGAAATAGAAAGGACCCAAGGAAAAACGTCAATCAATTTCATAGAGGTTTTAAAGAATATAAAACATATCCTCTGAGTTTTTTAAAAGATTTATAAGTATAGCAACTAGTTGCACTCCAAAGAGAAGGCAAAAAGAGCATGACTTAGTGGGCAGCCTCTATGAGGAAATTACTTGGAGCCTACAGGGTCTTATAAATGGCATCCTACCAATTTTGAAAATGTATGTTGCTATAAGTAAAACATATTTAGATTATTATCAAACTAGATAATATCTGTGCTTTTGAATAAATAGAAAACAGTAACAAAATGGAATAGCCACTAGTCTAGTATCCTATGTCTCATACTAGACTGTGAAGGATGCTTCAGAGGAAGGCATAAAATTTCTCTAATTATTATTTAACATTTATTTGGCACCATAAATGTACCCAGTGCAGTATGATAAATAAAGTTGTGCCAAGCCAATAACAAAATCTCTGCCCTAAGGAGTTTAAAGCTATGAATGATGGTAATAATACACCTAATTGGGCAATACTATACCATAGAGGGAAATTTCTTCCTAGGAGGATTTGTTGCTTTCATGACATATTTAAGACTGTATAGCTGAATGTACCCTTTCCTAAATTACTCTTCTCTATAACGTTTAAAATAACACAAACCAAACCAATACAATACAAAAGAAAAACACACAATAATGTTGGCCAATGCAAACCTATAATCCAATGCAAGATATGCTATATGGTCCCAGAGTGGATCTCTTTGGGTTCAAAGCTGTTAAGCTGAAACCTCTTATTTGGGTCAAAAACCCTCAAATTGGGTCAAAATGCATTAATTAAACTCTCACTTTGAACTCAGTGGTGTTGTTCACCTGCACCTGGCAGTGTGGTTTACCCAGGCTCTGTTTATGGTGAGTTAGTAGAAAGAGTACTTAATGTGGAATCAGAAGACCTGGGTTCAAGTTTATCTTTCACACATGATATACTCTTTCCAACCTCCACATCTTTATATTGGCCATCAGGGAGAGCTGTAATGCATTTTTTCTTTCTATTCTTCGTTAACAGAAGTCATCTCTTCATATGTGTATGTACATATCAACATACATATACATATGTATGCATCGCATGTGCATGTATGCATATACGCATATGTATTTATATATACTCTCCCCTATAAAACATAAGATTCAATGATATAAGAAATGATAAGCTCTGTAATCTTGGAAAAACATAGATAGACTTGCACAAAATAATGAAATGCAAAATGACCATAACCTAGAGAATGTTGTTTATTGTAGCAACAAAATTGTTTTAAGAACAACTTAGAACGAATAAGTGATTTTTACTATTATAAACACCTGAATTAACTACAAAGGACATATGAAGGAAGATACTAGCTGCATCCAGAGAAATAACAGAAAAATAGAAGTATACAGAAAATAATTTTATACATACATATATATGCATATTTGTGTCTAATGGTAGCCCTCTCTAGGGCAGGGTAGGTGGTGAGAATAAAAAAAGAAACTTATCTAACAATTTTATTATATATTAAAAAGAAATACCAAGTTGTAAATAATAGATTTGAAGTTTCATGTGCAATCATCTTTTTTATTATACAGGGTATCCCTAAAGTCTGTACACATAGGGAAAAGTTTTCAACAACATTTTATTTATTTAATTGGAGTATTAACAGACCTTGGGCCCCTTGACTTCTTTTTCTGGGGTTTGCTAAAGGAGAAGGCGTACCCAATGAAAATCACAGATGCAAGACACTTGATTGAATACATAAAGAGTGAATATGCTAAAATTGACGACATTGTGGAGTTATTGCATCGAGTTCACGTGAATCTTGCAAAGTGCATCAACCTTTGCATCACAAATGATGGAAATCATATTGAAGACATTATTCATTAATATTCCAATTAAATAAAATATTGAAAATTTCATTCATTTCATTTCTTGAAAATATGCATTTTTGCCTATGTGTCCAATCTTTAGGAACATCCTGTACTATGTTATAGAAGTGGTTGTTTTATTCCATAAACTAAAAATAAAATTAATAATATTTTTAAAAAAACATAAGCTTTATCAGAATTGGGACTGTCTCATTCTTTGGATTTGTATTCTAGTACTAGCACAGTGCTGGGCACAGAGTAGTCACTTACCAAATGTTTATTGACTGATGGATTAATTGATGTATAAAGAATTTTATAAAGCTTAGAGGGTTATAGGTCTCAACTATCATTGTCATCATCATCTTGTAATTCAATCCCAAACATTATACTTTGTTCCTGTATATTTCTTAAAATCTCACTTTAATCATCTCGGTTTAGTTTGTGATACCTTATTCATGCCACTGTATTTGTTTGTCTGTCTATATTGTTTATTTATTTTTGTCTATATATTTATGTATAATGTCTATATTTATGAATGTGTTTTATATGTGCACATACGTATATAAAATTTATACATAAATATGTATATTTCATATGTCTATATATTTATCTATAGGTCTAAATATGTCTATTTAAGATGTGTAAACTTATATATAGAAAACACTACATCTGTTTAATGTGTGTTTTTGAAGTCAAGGAGGAGAAGGAGAAAGAAGATAAGAGGATAAGGACAAAAGCAGATGGAGAAAATAAGGGGAAGGAGGAGAGGGGAGGATAAGGATAAATAGAAGGAGGAGAAGGAAAAGTTAGAGAAGGAGGAGGACAAAAAGATGCAAAGGAAGAGTAGAAAAAAGCAAAGAAGAGCATAAGAAGGAAGAAGAAGAAGGAAGAGGAAAATGAAAGGTTAAAAGGAAGATGACAAAGTGGAAAAGAAGTTAAATGAGATGGTAAGAAGGACAGCTGGGAAAAGGAAGAGAGGAGAAGGAAAAAGAAAAGGAGTTGAGAATAAGAAACAAAATGGGATACCACTTGACTTTTGACTGGAACAGTCATGTGTGAAATACTGCAAAGGCCAGCACTGATCCTGCCAATTCTTTGCATGGTGTGGCCTGTAGGTTTACATTAGTTTTTGCGTCTTAGACTAAGAGCCATTAGAAAGCAGGGGCCACATTGACATATTGCTTTGTACAACAAAAATGCTTAGCATAAAACTATACACACGGGTGGACCAGTGCTTTGATGGAGATATTTTTAGGATAACAATGGTGTGATACTTGACAAATTTTTGTTTCTTCCAGGTGACAAACCAACTGTGAAAATAGGGATATAATTTTGCCACAAAGTCTCTTCCTTATCAAACCAAATTATGTAGCAGCCTTAGCCAACCTCTCTAGAGCCAAGGAGACAGCTTTCTCCATTAAAGTTGGACTAGTAGATTGTCCTCTGAATCTCTGTCTTATTCTGGATTCTACAAATTAAAAATTCCTCAAATAATCCATGAAAAAAAATGTTTCTGTTGTCACCTAGATCACATTTCCATTTGAAAGAATATGTTATCTTTAGTATTGCCTCTTTTTTATATAAAACAGCACCATTAAGTGCTCAAGAGGATTTTCAACATTGTTCTCAAAAAAGCTTAAACTGACAATATGTATGTGGATTTTTAAATAGCATGATATAGTCGCATACGTGGAACAAAACAGAAATAAAAGAGGAATTTATCTTTTTCCCTCAGGGATAATTTTAGATAGCATCATTGCCTGAGAGTATAAGTTTTAAAGAAATGGAGTCATTAAAAAGAAAGCGAGAAGAAAAGTACATCAGCTGTATAAAATATCATTAATTATCATTGAGTGCAACACAAAACATAAAACTAAGGTAACAAAATATTGAACTGAATACAACCACTTTAAATCTAATAAATGATGGCTAGCTTAATCATAGATATGAACAAGGGGCTAAGAACTCATATTTCAATATAATTCAGGGATCAATGTTTTCATGGTATGTGTACTATTCTCTGGTGCAGAAGGCAACCCATCCACACCTTCTCATTGTGTAGAATTTCTTGCCAATATTTTCCTCATTATTCCTCCCCAGAGGTCCTATCCAATGTGTTGGAGGAGTTCCTCTGCTTCGTTTGACATTTCTGAATAACATAGTAGTAACCACAATATTCTTTTGCTGCCTTCTATTGTGACATTAGACAACTCATCTCCTTTACTCGGATCCACGTCCTGGTCTTGCATCTGGTGAAGGGACTTAGCTTGATATCACAATATTTTAAACATACTATCACCAAGATGGGCTTTTATAGTAACAAGCAGTGCTACTCAATTTCCCGAATGGAACTCAGCTTGACTTCCATTATGTATTCAATCCTGTGCCTATCTCAATGCTCATCAGAGATCAGAGTGGTGTAATGCATGAAAAGACCTACATTGAAATTCTAACTCTAGGAGAGGATTCTGGGAAGATGGCAGAGTAGATCAGAAAATTCCAAGCTCTCATGGTTTTCCCCCACAAAAGAGTTAAAATAGCACCTTAGGGAAAACAAAGTGTGGGTGGAGACAAAGAAGAAAAGGGGCACAACCAGGATCTTCCTGGAACAATTTGAGAAGGTGGGAAGAAAAATCCCAGAACCAGGTTTGGTGTCTGGGAGGAGTAAACACCTCCAGATTAGGTTCCAATTTAACCACAAGCGGGCAAGCCTCTTAAACAACTAGTTGCAAGCCCCAGGGTTGGTTGGTTTGAGAGGCTGACTCAGTCCCAGCCACTGGAATTTTGCACCCCAGGGTAGTGAGGGGAGTCATGCGTTGGAGCCCAGGAAAATTGCAGGAACCTCTGCTGGTGAGGAACACCAGACCCAACTGTGCTATGAGGAGTGGTGGGGGCGAGAAGGAAACAGCACACACAGGGTGAGTGCAGAAGCAGTGGGGCAGAAAGCACCTGGCTGTGGGCACTTACAGGAGGTTGGCAGTTTGGTTTTGGTTTCAGGCTAGAGAGAACTAAAGATCTGGTCAAGAGGCACCATTTCCCATGCCCTAGGGGTAGAAATGATTAGAAAAATCGTTACCACAAAAAAAAAATGCACAGGCAAAGGAGAAAGAATTCAACCACAGAAACCTACTATGGGAATAGAGATGACCGGGTTTATCTTCAGAGGAGGATATTGAAGTAAAGAAACCCCCAAAGAGCAACATCAAATTGTCATTCCCCCAAAAAGAATTTATAGAAGATCTTAAAAAACACTTTAAAAATCAAATGACAGAGATGGAGGAAAAACTAAAAAAAAAAATTAAAAATAAAGATAATCTGAGAAAAACAAGAAGGTTATGAAAGGCAAGTCAACCAATTAGAAAAGGAGATCAAGAATCTCAAGGAGGAAAATGACACCTTGCAAATTAGAATTGGACAAAGTGAAGCCAGTGAAATTATAAGAGATCAAGAAATAATTAAATAAAACATGAATAATGAAAAACTAGAAGAGAAGGTGAAACATCTTATAAGAAAAACAATAGATTTGGAGAATAGATCAAACAGATAAAATATAAACATAATTGGAGTAACTGAAAGTTATGATCAAAAAAAAGAATCTTGACACAATAATACAAGAAATAATTAAAGAAAATTGTCCTGAAGCATTAGAACAAGCCAGGGAAGTAGAAATAGAAAAAATCCATCGAACACAACTTAAAAGAGAGGAAAACTCATAGGAACATCATAGTTAAGTTCTAAAACCCCAAGCTCAAGCATAAAATATTAAAAGCGTCAAGATTAAAACAATTTAAACATGATGGTGCCACAAATAGAATTACACAAGACCTAGCGGCACAGACATTAAAGGACTGCAGTTCTTGGAACACAATATATCAAAGAGCAAAAGATCTGGGGCTCTGGCCAAAAATATCATACCCTTCAAATTTCAGTATTATCAAAGAATGAAAAAATAGACATTTGGCAAACCTTCAGACTTTCAAGACTTTGTTACAAAAATCCTCAACTTAATAGAAGATTTGACATACAAGAACCAAGAGAAACATAAGGTACATACAAAAGACAGACTATAAGGGATTCATAAGAACAGAGTGTTTACCTTTTACATAACATAAAATGTAAAATGTATGTCTAACATTCCTATCAATAATTGTTGAGGTCATAAGAAAGAGGGGAATAACCTGACTATGATATGAATTTAAAAAGTAAAATCATTTAGAAACAGCTAAAAAGTAACTATTTTTACAAAAGAGGTGCAAGAAGAAGAAAAGATGCAGAGGCTTTAGATGGAGGAGGAAGGCTGATAGTTCTGATAACCTACATTCATTTGGGAATGGGTTTTTTTTTAATTTTGTCACAGGCATTTTTATTAACAGACCATTAGAAAAATAATCATGGTAGAGACCTTTAGTTCATTCTTCTAATAAGGCTGTTGATCTGGTCTTCCCTGTTACCAGCATCTCCACCTTCCACAAAATGTGTAGTATTTTTCTTCATTCTGCCTCATGAAAATAATTTGAAGGGCCACAGGAAGTCGTTGGCAGCTTCGAAGTGCTTGTCAACAATGTAGATCTCATGGATCAAGTCATCCATGCAGATAATTCCATATTTACCAAAAGATTTTACAATAAGGGCATTATCCATCAGGGCAATCCTGTTTCTTGATCTTGCCATAACAACATTTGTAAATCAAGTCATTCACAGACTTCAGGTTTGGGTAACCCCATGCAATGTGTGGTTCCACAATCTTCAGCATGTTACTCGAAGCCTTGTTAAGTTTAACAAAAGTGTCATTGAAGATTTGGCAAAGATGAAGAAGTTGCAATACTTTTCAGACCTTTGGGCTAACACCATTGATACCTCTGATTCTGATCACAAAACCTAACTTGGGTTCAGCAGGTACATAGTAGTTGCCATCTTTGTGTGCCATTCTAGCCACCCAGATTTCACTTCTGCATAACTCTCTGTACTCCTTATGGTAGGCTTTAGCTTTCTCATAGATAATTTTTCTCTATATCTTATGAGCTTTTTAATAGCCATCTTCTTCTTCAAGTGTTTGGCCCTCAGTATTGCAAAAGCCTTTCACTTTTTCAGAAGGGATTCTGGAATGGATGGTAGCTTCTTCTTTTCTTCTACGCCCACCGCGATTGCAGCCAGAAAAAGAGGACGGGAATGGGTTTAAGAGGGAAAAATACATATCTATTTAGAAGAGTAACATATATATTTAGAAAAGTGTAAAAGTCTTCTAAATCTAGAAGAAATAAAATGGTAGGGGTATAGTCATGGGGGAGAAGACAAGGGATGGATTAGGAAAAGGGAGGGATTTTTAGAGGGGAGAATGAGGGAAGAGGTAAAGAGTGCTTAGATCAATGGGAATGGGAGGATAAGGGAGGGATCCTTGGAGTGGGGAATGCAAGTAATAGGAGGGCAGGGTGGTTGGTGGAGGAGGAGGGTAGGCAAGTAACAGGAGGGTGATGTAGTTGGTAGAAGTAAAGTGGAGGAGGCAGGAGGGATAGGAAACGAGATATGTACAAACATGAAAACAAAGATCAGGAGTAGAGTATGTTTGGGAAAGTATATGTTTATATAAGCATGTGTATATGTATGTGTATGTATATATCTGTATGTGTATGTATATATTGAGAAACATATCTAAACTACATTGTAGTCTTCTGGGGGCGGGGGGAAGGCAAAAAAGTTAAAAAGTGCACAGAAGAGAACAAAACACAAGAAAGCAAATATGGACAATTCTCATCATAAGCTGTATTATTTATCATACAGGCTTTCTTGAAATGAAAATTTCTTGTTACATATTTTGAATCTTCTCTTATGTTCTGCTACACATATGACATGCTTTTTTTTATTTCTTACTTTGTATTTAAGTTTCAATATTTAAGTTTATGATGTTTTTGTTTCTTTTCTCTATTCTGTGTTTGTGTTCTGGTCAATAAAAAAAATTTAAAAAAATAAGAAATTCTAACTTTAACACTAGCTGGGTAAATGTCATTGAACCTCGGTTTCCTGATTTGTAGGATGGTGATAACAACAACAATTTCATTGGGTTGCTGTGAGGATCAAATGAGAAAATGTATGTAAAATGCTACAGATGTAAAAACACATGATAAGTGCTTAATTAATGCTTATCCCTACCCCCTCTATATATTTTAGTTATTATTCTCCATGGCTAACTTTTCCAAGCTATATATACTGTTGGATTAAGTCAACAGACTGTAAATACTAAAGCCCTTCACAATCTGCTCATTATGTGCTTTATCTACTTGGTTTTCTCATTCTAGATTGTCAATCTCTTAAAAAGATCTTGGATATCATCGGCAAATCTCCATAGAATTCTGGTGCTTGATGAAATCAGTACTATGCCATTAGCAAAGAGAAATACCTAGAGAATTCCACTATCAGTAGAGAATCTACCTGCCAATTGGGTCTTGCCCAAGGAAGTTATCCTCCATAGAAGCAGCCTATAGTTTTAGAGAGTATCTTTCTCCTCTAATACTTTTGTTGATAGAGGTACTCTGAAGATTGTTGAACAAAGGTTTTTTTTGTGATTGATTCTGTAGCCCATGTAAGCTCAGAACATCTAACTCACAGAGGCAGGCTTGGTCCCCAGAGCAAAACCAAATAAATCTCCTTTTCAGGATTTTAAGGTTAACTCTGAGGGACTGGGGATCAGAGTGTCTTTCTAAATGCTACCACTCATAAGTTTCAACTGATTTGTTTAACACTATGAATATCAGTTGACAGCAATATCAGTCAGAGTTAGATTTTTAGAAAGAATGTATCAAAAACAATAATTTCACTACTCAGAACAGCTGGCATGAAACATATACACACCCTTGCCAAAGTCTGTGACACATTTCCACAAGTATATACAGAGAGTCCAGGAGAATGGTCTCAGGTTTAGATATCTCATGTAGCAAAGTGGGTAAACTCAGCTCCTGGAAATCTTTTTCTTGGAGGACTCAAGATGTTCCCATTAGGTATAGTATAGTTTCATTTGTTTGTTTTTTCTTTTTTTTCCTGCTGAGTGTAGAGCCTGGGATCTGCTTTCCTTATCTCTTCCATTCTGTACTTAAAGCCTGCTGAAGACACAGCCATTGAGAAAATGGGAAGTCCAAAATTTCCAGACCTTTGAAGTTCACAAAGACAAGGGCATGACTGGAGAAGTCAGAGATACTATCGTCCCCTCCAAGTGGTTACTTCTCAGGAACATGGCTGACACTCTCTCCTGGCTTACTATTCACTAAAATCTCTGATTCTATTTCAATCATTTTATATAGGCATCAGAGCATACCACCAAATCCTTTAGCTAATCCTGAACAGACTTTCGTTGCAGCTAGAGAAGTGTCTAGATCTTGCTCATACCTAAGGAATAACTGAGATATATTTTTACCTGATAAATATATTAAAGCCAAATGGAGTGGATAATTTTGATTCCACACTTAGATGTAGTTTATGTATTCATATGTGACTATAATATCTACACTGGAGAGCTATACTGTTCGAGTAAACTTCACAAGGCTATATTTTGTTCTGTTGTGTAAATATTTTGTAATCAAGAAACAATCAAAAATGGGAAATTATATATCTGTGAAGATGTGTACTATAGGAATTTATTGGCAAAAAACAGAGTGTTTGCACTCATCTTCCAAATTTCTGAAATTCTCCTGTCTTTGAGATAAATTGAAAGTTGATCCCCAAGTGCCTTTAAAATTATACTGACTCAAGTAGGACTTCAGTATGTTTTAGCTAGAAGAAACCATTTTTACTTCCATATATTGATTAGTGAGGTATTGGAGTCTAAAGATAATAGTTATAAAATACTATAGGAAATCCAACAGATCTGTTCAATTTCATGCCTATTTGGGTTTTTTTGTTGTTTTCTTTTTCTTTACAATTTTAATTCTAAGTGCTCTTAGGATGAATGTTCACCCTTTTTCATTTCTTTATCTTAAAACATATTTTTCAGCAAATTTTTCATCATCTACCCCACTCCTGCTTCCTTACCAGACAGAAGTCATCTGAACTGTTAATGGTACCACTGTACAACAAATCGCACTGAGCAACAACCTTAGTGTCACCCTTGATTCCTAGTTCTCAGTTATCACACATATCCAACTGGTTGCCAAATGTTCTTATTTCTACCACATTTTATGATTCTCTTCCCTTCTCTCCATCCATATATCCTATACTTCTTTCTGGACTATCATCACTATCAAGTGTCACATGGCAATAGCCTCCCAAACAACATCCTTGTTACAAGTCTTACCCTCTTTGAATCCATCTCCCACACAGCTACCAAAGTGATGGTACCAAAGTTCTGGTCTGCTATTATCAATCCCCTACTGAACTAACACCAGTAACTTTCTATTACTACTAGGAACAAACAAAAACTCCTGTATTTGGCATTTGAAGGTTTCCTTCACAAACTAACTCCAAGCTACCTTTTCAGTCCTATTATACAACATTCCATGCACCAATGCAGATCAACACTTTCCTTGTAACTTGTCATAGATAGTATAAATAGCACAATCTACAGGCGATAGAGTATTGATTAAGCATATGTATGAGTAGATAGACTCATACGAATATGACAAACCTATTCTAGAAAAATGCATACAAATTTCTAAATTACTAACAAAATAAATAAAATTTATCCCTTAATCAGAATATTTATTAGGCACATAGTGACCCTGTCCCTACTTAAAGTGTGAGAGAAGTTTCTGTTTACTATACTCCCCTTCTTTTTTTAATTTACTTTTTATTTTTAGTTTACAACACTCAGTTCTACAAGTTTTGGAGTTCCAAATTTTATCTCCCTCCATCTCCTTTCCCCTCCCTAACGTGCCCTTCTTTAGCAGTCTTGAGTATTGATAATTTTGGTTTGGACATAAGTCTTCTAAGTTAAACATGGCTAAAAGTTCCTATTCAAGTCCCCAACTTGAGCTTCCTATATATCATGTAAGGGTGGGGAGGCAGGGGTAGTATTTACTAAAATAAAGACAAGATGAAAAAAGGTTGGATTCTCAAAGTAAAAAATACTTCATCAAAAGCAAAATAGGCACAGTCAAAGATGAATGCCATGCATGAGAACTACTTACAGGGAATGTATCAATCTTATAGTTCTAATTACAATGAATCAGGGTTACTGTGAACATGATTCATTTAAGACATACATGGATTAAAAATTCACTTTCACAGCTTGGAGCAATTTATTCCCAAATGTCAACATGAGGAACAAGAAGAAATGAAATATACATACATGGCGTGTGAATATGCACATATATAAAGTATAAAATTATAAAATATTTTAATATTTGCATTATGCAAGTATACCATTGCCATAAGTTATACTAAATAGCAGTGGTTATGTAAATTAAAAATATAATAGTAACATGCCATTATTAACATCTTTGCTTATGCTTTTCCCTCTGCTCGTGCCATTTTTTCCAAGATCACTTTACAAGATACCTGAGTAATTTTACAATTCAAATGGTCTCTAAAATAATGTTAGAATTTTACAAGTCACAAAAAATGGTACTAATATTAGTATTATAAGATATTTTACTTGCAAATCAGTTTATCCATGTTCTCCTAAAGCAAATGGCATAATATAGTTGCAAACTGTACTATAAGTAGATTTTTTCCAAATAATCATTTTCTGTTCCAGGCCCACAACTAAGTAGTTCTTAGACATTTCTATCAGATGATTTTGGGAAATAATAATTATAATCATTATAATATTTCTTGAGGGAGCAATAATCAAGCAAATTAAATCCAGTCAGGTAAAAATATGTCAATGTTATCTTTTAATATTGGTGAAATAGTTCAGGGTAAAACAAATTATAATTCAATAAATAAAGAGTAAGTGCAACAATATTTTTAGGCCTGCAACAACAGCCCTGTAGATATGACTGAGGCCTGATAATTAGTTTCCCTGTGATTCTAAAACAAAACTTGAGCAAAGAGACTTGGATTAAACAGGATCTGACCTACAACTTTACCCCACATAAACCAATCTTATTTTCACCTTTGGAATAGCTTATGTAATTTTTTAATAAATATAACTTTTGTTTGGCCAAATTCTATGCTCCTTGCATACACTTCAAAACTCTGTCACAATAAGAACCTTGCTCCAAGGTAAATAAGGTAAGTAGGCATCCTCACAGGCCAAAGAGGGGTGATGGCCTGAATAGAATAAAAGGAAATTTAATAAGGCTAGCTAATGCAAAAGCTTACACTCAATCCCCTCCCACTCCAAATGTCACAAATACAGAATGAGAGGCTGTGACAGAATTGGTATCTGCCAAGTTTTCATATCCCACCTACATTTTAAATCATAATATTTCTTTTCCTAAAAAGTGAGGAAATTATTCCCAAGACTAGATTGATCAAGGAGACAAAGATCAAAACCATTACCTTTAACCAGCTTTATGGTAACTTGAGCCTTGTTGGTGTTGACTTAGCTCTCTGGTCACCTCAGAGCATTAAATGCCAGTCCATATGGAAATGGGGAAATTCATATTTAACAAAGGTCCCAAGTCCACCAGGAATCACCATACTCTATCCTGCTGACCAGATTAATTTTAGTACAGAACTGAAGGGAGTCACTTCTACCTGAGTTAAGTTCTGTATCTTTGAATATCCATTATAGTCCATGGCTAAGTAAACATCCTTTTGTTAACTGTTAAATGTGCTATGGTTGTCTCATTTCATTCCATTATCAGACTCAATTTCACTCCCACAAACTGCCAGAATACCAGCCTGAGTCAGGCCCAGACCATTACCAGGAGTCATAACAAGGCCAGAATTCTTATAAAAAGGCTGAATT
Source organism: Phalanger gymnotis (assembly GCA_028646595.1). NCBI lineage: Eukaryota > Metazoa > Chordata > Mammalia > Diprotodontia > Phalangeridae > Phalanger > Phalanger gymnotis. The sequence goes on from CM053627.1 coordinate 81,334,586, forward strand.
TTTTTAGTTTTTAGCTCCATGTGAATCAAATGGGAGATTTTAGAGTTTTTAGCTTTACATGAATCAAATGTGGCAGAGCAGCAAAAATAAGCTAATGTTTTCTTTGGCAACCTTGGTAGAGGCATAGTGTAAAAAATGAGAGGGGATAGAATCCTGCTTAACTCTATCTTGGTCAAACTACATCTGGAGTACCATATTCAATTTTGGACAGCACATCATACAAAGGCTTGCTGAAGTGCATACTTAGGAGAGTGATCAAGAAGTTAAGGGAAATTCAGCTAAGATTGGTTGAAAGAATCAAGGCTGTGGAAATAAAAAAATTAAGTGTGTGTGGGCCAGGTGGGGGGACAATTGTGTTCCAGTATTTGAAGTAGTGTCACATCAAAATTGAAATAGTCTTGTTCTTCTGGGTCCTAGAGACTACAACCAGAAGCAAAGAGTGAAAGTGAAGAGATCGATACAACATTCCTAATAGTTGAAACAATCTTAAAACAGAATGGGATCCCTTAGCAGATACTGAATTTGCCTTCCCACAAGCCATTACATAGAGGCTGGATGAATATATGTCAGTGATGTTGTAAAAGGGATTAAGATGGGAGCTGGACCAGATGATCTTTGAAGTCTTTCCAACACTAAGAATTTATGATTCTGTGATTCTAGGGAATAGTCCATCCATAGGATGGATATCCATATAGCTATCCATACATCCATAGGGAAAATAGTGACAAGAGTGAGGAAGATGGCATCTTCCCACTTTGCAAATGCCCAGCTCCTTCATCCTTTCTTCTGTATTTTTTTAATCAAAATATGCTCTCAAAAAAGGATTCAAAACTCATCCACAATGATTTATGAATGGTAGCTAACAATGTAAAAACAGGGTCACGATCATCTAGTCATATTTGAGAATGCCAACCTAGGAAAAGCTTCAAACCACATCTATGATCCTACAGAGAGTAAACATTTGAAATTGACACAAGGAGAGTATGATGAGTCACAAGGCTTTCTGGTATTTAAAATGTTAATTGACCAGAAGTAGGGGCAGTGCCTGGAGGCTATTTTCACAGTCCTCCCTAATTTCTTACAATTCCAAAATGACATAAAAGATTGTCTACCATTTAGAAACTATTTGATGTTGGTTAGTCAGTCAGCCTCTTAGAAATTTGTTGTAATATGTGACACTTTCCTCATGACCTTCCAGAATTGTTGTGAAGCTAGTACATACCAAGTGATTTATAGTCAATCAGGAATCATTTATTAAGTAGCTACAATGTGCCAGGAACTAGACTAGATGAGCACTATGAACTATAGTACTGAGTGCCATTTAAAGGTCTGGTCATATGTTTTTGAAAAATCTGCTTCTCTGTAACTTCCACCTGTTCATCTTAATAATAACTCTTTGAATGACACAGCCAAACTCTAATCATTCTTTCCCATGACTCCTTTAAATTCTGGAAGGCTGTTATCATGTCCTTCTCTTATTCTCACATCCACTCACTTCTTTTCTTCTTCATAACAGACATTTCCAATTACTTTCATTGTTCTTCCTATGACATGGCTCCATTATCTCTTCACCATTACAATGAAGACACTTCTTATAGACTCACTTACAGAGGTACTCTGATTTTAATGAAGTTCAGACTCTGGGTCTGCTTGGCTTACCCACACTTGCCCAACCCCAACACTTTCACTCCCTCTGCACACACACACACCAACTATAGAGGTCATTCCTGACACATTTCACCACTTAATCTTCATTGGATACTTCAATGAACCATGATTTCCTCCATGTGGGCACTGCTTCCATTAAAACAAATTGAAACTACTCTATAAATACCAAGTTATAAAATCAATCAATTAAATTTATTAAGACCTTACTATATGCTCATGTGGTAGTAATACAATGAAAGGCAAAAGGAGCTCTCGTTCTCAAGAAGTTTGTACTTTATTGGAGGAGAGAGCATGTAGATAAGTAATTAGATACAAGATACACACAGGGGAGATGGAAAGTAGTCTTAGAGAAGTAGGATCCAGCAACAGAAGATTGGTAAAAAAAAAAAAAAAAAACCAATAGATAGATAAATCTCATACAAAAGAGAGTAATTTAGGTGATTCTTGAGGGAAGTCCAGGATTCTAAGAGACCAAAGGGAAGAGGCAGATCATTCTAGGGACGGGGCATAGCTAGTGCCAAGTCACAAAAACAGGAGGCAGTGCTATGTGAGGGCAGCAAGTAGTTCAATATGGCTGGATCATAGTGGGTAAGGAGGAGTAAACGTTAAGAAGATTACAAAATCAGGAAAAGGCCAGGTTATAAATAGCTTTGAATGCCCACCAGGGACTTCATATTTTATTCTGAAAGTAATAGAGTGCTCCTAGGGACAATCCAGTTGGGGAGAGGGGTAGAAATTGACATGATTATACCTGTGCTTAGGAAGGCAGCTGAGTGGAAGGAGTAGAGAAAGTTGTGTGGCAGGGAGACCAACCAGAAGGCTATAACAATAGTCTGGCCATGATTTTGATGAGGAGAACTATACCAACGTGGCAAATGGAGAGAAGAGGATATTGAAAGTTTCTTGAAGTTAGAAATGACATGATTTGAAAAAAATATTAGGTACATAGGGTAAGTGCACATTAGTAGACATGGATGGCACCAAAGTAGAGAGCCTGGGTAACTGAGAGGTGCCCTTAATGGTAAGAAGGAAGTTTGGAAAATGGATTTGGGGGAAAAATAATAAGTTCTGTTTTGGACATGCTAAGATGCCTATAAAATACCCAGTTTAAAATGTCTGAAAGGCATTGTTAACATGAGATTGGTGCTCAGGAGAGAGCTTAGAGCCTTATATTTCAATCTGGAAATAATCTGCACAGGGATAATAATCAAACCCAAGAAAACTTATGACATCATCAAGTGAGATAATATATAGAAGAGATTTTAGAAAATAATTTTGGCAGATGTGTAGAGAGTGGATTACGATGGGGAGAGATTTGTGTTAGAAAGACCAATTCAAAGACCATTAAAATAGTCTTCATGGGTTGCCATGGCTAAAATATTAATCACCCAAGTAATAAATCTCTTGGGACTAAGGGTGGTGATTATATAAAAAGACGTATATTTTGTCAGTTGGCCTATACCTGATGCCTTTTTACCACATCTTGGCAGGACCACATCTTCAAGAACTCACAGTCTTCTCCATGCCAAGATGATTCAACAGAGACCTTCAGGGGAGGTCACTTAATCATACACACTGGTTCCCTAATTGCTTCACAAGTATAAAGCTTGCCTCCTTAATCAGGCTGGGACCTGAGATCACATTTTAAATTATTTTTGTATAATCTATAGTATCTAAAATGGTCTTAGATTTGTGGTAGATGCTTTATACCAACTTGCTGATTGATTCGCATTAAGAAAATATAGCTTGAATTTTTAATTAAGGAGACTCGGTAAGATATTTAGAGATTGATTTCCCAGAGTAAGAAGAATAATCTGTGGTGGCAAGAGTGGGAGATTTGTACTAAGGATAGGGAGCTTAAGAAGACAAAATTCCAGAAAGACTGAGTCTAAGGTATTTAATTCTAAAGGAGATAAAAGAGTAAATGAGAAAAGAATTGTGTGTGTACATATATATGCATGTATATGTGTGTATGCATATACATACATACACATACTTACATATACGTGTATATATTGGCCCACAGAATTTGAAAGATAAAAACGTTATGAACCAATTAGTCTAACTCAGACACAAAACTATGTATACCTTATGATATATATGACAAGTGGTTGTTCAGCCTCTAAGGGAGGATGAGGTGGAATCACTTCTCTAGTCAAGTCAACAATCATTCATTAAGCAATTACTACATACCAGGAACTGTGCTAAGTGCAAGGCAACACATTCTACTTTCTAAAATCAAGCCAAACTTGGTCTCTTTATACTTTTTACCAATTGCTTCTGATTCTATCCTCTGGGAACAAAGCAAACAAATAAATTCCCCTTTCTGGGTGGCAGGTCTTTAAATAGTTGAAGACAGCTATTCCCCTAGGTCTTCTCTTCTCCAGGCTAAACATATCCAGTTCCTTCAAATGATAAAGAATTTCCCTCCTTTGGGTGGGATAGGGCAGTGAGAAACAGAGAATGTAAGAATCACTAGGTTTTTAGCATATTTCTTCTTTCCTAGTAGAAACACCATCTATTGTAAGACTTTCACAGATATAAAATAAAGAGGAAACACAGGAATGTAGAAATTCTATTAGATCTTTTTCTTACGATTTACATATTCTGTATGCACCTCTATCCTCAGAGTTAAAAGTACTCTCAATAAACTGTCCCTAAGGTTTACTAACTCAGGGCAAAAGGAGTCCAATTATTTGTCTCATCCCCAGTGACTTCATTGGTTCACATGTCACATCAACAGAAGAAAGGTAATTATCATTCTTTTAGCAAGCCAAAACTTGATAGATTATGGGAGCCTTCCAGTAGAAGTCTTACAGTGACCCATTTACAGTAATAAATCGATGGAGGCAATCCAAGCTAAGAGTCTCTTCATTATTGAATTTGTGTTGAGAAAGTGACTTTATATATTAGCATTACTTACATTAGCAAAGTTAATGGATATTACTACCTTATGAAAAATGATTCTTAAAAATAATGCCAAATTCAGCCAATTTGTGTTTGACATTATGAAAAAATGTAATGCCTTTGACCTATATGTGAGGGTACTTTATACTTGAATATGTTATTGTTGATAATATTATCATGCAGTGTGAATATTCAAAGCTCATTGTATGACCTTCATGACTAGTCAAGGAGCAAAGATAAACCTAACTCTCTTTGCAATCTTGCCTTGATTTGATCTGCTTTATGCTTGCGGCCACCTTTAACCATTATGGGAGTACAAAGAGACTGAGAACCAGAGAACACAAGCATAAATGGGGAATTGCTTTCTCATGTATATGTAGCATGGTGTAGATAATAACAGTGCTAGTCAAAGAGTCCATAGGAAGTGGGTCTGAATGATATCATAATTAATCAATAAACATTTATTGGGTGCCTATTAAGTGCCAAGCACTATGCTTAATACTGGTGATACAAGTAAAAAGGACAAAATAATCTTTACTCCCAAGGAGTTTATATTCCAGTGGACATATAAAAAATATACAGCATAAAAATAAAGTTAGTAAATACAAATATATGCGAGGAAATGCAAAGCAGTTTGAGGGATGGTATGAGGACTTTGGAGCATCAAGAAAAGCTTTATGTAGAAGGTCATGCTTGAACTATGTGTTAAAGGGAGAAACAGATTGTATAAGGCAGAGACAAAAAAGGAGTACATAAGAAACGTGTGGGAGACAGCAGGTCAAAAGTAAAGAACAGAGAGAAGGCCAATTTGGCAGGATCACAGTCTGAAGAAGAGATAGAAATATTCAATGAGACTGAAAAGATAGGTTGGGGCCAGACTGGACTGAAAAGAGACATAGGGATGTGTGTGTATGTGTGTGTGCATGTATACACACATTTATATATGTGTATGTATATATGTAAGTATGTATGTATATAAAATCACATAATCCTCTGCGGGACTCTGAACCTCATTCTCTCATCTATAAAACAAAGATTATAATATTATCTGCCTCACAAGATTGTTGAGAGTATCAAATCAGATGTTTGAAAGGGTTTTGCAAACTTAAAACATTATATAAATGTGAGCTATTATTATTCTACAAAGATAAATTTTTATAGATATGCTCCTTTACTTTCCAAAAACTAAAAAAAATTATTCTTACTGTCTTTGACTCATTGGTTGTGTGGCAATGGGATAATAAAATAAAATACTAATTGTAATGTATTTTTTAAAACTTAAAATGTTGTTGATGATGATGATGATGATGATGATGATGATGATGATGATGGGCTAAGAATCTGTTCTCTTATAGTAACTCACTTTATAAACTTTACAAATTATTTATGTCTGTTCCTTAACACCTTTCTAAAAATCTATAGGCATAAAATTTCATCAAAGTAATTAAAAATTGTGAAAAGCTTTGATATACTTAGAAAGTGGCAGGACTGATTTTTTTTTTATTTTATAAAATAAAATATTCTAGTAAATTGTGTGGCAAAAACTTTTTTCCTAAATGTTAAGTCCTTTCCTAATGTATTCTGATCAATTTTGCAAACATATATTATGCACCTACTCCATACAAAGCCGCATATTATGCTCTGGGAATATAGCAATTAAAACTAACCATCCTTGATGTTATCATCAAAGAACATACTGTTCTTTCTCTTCCATTTAGAGTAAATCCTTTATGTTTGCCATCAATGCTGTATTTGAAACAGAAATATATGACATAATGATTTTTGTTTCAAATCATGAACCCATTTGAATTCTGTTCAAGTAGTACGCTATAGTGTAATATATATAAATAGTACAATATTCAATGGTACAAATACTCTGGCAGCAATCAAGGACTAACAAAGAACCTGTATGCACATCCTTCCTTATCCTCATTTTACACTGAATTTCCCAAAGAGCTAACCATTGAAATGAAAACTTCATTAGATAGATCTGCTCTGTGTGAGGTGCCCTCAAGATCAAGAAATCAATATAACTAGCTGAAACTGCAAACTGTAAAACAGCAATAGAAGAAGATTAACACTACCTAAGATACCTTTCAGCCACAGTTCACTTGCAAAGCTTTGCATTTGACTGGCCTTTGAACATAAATCATCAAAGTACAATGTCTCAAACTCCTTCCTCCTCCTCACCCATGCATACACACTCCTTATCTGCTTGCTCCTAGAACATATAGGTTCAATTCATAACTTCCAAAAAAATTTTTAGTCATGAAGAACCTTGAATGAAAACAAAAAGCTTCCACATTTTCAACTGTATTACTAGTGAGTTTTAGGGGAAAAAAAGGAAATAAAGAATCTTCCCTTGATTAGGAAAGAGCTGAACTAATTGTGTCTATGGATGCAATGATGTTATTTGTACAATAAAAAATGAAGAATATGAGGATTGAAGGTATAATCCAGGTTTCTAACCAACTTTGAATTATTTTGCATGAAATTCTCCCAATTGGTGGAGAGAATTCTGATGTGACCCTGTGTGATTGTGCAATTGTTGGAGTATGAGATACAAAAAGGGGTGACATTATTTTTCCTTTTGAGAGTAATGCATGTGGTTCCCAGTTTTTCTGAGGACCAACCAGCTCTAGATAAGAAAAGAATATCTTGCAAACATAGTGGAAGCCAGACCCTCAACGTGTCCCTGATTTACAGCTTGCCTTCCTCTGAAGAAATTTCCTCTTAGGTGAGATTGGGGCTTCTCTTTTCGTTGAAGGAAAGCTCATCTTCTTCCCACTTGGAGAATTCTTAACTCTACTTCACCTCACTCCTCTCTTCACTTCACATGGATTTTCTGGTATATTCTGTTTACTTTCTCCAATTTTGATTTGCTCTTTTCTTAGAACATCTCTCAATCATGCCACCTCTTCTCTTTCACTGCCACCACTCTGATACAAGTCTTCATCAATTCACTCCTGTCTTTTGCAATAACCTGTAGATGGGTCTACCTTCCTCAAGTCTCTCTCTGCTATAGTCCATCATCTATCCATGCACAAAAGTGATTTTCCTAAAACCGAGGTCCAATCATGTCACATATCACACATACACACCCATTTACTGAATAAACTCAAGTGGCTCTTTACCACCTCCAGGATCAAATACAAAATCCGCTGGCATTAAAAGCCTAGCCCCTCCTATTTTTTTCCCATTTTTTCTTATATCTTACTCACTGCCACATATTCTTTGAGCCAATGACACTGGCCTCCTTGATGTCTCCATAGGACACTCCATCTCTTTTTTTCCGGCATTTTTTTCTAGCTGTCCTCTATACCTAGAATGTTCTCCCTCCTCATCTCTGTTTACTGGCTTCCTCTTAGTTCCAATTAAAACCCTATCTTTCATAGAAGTCTTTCCCAACTCCCTTTTTTAAGGAAAATGTGTTTTTTATTTATTTTTTTCCAATTTTAAAAATATTTTTATTTAAAGTTTTGAGCTCCAAATTCTATCTCTCCCTCCTTCCCTCCCTTCCCCCCTCCCTGAGAGCAATCAGATATAGATTATACATGCACAAGTATGTAAAACATCTCAATATTATTCATTTTGTACAAGAAGACAAATTTTTAAAAATTAAAGTGAAAAAATATCATGCTTCAGTCTGTATTCAATCAATGTCAGTTCTTTTTCTGGAGGCAGATAGTATGCTTCATCATTAGTCTTTCGGGATAGTCTTAGATCATTGTATTGCTGAGAATAGCTAAGTCATTCACAGATCTTCATCAAATAATGTTGCTGTTAATGTGTACAGCATTCTCCTGGTTCTGTTCACTTCACTATGAATCAATTCATGTAAATCTTTCCAGGTTTTTCTGAAATCATCCTGTTTGTCATTTCTTATAGCACAATAATATTCCATTACAATCAAATACCACAGCTTGTTTAGCCATTCCCCAATTGATGGGCATGCCTTTGATTTCCAATTTTTAGCCTCCACAAAAAGAGCTGCTATAAATATTTTTGTACGTATAAGTCCTTTTCCCTTTCCAACTCTCTCTTAACTTTAGAGCCTTCCACAGTTTCATTATTTCCTGTTTATGTTGTATCTAACTTGTTTGTACCTATTTGCTTATTGTCTCTCCCATTAAATCATGAACTCCTTGAGGGCAGGATCTGTCTTTTGCCTGTCCTATCTTCAGTGCTTGGCACTGTGCCTGGCACATAATAGGCACTTAATTTTAATTGACTGACTTGGATAAATGGGTTTACTCACTAGTCATTATTGCTGATGGCCTTTTGTGTAAATCAGAGTTTGATCTCTAGAGGCTTAATCGGTGAGTATAAGCTTGGGGTTCCCTGTCCTCTTAAGAAATAGTATCAAAACAGTAGTTGTTTGTTCTGAACCACCTATCAGGCAGGACAAACCTTGAAAATCATATGTCCTCAGACGATGATGGGAACAGCCCAGGACCCTGATCCCCACAGCTATGGAAATTGCAATGTCCAGTGTCCTTCAGCAAACATCCTGGGAAGCAACCCCTGTAAAGATGCTGCTTAGCAACTATCCCTACAGGTACTACAGCCACTACTATTAAAGACTGAAAAAAGAAAGCTGTTGTCACTAAAGTCTTTGGCTCTATCAAATGGTTCAGCATCAGAAAACTGATATGATTTTATCAGCAGAAATGACCTCAAAGAAGAGGCATTACCAGCTGCTTTGTTGCTGCACCCTAGGGACTATGAGATTTTTTCCATCTGACTCACAGCTGAATTTTCCATATTTGCCTTCTTCCCCATTAGAATATGAGCTCCTTGAGAGCAGGGTCTCTTGGAATTTTGTTTGTATCCCCAGAGCTTAGCATGGTGTTTTGTACCTAGTAAACACATATTAAACATGTCAATCATTTATGTCTCAAGGGGTCTATTGCCTAGCTCAAAGTTATCCTCTCTACCCCAGCTCCTTCCTTCCTTTATACTAGGAGGTGTTATTATGTATGCTCATGTTCCTAACCTTATTTTCTAGCCTTATTATGCATTATTCCTCTCCATGCGGTGGTCATCCAAAAGTAGCCTCTTTACTGTTTGTCATCAGTGATGTCTCATCTCCCATTTCTGTGCCTTTCTACTAGTTTTTCTTCAAGTCCAAAATGAATTCTTTTTTAAGACCTCTCCCATTTATCCCTAGTTTCCTTCAAGAAAAAGGCTAAGGACTGTACCTGCCTTTGCACTGGCATAAGGAATTTACAGATAAGAAAAGTCCCTCTAACATGGCAGGTAGTCTCTTTCTCCATAACTCAGAGAATCATTGAGAGCACTTAAGTTAAATGACTTGTCCATAACTCAGAGAATCATTGAGAGCACTTAAGTTAAATGACATATCCAGTATGTATGAGAGGCAGGACTCAAACCCAGGTCTTCCTAGATACAACGCCAGATTTCTATTCATTATTCCACTGCTGTGTCTCACAATTTCTTTCAATGCTCATCTCAAATGCCAACTTCTACATGAAAATTTCCCTATATGAAACCTTTGTTAGGTTGCACAGCAGATAGAGTTTGAGGCCTGATTTCAGAGACTTCAGATTCAACCTCAGAAACTAGATGTGTAACCCTGGACAAGTCACTTAACCTCTATTTTCCTCAGTTTCCTCAACTCCAAAAGAAGGACAATAGTAGCATTTCCCTCCCATGGTGGTTGTGAGAATCAAATGAAATAATATTTGTAAAGCATTTAGCATACTGCCTGGGACATAGTAGGTGCTTAATAAATGCAGGTTTCCTTCCTTCCTGATACTTCTAGTTGCTAATGGCTTTCTCCTCTCCCCAAACTTGTGTATGTATACACACACAAACATGTATATACATACACACATGTGCATATATAATTATATGTGTATAAGTTGTCTTTTCCAGTAAGACTATCAGCTATATAGGAGCAAGAACTTTCAGTCTGGCTTTTGTATTCTAAGATCTAGCAAAGTACCTGGCACATAGTAGGCCCTAGATTAAGATCTGTTGATTGATTGAATGATATTGGATTGGATTGGATTGGATTGGATTGGATTGGATTGGATTGGATTGGATTGGATTGGACTGGAAAAGATGTAGAAAAAGTTATACCTGAGAGACTTGAAATGGATAGGACGAGAAAGCAATTTTCTAGATAAAATTTTAAGAGAAGAGTTAATCCTCAAGACTTATAAAATGAAATTTGGTAGGTCAAATCATCAAGGAGCAAACCAAATATAATTTCAAGCCATTTAATTTTGTATAATTGATTATAACACTCTATGCCTTAGATATTTCTTGGCATGAATTCTGAGTTCTCTTAGCGCAAATTGTATGAACTGACATGATAGAAAATCACTTCAAAATGAGAAATTCAATATAGCCATCAGTCTAACTGAAAAATAGGGACTAACAGCTGGCTCTTTATTTTTTGGCAGCTGGCCTTTTATCATTTGACAGTTTGATTTCTTTCCTATTTCTAGATTGGTTCAAAGATAAATAAAGTAAGCTCTCTTTTATCAGTATCACATAAAACAGGTAAATAAAATGTTAACTGCATTGTTTAAAATCAAATATTTGAATAAAATTCTGTATAAAGAATACATCTGGAACAATTTTACAATATAAATAACATTCCCTGCTTAAATGCTTTTGTATATCTTGCAAAAATAACAGAAAAGTATATTGTATAAAATAACAGATAATGATATGAAAAACATCACAAAAATAATCTTTAAAACAGTTATTAGAATTATGATCCAGATACCTTCAGAGGAAGAACAAGAGATATAAAGAGGAAAATCTAAGTAGGGATAGTGCTACTGCTTTATGAGAATAAGAACCTAATGACAGATCACCAAGAAAAGGCAAAACAACTCAACTTCTATTTTGTCAATATTCTCTACTAAAAGTGTGCTATTCCAGTGCTTTAGTGAGGTATAGAAATGATCCTAGATACTCAAAGGCTATTTAAGGACAACACAAGCTCTAGTTGTTTTTTACCAATAAGGAAACTTGAATACATTCCTAGAAGAATGTATCTGCTATCTGATTATTAGCTTAGTCAAGTGCAGATTGTCCAAAAGGCAACTGACTTTTGGTCAAGCCGACCTAAGCAACAGAAGAAATACAAAACAATTCTCATTACTGTTGCCCCCTGTGCTTCCACGTTGATGGTGGTATAGACTGGCAGAAAAGGGGCAGAGTTCTTAGACCATCTATACATATTAGTGCACTGTTATTATAAGTGTGACTTTCATTCAATGACCTACAAGTTAATTAATGTCTTACTAGAGGGACTGAATCACAACCAAAGTGACATTTCTTTTTTAAGTGAAACTAGAAGACATAAAGAAACTAAAGCTAAATGTGAGAATGTCTCAAAGGTTCTCCTTTAAAAGACATTTAAGAGCTTATTTTGAAAGAGACCTAAGATGGTAGAGTAGAGGCAGCATTTCGACTGACCTCTCCCAACATTCCCCTCTAAAGATTTTAAAGTAAGATAACAAATTGAATTCTGGAGTGGCAGAGCCAAAAAAAGGTCAGACTGAGAAATTTTTCCAGCTCAAGACAACTTAACATGTCAGGAAGAGATGTCTGTGACACTGTGGTGGAGGCTAATCCAGAGCACACACTGTGGCAACACCAGCTGTGGGCCTTGAACGCAGCTGTGAGAGTTAGCAGCTTCAGGAACTCTCAGCCCAGAAACGGTAAAGGGATTAGACAACTGGTCAAAAGGAAATTACAAGGCACCCCTGTACTGGGCCCAGAGCCTGGTGCTGTCTGGCAAGTCCATTACCCATACCCAGGCCCAGGTTCCAGGGCAAAGGAAAGTGTTTGTGGTCACAAAGGATCAGGGGCAGTGATCATAGTTTCAGAGCAGACAGCAGTACTAATACATGGATATGCAAAAAAGCAAGTGCTTTACCTGATAAGGACCAGATAACCAACCTGAAAGAGCAGTGACCACACCTCTCCCCAGATCACATCACCTTGAAAGCATTAAGAATGTAAAGATCCAAACAATTAGCTATTTAAAAAAAACACCTGAAGCAGAGACTGTGCTGTTCCCACTTCTTCCCTTGGATCTGAGTCCAATTTTTAACAGAAAGTTCAAAGTAAAAAAATAGAGTGGAAAAATAAGCAAATAACAAAAAGAGAACCTGAACAACGTAAAAAGCTAATATAACAGAAGAAAGATCGAGATGCTAATTCAGAAGAAGACAATAACATGAAAGCGACTACAAACACACCCTCAAAGAAAAATGCAGATTAGACACAAAACCAACATGATTTCCTAGAAGAGGTAAAGAAAGAGTGAAAAAAAAAAGATTTTAAAAATCAATGATGAGGGATAGGAAAAATTGGCAAAGGAAATGAGAGCAATACTCAAAAATTATGAAAAGAAAATTAGCAGATTGGTAAAAGATGCAAAAGGAATATTGAAGAAAATAACATCTTAAAAACAAGATTAGCCAAATGATAAAAAAGCATAAAATCTCACTATAAAAAAGAGCTTAATAAAAAGCATAATTGGCCAAATGGGGAAAAGTACAAAAGCTCACTGAAGAGAATAATTTCTTAAAAATTAGAATTGGGCAAGTAGAAGTTAATGATGCCATGAAACATCAAGAAACAATAAATCAAAGTTGAAAGAATGAAAAATAGAAGAAAATATGAAATATTTCATTGGAAAAACAGAAGAGATCAAGAATAGATGATTTCAGAATTATTGAACTATATGGAAGCCAGGATCAAAAAAATTAAAGAGCCTAGACATCATATTTCAAGAAATTATAAATACAAACAAGGTTAATATTTTAGAATGCAAACAATCAATATTTTAGAATGCAAGGGCGAAATAGAAATTGAAAAGATTCATATATCATCTCGTAAAGGAGACCCCAAAATGAAAACTCCCAAGAATATTATGGCCATATTCCAGAGCTCACACATGAAGGATATCATACTTTAGATAGCCAGGAAGAAAGCATTCAAATGTAGTAGAACTACATTCAGGATCACAGAAGATTTAGCAGCTACTACATTAAGCAGTGGGTTTAGAATGTGATATTCTGGAGGGCAAAGGAGCTCGGGTTACAAACGAGAATAACCTACCAAGCAAAAATAAGCATAATTCTTCTGGGGTGATATGGAGACAATAAAATAGAAAACTTCTACGCATTCCTAATGAAAATACCAGAGCTGAATAGTCTCAAAAGAAGCATTAAAATATAAACGAGAGTAGCAAATCATAAGAGACTTAATAAGGTTAAAAGGTTTACATTCTTATCATTAAGATAAGAACTTATCATTATTAGGGCAATTAGAAGGAATATATATAGACAGAAAGCACTGCTGTGAGTCAATCATATTAGGAAAAAGTTAGGGATGAAAAAGAGAGATGTACTGGGAGAAGGAAGAAAGAAGAGACAGTATGGGAGAAATTATCCACATAAAAGATGTATATAAAGAAGAGCTTTCACAATAAAGGGAGAAATGCTGGAGTTGGGGGGAATGCTTAAACCTCACTCTTATCTGAAGTGGTTCAAAAAGGGAAGAACGTGTGTGTGTGTGTGTGTGTGTGTGTGAGAGAGAGAGAGAGAGAGAGAGAGAGAGAGAGAGAGAGAGAGAGAGAGAGCACATTCAATTGGATATAGAAATCTAGCTTACCCAATAAGGAAGTATGAGAAGAAGAGAATAAGAGAAGGGGAGAAAGATCAGAGGGAAGACAGATTAAGGGAAGGAGAGAAGGAGAATATGAGGGAAACTGCATTTTGCTAAAAGACATAGACAAATAATATCAATATGAAACATATATTCATGAAATGCCATAGCATCCAAATTCTTAAAGGAAAAGTTAAATGAGTTATAGGAGGAAATAGTCAGTACTGGTGTACTGGTATTGGTACACCAATACTGGTGGGGGAACCTCAACTTTCCCCTCTCATAGCTAGATAAATCTAACAATAAATAAACAATAAGTTAACGAGATGAATAGAATTATTTTAAAAATTTATATATGATAGACTTCTGGAGAGAATTGAATGAGAATAGAAAGGGGTATATCCTTTTCTTAACTGTACATAGAACCCTAACAAAAATTCATTATGTAACAGGACATAAAAACAGAAATATTAAATGCACCAATTCTGGGACCATAATGGAATCAACAAATTACATTCAATGAAGGGCCTTGGAAGCACAGATTAAAAATTATTGGAAACTAAATAATCTAATTTTAGGGAACGAATAGGTCTAAGAACAAATCATGGAAACAATCAATAATTTCATTAAAAATTATGACAACAATGAACAACATACCAAATTCATAGGATGCAACAGTACTTAGGGGAATACTTGTGGAAAAGAAGTACTTTGGGGAAAATTCATATCTGTAAACACTTAACATCAATAAAACAGGAAAAAAGCAGATTTATGAATTGGGAATGCAACTTTTAAAAAAACTAGAAAAAGAAAAAAATTAAAAATCTCCAATTAAACAACAAAAAATAAATCCTAAAAATAAAAGGAGAGATTAATAAAAAGTTATAAAAACTATTTAATTAATAAATAAAATTAGAAGTTGGTTTTATAAGAAAAAATTAAAATTTAAACCACTGGTTAACTTGACTTTTAAAAAGAAAGAAGAAAACCAAATTACCATTATTAAAAATGAAAAGGGTAAAAACCAAGGAAAATGAAATTAAAGAAATTTTAGGAGCTATTTTTTTCCAGTTATATGCCAATAAAACTGACAAATTTCATTGAAATAGATGAATATTTAAAAATACAAGTTGCTCAGATTAACAAAATAGGAAACAGAATATTTAAATAACCCTATGTTATTAAAAAAAAAAAAAGAAATTCAGCAATAGAAATGAGATCCCTAAGAAAAAATTCCCCAGGATCAGATGGATTTACAAGTGCATTCTAGCAAACATTTAAATAACATTTCTAATACAACATAAATTGTTTGAAAAAAATAGATAAAATCCTTCTACAAAGAAAACAATGACAAAACACATTTGACACAAATAAAAACAAATCTAAACATTTGGAGAAATATTAATTACTCATAGGTAGGCTGAGCCAATATAATAGAAATGACAATTCGAACTACATTTACTTATTTGGTGCCATACCAATCTAACTATAAAAGAATTATTTGATAGAGCTAAAAAAAAATTGATAAAATTCATCTGAAAGAACAAGAGGTCAAAAATATGTGCAGGAAGATGACCTAGTGGTACCAGATTTCAACCTATAATTCAAAGAAGTAGTTATCAAAATAATTTAGTACTGGTTAAGGGAGTGGTGGATCAGTGGAATAGATTAGGTACACGACAGTGAATGACCTCAGTAATGTAACATTTGAAAAACCTAAAGATCCAAACTTGGAGGGCAAGAATTGACTCTTTGACAAAAATTGCTAGGAAAATTGGAAAAACCAACTGGTAGAAACTAGGCATAGACTTATATTGTTACAGGTCAAGTGGAATACATGATCTAGACATAAAGGATAATAGTCAAATTATGGGAATATGGAAAACTTCACCTATCAAATCTATAGATTAGGAAAGAGTTTATGACCAAAAAAGATACAGAGAAGATCATGGGAAATAAAATGGATACTTTTGTTTACATGAAACTAAGAAATTTTTGTACAAATAAAACCAATGGAATTAAAATTAGAAGGAAAGCGGAAAACTGAGAAAAATTATATCAAGTTTCTCTGATAATGACATCACTTCTCAAATATATAGGGACCTGAGTCAAAGTTATAAAAAATAAGAGATATCCCTTAATTGACAAATGGGCAATAATATAAATAGGCAATTTTCAGAAGAAGAAACCAAAGCTATCACTAGTCATAGGAAAAACTGGAAATCACACTAATAATCAGAGAAATGAAAATTAAAACAACTGTGAGATATCACCTCACCTATCAGACTGGCTAAAATGACAGAAAAGGAAAATAACAAATGTTGGAGGGATTGTAGAAAAATAGACACCCTCATGCACTATCTTTCTGGAAAACATTTGAAATTATGCCCAAAAGGCTATAAAACTGTGCATACTCTTTGACCCAGCAAACCACTACTACATCTGTATCCTAAAAAGATCGAAGAGAAGGCAAAAAGACACATATATACAAAAATATTTGTAGCAGCCCTTTTTGGGGTAGCAAAGAATTGGAAATTGAGGGGATGCCCATCAACTCGGGAACAACTGAACAAGTTGTGGTATATAGTTGTGATGGAATACTATTGTTCTATATGAAAACATCAACTCGGGAACAACTGAACAAGTTGTGGTATATAGTTGTGATGGAATACTATTGTTCTATATGAAAAGACAAGCAGGATGATTTCAGAAAAAAAAACAAGGAAGACATATGAATTGATGTAATGTGAAATAAGCAGAACCAGGAAAACATTGTACTGTACATAGTAATACCAATATTATAATGATGATCAATTGTGAAAGACTTAGCTACTCCAATGAATACAAACATCCAAGGCAATTCGAAAGCACTATTGATGAAAAATACTATCTACCTCCCGAGAGAGAACTGATAAATTCTGAGTTGAGTCTGAAGTATAATTTTTTCACTTTATTTTTCTTGTTTTTTTTTAAACAACATGGCTAATACAGAAATATGTATTGCATGACTTCACATGTATAATGGGCATCATATTCCTTGCCTTATCAATGGATGGGAGACTAGAGAGAAAGAGAATTTGCATAGTACTTTCACTAATATCAAGCTGTTCACTTTTGCTCAAAACTTCCTTCCTTTCTGGTTGTGCCATATGGCTACAAATCATTGAGTACTCCCAAAAAGTCAAAGTTACAATTTGTTTAAGCAAGTCATGAAACATAGACAGTGGAATGATGCATATTGGATGTCACATATTAACAATGATGACTTATTCAGAAGGAACTGCATAAAAGGATTCATCAAGGAGAAGTACAAACAGAAAAGGAGGAGAATCAGCATGCATGGACAGCCCAAATGCTACCAAAAAGAGGAAGAAGATGGTTGGGTATGTGATCTTTGGAAGATTTATGGAAATCTCAGGACAAAAACCAGAGAAGGCAAGTATGTGTTGTGATCTGCACCAATGAAAGGAATACTGTGTTGGTAAGCAAAATGGGCTCCTTAGCACTTAGTTCAACAAGTACCCTTGAAGAGTTTGGCTTTTGTTTGCTTTGAGTAATTCAGCTATTTCATTGAATCTTACTAAGTGCTAAGCCCCAGGCCCAAACCCCTATTAAGTGTAAAGCCTATGTGGGTGTGGATTAGCAACTAAGGTGGGGCCCAAGGTGGGGCTAACTCCAGGAAGGGCCTAGTTTACACATCTGGGACACCAGAGGCTTTTAGACCAAGCGGATTTAAGTCACTCTTTGTGGTGATTCTAGGTCACGTGGGTGAGTCTCATGTGTGACTCACCCCTGACCCTGAAAAAGATACAAAACCAGAGATTGGTCTTCTCCTCTCTGGAGCTCTTTGCTGCAGCAGTGGTGGCGCATGTGACTCTGGGCCAGCCCTTGTTCTGAGCTCCTGGGCTGAACCCAGATGTTGGTAACTATGAATTGTATTGGGTCTGTCTGTTTGTAATTTGTTTAAGGGCTCTTGAGATGGTGTTGATGAAGAGACTCCGGGCACCTGTAGCTAAGGAGC
>CM053627.1:81352941-81364453 GCA_028646595.1 Phalanger gymnotis
TAAAGTAAGCTTGCCAACCCCTTCACCTTGCTCTCCTTATTAAGGCAGATCAAAAGAACCTGTGCTGTCTGGCAGCTTTCTGGGTGCTGGCTGTGGGTGGATCTTGCACCCCCACAGAAGCTGCTAGCCAGATTGTGGAAACAAATACCCATATGGATAAGGTCATGGATCCTTTAAAGCAGAAAAATATTGAGATATACTTATAGAATCACGAAATAACAGTGTTGAAAGGGACTTCAGGAGTCATCTTGCCCAACTCAAAAATTGAAAAAAAAATTACCTTCTACACATTCTCAGACATGTGGTTATGAAACCTCAGTCAACAACAACTAACATTTATTAATTGTCTATTATGTGCTAAATATTGTGTTAAGCACTGATGATACAAACACAAAAATAAAACAGTTCTTCCCCTCAAGAAACTTAAGTTCTATCAGTGTGTTTATGAGGAGCACTTGACGTGTACATACATAAGCATAGGCAAATATATGCAATATAAGTTCAAGATAATTTTGTTGGGGATCAGGAAAAATTTCATGTAGAAGGTAGGTATTGAGTTCTATTTTGAGGTAAACCTCAGTTCTTAAGAAGTTATAGGTCTTGAGGGCATGCATTCCAGGCTTGAGTAACAGCATCTTAGAAATATGAAATGGAATACCACATGTAAAGAACAGCGAGTTTGACTGGACCATAATATAGTGTGTATAAAGGCAAATAACGTACAATAACAATCAACGTGAAAACTTCCAAGGAAAAGTAACTAGCTCTTTCTCAAAGCAGTACAGTCAACTTTGGACCTGTGGGATAGCTCTAAATGTTAGGAAGTTTTTCCTCAAGTTAAGTATCCCTAGAGCTGATACACATTGCTTTTAATTATACCCTCTGGTGTCAAACGTAACAAGTCTCACATATTCACTCTACTACAGTCCCAGGCCTTAGGGTATTTTATTGATCAATTTGACAATATTAGTTGCCCCGTTTGGTTATTAGTGCTTTTCTGCCCAGTTCTAATGCAAACAGAAGCCTTTCTCAGACCATACTTTCTGTGAGATTAGCATGGTAAAGTTCTCTATAAGAAACAAGACAAGCTCTAATTATATCTTTTTACCCAGCTCAATTCCCCTTTTCCCACTAGTGTGTGGGTCCTTCCCTGACCTTCTTTAGTCACTTTGCTCTTGATTTAAGAGACAAGAATTAGAGTTGTCTGAAAGGGGAATAGGAAGCTTTTGGAGGTAGAGCTCCTCATCACTTGAGGTCTTCAAGTGCAGGTCATATAAAAACTTGTCAGAAATATTGGTGAGTAATCTCTACATAGAAATTGGTCACCTCCTGAAGAACTCTCCATTTCTGATATCACATAATTCTGTCACAGTTAAGCATCAAAGAACTGCAGTTTAGCCTGAGTTTAATTAATATACTACTTAATATACCCACTTCTTTCTGTATGCTTATTTTCAAACTCATCCTTGCCTTTTTCTTCATCAACCTCATTAGTCTATTATTTAACAGATGGCAATTTGGGGTCAGTAGAATCAGACCCAGATTCTCTTTCTTAAACAGGATACACTTTCTCTTCTTCAGTTAGGGTATTCCTTTAAAATAAAATACTATGTATGCCAGCACTTCACAAGAGTTCCTAAACAAGAGGTTTGCAGTTCATAGCAATGAACCATTCTACCCATCCAGGTCCCGCTATCATCTCTAGTTCCTCAAAACTTCTGCACTCTTGGGAAGTGTGTCTGAAACCTACCATGGAGGCTTCTTTCTTTTCCAGGAAAAGATCCCATATTTAAAACATTTGATCACATCTGCTGTCATTGAGCACCTTTAGGCTTCTGAGTCTGTTAAGAAGTAAAATAAAAAACCAGGTAGGCTAAGATGAAACTGAAGTCCACCTGGGTGAGTGATCCACCTGGACTAGCAATGGCTGTCTCTCCATGGAAGGTCATCTGACAAAACATTAACAATGATTCATTGAAGATATTTTGCATAACCAGATACAGTTCTGTGAAGATGTCTACAGATTGAAAACATGGACCTCATTAAGAACTCTGAACTCTACAGTGTATTGAGCCTAATCTTGGCACAAAGCCTGGATCACCATCCCAGCAACTCTATGATCTTATGAACTGGAAAGGGAAATCTTGTCAGGAACTCTTAATTTCCCATAGGAAAGGAAAGGTTTGCAAAGGGACCAGGCCAGATTTCTGGGGACCTCAGAGAATGTAGCCCATATCAACAGATGATGATACCAATACATTAGACTTGCGTGCATTGAAACTATGAGTTCTTTCTTCTCTCAGCTAGAAAGAGACGATTTTTGAAAAGTCTTTTAGATTTGTAATGTTTGGTGGCATCTGGCTGACGGAAAGTGTAATTGCCAAGATCAGGTGAACATATCTGACTGATCACATAGGGTTTACTTAGCCAACGAGGTCCTGCAAGAGGCATAATTTAAGTAATGCCACTTATAATGAAGTCCTCAAAGTAGGCCAGGAAAAGTACAGACATTATCAGTTTCAAGCTCTCTGGGAAGAATGTTTCAATGCCTTAACTTTTCCTATAGCTTATCTTCTGAGTGTGCAGTAATAATAAAAGTTGTTGCAGAGGAAAGAAAACTAGAATATATCCCATCATGCAAAGCGTCTTAATAAGGGCTTCAGCTTCTCTGTTTCATCTATAGATTCCGTGTTTCATCTATCAGATTGTATTTTTAAAATCCATGAATATCCATGACGCATAGATGTACACAATACATCTCAAAAAAAAAGTATTTTTTCCTACATTACGAGGAATCAAGAACAGAAACAAGGTCCTCAGCCCTTTATCATTCTTATTAGGAGTATCTTTCCCACTTTCAGATTACACAATTAGGTTACTAAAATAAACCAGATGGATAAAGTAAAGTGTCTGCACTTCCTAGCCCAACTACATCTCTTCAATGTATTCTACATTTAATATTTATTTTTATTATTATTACTAGTAACAATTACTAGTAATGGGAACAAAGGAAAGCAGGACCTTGTCACGTCCTGACAAAATCTTTAAATTTTGCAGACTTGAGTAGTTTTGCTGGGATCTTCATTTTGTTTTTAAATGAGTTTCTGGGAAGGATTCTGGGAAGATGGTGCAGTAGGTCAGAAAATTTCAAGCTCTTAAGATTTTCCTCCACAAAAGAGATAAAATAGCTCCTCTAGGTGAACACAGAGCCATGAAAACAAATAAGAGTAGGGGCAGAACAGAGGTCCTCATGGACAATTGGGAAAGACTGAAGAAAAATCCCAGAATTAGATTTCCTCCCTGTGAAGAGTAAACTCCTCCAGGCTACAGTCTGCTTTAACAACAGGTAGCAAGACCTGGGGTTAGCTGGGTCGGGAGGCTGACTCGGCTTCTCCACAGGAACTTTAACCCCCGGGCAGTGAGGGGAGTTAGCTGTCTGAGGCTGGGGAAGACCTAAGGAAACTCTGCTGACAAGGACTGCTAGACACAGCTGAGCAGCAGGTGAAAAGGAACCAGAACAGGCCTGGTGAGTGCAGAAGCAGCAGGGCTGGGACTCTGCTGGCTGTGGGTATTTAAAGGAGGCTGGAGGTCTTGGTTTGAGTTCAAGGTCAGAGGGGAGAACTGAAGAGGATCAGAGGCCAGAGGCACCAACCCCCATTCCACAGACCTAGAGGTGATTATAAAAGCTAAATTATTGCCAGGAAAAATTTTCACAGGCAAAGGAGAAAGAATCCAACCATAGAGAGCTACTATAGGAACAGAGAAGACTAGGGTTCATATTCAGAGGAGGATACTGAAACAAAGAAACCCTCTTCTACTCCAAAGAGTATTGCCATATTAATCACCTGCCCAAAAAGAATTTGTTGAAGAACTTAAAAAAAACTTTAAAATCAGTGAGAGAGATTGAAGAGAAATTAAAAAGAAAATAAGACTAATATAAGAAAAACAAGAAGATTATGGCAAGAAAGGCAATCAATTAGAAAAGGAGATCCAGAATCTTAAGGAAGAAAATGACTCCTTAAGAAAATAAGACTAATATAAGAAAAACAAGAAGATTATGGCAAGAAAGGCAATCAATTAGAAAAGGAGATCCAGAATCTTAAGGAAGAAAATGACTCCTTTAAAATCAAAATTAGGCAAGGGGAAGCCAGCAAATATAAGAGATAAAGAAATTAAAAAACAAAATATAAAGAATGAAAAAATAGAAGAAAATGGAAAACATCTCATAAGAAAAACAATGGATCTAGAGAAGAGATCAAGAAGAGAAAACATAAGAATAATTGAACTACCTGAAAGTTCTGATCAAAAAAAGAATCTTGATACAATGATACAAGAAATAATCAAAGAAAATTGTACTGAAGCATTAGAACAAGAGGAGAAAATAGAAATACAAAAAATCCACTTATCACCACCAGCAAGAGATCCCCTACAAGGAAAACTCACAGGAATATTATAGCTAAATTCCAAAATCCCCAAATCGAGGACAAAATATCATGAGCAACAAGAAAAAGAAACAATTTACACATGATGGTACCACAAGTAGAATCACACAAGATTTGTTTTAGTATCTGTCTAAAATTTTTTTAAAATTTAAAAAAATAAATGAGCTCCTGGGCTTCTTTAAGTTAATGCAGAAATAAACAATTATCACAGCTTAGATCACAGAATTAAATAATTCAACAAGTATTTATTAAAGGCCTGTTGTATGCAAAACATTATGCTAGGCATTTGGGGATGATACACAATTTAGAGAAGATACATTCCATGTTCTCGTGGACATTTCAAGTTAGTAAAGAGATAGGACCCAAATACAGATAACTACTATATAATGGACAATGATATCTTGATCTAAGTATCTGGGAAGCAGCAAAGCATTGAGGGTTGGACTTGAATCCAGGGAAGTCTGGGTTAGAATCCTATTTCTTACGTTATGAGCTGCGTAACCTTAGATAAGTTACTTAGTTCCCCTTCTCCCACTGATGAGTTCCTTCCAATGCCTCCATTTTGCAGAAAGGGTGAGACCAGCTATGTTTCATTCCTTTCCCTGATGTGCTTCTTGATTTCTGGATTTTGCCACCATTCCTTACTCCCTACCCCTTGCATGGGTACAAGGTACAAAAGGTACCTTTTCTCACTCTTCCCTTCAGTTATTTACTGTCTTCTACCATTAAAACATAAGCCCCTTGAGGGCAGGGACTGCCTATTTGCTTGCATTTGTACCCCTAGTGCTTATCACAGTGCCTGACATATACTAAGTACTTAATAAATAGTATACAGAGTAAGTGCTAGTTGCCTACCTGATGGCTTCTGTGTGGTTCTGGAAACTCCCTTGGACTTACGCAATGAGTTGTGATTTGCATTGTTTTGGGTGGATGAAATTGCCACATTGGGGATTCCCCAGACTGATGAAATCACAGAAGCTTTGTATATTTAGGTATATAAATATGTAGGGTGACCTAGACTTTTGGGACACTTTGTATGAAGATCAAGCAAAGTAAATAATGTCTAAGAGGAGAAATGTCATCTTGACTAAGAGGAACAGGGACTATTCCCTAAAACAGATGATACAAGTTGGATTTTAGAGGCTAGGCAGAAGAATAAGAAGGGGGAAATTCTAGATACAGGGAATGCAAATATGAGGAGGCAAAAGAGCACAGCTTATGTAAGGATTTGGGGGGATGGGAGGGAGTGAATCATACAGTACATAAAAAGGAGTGGGAAATGTAGGGTGTGGAGAAACAGGAGGGAGAGATAAATTTTTGTTAATTGAACAAAAATCAATTATATTTTTAGGAGATAAAAGAGTGATGCCAAATTGAGGAAAGCCTTAACCTGCATTAGTAATGCAGGGATGTGTTTGAACTTTACTGAATATAGTGGGAATGGAGAGCCTGCAAAGAATTTTGAGCATAGAAACAATTCATTTGGGTCTATGCCTAAGGAAGATAGATGTGACAGATGGTTTAAATGGTGGAGATAATGCAGATGGAAAGATTCATTCCAAAAAATCTGAGCAAGTGTCAACAAAAGCCTATACTCATAGTGATAAAAGATGTGAGGGTGGGGAGGTCTATTAGGTGGGAACTTTGGGGGATCTTGGCAGCCCATGAAGGCAGGGATTATGTTTCATTTTTTCTTTGCTCAGCATAATGCTCTACATGGAGTAGGTACTTCAGAAATGTCTACTGAATTGAAAATCAGAGGTGAGAAAATTTGAAGAGTCAAAGATAACAATAAAGTTCCATGCATTATGAGTGAACTTCTTAATTGAATTTATATGCCCCCAATTTTTTTCCTGCTTCTATTGTGACTTCAGCCAAAAGTTAAAGAAGAGAATATATCC
The DNA here is from genome assembly GCA_028646595.1 of Phalanger gymnotis. Taxonomy (NCBI): domain Eukaryota; kingdom Metazoa; phylum Chordata; class Mammalia; order Diprotodontia; family Phalangeridae; genus Phalanger; species Phalanger gymnotis. The sequence goes on from CM053627.1 coordinate 81,359,285, forward strand.
AATCTTTTTGCAACACCTCTGCAGCTCTTTATTATATCTATTTTATCCTGGGTACTTTTCATCCTATATCCCAGATCTTCATTTTCTTTTTTTTTTTTACTTTTTTAGATTTTTTTATTTTTAGTTTACAACACTCAGTTCCACAAGTTTTTGAGTTCTAAATTTTCTTTCCCTCTTTCTCCTCTCCCCTTCACCCTAAGACGGCATGGAATCCAATATATGTTCTGTGTATACCTTCGCATTAAACTTACTTACACAATAGTCCAGTTGTAAAGAAGAATTATGACCAATGGAATGAATCATGAGAAAGAAGAAACAAAAACAAAAGAAAGAAGAGAAAAAAAAAAGAGACCAAATAGTTTGCCTCAATCTGCATTCAGACTCCATAATACTTTCGATCTGGATGTAGATAGCTCTTTCCATCATGAGTCCTTTGGAGCTATCTTTGAACCTTGTATTGCTGAGAAGAGCCAAGTCTATCAAAGTTAGTCATCACAGAAGCAGTATGTCTGTGGTTGTGTACAATGTTCTCCTGGTTCTGCTCCCCTCACTCAGTGTCACATCATGTAGATCTTTCCAGGTTATTATGAAGTCTATATCTTCCCCATTTCTTATAGCAAAATAGTATTCCATTACATTCATATACCACAACTTGTTCAGCCATTCCCCAATTGATGGGCATCCCCTTGATTTCTAATTCTTTGCTACCACAAAAAGAGCTGCTATAAATATTTTTGTACATATGGGTCCCTTTCCCACTTCTGTGATCTCTTTGGGATACAGCCCTAGAAGTGTATTGCTGGGTCAAAGGGTATGCACATTTTTATAGCCCTTTGGGGACAGTTCCAAATGGCTCTCCAGAATGGCTGGATCTATTCACAACTCCACCACAATGTAACAGTGTTCCAATTTTCCCACATCCTCTCCACCATTTATCATTTTTCTGTTTTGTCATGTTAGCCAATCTGACAGGAGAGATGTGGTACCTAAGAGTTGTTTTGATTTGCATTTCTCTAATAGCGATTTAGACCATTTTTCATACGCCTATAGATATTTTAATTTCTTCCTCTGAAAACTGCTTGTTCATATTCTTTGACCATTTCTCAATTAGGGAATGACTTGTATTCCTACAAATTTGACTCAGTTACCTGTGTATTTTAGAGATGAGGCCTTTATCAGAGACACTGGTTGTAAAGATTCTTTCCCAATTTTCTGCTTTCCTCCTAATCTTTGCTGCATTAGCTTTGTTTGTACAAAAACTTTTCAATTTAACATAGTCAAAATTATCCATTTTGCATTTTGTAATGCTCTCTATCTCTTGTTATATCATGACTTCTTCCCTTTCCCATAAATCTGAGAGGTAAACTATTCCTTGCTCTCCCAAGTTGCTTATAGCATCAGCCTTTATTCCTAAATCCATTTTGACTTTATTTTGGTATACAGAGTAAGATATTGGTTTAGGCCCCAGATCTTAATTTTCTCTAACAAGTGAGATCACTATGTTCTTCTAGGGATAGTTCCCCAAAGAACTTTGCCTTTTTATTTCTCATTTTTAGTTGGGCTCCTCTGGCTATAGTTTCTCTCTAAGATATTAAGACATTTCTTTGGGGATATCTTGCCTGTCAATTAGGAAAGAAAAAAAATACTGACTTATGGCCCTTTAAGCAACTCTGTCCAGCAATGCAGAAAATCAGAAATTTAATTGATTTTTCTTTCAGAATTCCCCTTTTTTTGAAGCCTACAAATATTACTTAACAGTATTTCAGTTTTCAATTTCTAGTAGTTTTTGTTGATAGAAATACAAAAAAAATTCTATATTTATAATCTACTTAATGAATATGGAAGAAAGTTTACTATGCATGTGTCAGTAGTAAAATGATCATACAGAAGTTTATTTTCTTTTTCTTTTCACATCCTAAAAGCAACTTTTCAACATTTTAAGGAAAGAAAATACTTCTTAGGAAAAGTACACTTTTGAATTAACCCCAAATTCCCAAATTAATGAAGCTTTTGTCTGCAGCCTATTTTATAAGACGCATTGAGTTGCTAGTAATAAACGAGAGGTGGGACATCAGTAATACAGGAAATTCATCTGAAAAATAAGCTAAAAATACTTAATGCTGACAGCCTAGTCAGATACTTTAAACAAAATGAATGACTAGGCCAAAACAACTAATCTTCACACCTGTAATCCTCAGACACAAAATCAGTTCAGCATCCAATCATGTAGTTGAGAGCAACTGGATAGCATCATTACTTCTTGTCTTTCTTTTCCCCAACACTAGGTATGTAACATTTGGATCTTTCCCATATATTCATGAAGTAAAAGTAAAGCTTCCAATAGACATGTATAGAAATTTACCCACACCCATTCATGAACTTTGGTCAAAACAGATGGCCAAAAGTTTCCTCCTCCTCCTCCAGGGTTTTGAAATAGAGTTGCAATAAATGTAGTGGCAAACAGCATAAAAAAATGTGATTTACCTCAGCCAAAGTTGATATAAGAGGAGAAACTGTTTTGGGAAACAATTTTCATGAAAAGAGTAAGTGGAAAAATCCTGGCTCACCTGCGTGGTCTCATTGTTTCTTCTCTGATTCATATCCTTCATGCTTTGGATTGCACTCTTGTGACAGCAATGGGCTTTTTTCACACTATTCCATCGAGATCTGCTTATTTTACATATTCCCAAATAAGGCACTGAAAGCACCAAGATTACCAAGTAATCTCATTTATCTTGAGGTTTAACAAATACACTTGCCAGATGGAGTGAATGATATGTTCACCTCGTCACATTCAAACCAGCTTCCAGTTTCAAGAGTCATATTTCTTTTACATATTTAATACAAAATTTTCTGTTTGGCTTTTAAGGCTCTTCATAACCTGGCACCTTCCTATCTTTTTCAGTCTTTTTACACTTTGCCTGCCCCCAACATACACCCCCTACTGCCAAGTGTTCTGTGATCCAGTGCCAGACCCTCAAACTAGACACTCCATAGCCCTACTCTGGGCATATTTACTATCCCCAGGGACTGGAATGTTCTCCCTCCTCATCTCTGTCTCTCACCCTTCCTGGCTTCCTTTAAGTCTCAGATAAAATTCTACCTTCTACAGGAAGCCTTCCCTCTATTAATTATCTTCAATTTATCTTGTACATAGTTTGATAGTTTGTACATAGCTGTTTGAATGTTGTCTCCAGCATTAGACTATTAGCCCTTTGAGGGCAGGAACAGTTTTTTTTTTCTTTACTCTGCCTCTACAGCACTCACACAGTATCTGGCACATAGTAGGTGTAGAGCGAATGCTTTTTGGTGACTTATTCATGTCAATCAACATTTTTGTGTGATTATGGTTTATTAATTTTTTGACAAATATCCTTGGTATTGTACAGAAAAGATCTCTACAGTGAGAACTGAGATCTTAAGGAATTCATTCATTTGACAAACATTTTTAAGTGCCTACTATGAGCAGAATACATTCTAGACACTAGGGTTGATACAAAGATTGGATAACACCAAGTCATTGACTTCATTGAGTTTATAGTCTTAATGGTGATTGTGTGTGTGGGTATATTTGTGTGTGTGAATCTATATAGGTATCTATCTATATAGATATACACCCACAGTGTTATATATGAACTATATGTGTATATATACAGATGTCCACATGTATATATACACAAATATGTATGTGTGTATGTGTGCATGTGTGTATATATAATTATAATGCAAATATTATGTCATAATGCATTAGCTAGTTGCAAAACAAAGGCCATATGAAATCAAAAGGGGAAGATTATGATTCACTTGGGACATCAGAAAAGGTTCTTTAGCAATGGTAACCCTTCATTTGGGACTTTAAAAGGTGATCTAGAAAAGAGATAGAATATATTTTCCTTTCAAAAATGTTTGTTTCTTTTTTTTATTTTCACATTAGTCATGTTGTATAGAAGAATTGGAATGAATGGGAGTAACCATGAGAAAGAAAAACTTAAAAAAAACAAAAAGGAAAATAGTCTGCATCTATCTGCATTCAGACTCCATATTTCTTTCTATGGATGTGGATGGCATTTTCCATCATGAGTCTTTTGGAATTGTTTTAGGTCCTTGCATTGCTGAGAAGAGCTAAGTCTATCAAAGTCAGTCATTGCATATTGTGGCTGTTACTGTGTACAATGTTCCCCCGGTTTTTCTCACTTCACTCAGCATTAGTTCATATAAGTCTTTCCATGTTTTTTCTGAAGTCTGCCTGTTCTTCACTTCTTATAGCACAATAGTATTCCATTACATTCATTTACCACAATTTGTTCAGCCATAATTTCCAGTTCTTGGCCACCATAAAAAGAGCTCCTATAAATATCTTTGTGCACGTGGGTCCCTTTCCCATTTTTATGATCACCTTGGGATACAGGCCTAGAGGTGGTATTGCTGGGTCAAAAGGGTATGCACATTTTTATAGCTCTTTGAGCATAGTTCCAAATTGCTCTCCAGAATGGTTGGGTCAGTTCACAACTCCACCAACAATGCATTAGTGTTCCAATATTCCCACGTCTTCTCCAACATTTATCATTTTCCTGTTCTTTCATGTTAGCCAGTCTGGTACCTCAGATGTACCTTAGCTATGTGGTACCTCAAAGTTGTTTTAAGGTACCTCAATCTGGTACCTTAGCCATGTGGTACCTCAGAGTTGTTTTGATTTGCATTGCTCTTATCGATAGTGATTTAGAGCATTTTTATATGACTATAGATAGCTTTAATTTCTTCCTTTGAAAACTGTCTTTCATATCCTTTGACCATTTATCAAAAAAATGTTTATTTCTTAAACAAGGAAAGTGGCTGGGACTATATGGGTTTTGATGTAAGTTTTAAATGGTAAATGCATTAGCAGGAATGAAAAGACTAGTTGTCCCAGGCAAGAAACGTTAGTTCAAAGTTTAGGCAAAGGAGAAAAAATGAGTCAAAGAAAGTTTCATTTGACTGAATGTAGTAGGAAGGCCGAATTTATGATCTCAAATATAATCATGTATATGTTTGAATGGTCCGAAATCGCAAGGTATGAGAGATTCTCTAAGGAGAAAACAACAAGAAATTTATTTAGGCCCCACCGCAGCAAAAACTTGAACCAGCCTCCCCATTCCAACATCTTGACAAAAAGACTCCAGGCCCAGAAAG
>CM053627.1:81364953-81435017 GCA_028646595.1 Phalanger gymnotis
GGGTGGATGCGCTGCCTCACCAGCACTCCTCTTTCCCCAAGAACCCCCTACCTGGACTGCGCTTAAATCTTCAGCAGGCTTTTCACTCCTGCTCTGATCAGCCACTTAATTCCTCCCACCTGGTGGGCCTGGGGCCAGAAGCAACTGCAGCCGTAGTTCTAAAGCTGCCAAACCGCAAACTCAGTCACGCAGCTTTTCCCACTAACCTTCTCTGATGTCTTTGCTCTTCGTGGGTTGAGAGGTCTGGTGGATGCCACAGCTCAGTAATTCAGGATGCCAGGGCACTCTCCACTCATCTCCTGGTCTGGTAGGTCCACGTCTGGTCTGTTGGCGCCACGTGCGCTGGGCTCTGCTTGGCTCAGATCTGCTACCCTCAGCTGGGGGCTGGGAGCTCCGTGTGGGACAGACCTTACCCAGAGACCATCTAGGCTGTCCTGGGCTGGAGCCCTGCTTCCCTCTGCCACTTTGTGGGTTCTGCAGCTCTAGAATTGGTTCAGAGCCATTTTTTTATAGGTTTTTGGAGGGACTTGGTGGGGAGCTCACGCCAGTCACTGCTTCCTAGCTGCCATCTTGGCTCTGTCCCCGAAGATGTCTTTGATTTGTGTATAAATGATACTCACAAACATTTTGAATAAATCAAAGAGTAGATAAATAGATCAGTAATTATTGATATTCTCTTGCTTGCCTTTTTGTGGTAAAAATACATATTGAGATTTTGTTTCTATAACTTTGGTGTCTTCTTCACTTTCAGATATCTTGGAATATTGATCCCTTGCCACTCTCACAGTTGTATCATTCCAGCATGGATCTTCTCTACTCACTACCACTATTTTTCCTGCTTTCCTGCCAATATTCCCTTTATTTTTCCATTTTTATTTATCCTGTGAGCATATCAAGAATATAAGTATAGTCGTTCTACTGTCCTTGATAGAGGGAACAGTTTGTTATTACTTTGTGCAAATGTTCCTTGCTTTTTTCTGGTTTTTTTTTAAATTCTTCTCCCTTCACTTTCATACTTGAATGCCCTTGGCATAACTTTACTTAGTTGGATATCTTACCAACGTCTTCTTTAAAAAATGCTTCCTTCCTGTCACTGAGAACTTGACAAGCCAGCAAACATGAACATTTCCCTACACCAAGAACAGAAAAAAGAGGATTACATATGAAACCATGAATCTTCCACTATGTATAGCTTAGGATTTTTTTTTGCATATTTAACGTGGTATTTCCAACACTGCTCTGCTTGTTAGTATTCTCTTCTGAATATCCTTCTTCTCTCATTGGTTTATTTTTCAGTGATTCATTGATGCTATTTCTTTTCTTTTCTTTTTTTTAGTATCACTATCATAAATCACCCACATACATCCCCAACTCTGCAACCCACCTGCCCCTATAAAAGTCTTCACTTGAAATAAATCCACACTTTGGTCATGTCTAGAAATGCATGCCTTGTTCTGCACCTCTAGTCAATCATATCTCTGCCAAGATGTGGAAAGCATGATTCATTAGTCCCCTGGAGTCCTGATTGGTCATCATTTTGATCATAGTTCTGAAATCTTTCATAATTTTTTTTTCCTTTATACTGTTTTAGTCACTATATAAATCATGCTGCTGGTTCTGCACCCTTTGCACCATATTAGTTCATACAAGTCTTCCTAGGTTACTCTGAATACATTTTGCTTACAATTTCTCATAGAGCAATAATATTCCATTACATTTCACTTACGTTTTTTCAGCTATTCCCCAATGGGTATATAGCAACTACATTTCCATGTCTTTGCAATAAAAATATACTACCATAAAAGATGATAAATATTTAGGATCTCTACCTGTTTCTTTAATTTCTATGGATTCCAGTAATTACTACATTAAAAGGTATGTACATTGGAGTAACTGTTTATTTGAAGTAATTCCAAATTACCTTCCAGAATGTTTGTACAAAACCACAGCTCTACCAACAATATATTCAGGTACCCTGTCTTCTCCACAACCCCTTTAACATCTGTCATTTCACATTTTTTTTTTCATTTTTAGGAATGTCATAAATTTGAAGCAGAACTGCAGGTTGGTTTACTGTTTTTTGTTATTTTTCTAATTTATTATTTATTTATTTTTAACATTCATTTTTTAAAAATTTTGAGTTTGAAGTTCTATCCTTCCCACCCCTATTTCACCCACTGAAAAGGCGTTATGGTAAGAAGGGTGGGACTTTTTTTTCCTGTTTTTTTCTTTTGGAATGCTAAGGTAATCAAGTACCTTTGAGTCTTCCCTTTCAAATGTAATGGCAAGCAAAGTGGGACTTTTTGCTGCTTTTTGTTTGAGTGCTTCTCAGCACTGAGGTAATCAAGTACCTTTGAGTCTTGCCTTTGTTTCTTTGACTGAATCAAGAGTCTTTGATGACCTGCTTAAGAAACAAGAAAGCTTAGTTCACATGGGTTTGAGTCACATGGCTGTGATGCCCTCTGACCCTAAGAAAGTTATATAAGATCTGAGGTTGGAGTTTTGTTTTGAGGCTCTTACTCACTAGAAGAGTGTCATGTCATTTGACAAGATGGGACTCTGGGTAGCTGTTAAGGAGCCCCACCCACAGCTTTGATGCTTCTCTCTCTGGTAATTGTATGTATTGCTATAGTCAGACAGTTAGAAGCCTGTCTACTGGTGGTTTTTTTTGCTCTATTTGTATATTGTATGCTTGTAATTTCTGTTTGTATACTCCCTGAAGTTCAGGGTGCTGGCTTTTTCCACTGAACTAAGTAAACAATATGTGTATGTTTAATTAGAGTAAGATTGTAAACCCCTTAAAGTTGCTTTCCTTAGAAAAGCAGATCAAAGAACCTGTGCTAGCAGGTGTCCTGTGTGCTGGGGTTTGTCACGTACCCACAGCAGCTGCTAGCTACACTGTTGTTACAGAAGGCAAGAAATATGATATTAATTATATATGTGAAATCCTGCAAAATATTTCCACATCAGTCATGTTGTCATAAAAAAAGGCTACAAAAATAAAGTGAAAAAAGTTATGCTTCAACCTGCACTCTGACCCTATCAGTTTTCTCTCTGGAGCTGGATAGCTTTTTTCATCAAAAATCCTTCAGAATTGTCTTGAATGATTACATTCATTAAAACAGTTAAGTCATTCTCAGTTGAGCATTGTACAATATTGCTGGCGCCATGTACAATGTGCTTCTGGTCTTGCTCACTTCGCTTTTTATCAGTTCATGTAAGTCTTCCCAGGTTTTTCTGAAACCATCTTGATTGGAGCAGTGGTAGATTTCTTACAGCATAACAGTATTCCATCATAATTATATACCACAACTAGCTCAGCCATTCCACAGTGGATGGGTATCTCCTCAATTTCCAATTCTTTGTCAACTAGTTTTTTGGTTGATTCTCTATGGTTCTCTAAGTATATCGTCATATCATCTACAAAGAGTGATAGTTTTGTTTCTTCACTGCCTATTCTAATTCCTTGATTTTTTCTTGTCTCATTGATATAGCTAGTATTTTTGTACAATATTGAATAATAGTGGTGATAATGGACATCCTTGCTTCAACCCTGATCTTACTAGGAAGGCTTCTACTTTATTCACATTATGGTTGCTTGAGCTTGGTTTGGATATAATAATACTTATCATTTTAAGGAAAGCTCCATTTATTCCTATGCTTGTTCATACTTTTAATGGGAGTGAGTGTTGTACTAAGTCAAAAGATTTTTTGTGCATATATTGAGAAAATAATATGATTTTTGATGATTTGTTACTGATATGGTCAATTATGTTTATAGTTTTCCTAATATTTAACCAGCTCTGCATTTCTGGTATAAATCCCAGTTGGTCATAATGGATGGTCTTTATAATATATTACTATAATCTCCTTGCTAGTATTTTATTTAAATTTTTCTATCAGTATTTTCTATCAGTATTCATTAGGGAAATTGGTCTCTAGATTTCTCTATTTTAGTTCTTCCTGGTTTAGATATCAAAATAATATTTGTGTCATAAAAGGAATTTGGTAGCACTCCTTTGCCTATTATTCCAATTCGAGTTGTTCTGATTTGCATTTTTCTTGTTGTGGATGATTTGGAGAACTTTTTCTTATGGCTCTTAGGCTGTCTTTATTTTTTCTGAGAACTATTTGTTCATATCCTGTGATTTTACTTCAATTGTAGAAATAGTTCTTATTTTTATGTTTGTATCAAATACCTTTATAGATGAAATATCAGACCTTTATCAGACAAATTTATACAAATATTTGCCAACTAACTGTTCCCTTTCTAACTCCTTAAATTTCGTGCAAAAAACTTTTCAATTTTGCTTGATTAGAATTGTCCACTTTAACTTTTATGATCTTCTCTATCCCCTTCTTGGTCAAGAAATGGAATGTTCCAAATCCTTAAGTATAAAAATAATCCAAATTGAAATAACACTTAGGTGTCATCTCACACTCTTAAAACTGGCAAAAATAATGATGTCAATGCTATAGAGTTTGAAGGAAGATAGTCAAACTAGTACAATCCTTAGGGAGCAGAGAAATGGTCCAAGCAATCATGGCAAATAACTAAGGTATTTTTAAAAAAAAAGTTACTAAATTCATCATACCCTTTTAATCCAGCAATCTTAGCTTTTGGCTTTATATTTCATGGAATTCAATGAAAAAATTCACCAGGTATAACAAAATATTAGTAACAACACTATTCACATTAGCAAAAAAGTTTGAAGCAGATTTGTGCTCATTGGGTTATAAATGATTAAACAAGCAATATATGATTTTAACAGCATATTATGTTTTAAGAAATATGGAGAATTCAGAAAATATGGAGAAACTTCTACCAATCCATGCAAAAGGGAAAAATAGTAGAGAAAAAAATCAATATACCTAGAATATTCTAAATGAAGGCAATACTAAAAGATGAAATGCTTACCTCATCTACAATGATCAATATTCATTCTAGATGACTGATTTTAAAACACACTTCTTCCTCTTTGTTAAGAAATGGTAAACTGAGGTGGAGCCAAAATGGCAGCTAGAAAGCAGGGACTTGCCTAAAGCTCTCCCCCAGGACCCTCAAAACACCTATAAAAATGGCTGTGAATAAATTCTAGAACTACAGAACCCACGGAATAGCAGAGGGAAGCAGGGAGGCAGACCAGGAAAGCCTGGATGGTCACTGGGTAAGGTCTATAGCACCGTGCTGGGATCACAGTGGAGCAGAGCCCAGCATGGGCCACACCCAGACCAACCAGACTGGGAGCCAGGCGGAACAGGCCCTAGCACCCTGAATCAGTGAGCTGTGGCAGTTACCAGACTTCTCAACCCACAAACACCAAAGACAACAAAGAAGGTTAGTTGGAAAAACTGCGGGGACAGAGTGAAAGGAGTTCATAGTTGGCTGCTTCCAGAGCTACAGCTGCAGTTGCTTCATGCTGGTTCATTGTGCCTAGTGAAAAAACTTATCTAGATTTGTCACTAACCAATTCATCCTAGAATTTTTCTTCAGAAATTGAAGTTCATTGCCATAAAATTCACTGACTCCATTCTCTTCCCTTTTGTCTTTTGTTGAACAAAATAAAGTCAAGCCCTTCTTGAATCCTTTGGTTCCTCCCTATATTTCCACTGATGATCTTTCAAAGCTCACTGACAGTGGTTTAGGGATCCTATTTGCCAGTTGTTGGAGTATCCTCAAATGGAAGTACAAGAACAACGATAACTCAGGCCCTTATCACCCTTTCCTCATTTATTGGCATAGCTTCCTAATTGGCAGGTCTGAATCCAATTCTCTCCAGGCCACATTACTATCAAATTGATATTGTTAAAGTAAAAGTCTGGCCTGGTCACTACTCTATTGAAAGAGCTCTGATGGCCCTCCATTGCTCTTATAAATAAATATAAACTCCTTGGTTTGGAATTCAATTTCCTTCAAAACCTAGTTTCTTCCTATTTTTTTCAGGTTAATTTCTCAATACTCTCCCTCACACATACTACATTTTAAGCACATTGGCCTTTCATGTCTCTATTCATGACATTTCATCTCTTGCCTCCTTTGCATAGATTGCTTCCTATACCTAAAATTCTGACACTCTTCTCCTCACCTCCCCTTTGGCATTCATGTCCAATAAGGCTCAGATGAAGAGGTCTTTGCTGCCTTCACACTTCCTTGGGGAAAAAAAAACATTTTATATTGCAAATACAATAATTTTACATTTTATTTTAAAATTTTGTGTCATAAAATTAATTGTAAAATCATTATATCATATGTATTTGGATATATCCTGTAGGTTTCCTAGTACAGAGGCTCTCAATTTTTCTCATGGATCTCTTTGACAGTCTGATGAAACCTATGAACTCATTCTCAGAATTATGTTTTAAAGTACATAAAATAGAATTCATAGGATTACTAAGGAAACCAGTTGTAACGCAATGGAGTTATCAAATTATATTTTTAAAAAAAAGTTTACAAACCTCAGGTTCAGAAGTCCTGTCTCAATGAAATGTGAGCTCCTTCAGGGCAGCTGCTCTCACTTTTCTATTTGTAATATTTGCCCTTAACACTGTGACTGGCTCATAATAGTCACTCAATAAAATATTTCTTCAATTGATTCATGCAGTTCATCTGGGCCTTGTGACAAACTCATCAAGAATAGCTAGGTGCTTTCTTACTATCAACTTGCTTTTAATGTGTATCAACTCCCCATTAGCCACTTTTTCTGCCCTTTTCAATCCTTAGCAAAGATACTAAAATGAGGATTGTATAGCTTTTCCTTCTATTTGTTGTTAGTTATCATTGTCTTATCTAGTTTAAGCAGGGGTTCTATCCCTTCTTCGATCTCTTCTTTTCACTAATAAATCTTTAAAATAAGATCGTTTTGTTGTCCTTAGCTTTCATCTTCAGCCTCAGCTCATCCTGAGATTTAACATGTAAGACACTATCTACATAGGTCATTGACATGTTTTGCTAGTCACCTGCCATCATCTGGCCTTGCTTCTATCTACAATGATTTGGCTGATGATCTCCCTGTGAATCTCTGTTGGTTCCTTTTGACAAATCCCTCTTTCCTTCCATAACATCAGTGGGTATCACTGTGCACTTGGCCAGCCAGAATTTAATTCTTTCTTCTTTATCCTTCTTGATGACAGATGATGAGTTCTTGCCAATTTTTCCTCTGTGGAGTAATTCAGGATATACGTCTTCTTTTGGTTCCCACCTTCTTCTCTCTTAATCCTCACTCAGATTTTAACCAGCCACACTCTCCTACAATAAATAGCTTATTTGTAGCCTAAGGGCAATATGATGGCCCTCAGTTCCATATAGTCTCTTTCATTACTGTTTTGATGTATTTATAAAAGCTAAGAAGTTATTAATGTAATCACAATAGCTCAAAGCCACCCGTCACAAAAATCACTTACCTTTATACATAGGTTTGGATCTCTGCTCTACTTTAAGTTTTTATATATTACCAGATAACATCTGGCCTTTACTTCAGAACTTTAGATGCAGCAAACCCTCGGGGACCCCTGAATGCATTATGAAGTTTTCCAAAAGGAATGCAACCCAATTTCATCCCTGTAATCAATTCATGATTCAGTTCACTGTGTATTGACTATGCCTATCCAAGACATGTACACTGATGGACTAATTCGATGGACTGTCCATCTAATTGCATGATATAATATGGACAATATGAATTTTCAATCTATTTTGTTTTCCCTCTGGGGATGGACATGATCCCTTTTGAATAACCATAGATTTCTTTGATGGGGCCCTATTATAATCTGAGAGCTTGGTAGAATAAGCACAGATCTTCTACAAGTAGAAACATCTGAAGAATCTTGCCAATGAAAGGAAATATCTCTTTTATTTGATTCTACACAGGACATCCCCCATGATTCTAGTGAATACTTAGGTTAGTCCATGTCTCCTTGTTTATAACTGGCTTAATTTTGATACTGAAAGAATTGCTGGACAAAGTTATATACATGAACACATCTCATAGAATCTTACATAATTTTGAAATGTGTAGGAGATAGCTTTTGGGAGAAGAGCTTTTAATTTCTCTAAAATGCTATTACGAAATCAACCAACAGTAATCGAACACATATATCTTAGATTCTCTATACATTTATACAGATGTACTCCAATTATTTGACTGGGGAGATGATGTTTACTTTACAAAATAACCTCTTTTTCATAACAATACTCTAGACTATGATATCATAAACAAGTCTCATAAAGTGATATAGAAATAGTATGAAGTTGAAATGTGACTATTGTCTCATTTTTAAAAGTAGTATCTGCGATATTTTTATTCTTTTAGGTCTTTTATTCTTTAGGTCTATTTTTTAAAGATAACTTAAAATCAATTTCTGAGTGGCTTTTAGATTGTGTTGGCTTGAGTATCAATTTGTTGTTGTGTTTCTCTGTCTCTCCGTCTCTGTCTCTGTCCCCACCATTGTTAGAAGGCTCTCTCCCTTTCTTAGAATCCCATATTTTCTTCAAATCTCACCTCAAGAGCTGCCTTCTTCAAAGCTTTCCTAAACACATCCCCTCCTTCCCCAGCTGTTAGTACTTTCTAATCTAAGATGACTTTGTATATCCTTCATATGTGTTTTGAGTATACTTGTATGTGTATTTTGTCAGCAACTACATATGTACTTGCAGGCTTCTCCATTAATATGTTAGGTCCTAGAGGGCAGAGACTGGTTTACTTCTGTGTTTGTATCTTCAGAACCAGATGTTGTGCTCTGCACATAATAGATGTTTAATAAACGCTTGATTAACTGATAACTTGATTCCTGGATTTTTATATTTAGCACTTTGTTTAACTTTAGGTTCTATTGGACTAAAATGGATATCCTGGAAACAATAACTTATTAATCCTTATAAGTCATACATATACATGTATATGAAACTTTGGATTAAGGCAATAATTCCCCAAGGGAAGTGACTAGATACTACTGGAGGAAGAAAAACTCCTAGTGGGGAGGTTGTAGGTAGTGAAATCTAATTTCATCTCCTTCAGTTATGTCTGGGGTGGGGCTTGCCTCTCCCTTCTTTCCCCATACGCTTTCCTAAAGAAGCCCAATTACAATGATATTATGGAAATCATTACAGACAAAAATATAACATTTCTAATACCATATGAAATTATTTTTCCATCTCTGAAAGATAGCTAACTAAACTCTGGATAAAAAAAGTAAAGCCTGCACAATTAAGACCAGTCTTCCACTTGGGGGTAAAACTGATTCCTCTCTTTCCCTCAATCTTATCTCCATTTCTGTCTGTCAGGAATAAGAAAAAGGAAAGAATACCTATTCAAGTTCATCTGTGAATGAATTAACACCTGACATCAAAGTAATAAATCACATCAGAGAGTTTATTGACAACGAGGGAAAATAACCTTTCCAATGGCTTGTGGCATGACCTTTCACTCCAAAGAGTGTAAGAGAACCTTAAGCCTGGCTTTTCAGAGATATCAGAATCCCCATTCATGACACATTCTAGGCTAATGTTAAGAAGTGTCAAGCACTGAATTGAAAGGGCATACATTGCTGAAAACACAATTATTTGTGATTAAGTATCATCCAACATTTCATGCGTGCACAGTCTATTTTTAATATGCATATTTTAAGTCCAATTGAACTGGCTTTCACTTTTCAAGGGTTCATTATTACTGTCTTCTTTTCCACAGGGGGTAAAGGAAAAAAATCAAATGTTCCATAATGTATCATGTGTTAAAATGACAGGGGGGAAATGCTCTTCTATCACTACAGCAAATTCCGTTAAATGACAAAAGAATTTAAAGCCTTGTTGTTGCAAAACTCAAGCTCAGAATGTTATGAGTATTTAGATCTTTGGCAGCTTTAATATCAAACGAGTGTGGAAATCCTTTGGAAATCCCCGTTTGGTCTTAGAACAGAACATGATTACTAGTTTGTTTAAAGAGAAGTTCATAATGGTGCAAGGGATTGAAGAAGGGAAAGACTTGGAATTTTTTATATTTTTTAAAATGTCTGTTCCATTATTAATACTTATATATAATATTTTTTTACTTTTTTCACTGGATAGAAGACAACTAGGTGGCACAGCAAATAGATCACTGGACCTGGAGTCAAGAAGACCCAAGCTCAAATCTGATCTTAAATGCTTACTAGTTGTTTGACTCTGGACAAGTCACTTAACCTCTGTCTGCCTTGGTTTCCTCATTTGTAAAATGAGAATAATAATAGCACCTACCTCCCAGGTTGGTTGTAAGGATCAAATTAGATAGTATTTGTAAAGCATTTTGCTAAACTTAAGATGCTCTATAAATACTAGCTATTATTACTAATAGTATTATTACTATTAAACTTTACTATAACAATTTCTGTTTCATCTCCTGTCCTTTGAGTGTTTAAGCTATTCAGTTCAATTTTACAAATATTTCACGAATGTTGTTCTAAATTGGGCCTGACTGAGGACAGTCCATTGGTATTTTTTATTCAGTACTGGAATGAGAGGAGACACATATGTCATACAACAGGTAATATTTACAAAGCCATGTTGGGAGATAATAATAATAGGCACTGAGGCTACGTAGGGTTGATTCAGCCTGGCAAAGCTCCCCTGCTTCTGCACTTGCCCCATCATGGTCTACCAACCCAGCAGCAGAGCAGCTATGGAGCTTCTCATGACTTTTATATGCTCATATTACCAGGAAGTGATGTGAATAGGCAAATCCTAGCTCTCACCGAATGGGACTTAGGTTACTGCTCCCACCATAAACAGTTACTTTTGCAAGGCGCTGTACTAGACAATGGCAATACAAACATGACCAAGGCTTACTTCTTGTCCTTAAGGATTTTGCAATCTAATAGGAAAGACAAAATGGAGGCATAAGTAACAATAAATATAGAAATAATAAGTGCCTAGGGGAAGTACAAAGTGTTTTGAGATAAGGAAAGATAGACTACTTCTGGTCAGGAGAATCAGGGGAAACTTCATGGAGGAGGTCATGCCTGAAATGAACCTTGAAGGATATTAAAATAAAGAAGAAAATAAGTATATCTCCACAGGATTTGACATCCAAAGGAATTTCATGTAGGTCATAAAAGACGAATTGTTGAACACTGACAGAGTTCTAAGAAGACAATTTTTCCCCTTAAAAATAATGTCGTATCAATGAGTTACAGGATCATGATGTGACCGGAAACAATGCTATACAAAAATCATTTGAAGGAACTGGGGAAATTTGGCCTTTTGAAGAATCAGCTGTGACTGATACTGAAATCACCCTGATGCAGGACCCCATTACTGCATACCTGGACTATGGCAATAGCCTGATAATTAATCTCCCTGTCACTCTAATCCATTCTCCACTCACCTGTTAAATTGATTTTCCTAAAACAAAGGTCTGACTACATCACCCCTCTATTCAATAAACTCCAATGGCTCCCTATTACCTCTGGGATGAAATATAAAATCCCCTTTTTAGCTTTTAAAGCCCTTCGTAAGCTGATCCTTTCCCCCCCTTTCCTGTCCTCTTGCACTGTTTCCTGACGTATTCTGGGATCCAACTATGCTGGGCATTTTGTGGTTCCTTGAACTAGAAACTCTAATCTCCTAGTTCTAGGCACATTTACTTTTTATTTTACTTTTTTTTGGGGGGGGTGTTCAAATCCTGCTTTTTTTAATATTCTTTTTTTATTATTATATTTTTATTTTTTGTTTGCAACAAACAGTTCTACATAATTTTGTGTTCCAGATTTTCTTCCCTCCCTCCCTGCCTCCTTCCCCAAGAAGGCATGGAATCCCATATAACTTCCAGGTATAACTTGGCATTGAATTAATTTACACACTAGTCAAGTTGTGGAGAAGAACCATGACCAATGGAATGACTCATGGCAAAGAAGAAACAGAACCGAAAAAAAAACCAAAAAGAACACAACCCAACAACAAATACAAAAGAGAGATAAAAAAAAAAGGGGTGGGGGAAGGCGAGTATGAAGTATGTCTAGGCACATTTACCGATTATTCCCCAGTGCCTGGAACATTTTCCCTCCTCACTTCTCTAACTTCCTTGAAGTCTTAGCTAAAATCCCACCTTCTACAAGAAGCCTTTCCTAGTCTTCTTTGCTCTTAGTGCATTCTGTCTGGGCCTACTTCCAATCGTTCCTTTATATATCTTCTTTGTACATAGCTGGTAAAATGTTCTTGCCCCCATTAGACTGTGAGTTCCATCAGAGTAAGGACTGTTTTTTCTTTTCTTCTCTGAACCCTCATTACTTAGCACAGTTCCTGGCACATGTGTCATTGTTCAGTGGTGTCTGACTCTCATAAGATCATTTGGGGTTTTCCTGGCAAAGATACTGGAGTAGTTTGCCATTTCCTTCTCCAGCTCATTTTACAGATGAGGAAACTGAGGCAAATGGAAATTAAATGACTTGTTCAGGGTCACACAGCCAGCAAATATCTGAGGCTAGATTCAAATTTAGGTCTTCCTGACTCCAGGCCCAGCTATCTATCCACTGCACCACCTAGCTGCCCTGAGACCGGATCATTTAACTAAATGAAGGGAAGGCTAGAGAGCTGACCATTTGTCTGACTCAGTCAAGAAGCATTCATTAAGCACTTACTAAGTGCTTAGTGGAGAGAAGGGGATATGTATACAATATATTGTAAAAGTAGAAATGAAAAGATTTCACAGTGGATTAGAAATCGGGGGACTGGAAGACAATACTGAGGTCAGTACCCGAGATGCCTGAGAAGATAACCATGTTCCTTGACAGTAATAGAGAAGTTTAGAAGAGTAGAGGATTTAGGGGAAGGATCATGAGTTTTGATTTGAATGCAATAACTTTGAGATATCCAAGAGGCAATTGGTGATAGTCAATAAATCACAACTTGATTCACCAAATCTCTTGTCTTTTTAATATAGTTGCCCATGTTCTTTGCTTTTAACATACTGGTAGGATCATAGGCCGTGTCTACCAACAAAGATATACCCATTTGGCAGACCACAAATCAAACTCTGAAAGAGTCAAGGAGCATAAGCTGGCAGAGATAATGGGGAAAGATATGTCATGAAGCATCGTGATGATGGTGATGGTGATGATAATGATATAGTGCTGCCTATATGCCAGGCATTGTACCAAACATTTTACAAATATTATGTCATGTGATCCTCACAACAACCCTGGGAAGGAGGTTCTATTATTTTCCTCATTTTACAGGTGAGGAAACTAAGGAAAACAGAGGTTAAATAACTTGCCCAGGGTCACAGTCCTGACTCTCTATCTACCATACCATGTATCTAGAAAGAAAATTAGATTGTGGTATCAGAAAACCTACGTTCAAATTCTGTTTCCATTTAGTCATTACCTATTTTATTTATTTATTTATATATGTTTTTTCTGGAGGTAATCACAGTTAAGTAACTTGCCCAGGGTCATACAGCTAGAGTTCGAGGCTGGATTTGAACTCAGGTCCTCTGGACTCCAGAGCCAGTGCTCTATCCGCTGTGTTTTATCACTGCCCCCCCCCCACTACCAGACTTTTAAACAAATTACTTGGCTCCTTTGAACCTATTTCTTCCACATTTCTTAAATTCTAAAATTTCTGAAAAGTCAGTTATTAAAAGAGGCAGTAGACGAACAAGACTAGGTTAAATGAGTGAGATAGTATAAAAGTGTGCTTGACTCAAGGGGTGAGCATGAGCCAAGGTTAAACAGGAGTTGAGAGCAGGGATAAAACTCAGGTCAGTCTCGTCAAGCCCTCTTCTCATTCCACTGCCCTTGACACGCAACGTGTCTGGATGACATCCACCCAAATCCTTTGAGTTGGCTAATTTCCTGGATAATATCCAATTACTATCTCACTGACGATAAATTTAGCTGAGCAGCAACAGAAAGTTTGATGGAAGAAATTCTTGTCGTCAGTCTTAACACTACCAGTGCAAATCAGAGCTACAAAATATGGTGATTTCTGCACAATAGTTTTAATGCTACTTCTCGATATCTAACATTCACACTCTTAATAAAAAACAGTTCTCCAAAGTCATGAAGTCATGATCATGTATCACATTATTCCACAAATAAATGAACTAAATCCTGTTATCTACAATGGCTCTGATTGTGATCTAGTGACAGCATTGTCTATTTTCTGCTTTGGTCAAAGGAGAACAAATTGACATTGTTCAATTCAATTCAACTAATGTTTGTTAAATTCTTACTACGTCCAGAGTATTGAGCAAAGCATTTGAGAAGACACAAAATATAGATAATGGATGGTGCCTGCCAGTATGGAGTCTGTAGTTAAACTAGAGAGAAAGGGGGCAGCTAGGTGGCACAATGGATAGAATGCCAGGTCGGGAGTCAGGAAGACCCAAGTTCAAATCTGGTCTCAGACACTTACTAGCTGTGGGACCCTGGGCAGGTCACATAACACCATTTGCCTCAGTTTCCTCATCTGTAAAATGAGCTGGAGACAAACCACTCCATTATCTTTGCCAAGGAAACCCCAAATGGGGTCATGAAAAGTCAGACATGACTGAAATGACTGAACAGACAGGACACATGCTCACATGACTCCAGTTCCATAGTATTCCTATTGATTAATGATCTTATTAGTGTAGGTACTCTGTGCTTCCCTGATAGAGATCATAACCTATCCATGCCTTCCTATGTTGCATCTCTCCACATCCTCCCCTAAGTTTGCTACAGTTGGTTCATACAACATGCCGATGGTAGCTCTCCTCCAGTTCTCTTTACATTGTGAGGAGTTCAGTGGGACATGTGAGTCGTCAACCAATTATTGCTCACCTTCGTTACATGACAACTGGGAAACAGAGTTGGGAAAAGCAGCTGGAAAACTTTTGCAACTTGTGCTCAACCTACCTTTCCGGTCATCACTCCCTTCCATGCACACTATGCACCAAGGGTGAGGAACCTGTGTTTTCAAGGCCACATGTGGCCTTCTAGGTCCTTGAGTGTAGCCTTTTGATTGAGTCTAAGTTTTACAGAACAAATCCTTTTATTAAGGGGATGTGATCTGTGAAGTTTGGATTCAGTCAAAGGGCTGCACTTGAGGACCTAGAGGACCACAGGTGGCCTCAAGGCTGCAGGTTTCCCACCCCTGCACCAGCAGAACTGACTTTTTTGCTGTTCCTCGTACCCAGAACTTCATCTTCTTCTGCCTCCATGCTTTTAAAGTAGTTGTCACCTACATGCCTAGAATTCTTTTCTCCTCACTATCTTTAGAATCTGTAGTTTAACCTCGAGCCTTAGCTTAAGAGCCATCTTCTATATGAGGCCTTTTCCATTGTGTCCAGTTGCTAGTGTCTTCCCCTCAAAATCACATTGTACCATACTTGTATTTTGCACATATTTTACGTACCTACATATGAGCATGTCTCTCCTGCATAGACTGTAAACTTCTTGAGAGTAGGAATTGTTTTCTTTTTACCTTTGTATTCCCAGTATTTATTATGAAGTCTAGCACATAGTAGGTCCTTAATAAATGCTTGGTGATTGATTGATAAGGAAGAGTTTCAGGAGGATGATGACTGAGTTTTAAGGGCACGGAGGGACAAACTCTCAAAGTGCTGAAAGAAGATAAGATATCAAAGTCATGGATGGGGGTGGGGAAATGGACTCATTATTAATAGATAGCATTTATACAGCTCTAAGATTTGCAAAGCATCATATGTGTTATTTCATTTGATCTTCTCAACAAGCCTGTGAGATAGGTATTATTTTCCCAGTTTCATAGATGAGGAAACTGAGGCTCAGAGAGGTATTTTTGAATTTGTATTCAGGGCTTCCTGACTCCAACACCAGCACAATACCACCTAGTTGCCCCAGTAACCAAGGAGATATTAATAACTACCAACCCACATCCTTACTTTCATATAGATATAGATCTTTTATGAGAATAATTTGGATATTACTAGGGAAAATGTAGTCTTTTGCAAGTGATATTCATCAGTCCATCATATCATTACCATGACACAAATGACCAAAAGGTATAGAAAATAAAAGAATCTTCTCTTCTTATTTTAGAGGGACTATTAAAAAGAGAGTCAAAAAAAAATAATTTCAGTTAAATTGTCTCCCATGGCTATGTCCAACATATACAAGATTCCTTGAAAATTAGTACAATAGGGATAACTGCGTTCACCCCTGCTGAACACAAAGAGCAAACAAGGAGGTTCACCAGTGGGGTTCACCACTGTCATAGACCAAAGCAGGGTCCAAATTGAAGAGGGATACCTTGCAGGTAATGAGGTCCTTCAGAGACTGATGTTTGTGAATAACATCGTACTGAACACAAATAATTTATAATGTGAAAAAAAAATTACCTGAGGGGTACAAATCAAGTGTCAGGTCTAAAAGGAAGAAAGATCTCATCAGACTGGGTAATAGTATTAATATCTGACATTTACACAGCACCTTAAAGGGCCCTACAGACATGATCTTTTTTGTTTCTCACAACAGTTGAGGGAGGTGCTATTTTTAATCCCCATTTTACAGAATCAGAAACTGAGACTCAGAAGGGGTTAAATGATATATCTAAGATTATACAGCCAGAAAGTATTTAAGGCAGGATTTGAATCTGGGTCTCCTCAACTTCTCAAGTCCAGCAATCTGTCCCCTATATAATGAAGGCTTCCCAGTGGAGGCAGAATTTGACTGGAGTATTTAATTTCTGTGGAATTTTTGAATACTTTGTATCATACTATGCAAATTATATCTTATATATCAGGCAGTTAGGTGGTATAGTAGATCACTAGGCCTGAATTCAGGAACACCCAAGTTCAAATCCAGCCTCAGACACTTTCTTCCTATGTGACCCTGGGAAAGTCACTTAAAAAAAAAAAACCTCTGCTTGCCTCAGATAACAGAAACAGATAGTTTCTCTATCTGTAAAGTAGGGATAACAACAGTACCTACATCCAAGGGTTGTTGTAAGGATTGAAATGAAATATTTGCAAAGCTGAGCCTGGCACATTGTAGGCTATCAAAATGCAAGCTATTATTAGCTATAGATTTATTTTCTCTCTCAGACTAGATAATAGGGAGACAGTAATCTCCTCAAGAACAGAATTATGTTTTATTTTTCTTTTGTATGTCTCCTTTGTACCTCCTTCCCCAACAATGCTGGATATTCCCTTTCTAGAGAGAAGCAAGTCTTCTTTACACAACCCCACCTCCAGCATCTGTCCCCAAAAGTGGCATTAATTTCCTATGGTAACATTCTCTGCAAAGTGAACCCAAATATCTCCCCTACCACCTCCTATTTAGCCTTTCCCTTCAGGCAAGGTTTAATGGAAATTATAGAAATGTCATATCTCTTAGCCAGCAGCAGCTCCCGTCCTCCTGTGTCCTGGGAGGATGACTAGGGGAAGGGTTCTAAGTCAAGGGCATGAATGGTCACAGCTGTCATATGCTATTAACAACAAACTGGAAGCTTCCACAAAGTGCCCTAAGGTTGACAAGTGCTTTCTTAATGAAAGCTACCATTTATGTAGCATTTAAAGTTAAAAAAAGCACTTCATAAATGCTCTTTCATTTTATCCTCACCATAACCCTGGGAGGTAGGTGCTATTATTATCCCCATTTTAAGGAGGAGGAAACTGAGGCAGACAGAAGTTAAAGAAGCTTTCCCAGGTCACATAACTAGCAGGTGTCTGAGGGTGTTTAAATTCAAAGCTTCCCGACTGTGGGCCCATCATTCTACCGCTCTCTGCTGCTTTTTCCCCCCACAACTCTGAAAAATAAGTAGCCTAGGTGTTAGGCTCTGTTTTAAAGATGGAGAAAGAGACTGAGCCATCATTGGCCTAGCTGATGGCTATACCATTGAGAAGTATTGAAGCTGGCATTCCAAAACTTATCTCTACATTCTTTCTTGTGGAGAAGTGCAAGGCCTAGGGATCTTCAGAATGGCATTAGACCAAACCTCTAGCCTCCAGGAAAAAAAGCATTCTCTGTCTTTTGGAGGTTTCAGGTAGGACTGATAATGCATTTGGTTTAGAAGCTAGTTCTCTTAAAACACACATGCCTAACCTCCAAATGTTCCCTGAAAAGAAAGGAAATGCCCTAGCAGAGGGAGGGAAGCTGATCGTATCCATAACAACGTAGTCACTGTTCCAAGTGGTACAGATTGTTGGCATGCCAAGAAGGTAACCACTGAAACTTGAAAAGCAGGTGATTTGTATTAGGAGAAAGCAGTTAATTGACAGCAACCAGGGGCTAAGGGATTCAAATGTGCTTTTGTTTATTGGATTTCACACGAGCCATATATTTAACATGTGCACACACACAATCACACTTGTGCCTACAGAGCTAAAACTAAAAATATTTGCACCTGGGAAAAAACTAGTGCTGCTAGGATAGAAACATAGGGGTGCAGCAGAACCAGATGCCAGTCTATCGGTGACACAGTGGATGGAGCACCAGGCCTTCAGTCAGGAGGATCTGAATTCAAATCTGACCTCAGAAACTTACTAGCTGTGTGACCCTGGGCACGTCACTTAAACCCTGTTTGCCTCAGTTTCCTCCTCTGTAAAATGAGCTGGAGAAGGAAATGGCAAACCAGTCCAGTATCTTCACCAAGACAACCCCAAAAAGGGGTCACAAAGAATCAGATATGATTGAAATGACTAAACAACAGCAGCAATATACCTATGGAGTACTGTGGAATAACATTTACAATAGGTGCATACCTAAGGTCAGACTGGCCTCTAGTATTGCTGCCTCCCATGTCTTCATCCTAGCCATGGCAATTTTTCCCAAGTGAAAATATTCCTAGTTTTAGCTGACCTCTCAAGTTCACACGGGTTGAAAGATGAGGTAAGAGACAAGCCATACAAAAGGTGGTGGGACCCCTAAACACAGTGGCCTCAGGTTAATTGTACAACATGGCTACGTGGGCTGAGAGGTGAGTAAAGGGAAAAACAGTGACCACACTGAGGAAGCTCCTTCCCACATTGACACCACAGAGGGGTGTGGGGAATTAGAGGAAAAATGTTTATTATGTTCATCTTGCTCCCACAGAAACCTTTGACTCTGCCCTTGGATCACCAGTCCCTGATAGATAAGATTTTTCCCTAGGGCCCAGGCCTTCAAGTAAGTCCTCACTGTGACCCATCCCCCACGGTTATGAGTTATCTTCTCCCATTAGCATATTTACTCCTCAAGGACAGGCTCTATCTTGTTTGCTTATATTTGTATTCCCAGCACTTAGCACAGTGCCCAGCACATAGTAAACATTTAACAAATGCTTTATCTCTCTGCCTGTGGTAGTTACAGCTCTGGACGATATATGTATGTATGTGTATACACACACACACACACACACACATATATATGAATAGACACAAAAATGTACATACATGGGAATGAAATGGGGAAAATTAGATCATTCAGACCTTGGTTTATTCAGTTTGTATATTTCATATGAATTCTTGGAACTTCATTTTAATCATATTTGTGTGTCCCCTCCCCTCGCCCCTCACTAGAAACTTGGGCTTTTTCTCTTTAATTTATTCATATCTCCTCCTTCACTGTAACATAGTGCTCTAAGCTAATGTTTTCCCAAAATGGTGTTGAGGCAAGTAAGGGGCCCCCTTTCATTGAGATAACTATGGTGCATTGTACTATCAAAGAAACTCATATGCTATCTGCTTTGCTAAAGGGCTGCCTCTTGTGAAGGCAGAGGTCCCAGTTCTGTAAGAGTTCACATTCTCCAATTTCCAAATTTCTAGCTACCTCTATTAGTCTGTTTTTCCTCTGGGACTGACTCCACAGAGGATTCAATCATATCTCTAAAAGTATGTCCCCACCTCAGATAGAGAAATTCCTATTTTGAGAATGTTAAAGAGTTTGACATGCTGCCTTCAGGTTATTTTGAGCTATGAGGACTTAAGGATTTTTAATTTTTTTTTTAAACCAGAGAACAGTGAAGGATAAAAAAAAAAAAAAAAACTTCCAGGCCCCAGTCAGCTGCAACTGTTCATAGTAAGCATGCACTCCATAGTTTAATGCTATAGCCTTGATTAAAAATAGATTTTAATTCGCTATTGGGCTAAACTAAGACTATGCACCTGTGTTTTCCCATTTCCTTTGGTGAACCCTGTCATCCAGCTGCCAATGTGCTCTTCAGCTAAGTTAATGTCTCTACCTGTGCTCCTCTATATCTATCAGCATAGGCTCTGAACAGGATTTCAGGGAGCAATGTCTATAAAGAACAATTTTTGTGGTCACTAGAAGGCATCTTGGCATGAATCTTTGAGTGGATTGTTAAAAGAATTTTATTGGGGAAAAAATTAATTTATTGTTGTAAAGACAGAGTTCCAGGGGAATAGATGGAAGTATTACTATTTTTTCTTTTTCTTTTTTTTTTTTAAACATTGGCAGGGGGAAGCCTCAGTGGTGCTCTAGCTAACGAGGAGAGGCATTCCAACCCCACCCAGTACTCAAACACTGGATTCTTTATGCTAAAATTAGAACACAGCTCTGGCATTTCTGCCCGTTTTGCCTGGTGCTCCAGTTCTCTCCTTTAGATCCTGGGTGTGCCTCTACAAGCAGCCTAACACTAGTAACATATGACTGGCATTGTTGGCCATGGTCTAACCATGAGACTTAGGAGAATGGTTTCAAATGTAGTTCATTACGCATTTAGTTTTCGATAAACTCCTCTTCCAGACTGTAAGCTCCTCGAGGGCAAGGACTACTTATTTTTTGACTTTGTGCCCTTTGACTGTTGCTGAACTGACCTAGTTACTGGAGCAGCAAAAAGGGGCAGGGGGCATACAGAGGGAGGGGGAATATAGAAATGAAGCAGGTGAGCAGCTGGTCCTAGAGGGACACTGAAAGGCTAAAGTGAACAGAGAGGGGCAATAAGGACTGCCAAAGGGCTTCAGTTCGTGACATGTGAGGACCAGTTGAAAGAACTGGGCATTAGCCTTGTTCTGTAATAGGTGGATGTAGAAAGACAACCAGCTTGGTCTTGATGCCAGGAAAAACTTCCTAACCATTACAGCTGTCCATTATATGTTCTCCAGAGGAGAACCTCCTGGGAAGATCTGGAATGGGAAATGGATGGCTAGTCATCAGGTGTATTATAGCAGGGATTCCCTTTGTATAAATGCTGGACTAAGATGAACACCCAGCTCCCTTGTTACTTTCATAGTCCAGGATTCTGTGATGGAGATACAATTCCATGTGCATGGTAAATATTTAATAAATGTTGTTTGGATGAATGAATGGTTGAATAAATTTCAAGTCAGAGAGACTAGACTCAGAAAAACCTATGTAGGAGACAGATAAGTTATTTTTGTTTTGTTTTGTCCCCCTTGTCTCCATGGCGCCATCACCCTTCCCCCATATTTCCTTTTGGTTTAGATTGTGAACTCCCAGATATCCTTATAGACGAAGCCCCCTGACTGTTGCTGAGAAGAACAAGTCTCTGGGGCTGCAGGGAGGGAGCATATGGGAAGAAGGAGATGGTGTAAGTGAACAGCTGGTGCTGGGGGAATAAGAAAAAGCAGGAGGCTCATATGCATCTAATCAGCAGAAAAAGGGAGAATTAGACCTAC
Source organism: Phalanger gymnotis (assembly GCA_028646595.1). Classification (NCBI taxonomy): domain Eukaryota; kingdom Metazoa; phylum Chordata; class Mammalia; order Diprotodontia; family Phalangeridae; genus Phalanger; species Phalanger gymnotis. Next base: position 81,386,520 of record CM053627.1, read on the forward strand.
CTGTGGGTACAGAATAGCCTCAGCCGACCATCACAACTTCCTTCTTTCTTTCACATCTGTCATGCTATGGCACCTCATTTGACAATTTCTTCCCTTTTCAGGCTGCTCTTAAAAGTCACCATTAATCAGACTCCATCTATATACATTCAACGGGTGAAGGAATGTCAGAGAGAGCCCCACTCTGCAATTTAACCTAGTCTCAGCCCTGAACCCACCTAAGGATAGCCTTGCTGTCTTGTTCCCTTACTCGTAATCATATACTAGCAACTCAGCTGTCACTACCTTCTCCCTCTATTGTGGTACTTAGTTACTCAGAATAATGACAGCTACTAGGTAGGATAGGTAGGCGGATGGGTCAAGAGGAAGAAGCCTCTCTCTCTCTACTCTGTGCTCAAGAAATACATATTCTATGATAAGGAATTCCATCATATGTTGTCTTCCTAGACATCTAGACCCCCTGAGAACAGAGAGCATATTTTTTGAATGACTTTCTATTGTATAGCACATAATTACTTGCATGTCAGTCAGGATACTAATTATTATTAACTATGTGTATGACTCACATCGAATGTATACATTTGAAAGAGTCACTAGTTCCTATCAATTTTCAGTCATCTAGCTTCTTTGTGGAATAATCTTGGAAGATTAATGTGCTTTCTCTATGTAACCACTTAGTGAATAAAATGAAAATGGAAATAACTCACGTAATAAGAATAAGGAATCTAAATTAGTGCTTTTAAGCTATTTCTAATCAAAGTAAGAGCTGCCAAACCACAATGCTCTGGCCAAAAAACAGCAATAACAGCACAAAGCATTGCCCCCCCCCCAATAATAATCAAGGCTCTTTCTACAGTAAAATTGGTCTCTATAAACCAAGAGAGGATTCTAAAGAGATGGAATCTTTTCACCATCACATAGGTGAATTTTTTATGCTTGAGAAAAAAAAATCAATGGAATAATCCTTAGCTCTGGCACACAGAGCACCTGCTTGCTGAAAGAATAATTACAAGTATATGGTATTGTTTAGCTGCAAAGATAATAACAAATTTATAGCATGTTATAGATGAGTACATCATCCCCTTTGGTCTTTCCAGAAAGCCTGAGAGCAAGACAGATGGGGAAACCTATTTTTTAAAAAAGACATTGAGTGCTTCTAACTTTGAGGCTACTGCTTTTTCCATAACATGTATTTCCTATCACTTTTCCATTAGTAGAAGCACCATGCTACAATGCAAAGAACATTGGCTCTGGAGTCAGAGAACCAGGGTTTAAATCCTGGCTCTGACATTGCCAATGTGAACGCTGGGAAAGTCCTTTGAACTCTCTACCCTCAGTTTCCTCATCTGTAAATAAGATGGTTAGATTAGATAGCCTCTGAGGTTCTGTAGTAGTGGTGATAGCTTTGAGTCAGTAATGCTCGCCCTTACCTTGTCCCCTCTCTCCCTGCCCACACAGCTGCATATATTTCCAGGATGACCTCTCCAAGGTTAAAGGAACAGTCTGTGTCCAGGGAATAGAGCCCATAAAAGGGTGAGCCAAGAAATACCTGGAGGTATACTTAAATCCTAAGCCTCATGTTGTCAACAAGCTTTGGTTGAACTGAAATGACTCTAAACCAGGGCTCCACTCAGCTCCTGCAAATTACAATTTCCCAACATTGCCTGCTGAGGATCACCTGAGAAAGATCCTAACTACCTACGCATCAAGAGCTGGTAAGGTCTCCCCTGCTTGTTCAGTAGTATTGTGTGGATTCTAAATAAAGTCTGGAAACTACATAATTGCCTCCTCAGTGTCTTTCTTCTTCATCTGTTCCAAATGTCCTAGATAAAGAGATTGTACACATAGCTCTCAGGAGTACCCTTGTTGTGGAGGAAAAAAGAGGTGTCCCTGGCATACCACACATCCAAATTCCCGCTATCTCAGCTCTACATGCAGAAGTCCCCAGGAAAAGACTAACTTTTCCAAGTGTGATCCTGACAGTGCTTAGGCCTGGGAAACTCCAGAGAACGCTTAACCTCAGGGAGGAGGGGATAAGGAAAGGTAGGAGAGAAGAAGAAAGAGAAAGGGAGGGAGGAAGGAAGAAAGGAAGGAAGGAAGGATGGACCAAAGGGAACAAGGAAAGAAGGTAGTGAAGGAAGGGAGAGAAGAGGGAAAGAAGAAAGTAAAAGAGAGGGAAGATGGGAAAAAAAGAAAAGGAAGAGAGAAAGAGAAAGGGATAGAGAGATGAAGGAAAAAGAGAAAGGGAGGGAGGAAAGGGAGGGAAAGGAAGACAAGCAGAAAGGCAATAATAAAGGCGAGAGGAAAGTGGGGCTGGGGAATGACTCTAACAGAAGCAATGCTGTCAAAAATCTCAGAGCAAAGGAAAAGAGAGAATAAACAACATCCTGAAACACCTTGTTTCATAAAATACCATACTAACAAGCTGAAAGGCAGCATTTTGAAGATCACTCATCTAAATACCTCCCAGGATGTCTTCTCTGATTAAGGATTTGTGAGGGTTATTGAGTTTTGAATTAAATGCACTTTAATAAAACAGTGGAATGTTCTTATCTGATTGCACCTGTATTGATTGTGTTAAAGAGGTCTATCCTCAGATCGGGGTCAATGATTTTACATAAACTAACCAGCAGTGAAGGGCTGGGTGTTCACCCATACAAACCTTGTAGGCTGTCCAGCTCCTTAGATTGTGTAATTTAGGGGCCTTAAAAGCAAGCCTCTCCTCAGAACTGGCTGCTTCTCTTCACTCGAACTTCCTGATCAGTTGCTCAGTTGCGTTACATTAAAATTAATAATAATGACCACACGTATTATTGTTGTTTTTGTTATTATCACTACTACTGTCTTAAAGAACACGACTTTGCTTTAATTTAGTGACATTCTCATGCAAACAATATTCCTAGGGCCATGCCCAGAGAACTGTGCAGTACATAAATACATTTTTGAATGCTGTGGAATGTTCAAGGTGGGGCTCAGCCCTTGTCTGGAAAGCCAAGTCAATGGAATTAGAAATATTCATTCAGAATTTGCTTCAGAGTTTCTCCGTTAGTTTCTTGTTTCTGAGATTACTGTGAGAACATCCACACCCACAATTAACTCTGTCGTCAACTCTTTGGAATAACAGAGGACAACATAATTTCGGTTCAAAGAAACTTGATCCTCATTTCTATAAGCGAGCAATTATTAATCAAGTTATTTGTCAGAAACTTGAAAATTACCACCTATTAACCAGGCCATTAAGTATGTAAATCTGAAGATATTAGTGAATTAACTCATAGCAGGAATATTTCCAGTTTTTTTTTTACACTAAGAAATTAAAGAGATAAGCTTTAAGCAATTATTTAGGGTTGTTGTTGGGTTTTTTTTTCCCTAGATATATAGAAATCAGGAAAACCAGTCTCTAAGACTTCAAACGACCAGCAACAAAAATCTCCTTGGCAGAACAAATGAACCATAGCTCATGTCCTTGAGAAGAAAGACAACAAACAGGGCATGTTTAGATCAGTGTTTGAAACATTTTTCAGATGTGAAAACAGAGAGAACAGTTTCAGGGGGAAGAAGAGATAAATATTCTACCAATATCATACAAAGTCTTCTTAGCAGAACAGCTGACAGCAGGAACAGTCAAAGATGGGAGAGTCACCCAGGCATCATTTCCTTTGCAATTCTTAGGGGAAGTTCTTCAAGGTCAGGATTAGAGCCTATTGTGGTCAAACTATGGGTCTTATACTGTAGCCAATGCCGATGTCTTTCCTGCTGATAAGAAAAAACCTTCAGATTGTGTGTTGTATTTGCTGGGAAAGGGTCAGAATTGTCCCAATTAGGAGGCAACCTATATGAATATGGTGCCCAGGGACAGTGTGAGAAAAGAAGCCATTCAGGATAGCTCATATTTCTATAAGGGCTAAGATTTATAAAATGAAGAGCATCCCAAAAGTCATAGTGCAATTGTGCAGTCTACTGTATCCCTATTTTACAGATGGGAAAACTCAATATTTAGGTTAGGGAAATGACTTTTCTAACTTCAGATAATAATGGCTGGGGCCCGGACCTGTGATTTCTTTGGAATAATAGACTCCTAAATGGAATCTACCAATGGAGATTGGCACCTTGTCTTCTATTTATAATCCTGGAGTGTTGCCCCAGGAACCAAGAGGTTAAGTGAGTACCTAAAGTCGTACAGCGAATGTATGTCAGAGGTAGCTCTTGAATCCAACTTCTGAGGCCAGTTCTCTACCCATTACTCTATGTTACCTCTAATACAATTATGATTATCATTATCATTGTTATTATTAGGAATAAGTATAACACATTTATACAGCATTTTGGAGTTTGTGAAGTGTTTTACATACTACATCTTACTTGAACCTCACAACAAATCAATATAGCCCAAAGTGATAGAGCTAAGATTCCAACTCATGTCTTTGATTCAACATTCCCTATTTTAGTCTACATCATGCTTCTATTAAATTAAATTTTTTCTATCAATTAGAATTAGAATATAATTTTATAAATATACACAAACACATACATACATACAAATATATACATATATGTACAAATGCATATGATATATATATATACATATATTTACTTTCAATCTTTAAGACCCAGTGATATCAGAGGGCTAATCCTTTGTAACCAACATACAAAAGCAAATACATCATAGGTGACTGGTATCTACATTATCTATGTTACTAACTATGGTACTATACCATTTTTTTTTATCCTTCAAGAGTCCCCAACTTATTAGAACATAGAGTCTTGGCATTGTAAAAGACCTAGAAAAAAGGGCCATCATTCATTCCAACTTTCTGAATACATAGAAATTTCTCTGCAACATTCCCAGTGGGTGACCATCCAGAATCTACATAAATATTTTCAGGCATAAAAGCTCACCGAGGGCTATTTCATTATCAAAACCTCTAATTCAGTGATTCACAGCTCATAGGCTAGATGGAAGTGGTAAAGGTGAGGGAGTAATTATTGCAAATGGTCTGTGAATATATAAATAAGCAAGTATATCTTCTATAGACTAAAAATCTCATATATACATATTCATTTTTTTTCAAATGTAAATAAAGGCTTTAGTGATTAATCAAATAAACTGATTTGAAAATATTATTGACTTCTTGGCAACTTTTCACTTTGTCATTTATTATGTTTTCTTAATCAACAGATGCTAATTTTATAACTTATAATATTTTAATCTTATATTTCTTTTCATTTGTATATTTGTATTTTGATGTATTTAATATTTAATTTATATATTTATGTCTGTATATTTATATTTTATAATAGTTTTAATTTTATATTTTAATATTTTAATTTTATAACTACTATAACTATGTAGGAGTTGGAGTTTTTGTTGTTGTTGTTGTTTTTAATGTTTAAAAAAAAGGGGGGTTGTCGGTAAGCGGTTGGAAACCGCAGATTTTTAGAAAGGATAAAAAAGAAATTGGCCTCTCTGTGACTTCAGCCCATTAACCCTGATTAGGCCTCTGCTTAGGGATAGGCTGAGGCATACAGGGATGACTGTTTTGGTCACCTGTGTGCGACATACGTACTTGACAGCTTATGTTTTTCCTCTTTCTACAAAGTGCCAGCTGTTTTGCTTTCCACCTTACCATAAGAATCATGTTAAATTAGGGCAGCCCACACAGGTGGTTTGACCATAATGATGATAGTGGTGTTTCCAGGGCTGCCACCATAAGGGATAACAACTAAGGGTCACTCCAACCTAGAGGTCCAACCTGGAAGCAGTTACTACTGTAGGCCACGATAAAGCAACAATAACAACTCTCATTTCTGTACTAATTTATGCTTTTCAAGACTCTTTCCTCACAACTACCCTAGGTGCTAAAACTTACTGTCCCAATTTTATAGGTAAGGAAACTGTGAATAAGAGAAATGAAATGATTTGTACCAAGTCACAATAGAGAGTGAATATCAATTCTGGCAAGTCCAGCACCATTAGACACTATACGTCCTCTAGCACATTGTGAAAGGAGGACGGTATCTACCAAGTACGTTGACAAGGAGATAAATTGATCCAAATAAAGTGCTACACACACACAGAGATACATATATGTATATGCATCCGTATACGTATATGTATATGTATGTGTATCTATCTTTATATATCTATACTGAAGAAGTATGGTGCATATGGTAGCTGCTTCAATTTGATCAAATTAAATAAGCATTTATTAAGTGCCTACTGCAGGCAAAGCATTGTGTGAAACTCTGAAGCCAATGCAAAGGTTAAATTAGATATGATCCCTGCCCTCATGGAGTTTACAATCTCTAAGAAAATAGGATACATATGCAGAAAACTAAAAACAAGAAAAAAGGTGATAAATTTTAATAGAAGAGGTCAAACAGTCATGAGGATCTATGAGCTTGAACCTTGATTCACTACGTGACTGAAAAAGTCACCTAACTTTCCTTGGTCTTATTTTACTCTTATGAAAATAGAGGAGGCTGGATTATGTTAGAGGGTCCCTTCCTCACTTGAATCCTATGGTCCTATGATTCCATGCAACTACTTATAGCTGGAGAACACAGAATGCTTCATCATGGACATGCATTTGAAGTGGCACTCAAAGGAAGAGAAGGATTTGATAAATTACTGCCTAAATATTTGTTGATTAAGTGGTTTGATTCTATGGCTTCTGCACATTATGCCTGCTTCAAAGATTCATAGATTAACAAACCTGTGAGTTAAGCATATTTCAAAGAATTTACTTGCTGGGTGTATTTTCCTGCTCATCAACCCTGAACAACAAAAACAAAAAAAGTCAATTACGTCATTCAAATTAAAGGACAGAAAAATAATGCCTTTGGTCAGAGACTTACTATAGCTATAAATGTCTCTCATAGATACATTTTCGCCTAGTTCATACTCCTTTCACTCTGTATCTACTCACAGAAAAGTGCATTCTATGACCAGGAGGCCAAGAAAAGCCAATGCTGGTAAAGCCTAACAAATTGTAAGTGGTAACCTGCCATTTTTCCCCCAGAAAGCAGGATGAGTATGTGCTGGCCTGAAATGAATGAGTTTCTCAAGTTACCTTAAATGTTCTTTGGAAAAATTCAAATGTAATTTTCCCACATTGTAGAACAGAGGTGTCAAACTTATGGCTCGGGTAGCATTCAGTCTCACTAGATTAAACTGTAATTGAGAAATGTTTAAGAAAATAAATAAAAATACAATAAAGCATAGAAACATTTTTAAAGTCCTTTGAGTCACAACTCTCAAAGCTCCGGACTCACAAAAAGAATAATGAAAATTGATAGGTAATTTCTAAAAATTATAAAGAGTTAAGAAAATGCTAAAAATGAACAAGACAAAAAGAATCCATTTCTTACAAAGGGGAACGAGTGAATGTCTCCATTTGCAGACTTGTGTCACGCTCCAAAATTACATCCAGATGGCAACAACAACAAAAAAAATTGCAACCATGAACCTGCTGGGGAAAGTCAGTCCCACGAGCTGGTGCCTTTCTTGGTGCCAACTATACATTGGGGAGCTAACGTAGGAAGATTGTACTGTACAGCAGAGATTTAACACTGACTTGGAATTTATAGATGGGGGTTTGGGGAGCCATTGCCCAGTGACTACTTCCCTGATTTTTCCTGCATCAGCTCTAAGACTCACTGCCAATTGTAAGCCACAGTGGGAAAGAAGAACTCTCATCATTTCTAAGAGACAGTCAGGATGCAGCTTTCCCTTTCTTAATCTTCTCTCAACATGGGTTGACATGCTCAGAGAATTGGAGGAGAGGAAAGACTTCCTTGTCTGGGAGCAAGAGCAGGTCTTTAGGCCTTAGCTGTGAAATGCTTATTCTTGAGAATCTGGATGGATGAACAGCCAGTTTCATTTTGCCCTGTGGCAGGCCCTGAATTCAGACCCCTGAAGTTCACTGTTTTCTGACATCTTTTCTGGATGGATGCTCCCTAGAGGAGCAAAAGGAAAGGCTGTAGAGGGCACTCTTTGCTTACTTTAATTAGGAGAGTTCTGACCTGGGTGTTGCTGAGTTCCAAACAACGCCCAGGAACATGGAACAGAATTTCTATGAAGCTCCTAAAAGTATATGAGAATAATTGCATAACCTGACCCCTGCCCTCCTCTCCTATTTCTGTTTCATCATAGGGGTACTTATTAAAAAAGGGTAGGGGAAGAGAGAGACTTCAAGGGCTTCTCCAAATCACACCACAGGAGCCAGCAACCCTAATTAGAATTAAGACTAAAGGTCAGGATCACTGTGAAAGATTCTTAACTCATTCTTTTCTTCTAGAATTTAAACATCTCTGAGAAGCAGTTCCTAGGAGAAAATAAAAAGGCATAGCAGAACAGTTTAGGATTTTTTTTTTGTTGGATAACCCAGAGAAGTGGGGCATTAATGGTGAGATTTATGATAAATGTGACAAAAAATTTTGTTGCAGAAAAACATCTTGTAAGGTTCTGGGTTTATTGTCCAACTCTTTATTCTAGCTATTTCTCAAGTATAGAGCTAACGTGGCATTACTGGGGAAGATGTGGACTTGGAGCGAGAAAATCTTCAAATTCAGACTGGGCCACTCACTTACCTGTCATGACTTTTTGTTTAACTTCTCTGAGCCTCATTTTCCTCAGATTTAAAAATGAGAGAGTTGGACTGGATGACTGCTGAGATCCCTTTTAAATCTAAATCAATGATGCTTTTCCTGAAATATCTACTTTCTTCATTTCTTTGGAACATTTCTGCATTATCCCCTGAAAATGCAACCATCTTTTCTATTACCCAGCTCCCATGCTGATGCCTTTGATTTCACAACTATTTATATCCCATTAGGTGCCTTTTCTTTTTTAATTAGGCAGGGATATCCTGACAAATGTTTAACAACTGGCTCTTTCGGGGAAAAATGGACCCAGGACACACTTTTAAGTTTAATCGGCATTTTCCTCTTCGCTTTAAGTCTAGACAATCTACAAAACAATAGATCAAGTCCTGATTTGTAGTACTTTCAAATTCTGAGGTATAACTGCACCGAAAATTTAACAATAGACTATCTGGGGAACTAGTTAGAACTGGCTGTAGCACAACCCTAAAATTAGGATTCTCCTGGGCAAGAATTCATACAAGTATCAAATTAAGGCACTCATTGGTTCTTTCTTGTTCCCATTAGCTTATTAACTGGTCCTTTCTCTTGGTTATAAGTTCTTAAGAAAGAAGGAAGCATGGCATGGTGGATAGATACTTGACTTGGGAGTCAGAAAGTCTTTGGCTCAAAACTGCCTCAGATATTGACAAATTGTGTGACTCTGGGCAAGTCACTTAACCTAAGATTCATTTTCTTAATTTGTAAGATTAGAGATAATATCTGAAAGACCTAAATCATAGGGCTTTTATGAAGTTCAAATGAGATGATCTATGTAAAGCCCTTTGCAAAGGTTAAAGTGCTATAAAAATATAATTTATTAGTAGAGTTGCAGGCAGTATCTGCCCATTGGGAAAATGAGGGAAGGGATTACTCCGTAATTGGAGATGATAACTTCCACTGATCTCATAGGAGCGTTAGATCATTTGACAAATTAATAATTTGCTTCTGCGTGCAAATAACTATGTATGTGAAATAGATGTACCTTGCTCCAAGTTTTATAATTATATATTTTGTCTATACATATTTTTATAGTGGAGAGACAGACAGCAGGCTGACCACACCCCTGTTTTGCTCTATAAACCAACTAGAGCTAGACAGGAGAGCAGTAGAAAGCTTATGGAATGAAGTCATCACAAGCCTAGATTCCTAGTGACTGAAGACTAATAATAAATACTGATGATGATGATAATTGACATTTATTTAGTGCTTTAAGGTTTGCACATTGTTTTAGATACATTATCTCATTTGGGCTTCACAATACCCCACTGTGTTGGAGGCAAATCACTTATGTAACCTTTCCCTGCCCCCAGGCAACATTCAGACTATGAGTTACAGTGCCTGGTACATTGTAATAGATGCTTTTTTTGATTGACTGAATTGCTGACCTTCAGGAATGGAGAGAGTTTCCATATAATAACATAGTTTTCCCCACCCCTCATCTCCTCTCTCTCTCTCTCTCTCTCTCTCTCTCTCTCTCTCTCTCTCTCTCTCTCTCTCTCTCTCTCTCTCCCCCTCTCCCTCTCCCTCTCCCTCTCCCTCTCCCCACACCCACACATATACATTTATGCATGTATATATAGACATATTCATATAAATATATATACATATATCTACCTACACATACACACCCAAATTTTTTAATGTATATGTTAAAAGAGACTCCATCACAACTCACTGCATTTCCCATACTATATAATTCCAAAAAAGTTATTTCGTGCTAAACTGCCATACAGAGAGGTGGTCAGCTGTTCTGTCATCTCCTAAATCCTGTTATGATTCTCTTTCAAAGTCTGTCTCACTTAAATTTAACCTATAAATACCTTTTCTTAAATAGTTTGTGTTTCAGAAACAACACACAAAAAAAGCAATTAGGCTGGATGGGCACTATTTCAGGAATGAAAGTTAAGGTGTTGTCTTGATTGAAAAATTTTAACAAACAAATGAAAAAAGCATTCTCAACCTTCGTTGTTCCCTGAATATTGACAAAGCAGAGTGCTGAACTGTAGTCCATTTATAGTTTAATTTGCCAGTCAACGTTTAATCTCTCTTGAGTCCTCTCCAAACTGGACTGTTTTCAATTAATTTCGTTACAATTTGAAAAGAGGAGATTTTTTAAAAAGATAGATGGATGGTATTTGAAATTAGAATTTCTTTAATTTTTTCCCCCCATGGCTAATCTGCAAATCAGAGAGTATCAGTTTTTATCCTGCTCCCAAATCAAATAATTCCAGAGATTCCATACTTGCTGGGTTTACAGCACAAGTCCCCAGTGGTCTAAGACTCACAGCTGTGGTTCTACTTACTCCCTTCTCAACTCTGTAGCAGCTTCATTAACTGGGACTTAGATTTCAGCTTCAGCTCCCTTGGAAGAATGGAGTGGGGGCTGGGAGAGGGTTGGAGAGAAGAAAAATCCTTGGCAGGATCCTAAAGGCCCTTGAAGAGTTAAACCTAAATACATCAGCATTTCATTTTTCAAAAGATAAAATAGAAACTTGTGAAAATTCTCTTTTTTATTGGCCATTTAATTTTCCTCTTTAAGAACTTTTTTTTTTTGCAGTGTGGCCCTCTTAGCATCTTAAGTATCTCGCAGCCCTTTACAATGACTCCATTCATGGCCTTACAGAGCAAAAGTACTATGATATCACAAGCACAGGAACTGGGAAGCAAGGACATGTTCCCCAGGAAGGGCTATACACCCACAGAGAGTTGGCAGAGGGTATCCACTGCTTTGAAGACAGAATAGGACATGAATACATTTGAAACAAAGGGAGGAAAGAAGCTGAGCTTTTCACAGAGTGGAGAGAGGAGACGACTCTTCTATCAACTATACTAACTAGAATTAAAATCATTTCTTTTCTTGCTCACCCTTCCCTCTCTTTTCCCTTCGTCAATACAGTGCTGAATAAGCAACTTCATTATAAACATTCTGTATCATGCAGAACCATGCCATCGCTGGGCAATGTTTCAGGACCAGGCATGTTTCAAAGCTGGTCACAGTTTATGAGTCTTTTTTTCCTATGTTTTATTATTTTAACTAGGAAGCCTGGGCTAATATCTATGTGATCTTTGAGGAAAAATAAAAGCAGAGATTAATTAGCAGATAAAGTATCCTTGAGAAGCAGACATTTTGAATTAAGTGAGGTTTGCTACAGAGGCGTATGTGAACCTGAGCAAAAAGAAAAGAAACAAATCAACAGGAGAAAATATTTAGTTGAATACAGTATGAAGCTGATTATAACCCCACCTCAGATATGTAAAAACTCCATAGCCCTGAACAAGTAACTTAATCTCTCTTTAGTTTCTTCATCTGTAAAGTAAAAAGGTTGGATTCCAGCCTTTAGGATTCTTTCAGTATCTATGATATTACAAAGCATGACAATAGAAAGTATGTATATTTATACATATACATATATATAAATAGAGAGATATACACACACATGTATGATATAATGCAATATACATGAGATTGTCTTCACAAAATAGTATTAGTAAGATTAGAAATGGATACAAGAGTCTTCATTTCTTCCCAGTCATGACTGTTTATTTTCTACGTTTATTTTCTACATTTAAATCATTTAAGTACAACACACTCACAATTCCATAATCTCATTGATATGAATATTGCCTCTACTCGCACAGAATCATTTTCTGTATATTTATATTCATTAGTTTTATATTTATGATGCACGATGATAGAGAGAGACAGACACAAAGACAGAGAGACCAAGAGACAGAAAGAGAGACAGACAGGTGGAGAGGGAGAGAGAGAGAGAGTAGAGACATTATTGGAATGTAAGCTCACTGTGAATAATGATTGTTTGCACTTGTATCACCAGTACCTAGCACACAGCCTAATACATAGTAGGTGCTTAAAAACACTTTATTGATTGACTGATTGCAACATATCAATACTTCTCATTTAAATTTAAGGGCAATTGCCTACCAAGAGGACATAACATTTTCCTCCTTAATCTCTTAATAGCATTGTTTAGAACCTTAAGGCCCTGTGGCCCACTCATGCAAACCATAATTAACTAAAAATTGGTACATTCTGTGGCATCAAGTCTAAAAAGCCTCATTAGCATCTTTGTACATTATAGAACGAAACTGTAGTAACCCCATTTTCTTCTAAATCAATTTCTGAAAAGGGCTGGTCCTTTGGAGAATCCCGATTAATTAGAAACAGTGAAAAGTGGTGTACGTTTCCAAATTTTGCTGAAAGCCAGTAAGTATGTAATAATTGGATGGGACATTGGGCCTGTGGGCAGTAAGCACAAAGCTTAGGGCCCTGAAATTAAATACACACAAGCCTCCCGTCTGCCCATTTAAGGAAAACACTGCAGATAAACAAGCTTGTAATATTCCTCTAAGTTTTCCTTCTCCTATGACTACCGCATCTCTAATTCAGAGTTAGTTCCACATTATCATCCTTCCAGCAAATATATTTGAGTTAGCAGTGATTCCAAAATTATTCCCAAAGTAGCTGGTTCAAAGTCGGAACTTTGGCACAATGTTACCCACAACTTTTACATGAAAGCAAAATCAATTACATTTTATATCTGATACAAATAATTTCTTCTGGGAAACCTAGAATTCCAGGGGAGCCATAGACTTGCTGGTTTCCTCTTTGCTTCATTAAGTGCTTTGAGACCATGCTCATCACCCTATTATGTTCTATTTCAATAGCAGATACTTTTCGGTTCAGTATTTACTGAGCATCTGCTATGGAATTTGAGGAAAAAATAAGTTTAGATTGGGACCAAGTACTAAAGTTTGCAGACTTACTGAATCTAAGAGCTGTCCTGGAGATAGCATGGTACAATGGAGAGAGTGCTGCATTTGAAGGCAGAGGACTTGGATTCAAATCCTGACCCAGCTACTTATGTTATAACCTATGTAAATAAGGGTAAGTCTATTAACCTTTCTGAGTCTCAGTTTGCTCATCTGTTAATTGAAGGATTGGACTAGATGTCTTCTAAGATCCTTTTAGCTATAACTTTGTTATAGCTAAAACTTTAGCTATAACAAAGCTTTAACAAAGTTTAGCTATAACTTTTAGCTATAACTATGGCACTATATGAGAAGTACAACACTAGAGTCATTTGAAATTAAAGTTGATATGAATACTATTCCTCAATTGATAAATGGTCAAAGGATATGAACAGATGCTTTTCAGAAGAAGAAATCAATGCTATCAAAAGTCACATAAAAATGTTCTAAATCATGACCGATTAGAGAAATACAAAGTAAAACAACTGTGAGGTACCTCACACCTATCAGATTGGCTAACATGATGGAAAAGGAAAATGACAAATGCTGGAGGGGATGTGGAAAAAATAGAGACACTAATACATTGTTGATGAAGTTGTGAACTAGTCCAACCATTCTAGAGAACAATTTGGAAATACACCAGAAAACTATAAAATTCTGCATACCCTCTGACCAGCGATACCACTAATAAGTCTGTATCCCAAAGAGATAAAGAAAAAGGGAAAAGACCTATTTGTACAAAAAATATTTATAGTAACTCTTTTTGTGGTGACAGAGAATTGGAAATTGAGAGAATGCTCATCCATTGGGGAATGGCTGAAAAAGCAGAGTTATATGACTGTAATGGAACACTATTGTGCTATAAGAAATTATGAGCAAGATGGTTTCAGAAAAAGCTGAGAATTTTTATATGAACTGATACAAAGTGAAATACGCAGAACCAGGACAACAATGTACACAGTAACAGCAATAGACTTAGCTACTTCAATCAAGACATGATACAAGACAATTCCAAAGGACTTATGATAAAAAATGCTATCCACCTCCAGAGAGAGAGTTGATGAACTCTGAGTGCCGACTGAGCAATACTCTCCTCACTTTCTTTATTTTTCATGTATTTTATGTGTTTTCTTTTGCAATATGGTTAATATAGAAATATGTTTTATATGGCCTCACATGTATAATCACTGTATTGCTGGCCTTCTCAAGGAGCGATGGATGGGCAGGATGGAGGAAGAGAATTTGTTATTCAAAATCTTGAAAAATGAATGTTATTTTTTTAAAAATGTAATTAGGAAATATTTAAAGAAATAAATAAAAATGTATCTTTTAAAAAAGAAAAAATGATATAAGTAAAGTAATTCATGCTCTCAGGAAAACAAATAACCAAGAGCCTAGGAATAAGTCTTGAGAGCAAAAATCTTGAGAAACCAAACTCTAAGGTGCTTGAAAAGCAATGATAATGGAGACATTAGAATGTCATAAACTGATTTAATTTTTTATAGAAACATAAAATTTCAGAGTTAACAGGGAGTTTAGAAGCTTTCTGGCCCCACTCCTAATAGGTAGACCTGCTTCTGATACTGTACCACTCTCTTTTGTTTTACGTAAACACTGTAAAAAGGGACAGAAAAGTTAGAATAATTATTGTTGACTCAGATTTTCCACCAGAGTTAGCAAACATTTATTAACTACCAGCTAAGTACCAGATAGAGCTGCAAAGAAATGCAAAAATATTGTCCTTGCCTTCAGAAAGCTCCTAATCTCACAGAAAAAAAACAACATGTGAATAACTATGGATATATAAGATATATACAGAGTAATTGGGAGGTGGGGGACAGTAGGGTTTGAGACTGAAAAAGGCCTCTTGCAAGAGATGAGATTTAAGCTAAGTCTTGGAGGAAGCTAGAAGATTGAGGTAAGGAGGAAAAACCTCCCAAGCATGGCAGAGAGCCAATTAAAAGGTATAGAGAGAGTAGGTGGAATGCTGTATGAGAGAGACGGCAAGTAGTCCAATATCTTGGATCATAGAAGGGAGAAAGTGGAGTTAAGTGTAAGACTGAAAAGGTGGGAAAGGGACAGATCATGAAGAGCTTTAAATACCAAAAATTTTATATTTGATTCTCTGATTCAGCTATCAGAGATTACTGAATGGTATATGGAGGGAGAAAAGAGAAGAGGAGAGACATGGTCATACCAATGCTTTAGAAAAATCACTTTTGCATTTGAGTGAAAAATGATTGGAATAGAAAGATACTTGAGTTAGGGAGATCAACCAAAAGGCTATTGCAATAGTTTAGACCTGACTATGATGGTGAGAGCCTACACCAAGATGGTAGCCATGTAACTGGAAAGAAGGGGTGTACAAAGTATATCACAAAAGCAGCAATTAGGAGACTTAGCAATACATTAGATATGCAAGGTAAGTACAGGAAGGGAGTCAAAGAAGACATGAAAGTTGAGAGCCTGGTTGAGTTGCGAATCTACTTGTGAGCTCCTGTAAACAGGCAGAGAAAAGCTATCTATGGGT
This sequence comes from Phalanger gymnotis, assembly GCA_028646595.1. Taxonomy (NCBI): domain Eukaryota; kingdom Metazoa; phylum Chordata; class Mammalia; order Diprotodontia; family Phalangeridae; genus Phalanger; species Phalanger gymnotis. Next base: position 81,402,463 of record CM053627.1, read on the forward strand.
TTGTACCAAAAAGCATCCCCATTTCACAATAGCATTCGTTAACTTAGCATTTACATAGCACCTTAGGGTTTGCAAAGCATTTGACATGTGTGATCTCATTAGATACTCAAACTATATTTGCCTGGTTGTTCCTTTAGCATTTTCATAATCATTAGGAATTTTCAAAGATGATGCTCTCAATTGCATCTAATGCCTAATTGTGCCAGGTAGGCACTGTTCAAAGAGAACTCTGGCCTGTGTCTTCTAAGGGTTTATAATCACAGATTACATAGTAGAATAAAACTTAGGAAAGTATATGTGACTGTACCCCAAGTTATGCACATTCCAGGCAGGCCAAAAGGAAATAGATTTTAGGATAGAAAGCAAAGGAACCTATATAACTGAGATTAGCTATGTAAGCTGCATGTCTAGGCTGAGAGAGGCAAGGAGAAATAATTATCTGTTTCTGATTCATCTAAATAATGGAGTTTAGGGAACATGCTGAGCTTTGTAATTTCTGCAGAAAGGATGTGGACAAAGGCAGTGGTAGGGCCGATCATAAGCCATACTTTAGACCTCCTAGTTAAGTTTGAGGGAAGGTGCAGTACCCATTTCAAAAGCTACTAGTGCCAGTGGCTGACTTGGAACTAGGCATGAGCCCAAATCAGGAAAAGTATCCAGCAGACATGGGCTAAGGGGATTTTCTTTCCTTCACTTCCACAGACCCTTAAAGCACAAATTTGAGAGATTTTACATCCCAGGCCTAGAATTTAAAGCAGAATGGAGAAGATCGCTCATAGAGGCCACACCCTTAGCATTTCCAAAGGCTCCTCTTCAAACCCTTCCTTCTGAAGTTCACAGCAAATAATGAGTCATTTGCTTGACATTTCCAGGCTGTGGCTGTTTCCAACTTAAGAAGGGTCTGCCTGAGCAAGGGTAATTTGGACCTTTCCAACTGATAAAGAAGTTTTGTGGCCATTCTGAAATTTCCAAGATCGAGAGACAACTCCCTCTGGATGTTAGTACCCTTTGTTACTTGTAGGAATTATCCGATATGGTTACCACTTCCTCCCTACTGCACAGCTAGCACAGTAAGGCAAGATTCATGACCTGGAGGATGACTATGAACATGCCTGAATGGTTTGGAATGCCAAAGTATAAGAAATTCTCTAAGTATAAGGCAGAAGAAGTATAATATTTATTTAGACACAAAAGAATCCAATCCCAGGACCAGTAATTTCATTTTATTATAGTAGCAACTATATTTCAAAACCAGTAAGCCCACCTTAATGTAGTAACAAGGAAATTATAACAAAGTATTATAACAAGGAGCCAAGCCATCCTGTAACCTCCCCCTTCCCCCCACCCCCAAGGCTTCCTGTAAACAATCACTTAGGAATCCTAACTCTCTGCCCAGCACTCTCCTGTAGCTCTGCTGACTCCCACTTCCTTGATCTCCACAACTCTCTCCTGTTCTGCACTCTCCACTCTGCAGTCTCTCTTGATGCTGGTTCTCCCTCAATGTCTGCTGGCTCAATGTCCTCTCGATGTCTGCTTCTAAATCCCACCCTGCCACTCTTAGTTCTGAGGCTCCCAGTTCTGCTGCTTTCAGTTCTGGGCTCTCTTTTTATGTATTCCTAGCAGGCATCTGATTGACTAGAACTCAGTGCACATACTATTGGCTCCGGTCTTAGCAACTCCCTTTAGGGCCCTGAGGGCTTCATACCCATATCAGCTTAACTAGCAAAAGGGTGTGGGCCTGGGGCCTCACACTTAGTTAGTGAAAGGGCATGGGCCTGCTTCTAATCAGGCCTCCCTTTGTTGTCCCCATGTGAGGCCTATTCAATGGGGGGGGAAAGATCTTTCACTTACTGATTGGCCTTACAACAGCCCCCTCCCTAAACACACACACACACACACACACACACATATACACACACTCCACCACTGGCCGAGTTCTTTAAATATATGCTTCACCTGAGCAGGTTGTTAGATATTTTTGCTTTTGTAAAACCAGACATAAATGATATAGGCGACACCCAATGAGAGAATTCTGTCCACCAATTCAGAACAGTACTTTCTCTGAAATTTAATACTGAGAGGTGAAGTGACTTCTCCAGAGTTGAGAACTGAAGCCAGAGTCCGAATAGAGATTTGACTGCAAGGCAGCTTTCTTTCCACTATGTCATGCTGTCTCTAGTTAGGCCTCTTTGGCTCAAATTGATGTCTGTGAAAGCTGACCCTATTGGATTCACCCATGGTGTCATCCACCTCTGCCAAGGACCCACCATCTGTCAAAAACCTATCTTGTATCTTACTTGAATTTGCCCAACCTGAAATACAAGCCATGTATAAAATGTGTTGTTGTTGTTTTCTGATCTTCCATCTCGATTATTAATTAACTCCCACTAAATTGAATATCTTGGCAGTGAGGAGGTACAGTGGATAGCACACTGGGCTTAGAATCAGGAAGACTCATCTTCATAAGTTCAAATCCAGCCTCAGACACTTGCTAGCCATGTGACCCTGGGCAAATCACTTAACCTTGTTTGCCTCAGTTTCCTCATGTGTAAAATAAGTTGGAGAAGGAAATGGCAAGTGACTCTAGTATCTTTGCCAAGAAAACCACAAAATGAAGTCAAAGAGAGTTAGATATGACTGAAATGACTGAAAAATAACAACAAATTGGTCATCTGACTTCACCCTTTATGGCTTTGGTTTCTTCAAATTAAAAACGGATAGGCTGGACTCAATGGCTTCTATGGTCCTCTTCAACTCTCAGTCTATGATCCTATGATTTTTTCCAGTAATTACAACCCAGAATATCTCTATTCAGATAACTGCTCCTGTGTCCACTGATGTCCAACTCTTCTTGAACATCCTACTGTCTAATCTAATATTACTGGCCTAATTAGAAGCAGTGTAACAAGCCCTTTATCAGTGGCGCAACAAGGAATCCATCCAGGTGGGAGGGATGAGGATCTCTTTCAATCAAATATTTGTTTGAATGACATTTAATCTAATATTTTTGTGGTATTGCCATTACTGTGGAAGGTCTCTGCATTGATTTTTCTGTAAATGCATTTAACCTTTGATGCTTACCTCAGCATTCTTCAGTGACAATGCCTGGGGGAAATTAATTCAATCCATGGAAGCTGCTGTTGCTGTTGGTCTTGGAAATGCCTGGCACCCTCTCTATACCGTGGGGTGAATGACCATAAGTAGAGACGGAAGATAGGAGTGAGATCAGCAAGTACTTCCAGCTATTTTAAGAAATGCAAAGTCATTGAATGTGTCCCCCAAGGAATCACTTTTCCCTCCAAACAATACACTAGTCCATCCCAAGCCTGCACAATTATTCTTGGAAATGTTTCTTCTAATAAGAACAATAGGAGACCATCCAAGAGTCACTCAAACAAAGAATTACAAAGCAGCATCATACTACCTAATATACATGACTGTCAAGGAAGTTCAAGCATTTATTTGTTCATATCACTCAGATTCAGGCATGTCATGTTCTTATTCTCATTTGGCACACATGAGGCATTTTTGACTTTATCACTATCTAGTAATGGGAGATGTGAGAAGGCGTTGCTTGAAGTATAGCATACTTCATGTTATATGATAGATTTCCTTTTTTGAGAACCTTTCTGATTTTAATTGGCATGAAAATGCCAGATGAGGAATTTCCTCTACTAATTCAGATTGGCACCTTCTCTGCAACTTAAAGTCTTAAAAAGTTGTCTGGTTCAATAACTTGAGCAGCTAGTATATGTGAAAGGGAGGAATTGAATTCAGGTCCCTCTGATTCTGTGGCTAGTCTTCTGTCTACTATGCCAAGCTTGAATAGATGTGTGCTTGAATACTAGGTATAAGTCATTGAAAAATCATTCAAATGCTCAAATGGATCTCATGCCATCTCAAATGCCAAAATGTGATCTCATCCACTTGGGGGTTCCCTCCAATGATGCAGATAGCAATTTGATCATGCCTGTGGTCCATCCTATGAAATTCTCATCCATGACCTTTCAAAAGGTCACCACAGGGGGATCACCCAAGGTTTTGGAGGCTTCCCTCAATTTCTTCTGACTTCCTAAGTGTACCAGTTGAGGCAGCACTTGGGCAGTTCACCTGTCAATCCTAACTCTTTCCACATGATCAGCCCATCTTCTTTTCCTATCACAGAATTTCTTGATGAGACAGAAAAAAGAGTGTGTTTGGAAGACAATTAGTAAACCAATTTGGATGACACATAGAACTTGTGGAGGAGGATATAGGTGTATTAGGCTGGAAAGATAAGTTAAAGCCATATTACAGAAGACTTTGAATTTCAGGTTAATTAATTTGGACTTTACCTTTGTAGTCAATAAGAAAACCTAGGTCTTTGAGAGCAAGGGACTGGCATAAAGCAGTTTGAAATACTGGAATGTCAATCAGCCAACAAGCATTTATTAAATACTTACTATGAGCCAGAGTCCTAATGTTGAGTTTAGAAGATCTAGGATCATTCTACCAGCCAAGTGACTGGCCAAGTCGTTCTTCCTCTCTGAAATCTTAACCAATTTCTCTTTTTTCTCTTCTCTGTGACCAGTCAAATGAGTCTAATATCTCTTCTACATGATCATTGTTCAAATATTTGAAGGCTACTATTATGTTGCCTCCATGTCTCCTCTTCTGAGGATCCATTCCTTTAATGGATCATCATATGGAATGATTGTAAATTACCTCTTAAGTTTGGTGTTCATACACCAGTTCTTTTGTGTCTTTTCTAAAAGGTAGTATCCTAGTTTGGCATGGTGGTGCCTGCCTGTAATTTTTGCTTCCATAGAGACTGAGACTAGTGGATCTCTTGAATTCTGGAGTTCCAAACTACAATAGGGCTAGGATAATTAGGGCTTCAATAGGGCTGTTGATTTTTCACATTCTCTGACACCAATACGCTGGGAGAGAGGGGTGGAGGGCGTGTTAGAGGGAGGCATTAGATTGTCTAAGAAGGTTCAGATCAGAAACAGAAAAGGTCAAAGTCCCCATACTGATCAATATTTTCAAACTTGTAAATATTATTCCCTTAAAATCAGGAGATGTGATCACATCCACTCATCAATACCCATGAGTTACTTACTTACTGTCTTCACGTAGTGGTGGTATTGGCCCTGTGAAAGGCTGTTCTTTCTTCTAACCTGGATGAGATGGGATACTCAGTCTTAGGGGAAAAAATTAATAACTGGCATGCAGAACTAACTACAATTTTGCTTCTCCAACTCGATTATAAACTCCTTGAAGAGAGGAACTATAGCTACGTTTTGCTCATGTCCTCTACAGAACTTAGCACGATGTTGAACAGCTAGCAGGCCCCCAAGAAGTACTAGTTAAGAACTCATATTCTACAAATTATGTCACATAGGATAATCATTATCTCATCCATAGAATGTTGCTTATTATTACTGTCAGAGGTCCAAACCTGGGCCCGAATTTGAAAGGCCTATTATAAAGGTCTGGATAAATTCAGCATTTCACACACACACACACACACACACATACATATGTATTTACATTCAGCATATTATGATGCTGTGTTAAAGGTTCCCAGTCTTTATTTCTGTACTGGATGTCAATGAGTCAAGACACAATTAACAATGAGAAAAAGATACTGATACAGGCATATACAACAATATTCCAAAGCTCTATCTACAACAAAAGAAAAACCTAAAAAGCTACAGAAAAATCGTTAGGAGTTTATTTCAACTATAGTTTAAAATGTTAAACATTAGACACCACTCTGAAAAACAAAGGATGATACAAACCTAAACTTGCAAATATTAAAATCAGGAAATGTGACCATGCTCATTCACTGATATCCATGTGTTACATACTTATTGGGTCTACACTGTATATTCATTTTAATGGTCTAAGGAGTAATTTCAAATACTAGGAAGACCACATGAGTAGTTATTTCCTGGAAGAACCATTGGGAGTTTTATAAATACTACACCATAATAATGCTTCTAAAGAACACACATTCTTTGACGTAATTAATATATTTGAACTTTGAAGAGATTGGAGACGGGCCAGCCGGGACCTCTTACTCGTTATAAATATTCTAAATTCCTGATTCAGGTACAGAAATATACAAATTCATTAATATTATGAACACTCTATACCGCTGCACAATACTTTTTTTCCTGTAAGGACTCTGAATTAGGTATCACTGTAACAAAATCATAGGTTTAGTGCTGGACCAGAGCTGAGAGGAAGAAAGGAACCAAGCATTTAATAAATGCCTACTATGTGCAAGTGTATCAACAATCCAGCTAGCAGCATCTGTGGGAGTGTAAGATCCACCAACAACCAGCACCCAGAAAGCTGCCAACACAGGACCTTTTGATCTGCTTTACTTAAGGAAAGCAATGCTAAGGGGTTAATAATCTTACTTTAATCCAGCATACAAATATCATTTGCTTAGTTCAGGGGAAAAAACCAGCACCCTGAATTATAGACCAAATACAATTCAACATCTGGATGCACAGCCGGGGAGCTCATTACAACGGCTGGCCCTGAGTCACTCACCACTCCTGCTGTGGCTCAGAGCTCCAAGTGAGAATGCTAACCTTTGTGCTTATGTATCTTGTTCAGAGCCAGAGGGCCCTGACCTCATCCAGGCTGGGCATGGAGAAGTTCCCACCCCCAATATCACAACAGATACAAATCAATGGCTCCCAGTTGTCTCAGTGCTGAGAAATACGAAAACATCCCACTTTATCTGCCCCAATCAAACAAAGGCCAAAATCATTAAAAGTCAACAGCAAAAAGTCCCACTTTAATTACTATTACAGCAAGGCACTGTGCTTAGCACTTTACAAAAATTATCTCACTTGCTCTTTACAACAATCTCGGAAAGTGGCTGATATTATGATTCTCACTTTACATATGAGGAAACTGAGGCAAGCAGACTTTACTTAGGGTCATATGGCTAGTAACCATTTGAAGCTGGATTTGAACTCAGTTCTTCCTGACTCCAGGCCTAATACCTTGTGCCTTCTAACTGCCTTATACAACACATATGAGATCATCTCATATAACCTCTTCATTTTTACAGTTGAGAAAACTGAGGCCTAAAGTGATTATGTAACATGATTATGTAACTTGTGTAAGGCCTAAGGTCATACAAGTCCATAAGTATCTAAGCCAACATTTAATCATACCTTCTTACTATAAATCTAGTGCTCTTTCTAATACATCATGAGAACCCCTGATATGGATTTAAATGCAGTCAATTTTTCCCCAAATTTTATTACATGGAGATGGGGGGGGAACCCTGCAATTTACAATGCCTCCAAATCACCTGCCATAGTCAGGGGCATGAAGTGCATGGTTAACAATTGCCCCAAAAGATTACCTTACCTCTCTCTCCTGAAGAAAATTAAGTCTATTTCTTGGACAAAGACTTTCAGGATAGCAATCCCAGCCTTCTAATGTGAATGTCATTATTACTGAAAAGCATGCCATTCACTTTTTGTAAACTCAAGTCAAATCTTTTCTTCTTTAGGAGAACCTTTTTCCATGCTTCTCTCTCCCCGAATGCTTTCCTCTGAAAGTAGCTTGCATTTACATCATATATATCTCATATGTACAGAGGGATTTGTGGGCTGTTTCTTTCATTAGAATGGGAGCTCTTTCAGGTTAGGCTTTGGATGGGTAGATAGATAGATAGATAGATAGATAGATAGATAGATAGATAGATAGATAGATAGAGTGAGAGCGAGACAGAGAGAGAGATACACAGATACTTAGATATATACATAGATATATAGATAGATTTTTTCCCCTTTCTTTACATCCCCAGCCATTCTGGAACAGTATAAACAATTAATAAATGCTCATTCATTGACTGATTGATAAGGTGGACATTGATTGGAGAATGGTTAAACAAACTGTCATACATAAATGTAATTGAAAATTATAGCACTATCTGAAATAATGAATATGAAGAATTCAGAGAAAACATACAAAATGAAGTAAGGAAAATTAGGAAAACAGTATACAATAATAACTAAAAGCACAAAGTAGAAAAATCAGAAAAATCAAAACTGAATGTTATATAATTACAATGACTGAGTTTGGTCCCAAAAGAGATATGAGAAAATGAATCTCATTCTTTTCATTTTAGAGGAGGGGGACTTAAAGCATGGAACATTGAATATATGATCCAACTTGGTTGATGCGTTGATTAATTTTGCTGAACTGATTTTCTCCTTTCTTTTTACTTTTTGTTACACGGAGGCATATAAGGGATATATTCTAAAATGAAAACTATATAAAAATTAATAATTTTTAAAAGAAAAGAAAAGGAGTCTGGCACAGAACTCTTCAATTACATAAAAGGACCCCCAAATACAGCATCTCCTTGTTTCTAATTAATGGTAAAAACAAGAAACATTTAAACAATCTTAAAAATAATGTAGCAGTTTTCATAATTTGGTGGAAAATATGCATAATGAGTATTCTGATAATTCAAAAATTACCAAATGGATTGTCTTTCTACTTACCCAAATCCCTGGCCATATAAAAACAATTTTTTTAAAAAATTAAATAAATAAAAGTCTAGCCCCAAAAGACTTCTTTTCAAAAAGACCTAAGCTCTTGGGATGACAGTTATGGTAGGAATTCTTTTTCTGACTTTGCCCAGCTTTGAACTAGAGCAAAAGCATTTGTTTTTGTCTACCTTTCTACCCTTTTTCTTTAAACTTATCAGAACTAAGAACCACACAGAAAGCCTGACAGGTCTGAAACAAAACTACAAGAGACATTGTCCCAATGATGCCATCTGCTAACTAAGATTCCCACAGGCATTTTTTGTTATTGTTGTTAACTTTTAACATACTACCTCTAGGCAAATCACAAGTCTATATGCAGATGCTAGAAAGCGTATTGGCCTCAGTTTGTCTTCCCTCGAGCCATTTCTGTTTGATGAATGTTTAAATCTCTATGACCATCTAAGATTCCCTTCAAGGCAATCATCTCTTTTATACAGCACTGGGTTCCCCTTGCTTCTAAGAATCCTTACATTTTTGCATGTAGATTTTTATTTCTTGTCTGTCATCCTCCACGTAAAATATAAACATGTGACTGCATCCTGAAGGTCATTCAAAGAACTCCTTTGGCCTCATGTACAAATGACTGGACACATATCAAAGCATCAGTCTGCCTCCAGCTTTTGAACACGCAGAGTTTGTCTTTAAGCTAATGTTCAGGAAGTGGGGCAGGGAGAGAAGGAAGAAGAGAATTGCTATAGGCAATGCTGAGCTGAAAACAGTAAAAATGTTATTTAACAGAAATCCAGTCATCTGGCTATCCAGTATTAATGAGTGCCTTCTGCATGTTTCCTCAGATAAAGCTGTGATTCATCTAACAGATGCCCCATAAAAGCTCAAAGGTCGAAAAGATGGCAAAGGAAATTTCTAAAAAAAATCATAATAATGATAATAATCGTATTCAGCTAAACTTTCCCCAAACTTCATCATACTCCCACCTTCACCCTCCCCTCTCCACCAGCCTCCCTTCCTGCCCCTGTTACTCTGTATATTTGCATATTGGGAAATAAATACTTTACGTTTTCTGACCTAAGCAGTTCCGTTTGAAAAGCCAGCCAGACGGGATGTTTTAAAATGTTACCAAATGATTAAACACAAATCCTTAAATGAAGAGAGCTGGTTTTTATTAAATATCCCAGAGCAGCTCTGTCTGCCCACACTTATGCCCATGTCTGGCTGCTGGCTGATAAACGTTTTGGCTTTAAGATATTACTTATTAGCATGCCTGTATATTTCCACCTCACACAGTAACCCAAGGGTGATTGCTATCTGTTAATTGAATTCCATGCCAGCAACTGTGTCTTTGTGTGCCTGCCATTATAATTCTGAGAAATGTAACTTCATTTCCTATTTACAAATAGCAGTGAAAAAAAATGAGTGTGTATGATTAGGCATTCACATATATGGGTATGTGAATATATTTAGAAGCAGTCCCACTTAAACTCACATTATATGAAACAAGGCCACATTTTAATCAGCCACACTGAACATTTGTCTACAGAAGGCTATGTATACAGCCATTTGGTATTTCTCCGGGAGGGAAGAGAACAGGACGAGTTTGTGAAATGGAAGCAGGCACTTTTATTTTCTGCCCAGCAAACAGAGCTGACATCCTGGAAAGAATCATCTGCCACGGGGTTATAAAACTGTCTGGAGGGCTGTGTAGGAGAATCAGCTGTCCTGCTTTGGTTAGCCCTCTTCTGATTTTGAAAAGTCTAGGTCTGAAATCAGGTGAAGCACTTTGTGATCCTCCTATGAAGAACCAAACCACAAACCAAGTTGGGATGGCATCTTATTGGACATCGCATTAGACAAAAACTATATCTGATTGAAAGCTGAGTAGAATGGGGAGTGGGAAAAGTTTAGGAGGGGAATTACTTTTACATTAATGCTATTTTTTTTTTTTGCTTTTTCATTGTATCCTTATCACTTAGCACAGTGCCTGGCACATAGTAAGCACTTGATAAATACTGCTGGCTTGATTGATTGATTAGCGTTCAACTGTCCAATTTCTATCTTCCCTATGTGACATGCAGCAGTTGTCAGAAGCTTTTTATTCCTTGCTTTGAAAGATCGTAGTAATAATGAATTTGTCTATAGCATTTTAAAGTTGACAAAGCACTTTACAACCACACTGTCATTTGAATCTCTCAACAACCCGCAGAAGTAGATTGTACAGGTACTATCTCCATTTTACAGATAAGGAAACCCGGACTCAGAGGAGATAAGTAACTTACACCTTTATTAGTGTCAGAGATTGGTTTAATGCCCAGAAGGACCACAGGAGGTAGATGCTATAGTTACCATCACTTTACAGATGAGAAAACTGAGGTGAACAGAGGTGGTTATTCACACAGGATCACACAACTTGTAAGTACACAGCCCAAAGCTGGATTTGATTCCAAGGCTTCCTGACTCCAAGTCCAGCACTCTACCCACAATGCCATGCTGTCTTACTGGCACAGAGTCAGAAGATCTGAGTTCAAATTCTGACTGTGCCAGGTGTTACCTGTGTCACCTTAGGCAAGTCTCTCAGCCTCTCTGTACCTCAGTCTCCTCACCTGTCAAATGACAGAGTTAGTCTAGATCAGGGCTTCTTAAACTCTTTCCACTCATGATCCCTTTTTGCGGTTCAGAGCATTTGTAGGTGTTGCATGGCTTGAGGGCATGTGCAGTGCAAAGTGCACATGCTTTGTGTTCAGAACCAAGGCTACAGTGAAGTTATGTGATACAACACGGGCAAGAGCTGCCAGAAATACCTCAGATTCGTTATGTGTTTGATTTTTAATTAATTTCTGGTCATTGCACCTTCAGGAACCTTTTACTGTGGCCAAATTTTTCGTGACTCTATATTGTGTCATGATGTACAATTTAAGAAGTGCTGGTATAGATGACCCCTAACGTGCTTTGTGACTCTCATCATGAAATGTTAGAACTTCAAGTGACCTTACAGACAGACCGTCTAGTCCAGGAGTTCTTTACCCTTTTTGTTCCATGGACCCCTTTGACATTCTGGTGAAACCTATGGATATGTTCTTAGAATAAGGCATTTAGATGCATAAAATAAAACACATTGGATGACAAAGGAGACCAATTATAGTTAAATAAAGTTATAATATATATAGTTAAATATATATAAATATAATATATATAGTTAAAAAAATGTCTAAGGACCCCAGATGAAGAATGTCTGATATAGTACAACCCCTTCATTTTACAAATAAGAAAACCAAGAGAGATAAATAACTTCATCACAATGAAAGTATACTGTAGAAGCAAGTCTAATGCTCCATTCAGTGTTTAGCCTCCCAGGATAACGTAATCTGTACTCAACCAATCTGCCTTTCCCTCTTTACAATGTGAAGTAATCTATAAGATTGAGCTGACTGTCATGTTGAAAGCTCTCTAGCTCAGTGACATGTTTTATCGCGAGGCTGGTCACTGATAAAGCAAACTTATGAAGGATTTATCTCACTAGTCTGGAAGAACCTTTGCGAGCACTGACATGTGGATTTCATTGAAGTATACCGGAGATATTTTCATGCTTATGAAAGACATAAGTAATGGCTTAGGGTCTACGAGACCTCCCAGTTCCCAGGATATAATGAATAGAGTTTCAAGGTGTAAAGGTGCTGCATGGGTCCACAACCAAGTGAGCCCTTTAGAACTCATCACCTCATGAGACTAGGGGTTCTTACAAGGTTTCTAGGACATCACGATGTTAGCCACAGGAATTAAATCTGATGTCAAGTATCTCTTCTCTGCCTCTAAAACGGGGAGTCATGAAGAAAAACATTATTGTATGTGAAGGTTTTTTTGTTTTGTTTTGTTTTGTTTTATTCTATTGTTATAAAAAAAAGCCAGGAGACCTACATTCAAACGTTGGCTCTTAGGCTTACTACCTGTGGGAGGTTATTTGAGAGGCATTTCATCTGTCTAGACCTAGGTTTCCTTTGTATAAAAATAGAGATAAGAACACTTGTACTACCTACTTCATGAGTTGTTGTGAGGAAAGCACTTTGTAAATCTCGAAACTCTTCGATTTCAATAAAATTCAGTTTAGTTCAACAAGCATTAATTTACACTCTCTTCCTCCCAAGATGACCAGAAAAAAATGCCCGTTCAAGAACTACTTAGCTCCTAATTTGGTTTGATGTCTGAGACTCTGGTCCTAGATGAGGTCCTGGGAGCTAGAGTCCTGGTTTCCAATGCTTTGGTCCTTGGGTAGGCTCCTGGTGACAAGAGACCTGGCATCTAGGCCTTTGATAGTAGCGAAAGGCTGAGGCATTATTGTCAATCTCAGATGGTTTAGTTAATTAAAATAAGGTAGGTAGCACCTCCATATGTGGCAGCAGGTTCTGGAGTGAGGAGATCTTTGAATACAATAAATCCATAAGTACTCCACTGGTTACAGAAGGGACTACTTTTGTTTTCTCTAGTAGTTTTTAAAGCAGGTCGCATATCAACTGAGTCTGTTGCACACCTATAGTCCCTAATCTCTGCAAAGAAAGGAAGGAGGTACATTTTCACTTCTTTTCTTTGGAGCTAAACTCAATTGTTAAAATTTTCCAAAGAAATTCAATTCCAGCTTTGGTATTTCCTCCTAACAAATCAGCTGATTTCAACCATATGCTTGGTTTTCAATGCCTCTTAAAAAGCAACCTCTAGGAACTTTCCCTTAACTGGATGATCAGATTTGTTTTTTGGAAAATGGAAGCCAGAATGAGACCACGTTGATAATCTGTATTTCTGTTGGTTTTCTGTTTGACTCCCCATTATGACTGATGTAATAGCTAACTTACTCCAGAGTTTTTTTCACTTATTGATATGGATATTCCCTCCATTGATGTAGATTACACTCCAAGCGTGCCTTCTCATCTCATGTGACTCTTAACCATATTCTTTTATAAATCCTGTCAGAGTATATGCCTAATATGCAAAATGCCTTTTCTCTAAGTTTTCTTTACATTGCACGGGAAATAGAGCAGCAATTAGGCTAGCTATGCCTCAATTTCACTATATGGCTGGCCCATCTCTTCTGATTATTCATTTCCTCTATGATCTCCCTCATGACCCATGTTTAGTGTACATCACTATTGGAAATATCTGTGACTTACTTATGCAAACCATGCATCTTTTTTAACCCTTTAGGTCACCCACAACTCGCATTCTTTAGATTATACAATATTTACAACCATGCAACATCACCTAAAGAAGTGAGGTAATAAATCAAGGGTCTGTTATTCTCTTCATACATGAAAACTTATCCTGATCCCCCCACACACACACCTGCTAGTGCTCTCTCCCCTTAAGGACCTTATATTTAATTACTCTGTACTTGTTTGTATTTTTCTGTATGTACTCAAATATGTACTTCTTTTCTCCTCCAGTAGAATGATCCTTATGAGTAAGGATTATTCCAGTGTTGCTTTTTGTATCCCTAGTTCAAAGCACAGTTTACTGAGTGCATCATAGGAACTACATAAATGGTTGTTTATTGACGAATTGCTGATTGGCATGGAAACTCCTTTCACTGACATATATGTGCAACACGTGGAAAATTTACTGAGTAACTCTTATAGAGGTGCCTGGGGCTCAGAGAAATTAAATGACTTGTCCATAGTGGCACAGCTAGTTAAGCACCAAAGGCAGGTTTTCAGCTAGGTCTCCCTTCTTCCAAAAATACCATTCTATCCATGACACTGGGTTGGCTTTTCTACCCAGATGAGTAGAAAGAAGATGTTTTTTGGTGTAAGAAAGCAGTATGGGTTTATTTAAATTCTGTACAATTTCACAAATGCTAATTCAGCTGACTTCCTTCTTTCTTTTCAGTTCTGCTCCCCGCTGATTGTCTATTCTGGCTCTCTTAGATATGTGTACTGATGTATTAACCCAATGTCAATCAACTATATTTCCTAGAGTGGAATGTACATACACCTATGTGTACATATATGCATATATATACACACACATATAGATGTGTACAGAGGCATATATGTATTGTATTTACATGTGTCTATGTGTATATATACATATAGCATATGTGTGTATATCCTCACATGTGTGACTTTATATATATATATATATGTATATATATATATATACATATATATATGCATGTATACACACCTATCTATATCTAAGTTCTTTTTAGTAAACACGGATCTCATTTATAATATCCTGAGGATATAGTGTCACCTTTTAAAAAGGAGTTAATGTGTAATTTTCTAATAGCATAGAGTAAAGGCAGGGATGGGAGGGTGGGGGAAGGGGAGGACAGGAACAAGCATTTATTAAGCAACTATTATGTGCCAGTGACTATGTTAAGCACTTGACAAATATTATCTCACAAATACTAGAGCTGGAAGAGATCTTGCAGTAACCTAGTCAAATATCTCTCTCCCCTTTTCCAGGTGGAAATACTGAAGCCCAGACAACTACCTAGTTTCAGAGCTGGTGCTAGAATACGGGTATACCAGCTCACAGATGCTTTAATGATATACCACAGAATTCCAGAATTAAAGATCTGGCAAAAACCTTATTTTATTTATCCTCAGCAATTCTAAAATCCATTTGACACTTTACATGTCCAAATTATGGCTTATTTTGAGTGTGATGGCTGGACTCCCTAGATATTAATGTAATTTTGCTGAAAAAAAAACACTTACGTGGCTCAGAGATCTTAGATGAAACTTAAGGTTCCTTAGAGATTGAGTGACTAAATTATCTAAGCCCCAATCACTAGTTTAGTCAAAAGATACCTCTTTCTAAACATTTAATTCCTGCCCATTCTTTAAAACCCAATACAATGTCATGGTCCTCCTCTTCTAGAATGAAGGACAAACAGCAAGCAAACACCACCTACACCAGAAAGCTTTCTTATTTGCCGCCCCCAACCCTTCAACTCCCTCACACATAAAGTTATGAATTACATTTCCTCTGTCTGACCTCAGATAACATTGAATTTACACTCCTTCTATGTATTGACTATGTATGATTTTACGCTACAATTATGTTTGAAGCATATCACTAGCTCTCTACCAGCAAACACTTTGATATCAAATCCTTGCATCAACAATACCTAATACAGCTGCTTTGTATGCAGTAAGCTTTTTAATAAATGTTTATTGAATAGAATCGAATGGACTAGGAATGATACAGGGATTATCTTGACCAGCTAGCATCATTCTTGACATAAGAGCCTACCATTGCAACAATCCAAGATGAACCCAGAATCAGAATCACAGAACTGCAAGATGGCCATAGATATATGCCACATGAGTCTGCCAATCTCCAGCAGCTCAAGAGCAAAATACCAGATTTTTTTTTAGCCAGCTATATAGGGAGAGAATTAAGTGAATTATGTTTTCCAGAGAATGGATAACTACTAGGAACCTTGAAGCTAAGAAGGGTCTGATCATAGAAATATACGTACATTCTTTTCTTTTTCAAAAGTTAAGCATAAAGTTTATAGCACTGAATATGGATTTTAATCATTTGATACTCTTCAAAAATCATTCTAGGTTGCTTTAGCTATCATTTTCTTCCAGTGATTGAATAGAAGGTCCTGTAAAAATAAATATCCAAGTATTTCCTAAATATTTACATAATGAGCTATTTAAATGCAAGACATTCCAACATATGTAAACAGTTACAAATAGCATATTGTGAAAATCTAAAACAGATGCAAAAATGTCCACATTTCCATGCAATGTGTGATTCATAATTTAGGGAAAAGGGTAATTTTTAAAGTTGAATGTAGTAAAGCATAAAGTGAGAGGAATCATGACATAGTGACTAGAGGATAGGCTATAAAGTCAGAAAGGCTTGGGTTCAACTCTGGACTGTGAATCATACGATGCGACATGGACAAGTCACTTAATGTCTCTGTGCCCCAGGCAAATCACTAAGACTATAAATCACAGAGCACTTGCCAAATGCAACACCAGTGGAAGGAGTTTCTGCACCTGGAGTTCCCCATGCCAATGAACCCACACAGCCAGACAATTTAACCTATAGTTTTTTTAATGCAGTAAAGAACTACATAAAATAGTCTTAAGCATACCATGTTTATCAGTGGACTTAGAAATCCTTTATTCAGTAAACTGAATGAGTTAAAATACAGCAAGAGAGTACAACAAAATTATTAATAAAAACTCAATTACAATGAAATTCTTCTTGAATTATGTAGTGCACGGCATCTAAGAAACACAAAAAGAACTCAACGACATCAATAGCATTAAAGTTAAGCCCAGAGGAAGTAATTTTCTGCTTCTCACGAAGTGCTGCCAAAGTATGTAACATGTAGTTTTTGCTTTGGGTTTTCTAAGGCTGGCTTCCTCCATTCTCACTCTTGTGGAAATAGCCTGCTAGTCTCAACTGGCATTTTCAAAATCTGACTGAAAAACTAGGCCAGCAGAATCTGGTCATTAATGCAATTGAAATAGAATTATCTCATTCTTCAATTTGTTCCAGTTGTGTTTTTTTTTTCCCAGTAGTGAATGTTAAAATAAGAATAAAAGGGTTAATTTGGGGAAAAGATATGAAAGCATTATTTTTTTTTATCTTTTTAAGCAGCTAAAACTTGCCAATGAGGAGGCAAGCAGAATAATCTATCTTTAGGATCTCCTTGCTAATGACTGGCCAAAGAAAATCGGCTATTTCCACACAAATAACTAAGATCAGTTAGCACACAGTTGATGGGTATTCCTATTGCTCTTACAGATGGCAGAGATGTTGAACATGTTTGGACAGACAAAAATAACTGTTATCTCTTGCTAGACTATTTCCCTTCCTGAATTTTCTCATTCTAGATGACCTTAAAAGCTAACCCACAATAGAGAATGTCATATGATGGCTTTTTCCATCTGCTTAAGCTTCCATAATGCAATGCTTCAAGTGACAAAAACAAGTTAAAAATAAAATTGCCCTTGTCATTCATTCCATTTCTTCCTGACATGCCTCTTATTCAAGTGTATGAGTTTTGGAGACTGCCTTCTATAAAGGACTTGCGAGTCATCATGGTGTCTTTGGACAAATCAGAAAAAGGGGCCTGACATCATCGGCTCAGCAGTCCTGAACATTTCACAGCCCGTAGGTGCCAAGTTAGGAAAAGAAAGAACTTTTCATGTGAAGGGGCAGGACCTGGAAAAATGGTTATGTTAGATGGGCAGAGGAGACCAGGTGGCAAGGGTTCAATAAAGCAAGATTTTTTTTCCATGATGAAAAAAACAAATACGGGAAATTATGAAAACCAAACATTTATAAAACAAAAAACGTGAAGACCCAGATAATATGGGTTGGCTACATGTAGTATTGAAATAAAGATTCAAACTAAGGTGGTATACTTCTCTCACACACTATCTAAGTGAAGTTTATATTCAGTGAAAGAGGGGACCTTGGATGAGAGTTCTGAGAGGAAAACTGAAATATACATTATGATCAACTGCAATTTAATGGATTTTTAGTGTTCCATTTATAAATTTAATTGATTAAAACAGGGGCAATGAAGAGGGAAAAACCACTTGTTGACCACAAACATTGGCTTTCTTTTGTGAAATGAAGTAACAGCAGGACATACTCACTGGAGTTTGTTTCAAATAATATTAGTAATAACAAGAACAATAAAATATTTAGATAGGAAGTAAAAATCCATGACAACTTCTTGAAAGGCTTTCAGAGAAAAAACATACTGGTTGTAAATGGAAAACATATGAACTGGCTCTTAGAATCCTAAAGAAGTATACAACATTTTCACTACAAGCTATTTTTTAAAATGTTTCCTAAAGTCTCATTTTTACTAATGTGTGTCAAAAAAAAGTCATTTGTCACATCCGAGTGTCCATATTTTGTTTAGGCCTATAAACCTCAGGCAAGGTTCACTTTCTTTCTCATTGAAGTTCTTACTCACTGCATTTTTCTTTTCTCCAACGTAATTTCGTGCTGCTGTTGGTGTTGGCATTAATACATTAAAAGTTAAATTGATGTCAACATCTGCAGATCTACTATCAGACACTGCTATTAACACTGACATCAAAAACATTAAGAAATTTCCATCATGTAAATTAATTATCAGAATTGTATTGGCATGAATACATAATGATATTATTCATGCAAATAATTAAAGAGTATGCCTGGTGAAAACAAATTATAATAATGGAAAGAAATGTCATTATTCTGGCTTCTTGAAAATTCATTAGGATTGGTTTTAGGCATTTTAAACTTTAAGAGGAAAAAAAGTGTGAGCCCCAAGTTCTGCCATTTATGCATGAATGGAGAAATCTAGAAGAATATGTACAATGAATGATATTGTAATGCTTCCCAAAACAACCTTCTTATAACAGATCTTTGCAGTGCAATTACCTATACGGTTGTTGTCCAAAAGAAGATGTGTTATTTTCTTACTGCTAATGTCAGGTCCTCGAAGGACCTCTCATATTATGGGGGGAAAAAGTTGCCATTATTAAAACCCCAGTGTTATGAAACACAGTGGAAAAAAACAATTAACCCGAGTGCTCATAGGTTATCTCTTGCCATCCTACAAAAAGCAATTACTTCCCATCAGTGAACATGGATAGCAGCTTGAACATAGAGCTGGGGCAAGGACAGAAACTCTTCCAATAGGAGATGGGCACTGCAGTAATTTAATTTGGGGTCATCTGTGGAAAGAATAGCTTGAACAAATGAATTAGCCTAGCTAACGACTTAGTAATACACGGCTCTTACCACAGTGTTGGTTCTCATTAACTAATAATATTTTTAAGCAATAACAATGTTGGCTTTGCAACTGACTGAGCATTAAGCAAAAGAAATTGGTGCAGAATATAAAAGGCAGCAGAATCTATTTCTGCTTTTCTTAGTAATAGCTGAGATTTATATAAGGACTTTATGGTTCTGTGATCTCACTTAATCCTCACAACCACACTGTGAAGGAGACACTGCAAATATTTCTATCCCTATTTTACTGATGAAGTTCAGAGGTTAAGTAATTTGTTCAAAGGCATGCAACTGGTACAAAGCAAAGGTATGGCTTAGGTCTTGGCTTCAAATCTTTTGATTCCAAAATAAATAAGTTCCTAATACTAAGATTTTTGAGTTTGCTAATGGTCTGATAGATGAAACATTACGTAGAGATGAAAAAACAGACTCCTTTAGGCATTTTGAGCCATAAAAATTATAAAAATAAATATAAAATAAAACAAAAAGCATAATGATCCTGAAAAATGGCTATTAATGATATTATAATTATGAAATATTATGATTTAGTACTAGGGTCATGTTTCTTTTGCCCCATCTAAAAATACTATCCATTACAATATGCTTCTTCCCATAAGCAAAATTTTCTAGAAAAAAAAATGTTTTTACAAGGGAAAGATTATATTTTTATTTATTTTTAACATTCTTTTTCTTTTAATTTTTAGATCCAAATTCTCTCTCCCTCCAGCCCTTCCCCCAGCCACTAAGAAGGCAAGGAATATGATTCCTGTTATAGATGCGAAGTCACACAAAACATTTACTAGGGAAAGATTATAGATACTCATGTCCATCTCTGCTTTTAAATTTGAGGCCAGTTTCACATATAAAGGCTTCCACTAACAAATATGCACTAAATGGAAATTTAAATTTATAATATTTTAATAAATCCTCAATGGGCTTTATAGCTTTAAAATTGGAAGGAACCTTAGATAAGAGCTAGTCTCCCCATCCTCTTTTTTTATTATTATTTTGCAGATGAGAAAACTAAGAATTAGAGAGAAAACATATTTACTCAAGATTATACAATTGGTAAAATACAGACTCCTAACTCAAATGTGGGTGTCTGACCAAAAATCCAAAGGTCTTGCTATTAGATAGCAAGATGCCTCCAGCTCTTTCATATGTGATTCTAGACATGCCATTGTTGTCATTGTAGTGTTTTCTAATTTTTAATGGGGTTAAAAAAGTGATCTATAATTGGAAAATTTATTTCTGCTCTTCCAGGAAAATAAAATAGTGGAAGTGGAAACTGCTTAATGAGGCCCCAAGCATTCCTCTACTGTTTAATAATCCAAACCTTGCTGTTAATCCATCATCAGATAGGTCAAATTGGTATCCATTACTTAACAGTATATTAATAGGATCTATGTCATGCCTCACAGCATCTTATTGATAACAAGTAATGTATTATAAGTATCATATATTTGCAGTGCTACCATTCTTACATTGTGCACAGAAGGTATTAGGACGCAAAAGCATGCCTTTGCTGTGAAAAGCCTTTAAATAAATATCCTGGCACAATCCTGCTTTCAAAAGGGAGGTCTATAAATTCACAGCTGGGATTTACTATGTAAAGCAAGCCCAAATTTTCACAAGACTAAAGGTTGGCCTTCAGGGAGGGAAAATACACACTGAACTCTAATTCAGTTTCTAGACTAGAACTGACCAGATCTGTACAAAATAAAGAGAATCTTCTAGGAGGGTCCTTTTGGTAGAGAGGCTCTTAAAACTAAGAAGATTTTTGAGTTCCCTAATATTTAATAAAGAGATAAAATGGGAATCATATTCAGAACTGGGGAAGAAAATTGGCTTCTTTGAAGAATAAAAATGAGATTCTGAAAAAATAGCTATTAGTTATAATGATATTATGATTTAAAAATAGTAGCCTTTTCTCCCTAAAATGTCACCTTTGCAGCATCCAAAAATTCACACAAAGCAAAATTACTCTGAAATCTTTTATATTTTAGTGGTATCTCTCAGATGGCAGCAGAAAATCTTTTTTTTTTTACCTCCTACCCAAACTAATGCTTATCCTTGGTTTGTAAGTTAAGACAATAATAACCAATTTATTGTCACACCAACTGGAAGAGCATTTTAAAAATGACATTTCTCTACATCCCACTCCATGTAAGCATTAAATGCTGCCTGTGTTAGAAAGCTACATGGGTTATTCTTATTATAAGATGGCAAGAAATCCCAGTTCATTTTAGAGGTCGTTCATTATTGTGTGACTTTCAGAGGTCAAGAGCATATCATCACTCAGCTTCTCCTCCCTGAGGAAAGATAGCCTGTGTTCTCTCACCAGCTACATTCTTTGCTATCAACAATATTGAAGTATGATGAGGGCTGTGTTGTTTATTTTTAGTTCATAGGTTTGCATTTGTGAGGCAAGGTCTACAGAGACTGTTTAATTTTGAGTAACCTCCATGCCTGATACTTGGATCCCTTTCCCCAGGAGTCTGGGTCTGGAAAGGGGCGTATTGGGTCCAGGAAAAAGACTTTAGGGGGGAAAATTGAGAAACACAAGAATAGTATAAAATCACTCTTATACTTTTTAAAATACATATGTGGAATTATCTTTTCTATGAAAAATCTAACCATTAAAACAGTAAATGCGCACATATTTGTAATTTCTAGGTATAACAAAGAGATACTATCAAGAGCAAAGTTAAAAGAAATTCAAATACTTTGATAAATGTTACATACCTTTCTCCCTAAAGGTCATCTATTTTTGTTTTTGTTCTAACACTGGCCCTTTCCGGGTGAAAGAGAATACTCTAAATTACATTCCAGGATTTTAACTCCCCACAGATTCCTCATGGAAATTTCTCTGCCTAATTTTTAAGGATTGTCATTTTGAGGCTTTGGAAACTATGGAAGGACATAGCTTATTTATGGGCATTAAGTTTCGAACACTCCTATTTCTCCCCAGGAGCCTCTTGCTTCAACTTCCTTTCTCTCCTTATTTTCTCCCAAGTTGTTTGGCTTTACCAAGTCCTACTTCCAATCTCCCCCATTCCAGAGCAAGAAAAGAAAGAAAAGTTTCAGGGCTACTCTTTGAGCCTCAATCAAGTGTCCTTCTAGGCAGGAAAATGTTCCCATGACAACACATTGAAGCTCATCTACTCCCTTGTTCTCTGTACTTCTCAACAGGTGTACATCCTAGTGTACAAAGAAGAGAGAGTCTTTGCTCATCTGCGTAGCTTCAGATTTCTACAGCCTGTTCCATGAGATCAGAAAATTAGAGCTGAAAGAGAGCACTGAGTCCAACCTTCTCGTTTTACATACAAGGAAAATGAGTTACAAAGAGTCATTTGCCCCAAGTCACACATTAATAAGTGTCAGCAAGCAGGTTTTGCTGACTCCAAGAACAATGCCCTATCCATTATACCACCAACTACTAGTAGTAGTAGGAGCAGAAGCAGAAGCAGCAGGAGCAGGAACAGCATCAGAAGCAGCAATAGTAGCAGCAGAAGAAGCAGTGGCAGAAGCAGTAGCAGTAGTAGTAGCAACAGAAGCAGTAGCAATAATAGTAGCAGCAGCAGCAGCAGCAGCAGCAGCAGCAGCAGTAGTAGTAGTAGTAGTAGTAGCAGCAGCAGCAGTAGCAGCAGCAGCAGCAGCAGCAGTAGTAGTAGTAGTAGCAGCAGCAGCAGTAGCAGCAGTCACAGAAGTAGTAGCAGCAGTAGTAGTGGTAGTAGCAGCAGTAGCAATAGTAGTAGTAACCACAACAATAACTAGCTTTTATATGGTACTTTAAGATTCTCAAAGCACTACAATATGTTATCTCAATTCATCCTTATATCAACCTTGAGTGCTATTCTTAACTCTATTTACAGACAAGGAAACAGAGACAAGGAATGGACAGGAAAATTGCTCCGGATCTCACAGGCAAGTGCCTAAGGCAGAATATGAACTCAGGTCTTCCTAACTCCAGGTCTAATAATAAATCTGCCTTCTTTTTTTTAAACCTTTAAAGGGGTGTTATTCTTTAAGCACTTCTAAATATTTTAAAACTTAGTCATCAGTCAGAAAAATTATATAATGAATTTCTAATAAGTGAATCCTAACAATCCTTAAGGAGAGAACGAGGAATACAAGACTCTAATACATCATTCATAGGCAGTATATAAATGCACACAGAATTTCAGAGTTGGAAGGGGTCTAGGCTACAATGTAAGCCAAGCCATGTCTGAAAAAGAATCCCCACTGTGATACACCCTACATTTTAGATGTGTTCTAGAATATCTAGGTCTCGCTTGAAGACCTTCAATCAGGCGGAGCCAATCGCATCATCAGGCAATCTATTCTACATGAGGCTGAGACATGTTTCCTGACATCAAGTATAAATCTGTTGTTTTGCAGCCTCCTTCCACTGCTCCTAATTTGGTTCTTCAGGACCAAACAGAAAAAGTCTAGTGCCTCTTCCATAGGTCAGACTTGCAAATACTTGAAGACAGTGATAATACTTAGCCTAAGGCTTCTCTTTTCCAAGCTAAACACACCCCCAGCTCTTTTGACCAGGCACTATGCCGCATAATTCATCATCTTGTTTACCTTCCTTCCAACACTCTTCTGCTTATCTATGCCCACCCTAAATTGTGGCACCCCAGAACTGAACTGGCTTCAGCACCGCAGAATGCAGGGGGCTCTCACTGCCTTATTTCTGAAAACTTCGCTGCTCTAAATGTTGCCCAGAATCACATTAGTTTTACAGGCTGCCATCTTAAATCATTATCAGTGGGCAGTCTAGGTAAACTACTTTTTAATCATGCCCCTCCTTCCTTCTATTTATGAAGGATTTTTTTTTAACCATTGTTACCGAGTGTTTGATTAAATTAAATTTAAGGAGAATAAATAGAAAGTATAGAACTTGGGTATAACCCTTTCCTATCTTTGTACATGTGAAGTAGACTTTTTGAACCCAAATATAATGCTTGAAATTTAATGACAATGCCTCAGCAATAGAATCTACAGGTTCTTTCTGTCCTTGAGGATGTATGTAGTTCACCTGTTCCTGGCATCCTGAATTCATCAGGGGCAGCTGGCTCTTATTGTCTCCTTACTTATCTTAGGTATCACCTATTTTTATTCTGCCCCTTCCAGGTCAAAGGTCATTCTCTTTGACAGAAAACAGGAGAAAAATAAGAATCGAACAGTTCTGCTTCCTCTCTGTTGTCATTTATGAACATCTTATACACCTAGAGTAATAGCCCTAGTCTTTGGTTCTTTCTCTTTTCCCCAATATAGTTTTAAAAAAAGAAAGGTTAGTAGTTCTGAGTTTTTCTTGTATGCCTCAGCTCACTCTGAACTTTAGGACTTCTGATGTTCCTCTTGAATGGCGATATGCTTCTGTATCCATCTTCTCCTACCTGCCCTTGATTCCATCTTCTTGCACACATCTTTCTTATATAAGGTGGTTGGTGAGTTCTCTATATCCACATCAATCCCTTCAGACTGCTCCCTATCAGAACTACCAATCTGTGTCTTCAGAATTTCATTCTCAATTGTCTTATCCCTCTGGGGATGACTTCCCCTGCATAACTTTAACAGTAATATAATTATTATTTAATTAATAAAACCTGTATTGTTAGTATTCATTTAATAATTATTTAAGTTATTTCTCAGTTAGTGATAATTTAATAACAATAATTTTAGTCCATGGTGCCCTATATATCTTTCCTCTGAGCCTTTTGAAATCTGTTCTTTCAAAACCTAGGGTACATGCCAACTATTCCAAGTTTTCCTTTCCTCTAACACAAACTCTAAGGGTGAAAGGTCTGCTTCTACTCACGCCTTCCAAGTTTCCCATCATTTCCATCCTATGCATAAGTTGCTTTTGGTGAGAATAAAATCCAGAACAGGATTTGCTTTTCTTGTCTTTCTCAGATATCTGGAGGCACTAATAATAGAAAAACAAAACATTAAACAGTCCCTGCCCTCATAGATTTTATATTTATTTGGGGAAGGGTAACATGTACATTTATAAGTAGATATAGGATAAGTCAGTCATAAGTCTTATCCTAGTTTTAGCACTACCTGTGAGTTAAATTGACTACTGTTGTTAAGCTCATTGGGTCCTCTTGCTAACCAAACTCTGGCTTTATGTATAGATAGTTGAGCCTATGAATTTTACTACTGGGTCCTGTCTTATATTCTGTTATGTTTTTTTCAATGAATGTCTGAGTTTCTCAACTGGTTACCTTTCCTATGTGGTAGCTTAGTATATATATACATATATGCAATTTTCTCATGACTTCCATCATTTTTAATTTATCAATCGTTCAATAAGTATTTATTATTTGCATACTATATGTCAAATACTGTACCATGTGCCAGGGAAATAAAGACCAAAAAATGAGAAAGATAACATGTATCATATACAAGCATATAAAAAATAAATATAGGGCAGTTAGGGAGGAAGGACACTAACAGTTGTGAGGAATCAGGAAAGGCTCCATGGAGAAGGTGGTTCTTGAACTGAATCTTGAAGAAAGTGATGGATTTAAAAGGCAAAAGTGAGAAGAATGCATTTCAGACTCGAGGGATGGCCAGTGAAAAGATGGGAGGTAGAGTGCCATACATGAGGAACAGAAAGTAAGACAATTTGATGAGATCATAGAGAGTGGGATGGTGAATGATGCACAATGAAGATGGAAAGATAATTTGGAGGCAGATTTTGAAGGGTTATAAAAGACCCAAAAAAGAGTTTAAATTTGATATAGAATGTAGATAGATATTTATTATCTATATTTACATATATATTTATCTATCTGTATTATGTATATACGTCTTTCTCCCAATCAATTGTATTAGCAACTATGCTAGCACACAGGGTGGGGCTGCTAGCACAGGTTCTTGTTCTGCTTTTATAAAGGAAAGACAGCTTCAAAGGGGTTAATAATTTATTTTAATTAAACAATGCAGAAAGATGTATTACCCAGGAAGGATTAACATCATCCACTAGTTCAGGTGAAAAGGTCAGCAGCCTGAAAGTGGAGAAAGTCAATTCCTAACAAGCAGAGAGACATAGAGAAATTAGATCCAATAGACAGGGCCCCAACTTCTTAACAGAATAGAGCTATTCACATACATCACCAGATTGAGAGAGCACCAACATCTGGGTTCACATTGGGGAGGCACACCTTAATAATAGGTCAAGTCTGGGAAATCAAAAGCTCCTCAGGGGAAGCATTCTTCCCATGAGTGAGCCCCAAAGCAAAAAAAAAAAAACCAATTCCCTCCAATATACACAATTTTCAAACAAGGGCTCAACACCTGATTGGCTCAATGACAAAAAGCATGAAAACCTACATGACTCAGCATCTAATTGGTTCAGTGCCATCAGGTGTGAAAGCCTGCATGATTCAACACCTGACTGGCAATGCAAAATACTTGGGAACAGGAGATTGTTATGGCCACAGCTCCTGGGAAACTAAACTCCAAGCTTATGCTTATATCAGTCTATAGATGGCAATCTATAGGGGCAAGTAGGTGGTACAATGGATAGAGTGCTGTCTATAGACTGGAGTCAGAAAAACTCATCTTCCTGAGTTCAAATCTGGCCTCAGAAATCAGTTATATGACTCTGGGCAAGTCACTTAACCCCATTGCCTCAGTTTCCTCATCTGTAAAATGAGCTAGAGAAGGAAAGGGCAAACTATTCCAGTATCTTGGCCAAGAAACCCTCTTCAGACTCTTCAGACACAAGTGAAATGTGAAACAACAATAACAAATCTATAGCTAATATAGAGATAGATAGATTAATGGATGGATAGAGAGACAGACAGATAGATAGACAGACACACAGATAGACAGATATATAAACAGGCCTTACCATACCAATGATTTCATTGTTATGGGTAAGTCCCCCTACCAATGCCCATAGACCACTAATCTGCAACTTAGAGCCTTTGATGGTGGTCTAGTAGAACTGAAATTTTAAGCAATTTGCTCAGGGGTCACATAGCCAGTATATGTCAGAAGTAGGACTAGAACCTTCTGGCTAGCACTCTATCTACTCTGACTCAGTTTATACGATTATATTATAAAGGGTAAATATTATGACAACATTCTGGATTTCATGCCAAAGAAGCTTGATGCCTGCCACCAGAATTTCTGAAATAATAATTTATAATCTAAAGGTGGTAATTGATGCAAATGTTTAGTAAAGAGGATGGGAAGAATAATCTCCTGATACTTTTAATGAGGTGCTGAGGACAACCTAGAAAAAAAGCTAGTAGAATAATTAAGGATCTAATACCAGGGTCTATCATTTCTATTTATTTCTCTCAATTTCAGCCAAATAACTAATTTAAATATAATCATATTATGTTTCAATACTTTTTAAGTACTTTTCTTTATCTGCTTTCTGTTGCAAACTCTCTGACTCCTTCCTTTCTGTCTTTATATTGAAATCCTTAAAGGAGTAGTGATTTTGTTGGTGTGGGAACTCCCTCCACTGAAGCAAACCACAATTCCTACATGCTTTTGTAAATAGTTTTCATGAGTTGTAGTGACCAAAGAAATTCGTCATCTACTGTTTCATCCTTTGGGGTTGAATCTTTAGGAATTTAACTGAATTGATCTTTGGATGATAGCCAAATAATTTGCTGTTAGAATATATTCAAGGAGTTTGTAATTTGGTAGGACTGTTCAGAACTTATGTTTTGTTAGAATATAGGGCAGGAACCCAAAGTCAGCACCAGGTCATCATGAAACATCAGAGTCAAACATTAGTGGGAGAGTTGGTCTAGAATGTGGCTGCTCCATTTTCATCACTCACTCTGATCATTACATTCCTCTCTTGCTCATGTTTCAGATTAGTCTAGCCCATATAAAACCAAGCTTGGCTCATCCATTTTATCAGTATTTTCCCTTTACTTCAGCCAAATTAACTTTAAAAGCAACTTCCACTGTTGAAAAGAGCCTTCTACTTCAGTACCTACCTTCCACTTGTAAAATAGTGGTTCCAAATGTTTTCATCCTGAGATGTATATCTTTCATTAATTCTATTCAAAACTAAAATATGACTAGAGTCAGAGGGAAAAAAATGAACTCAGAGTCCAAAGATCTGGGTCAGAGTTTCAGTTCTGCCACTTACTGGCCGTGTGACCTTAAACTTCATCTGCCTGGTCCTGTTTCCTCATTTGAACAATGGACTAATTGGGCTAAATGACCTCCAAGGTTCCTTCCAAAGCTAAGATTCTGTGATTTTGTAGCTCATTTCTTGAGTGTTATAATAAATCCACCATATTCAAGTTGTTTCACAAAAGAAATAAACAGGTTCTCATCTCAGTCACATTCACCTTCAGACTACTATTAGTTAATGGAATAATAGGAACTAATGGGCAGAGATAGGTTCAGTATTCCATGCAATCATTTGTTCATTTTACAAGTATTTATGGAATACCATTTTTTAAAAAAAAAGTCATTGAGCTACATGCTATAGACAGGGAAGATGGTGGCCTTCATGCTATGATACTAGAACTGTTGACACCAGGATGTGTGTCTTAGCTCCTTCTCCTCCCTTCCCTAACACAGTTAGGAACTTAAGTAGGTAGGAGCTACCACTGACACTGAGGCCCTTGCCCTAGAACTTACTCCTTCCTTTCTATATACCTGCACAGGGGGAAATTGAAATTGGCTTCCACTTGCTTTTGGAGGTCTCCTTCCCCATGAATCTAAGGCCACTTTTAGGGGGAAAAATCTTCCTCTGCTCTGAAAACTACCAAAGAAAACAAAAATACAATTTTCTATTACCACAGAGTACTCAGGGGTTTATTGTATTCAAAGACCCCCTCACCCCAGAATCTACTGCCACATATGGAGGCACTGCCTACATTATTCTAATTAATTAAACCATCTGAGATCTAGAACAATGCTTCAGTCTTTTACTACTTATCAAGTGCCTAGAAGTCAGGTCTCTTGTCACCAGGAGCCTACTCAAAGACCAAAGGCTTGGATACTAGATCTCTAACTCTCAGGACCTCATTTAGGACCAGAGTCT
The DNA here is from genome assembly GCA_028646595.1 of Phalanger gymnotis. Taxonomy (NCBI): domain Eukaryota; kingdom Metazoa; phylum Chordata; class Mammalia; order Diprotodontia; family Phalangeridae; genus Phalanger; species Phalanger gymnotis. The sequence goes on from CM053627.1 coordinate 81,431,794, forward strand.
CAGACATCAAGCCCAGTCAGGGGCTAAGTAGTTCTTGAATGTACATTTTCTCTGGTCATCTTGGGAGGAAGAGAATGTAAGTTCAGTCAAGTCTCCTAGGTCACCAGGTCTTAGGCTTCTGATATGATCAATTTGCTTACTCAATGTCTTCTTCCCTGGTGTTTGAGAGAGTAAAGTCTAGTATTCATCATCATAGGATCCTCAATAATGACAGCTTCAGTCAATCAGTCAATTTCCTCCATGCAATTGGTCTGCAATTTACAGATTTACTTAGAATGTTGTCTGGGACACATGCCTTACCAACATCTGTCTTATTATTCTTTCTCCAATCTCTTCTACTACATAAACATCTTCTTTTCTGACAAGCAAATAAAATATTTCCACTCATATTTCTTGAGTTCCAAAGAATGCCTTATAATTGAATCCTTCTAAATGAAAAGTCGTATCTGTAGAATAGGCCTGGGCGCAATAAAACCTTAAAAAATATCAGCCAGGGATTATGGGATAAGGACTGGACTTATGATTTTACTGGCATCAATTAATCAACAAATATTTGTTAAGCACTAACTATATGGCAGATAATTTGCTAGGCACTGGAAATACCAGTACAAAGAGTGAAACACCCTCTACTAACAAGGACTTTATATTCTAACAAGGGAAACAAGTACATAATATAGAGAGCATAAATATAAATCTATACAATGTAGTTACGTACTAGGTAGTTTGTGAGAGAGGGCATTAGCATTTAGGGAGATCAGGTGAGGCTTCATGCAAAAGGTGGGGCTTTAACTGCAAGGAAGAGAAGGATAGTATAATGAACCATTGGTATAATATCAGGGATTTGGAGTCAAAGTTGTTGGAGATGAAAATTCATCTTTCCCTGACACCACTGCCCCTTCTCCCATGTCCATCTACCTCATCCCTACCCTGCTTAAGTTAATATCCTCCTAAATCCTTCACCCTTTCATTTTGTCCTTTGCAATCACAGTTCTATCATTAACAAAATGCCCTTCATCCGAGGCTTCTTGTTGTTACACCCTGGATACATTCTAGCTCCTTTGGAAACCTTCCTCTCTCTGGAAGACACTATAATTCCTGGCCACCCTCTCTAGTTCATAATAGGCACTTAAGTTTGTAAGAAGTGATATAGAGGGAAACGAGTAGGGCCAGAAGAACATTTTATGCGCTAACCACAACATTGTAAACACAGTCAGCTTGACCAATGATGAAGAAAGCTATTTACCTCCCAACAGAAAGAGGACAGACCCAAGACAGAATGAGACACACATTTTTTAGACGGGGCCAATGTATGAATTCATTTCTCTTGACTATGCATTTTTGTTACAAGGGTTTCCTTTTTCTTTTTTCCATTGAAAAGTGAGGATGTGAGAGTGAGGGAAAGAATGTTTTTTTTTTAGTAGAAAAACATATAAATTTTTTAAAACAGGCACTTCATAAATGTTTGTTTAATTGAATGAAAGCCAATTTCTCTCCATCCTCCAGAGCTCAACCCAAGTGTCACCTCTTCTACAAGACCTTTCTTGATTACTTTAAATCCTAGTTTTCTCCTTCCCTGAACTCCTATGGTAATCAATTACTATAGACTTCATTGTGGATTTTACTGTATGCTGCCTTGTATCATTACTTCATTGTTTAATTTGTATATGTTTCTTCCTGTCTTCTCCCTACACCCATTAGCTAGATTACAAAGTCAGGGATTATGAGATTATGGGAAACTACTTTGTATCTCTCTTCTTCATTACCAGAGCATGCATTATGTACATAATGAGTACTTGTTAAGTACCTTAACACTAATCATCTCTTATTTGTGTAGGATTATAAAGTTTGTAAATTTTTTTTCTCATGACAATTAAGTGAGCTGGCAAAAACATTACTATCCCCACTTTATGGTGGAGGAAATTGATTCCCAGAGAATGTAAGGGGCTTGTCCAGAACCATAGAACTCTCTAGGTTTTCAGACTGACTAGAATTTGAATTCAGATCTTCTGATTCCAAACTCAGTGCTCCATCTATTGTATTTACTTGAATAAACCTCTCAAGAATCAAAGAATGAGAAAATATCTGTTTTGTAAGAAAAGAAGCTTAGAATCCTTACAATCTAAGATAAGCATTCCTGATTATCTTAGAGGGACAGGGATCATAAGTAGTAAGACAAAGTACATTTCAATTTGTTTTCATTTGGCATTTTCTATTTACAACATTACCAAACATTTTCTAAAAGAGCATTAGCCATGGCAGAGAAAGATGACTCAATGAGATATTTCAGTCACATTTTACAATGGAGGTGAGACTCCCTTGAGATGACATTTTTACTGGGCTGAAACCCAACAAATGATCAGCAGGCACAGAAATCACTGGTGCAGGAAATTCACGGAATAAAACAGGCCTTCAAGCTTAACCAGACAACAGGATCAGTGCAAAACAGAAAAGAGCTCCTTGTAACTCAGTGTCCCGGCAACTTTAAAGGATGATAACATGAAATTTCAAGAAGATTCAGCAAGGCCCATGCCGCCTCGCCTATCACTCTTCACCTTGATGAATGCCTTATTTCTGGTGGGCCAGCAAATTGAAATTGATTTAGGTTGCATGGGTATTGTTCTGCAAGGAGACGAAGAGGCAGATTCATCTTGGATGAATCCCGACGTGGACGATACCTACACATGCCACTAACACAAAAAAATATTTAAAATGAGTTCATTTGGGAGGTATAAAGCTTGAAATACTTTCATTAGGGCTATAAAAGGAAGAGCTATTATTCAGCTCTGAGTTTCTTACTACAAGGTGGAAGAAGCCACAAAGAGATTTTTTTCTTTTTTTTTTTGTTTTTGAACATCTATTTTTTAAAACTTTGAGTTCCAAATTCTCTCCCCTCTTCCCTTCCCACCCACTCTCCCTAATAAGTCAAGCAATTCAACATGGGCCACACGCATATCATTATGTATAACCCTTCCACAACATTCATGTTGTGAAAGACTAACTATATTTTGCTTCTTCCTAACCTATCCCCCTTTATTGAATTTTCTCCCTTGACCTTGTCCGTTTTGGAAAGTGTTTGTTTTTGATTACCTCCACCCCCATCTACCCTCCCTTCTATCATCCCCCCTTTTTTATCTTCTTCCTCCTTCTTTCCTATGGGGTAAGATACCCAATTGAATATGTATGGTATTCCCTCTTCAGGTCAAATCTGATGAGGGCAAAATTCA
>CM053627.1:81435517-81478504 GCA_028646595.1 Phalanger gymnotis
AATTTTTAAATTCTCTCTCCTGGATCTATTTTCCAGGTCAGTGGTTTTCCCTATGAGATATTTCACATTATCTTCCATTTTTTTCATTCCTTTGGTTCTGTTTTATAATATCTTGATTTCTCATCAAGTCACTAGCTTCCACTTGCTCCAATCTGATCCTTCCCCAAGAACCCCTAACCAGGACTGGACTTAGATCTTCAGCAGGCTCTTCACTCCTGCTCTGATCTGCCACTTAATTCCTCCCGCCAGGTGGGCCTGGGGCCATAAGCAACTGCAGCTGTAATTCTAAAGCTGCCGCACCTCTGCTGCCCCAGGGGTGGTGGACAAACCACAAACTCTATCCCAGTCCCCAGCAGCTTCTCCCACTAACCTACTCTGTTGTCCTTGGTGTTTGTGGGTTGAGAAGTCTGGAAACTGCCGCAGCTCACTGATTCAGGACGCTAGGGCATGCTCCACCCGGCTCCCAGTCTGATTGGTCCACACTGCCCACGCTGGGCTCTGCTCCTCTCAGCTCAGCTCCCAGCTCCGTGTGGGATACACCTTACCCAGAGACCATCCAGGCTGTCCTGGGCTAAAGCCCTGCTTCCCTATGCTATTTTGTGGGTTCTGCAGTTCTAGAATTGGTTCAGAGCCATTTTTATAGGTTTTTGGAGGGACTTGGCAGGGAGCTCAAGCTAGTCCCTGCTTTCTAGCCACCATCTTGGCTCTAACCCCCAAGAATTTTTTTCTAAACCACCAATAAAACCCAAAATTCTCCCTGGAAGAATTATCTGGCTATACCACTAAAAGCAAGAGGGGAAAAAAAAGAATGATAAAAGCAAGGAACTTTCCCAACTAAATATTTGTATTCAACAGGAGTGGGATTTATGCATGAGATGCAAATTACGATGTGTTATTTACACATCCGAGGAAAAACAAATCTTGAATGTAAATGTTTAGAGGGCATATTATTTTTAAATATGAAAGTGGTGAAATTATTACAGTGTTTACTACTCCCACTCTGTTAAAAAGGCATTAAAATGGGTTTTAAAGGAACTTTTATCAAAATTACAGAATTCATAGCAAACAAGATGTCAGAAAATAGGCATAAAATGTCTGACCATTCCCAGTTCTGATAATCCTTTGGAAAAATTAGTTCCCCTTTTCACTGATTTCAGATTCCCTCTCCCACCCTATCCCCCTCACATGCACACAACTTGCTACTGTCCAAAAAACACAAATGTTAATACATTTCCATTTTATTCTTTTCAGATCTTCCATTATTCCTTTTCAATCTTAATTACTAAGGCGTTATACTAGGTAGCTTTTCCTTAGGCTGATCTCTTTTAGAGATCTGTTGTTTTTTTTTGGGGGGGGGGCAGGGGGAAGGAGATGGGGGAATGGGGATAGGAGGCTGGCAAATACAGCCAGTTCAGAAAATTGAACATGATGGCCCTGCTCTCTAAATTGCCTATTATTCATTCTAGGAACCAATAAAATAAGTAACATGATAATAGCTGACAGTATAGGGGTGTGTGGCTAAATGTTTAACAAGCAGGTCCCTGGGTGGGGGTGGTGGAAGGTACATATGACATGCTCTTAAGTTTAATCTGCATTATTGACATTTCCTCTATCACTTTCTGAAGTCTAGAGCAAAACAAAAAATAAAGCCCTGAATTATATAGCCTCAGATGATTTCTGAGGTATATATGAGGCTCACAGTGAAAATGTAACAATCTCCGGAGCCAATTTGAGCTGGTTTGAGCACAACATATAGTACTTTAAGGTTTGCAAAGGACTTTGTATATGTTAACTCATTTGATCATATGATAATTTGATTTCATATTATGTACCCATTCCAATAATCAAGCTAAAACCAAGTATATAGCGGTCCTTACTTGTAGATGGGAAAGAATCACATAAACGATGTGATTTCAAGGATCAGACAGGTAGACAAAAGGTCTATTAGCCTCCAAACATCTCCTCCACTAACTTGCTAGCAGTGACTGAAATCATCACCACTAAAAATGCATTCTTCTGGAACAAAAAGGCACTTAGTTACCAGGAATCCACATGTAAAATAAGATGCTCTCTGAGACTGCCACAAGTCGTTGACATCTTGGCATGAATTTGTTCATCAAAGGTGAGCAATAGAAATACAAGGCATATAACTTTGATTGAAGGTAGGAGGGAAAGACACCTCTGAAGTATGGAATGTATCATATTCCATATGGAGATATTCCATATGGGATGGGATGGGATGGGATGAGATGGGAAGGGAAGGGAAGGGAAGGGAAGGGAAGGGAAGGGAAGGGAAGGGAAGGGAAGGGAAGGGAAGAAATTATCAAGGAGAGTAAATGGTTTCACTCAATGTCAAGATCAAGTTATAACACTTTAAGAAACCTATAAATAACCTACAAGTTTCTAGACAAAGTTATTCCTGGAGGCAGGAAGATGGAATTTATTATTTTTAAAGGTTTCCCTCCAGGCCTATGATTCACATGTAGAGGGGTGTTTCTCACGCTACCCTTCACCTCCTTTAAAAAAATGAAAGAATGTATCAAGTAGCCTAACTTTTGCAGCAAAAATTAGTCTATATATTTAATTCTCAGGGTTTAGCCTACCCATCTCTCTTTAATGTTTGTTATTCAACATTTAAGAATAGAACATCCAAAAAAACCTCAATGTTGGTCACTTTGGTTAGGTTTGTGTGATGGCAGATAAACCAAATTGAGATCAAAGTATTCAGTGAGACTAGTGCAATAGGAACTGAAAAGACCAATATAATCATATTGTCTTGTCTCCATAGTATAGTCTTAAAGTGAACTATGGAGAATAAAATCAACGAAAATTTCACTTCCATTGACTAAGCTACACTCAAACTGTCAAGTTCTACCATACACCTCTTCGTTCTCATGTTTCTTTCAACTCCAATCCTATATATCTACTCAGGTGTTTCTCTCTTAGGTCCTATACTTCCCATAGCTTATAGTAGGCTTTTGTCCTTCTAAATGATAAGCTTCTTGGACTATAGAAGTAGCTCATTATTAAACTCTCCTTATGATGTTCAGCTTCTATGTTTGCTGGTCTGCATGGCTGACTGTCATTAGTAAGCAGACAGAACCACATGGGGTCTGAGTTAGGTGCCTCCCTTACATTAGTCTAAAAGTTGTCAATGTAAGAGGAAAAGTTGTCAACTGCAGGGGAACCTAGGCCACCAGCTTGGGAAGTCCCCCACCAGTAATTATGCCTCTGGGGACCAATTACGTCAATATAAAAAGCTGCACCTACAATCCACTACTCCTACTGACTGTTAAATCAGTTGTATTGGTTCTACTAAGATAAAGAAGCAGAGGATATCATTGTAGTCTTATTTAGGAGTGGCAACCTGGTACATATTCAAGGATTATGCTACAGCAGAAAGACAGATGGATTTGTAGTTAGATGGTCTGAGTTCAAATCACCTCTCTGCCACATATTACCTAGGTAGCATTTGACAAGTCACTTAACTGTCAGACCTCAGTTCCCTCATCTGAAAAATGAGGAATTTAGACTAGGTCCCTTCCAATTCTAAATTTGGCATCTTCTAAGTCTGTATTTGCAACTACCATCCACAGCAATATCAAATTCTGTGGTTTTATTAACCCTTGCATGAGTCATGTGAGTTTTATCCATGGGACTGGAATCAGAGGGTATATGTGCGTATGTGTATGTGTGTGTGTACACACACACACACACATATGTATATGTGTATATACCTACATATAAATACATGTACATATACATATGTGTGTATGTATGTGCATTGCGTACATACAGGCGTGTGTATGCAGAGGGGGAGGGAGGGAGGGAGGGAGAGAGAGAGAGAGAGAGAGAGAGAGAGAGAGAGAGAGAGAGATTTGAACCATAAAATCCCACATACAAAGAGAAAGAGAGTCTTTGGGGAAACTGTGCCAGATTTGTCAGCCTCAGAATTGCTGGAATAGATTGAGTGGTAAGGCTGAGTTGGGTACAATAATTACAGGAGCTACTTATAGCATCAGTCCCAGATTTAACTTAATCAGAATTCACCTGATGAGATTTTTCTGGAAAATTTCCTTCTTTAAAGGTTAAGGCACAATGGTAGAGAGAAAGCGAAACCTGACATCTGCCTCACTTGTTCCTTTGAGCCTGCTGTTCCTGTGAGGCCTTTTGGGTACTCTCAGCTTCTGTTATGGTAGCCCATTAGGTTTTATTTACTTTGCCATCACTTTGTATCTGGCGTATGTGTGCACATTGCCTCCCCAGTAGAACATGGATGGGGAAGGATGGGTGTTTCATTTTTGTCTTTCCATGGTAGATACTTAATAAATCTTCGCTGATTGATTGTGCATCTCCTGGTATTTAACAGCCTACCTAGAGTATCAGCTATGTGCCCCTTGATTCCTGTAACCTTCCTGACTCAGGCTTTTTTGATCTCTGCCATAACAAACAACAGCAACAAAAGCAGAATCTTAGAGATGGAAGAAATTCTATAAGTAATCTTGTAGAAATTAGGCCTGAACAAGAATCTAATCCATGACTTACCCACTAAGTTGAATATCCAGCCCCTTCTTGAAGACCTACAGTGAAAGGGAAATACCACTTCCTAAGGCAACCTATTCCACTTCTGAATAACTTGCAGGAATTGTATCTTTATATTATGCTTTTATTTGCCTCTCTTTGACTTCCACCCACTGCTACTAGAGTCTCCTCTAAAGCCAAGCAGAACAAATCCAATTCTTCTTCCATATGGCAGCTCTTCAAGTAAGCAGTAGATCTTCTAATCTCCAGGCTAAGCATTCCCAATTCTTTCAACAGATCTTTATATGGAATGATCTCAAGATCATTCACCATTCTGGTTAGTCTCCCCTAGACACTCTCCAACTTATTAATGACTTTCTTAAAATGTGGACCACGACTGAGCACTGTATCCAAGATGTGGCCTAACCTAGAAGGAGTACCATGGCAACATCATCCCCCTTTTGCCATACTTCTCTTAATGCAGAAGGATGTTAGCTTTGGGGGTTGCTTATATTGTTGACTCATATTTGACTTGCAAGTCCATGAAACTCTCCTGATGTTTATCAAATGACTAGATAGTAGGATCTTCTTGGATACTGATTCTGACAGTCAAGATGTTATTTATCTCTCCTGGCTTCCCGCCCTCTGAATAATGGATAAGCATTCCATCTATCTAAGTTATTGAAAACACTTTAGGTCTGTGGGACACTCAACTTAGCTATCTCTTCCAGGATGACAAGCTCCTAACATCGACATCTGGTGCTTCATCTTTGATTCTGGCCATTCAACCAAGTCTGAAGCCACTACACTATATGGAACCTACTATTTTTAAATTTTTAAAAATGTTTTATTTTTTTCTAATTATGTGTAAAATTTTTAACATTCTTTTAAAAAAACTTTGAGTCCAAATTTTCTATGTCCTTACCATCTCCCTTGATGAGAAGGCAAGCAATGTGAGATAGGTTAGAAATGCACAGTCACACAAAACATATTTATTTATTAGTCATGTAAAAGAAAACACAAACCAAAAAAAAAAACCAAGAAAAATAAAGAAAGTTATTAGAAAAGAATGATTCTATCTGCATTTAGACTCCATCAGTTCTTTCCCTGGAGGTGGACAGCATTTTTTTGTCATGAGTCCTTCAGAATTGTCTTGGATCATGGTATTGCTGAGAATAGCTAAATCATTTACAGTTGATCTTCATACAGTATTACTGTTACCGTGTACAATGTATGTAACCTATTTTTAATGAAGTCTACTTCCTTTTTTTACCAATTCCCTTTCTAGATACTCATGTTTCCTTTAATAATGTATTCTAGAGCTTTTTCAGTATAATTTTCACTACAATTCAAAGAATCCACCTTCTTCCCATTCTCTATGATCTTCCAAAGATCATGATAGTGGCTTAGCAAACACATCCATTTGTTCTTTAATTATCCTGAAAAGTAATTTTCTATCATTAATCAACAAAAATTAATCAACAAACATTTACTACATGACTTGTATGAGTCAGGCACTGTGCTAAGCGCTTGGGATACAAAAAAAAAGGATAAACAAAGTCCCTGCTTTCAATGAGCTCGCTATCTAACAGGGGGAACGACAAACAAATATGAGCAAACAACTATATAGAGGATATATAGGAAATAATTAAAATTGAGAAAGTGAAGAATTTTCTCTTTTAAGAACAGATAAGTTGTGTCTCACTACACTTCACTGGGGAGACCCCAACCATTAATATTCTTGGTCCTCTTATTCTCACTGGATTTATCTTTCTCTAACAGCACCTGTGTATCCTCATCATTATTCCTTGGAAGATAAACAGATGCTCCCTCCTCAGAAGTTCTAACTTCTTCACACACATAAAACCCTTCATATTTCTCAGCTCCTAGTGATCAATGGTCCTTCCTTGCCTCCTTTTCTTCCTTCTTCCCACTTCATAATATGTGTTAGCTTTGCCTCTTCAGATCTCTTTTTCCTACTTTGTTTTTGCATTGAATGCTTTCTTGCAAGTTTTAAAGGACATTTTATTCTCCTGAAAATCTATAGAGTGTGGGCCATTGCTTGAGTCCTTTACTTTCTCCTTCTAAGTAGGAAATCTACAGAGATACAAATTATTTGGCCATGTGAGAAAGATAACATCTCACATTCTGTTAAGATCACTTCAAAATTCTCCTTTCTTTCCATATTTTCTGGACATGAGTATGACCTCACAACCAACTCCCCAGAAAACTGCTGTGGCAAACTGTCTGTAGATGTCATCTTCAGTGGAGTCATCACTCCCTCTTTTACCTTGTTAGTATTTTGACTGGTACACCTAACTTCCTTTTCCATAATTTATCAACTCCTCTTTCTTCTTTTCCTTCTCTTAAAACTTTTCTCTTCATTCTCCTTTTCAAGGTCTCCCCTGCCTTCTGTTTCTCTCAGAACCTTCCCAAATTTCCCCCACTCAAATTTTTATCACTGGGCTTTCCCAATTCCAAAACCTTCCAAATCTCCTTTTTCATGATTTCTTCTTCTTGTCTTCCTTAACTCAGGTCCTTCTCCTCTGAGATCCTCTAAACTTCTCCATTCAAATCTAGAAAGGAAATAATGGAACCTCACTACCTTTCCTTCTTGTATGTGGGTATTCCCAGTCATTATCTGCCTACTGAGTTTCCAAGCCACTGATTGTCCTGGCCTCTATTACTCCTCTCTATTCTGACTTCTTATCTTATTATTAGTCTACAGACCTCTTAGTCTAGACTACTGGTCTCAGCTGTTCTCTGTACCATTCAGTTGCAACTTCTAACCTTATCTCCAAGAGCTTATGATCTCAGCACCCCTAGACCGATAGGAAACTTTTGTGATTATCAGATGATGTCATGATTGCAAATGTAATAAGAGATTAACTACTAAAAATGTCTTCATATTCTTAAAACATGAATCCATGATTAGGGTTACTTAATTCACGGCGTTTTTTAAAAGGAGAAGAATAGAAGCTGATTAGGAAGAGAAGTAATATGAACATTGATCAATGAATGCATGAAATAAGGTTTAGAAATTTTAAAGGGGATGCCATTCAAAGTTAACGTATTAGGCTGATATCTCAGAATGCAAAGTGTTCCCATTTCATAAATGGGAACACAAGAGAACTGATGTGCCTTGGAAATATAATTCATTGCATTATTTCTAGTCATAGATATACATGATATCTGGAAAGGATATTTTGAGTCAGTGGATTTGTCTCTAGATCAGACATTCCTTCCTACATACAGTTTCTAGGTGGTAAAAGGCTATTTGGCAATCTATAAAATCCCTACTCAGTGCAATAGCATATTCAAATTACTTTATTTTCCCAGAAGGCTGGAACACTCTGACCCCACCAAAGAACCACTGTCACAGCTGCAGATTCCCCTCCACACCCCTCCACTGGCCCTCCAAGCCCACATCTGATCCACTCTGACCCTGTGACACAGCCTGGTGGTTTTATTGAATGGCCTGGGGTGATATTGCAGCAAGGCAAACACTCAGGGGCCTCTATTTCTGAGGAAACTTTTCTCCCCTTAGAGCTGGAATGCAGAATACAAACACTCTCCTGTCTCTCTCAGCTAATGAGGATTCCTGGAATGTGTGATCTATGGTAACATGCTTCCAAGGAGTATGCTTTGTGAATGCCCACACAATTAAATTCATTCAAAGATCATTTTAAAGACCAGAATTAAAATGCAGCCTTCAAAAAGAACAAGAAAATAAAATAATGGAAAAAAGGCTTAAATGGCTATGAAATGCATTTTTTTCAAGCCATAAGGTATTTAAAACATGAGGTAAATGCTTAGTTATGTAGAAGAACCTACGGCCTTTCAAATGTTTTCAATAGCAAACAATTCAGTGCAGCATTGATCCTCTAGGGACAAATCATTGGAATAAACTTTTTTTTGGAATTATAAAGATATAGCTGAAATTGTGAGATATGTTTGTGTGCGTGTTTGTTCTAACCTATACACAGACATGTATAGAAGCTAAATAATGTATATTTAACATACTGGTTTTAAAAAATCATTCTATTTCTAGGTGTAGTATGAGAACATGCCCTTATATGTTTATCTATCTCCACCAAACTGGATGCCTACCCTAAAGAGCAGCTACAAAGAATATGTAGAAGAATAACATAGAAAAACAAAATCTAAGAAACAGCCAGTAATAACATACATATTTGACTTTTAAAAAATCCAAGAATGTAATTTACTTTGATACATTTTCCAGGTATCTCCAACCCCCCACCCTCCAAACCCCTGCTATACAGAATAAGGCTTATTGAGTCTCCCCCTTTCCCTGCCCATATGCCATAAAGGGTTGCAGTTCTGTAGTTGTATTTGGTTTGGGCACCCTCACAGAGGGAGCATGTAAGTGAGAAGGGAGGGTGAAGCGGAAAAGGAGTAGGATGGTGGGGTAAACCATTTTAGGTGAGAGGGGTGGGGTATGTAAGCACTGGGAGATAAGAAGGCAGACAGACTTATTGCCCTCAAGTGGAAAAAAAAAACACCTCCCTCCTTTCCCCAAGACTTTTCCCCAAATGCTCTTGAAGGCATAGAAACAAATTTAATTTTATAAGTATCACTGAGACTTAATAGAGTGGACTCTATTGGTTCTAGAGTGGACTATATGGTTCTAGATGGACATGCTATAATAGGAAGGAACAGGATAGGTAAAAATAGAGTGGAAACATATACAGTGTCACCATATTGAATGTAATATCACAACATATAACATCAATATTGTAAAAATGAATGATTCTGAAAGACTTAAGAACTCTGATCAACAAAATATCAATCGTGAATTCGAAGGACTGATGCGGGAGAATCCACCTCATGACAGAGAGATGATGGACTAATAGGCTGAAGGATAAGTACATTTTTGATATGGATAATGTAGAAGTTTGTTTTGTTTGACTACATTTATAAGGTCTCTAGTTCTTTTTCTTTTCTTCAGTGGGTAGAAGAGAGAAAACTCAAGGTGGAAAGAGAAAAGATAAACATGATTTTTTTAATGAGTCGAACTGAAATGCAAAATAAATTAAAAGTTTTTTTTTAAAGAAAATCAGAAGCCAAAGTAGGGAAGCATAGAGTATTTGGGTGAAGGTCAATAAAAGCAGCATCAGGAGTGATATTTTCATTGGAGTAGTATGCAGACTACCAGGCCAAGAAGAGGAAATAGATGAGTTCAAGAAACAGATCAGAAGCCAAGGTTGGAAGTACCGTATAGGGATAATAAAGAATTTCAACATGACTCTTTTCAATTTCCATGCTGACCATCTCTACAGAAGCCAGAGAGAAATGTACAACGAAAAACAAAATGAAGACTATGAGGGTGCTCATTACTGTGTCTTTATACCTAGTAGATACTTAGCAAGTATTCATTGAATTAAATATACTGGGGATTATATTTCAGAACTGGTCCACCAGAGTAAAAAAAAAATCGGAGTTTTAGAAAGATGTCCTGGTTCTATTTTAGAATTAAGTCAGTCTACATTTTTGGGCCTCCCATTATGTAGGGCTTTAACTAACCTAAATGTTACTTCGAAAGATAATAGAATATATAGCAAAAGTTGTGAAAGGATTTTTTTTCTAAAGTAGATCCTAGTTTAATAATTGTTTTTATATATGAGAGGCAATTGGATTAAATGATCTCCAAGTTCCCCTCCCTTCTCTAAACCGGTATAATTCTATTTACTAGCATACTTTTTGATTCAATTAACCCACTGGTCATTTTGAAATCCAGTTAGTCATCATTAGTAAATTGTGAAGTCCTTGAGGGCAGGTAGTTTATCTTACTCATCTTTGTAATTCTGTCTTGCATAGGACTTCCTACATTGTAGCTGCTTGATGAATATTCGAATGAATGGTTTATACTAATGAATGAAATGGATGGACAAATGATAAAAATTGATAAATCAAAACAACTAATACAAAATAATCTATGTGGATACACACTTAATTTAATTAAACCTTTTAAGAAATAACTTTCAAATAATTTTTATTCTTCTGCTATAATCTCTGAATTTCTTAGAAACCAAAATTCTATGATGCCTCTCAAAACACGATCATCATTTTATTCTTTGAAAAAAAAATTAACAGCTCCACCATCATTACTTCTACTGTCTTTCACTATACTCTCCCTAATAAAATGGTCTAGTCTCTACAGCCCAAAGCAAAGTGAACAGTTGAAGATATCCGGATAATTCAGGATAATTTATTGGAGTTTTGGCCAGATTACCCACATAATTGCCGCCTTCTTATACTTTGTCCTGGTTCTGGTGAGTGAAACTGAGCATATCAAGAGGTAACACAGAAAATCAATTTTTCCTTTTGCTTTCCATGAAACATTCCAGACAAATGTGAAAGTGTCCATGTAAGCCACCACCACCACCACAATACAGTTGTGAACTATGGGTTAAAAACAGGGTATTCAACCAGCCCCTCTCAACACAGTGGTAACCTAAATTGCTGTTTTTAAAAGCCAGGGCCTTTCCCTGTTAAACTCAATACCTGTCACATGATTAATGTGTTTGTGTCTTATTAACTGCTCTGTTACAGAAGCTGTCCAATTCCCCACCACTTGCTGCATAGCCCCTTTTGTAAAAACCTAGTTGAAATCATGCTGTTCTGACTGCAGGCTACTGCACTTTCCTCCAAAACATCATAAAGAGCAAAGAATTACTGTTTCCCAGTAATCCAGTCCATAAATCAACCCTTGTATTTCACCCCGAGGATAACAGAAAGATTCCAGGAGAACTCTCTGCATTCGTATTCAAAAACCTGTCTGTATAAAAATGTCTTTTAGGAAGAAGGTGTGTGTTTGGAGGAAGGAGTAACAAAACAAACAAAAAAATATAAACAATAGCTAAATCCTTCCAAAGTCTGGGAACCACTCCCCCGCTTCCCCTTGCTAAAACAATCACTTGAAACTACTGAAAACTGCCACCTTATCTAATTGGTGGTCCTACCCACCACTACCTTATCAGGTCCCAGCTGTTTGAGAAAAAGAGAATGTGAAATGACCTTAGTATCTCCAGGCTTGACCTTAATATCTAATCAATCAAAAGTCTCATCTGAAGATGTCACAGGCCCCCTCTGGCATCAAGTCATTCAAAAGATGTTTGCTTCACACTTGTGTGAGCCAAGTCAGCATGCGAAGGATAAATCCAGTTTACTACAGCTGTGCCCTGGAGTGCTGCTAAAGTTAAATTCATGTTTTAAAGTTTTGGTCACCCAGTTGTAAACACAGTACTGTAGGGTAGGAGGTGAGGTCAGGGGAGGTTGGACAGGTACAGCTCAGTTATTTGAAAAAAAAATCTGAACCTGCAAGGGGATTCTGTTGGAAAATCTCTGACATAGAAATAACTTTCCAATTTAATGTTTATTACTGCATAAGAGTATGAAAGGACACAAATCATCTCTCTCACCATAGCCATAGAATTTTAAAGTCATGCATTAATAAACTTTAGTACAGTTCTTTGTCCCCCAACAGTAACCACAATAATGCTTTTTTGCAAAGATAGTAGACATTCCAGATTAAGATGATATATATATATAGATATAGATATAGATATATATATATAGATATAGATAGATATAGATATATATATAGATATAGATATATATATAGATATATATATATCAGTACACACATATATGAAGCCAGAAATTTGAGAGTGCCATTAGATTATAAGTGAGGGGAAGAGGGTGAATTTATTCTCTCTCAGTGACTTTGGGATCAAATTTGTTTAGTTACAAGGCAATGAGTCTCCTGCCAGCCTAGCAGGTCTCCTAGAATCTGGAAATCAAGCTGTTCTTGTTCTAACTCTGACATTGTCACCAAGAATAAATATTCTGCAATCATAACTGCCGACATCTCAAATCTCAGACATATGGCAAGAAATAGCACTGGCAGTTCTTTCTCCCTATTAATATTAGCGTCGTTTTATACTGTCTTGCTATAAATTATATGGAACGCTTTTAGAGTATTTCTTAAACAATCTCAACTTCAGGATGAAGGGGGACCAGCTTTCAAAATTTTGTTCTAAGAGACATGGATCAAACTCTAAAACCTCAAAGGGAGAATCATTTTGTCTCTATCATTTGTCCATCCAAAGCAGGAAAGTGGCAATCTCTGCAGAGTTCTGTTGGGGGTTTTCCATTGCCCATCTTCATACAGGCTTATACCCAAGAACAAATTGAGATTTTTAGATAACTTGTCTGCTCTATATTCATATTTGCTTTATTTTTAAAACATTTTTCCCTTCGGTTGCTATAAAGTTCTTTCATAAAGTCCCAACTGAGTTTGGAATCAATTAGGGGATGATAAAGATATGTAATTTTCTTAGCCAAGAGGATATGGAAGGGAATTTGGAATTCTAAGACATCAGGCAAAATAGGAGGCAGATTTATAGAGAAAGAGGACCAAAAAGCTTTGGGGTATAAATGCGCTAGAGATCAGGCCAAGAAAAACCTAGATGGGACTAGGTCAGATGAGACATGAAAGGTAACTCCTTTCTAGCCTGAGCAATAGCTCCTAGGTGGTTCAGTAGATGGACGCCAGGCCTGAAATCAAGAAGACCCAAATTTGAATCTGAGTTCAGACACTAAATAGAAATGTTACCCCTATTTACCTCAGTTTCCTCATCTGTAAAGCAAGAATAATGATAACACCTTCATTCCAGGATTGTTATAAGGATCAAATGAGATAACAATTTTTAAATGCTTAGCACAATGGTACATAGTAAGTACTATATAAATGTTAGCTATTATTGTTGTTATTACATATTAGACTGTACTCTCACTTCCAGACATAGAATAGTGCTAGCTAAGGAAAAGGACTTCCATTCAGAAGCTGGTGTTGAGCCATATGACTATTCACTCCTGCTCCTGAAACTCAACTCTAGTTGGGGGAGGAAGAATAAAAGCCCTCAATCCTAGAAGAAGCTAGTCATTTAAAATGAAAAATGCTCTCTCTCTCTAGATGCCTTTTGCTGTTGAGTTGTTTTCCTTTGTCTACACCCCTTCTATATCACCCTATTCCCTTCCAAATTTTAGGGATTGGGTAAACACAATCTGAACCTTTCTCATGCCCTCAGTACAAACAATATTTGACATAGCCATAAGAAGAAGGATTATGCCCTGTCCCCACAATATATACATTAGGTTATACACACACACACACACACACACACATACACACAAAAACACATGCACATACACCATCCACACATGCACACACATACAGACAGGATGTAGACACATATTTCTATATGTGTGTATATACCCATTGAGGCATGTTTTCCTTGGGAATAAAATACATACAGCTTGTGAGAAATTAAGGCACTTTGGGAAGGTTGTATTGACTCTTTCAGACCTTAGGGTACCATTTATTCAATTACTGTTGCTGGCCCCACAAAATACTGACTCTGTTTAGTCAATTATAGTCTCAGTGTTGTAAATGTTGGGCTGAGAGTCCCCCAAAAGTGAATGCACTTTTCATAAGTCCCTAATTTAGTCTCTTAGTTTGTATACCTACATACATACATATATCCTTATTATATATATATATATATATTAGATATAGATGTAGATCTACCTCAACATAAGCAAATTTCAAAGCAAAACCAAAAATTAACCTAACATCAAAAAGTACTGTAACTTCATTTAGTCTGTACCCCTGTTTTTAATACACCAACTGATTTTTTAAGATGTTGTTATCAGTCTTTAAACTGAAAAGAACTTAGATTCTATGAAATTCTCTACCCACTTTATAACATGAATGCAATCCCTAGGTGCTTCAAGACACATGTATTCTTTATATATTGGGCTGAACTCTCACACTTCCTCCATATGGAGGAGAGAGCGCTATCTAAGGAGAGAAGTTTCCATCTGTTTGTTATGATTGTTGAAAAGGTTTTCTACAACTTCAGTCTGCCCACTGGGAGTACCAAAGGTTCTTGTTTAACTCTGATTTAACTGTCCTTCCCTTTAAAGTTCTGGTGTCCTCTTCTAAAACAAATTAATATTACCTCTAAATGCATTTGAGGGAAAAAAGAAAAAGGAGGATTGTTTACATATCTAGTACCTACCAAAGTTAATAGCCCCCTAGTAGGTACAAATTTTGGTTAAATGAACTAAACTGAATTGATTTGAATATTTTCTTCATTGGTAAAGGAAGAATTGTTAATAACCTTCACAACTAGAGCTTCCAAAATTCTCCAAAGCCAGTGACCCTGTAGAGTCAACTGAGTCAATAGTCAAGCACCATTCCTACACCCCCATTTAGTTTCTCTCTCCTCTCCAATTATACTCCCATGCACACAGGCTTACATTTGTACATAGTGGCCTGAGTGCCTCACACAACATTCCTGCCTTTGTCAAGTCCTTCTATTGAGTTCCAGTCTAAATAAGGCTGCAGAAGAATAGATAAAGAAGCAAGCACCCTTCAACTTATACGGATGCACACACATACCATGTCTCCTTATCTGGAGTGGAGATAATAAACACCAGAGTGCAGCCAAGTGAGTCTTCACTGATTGACAGTACAGAGCAGGTTGCCCAGCACCCTCTTGTAGAGAAGTAGAACATACAATTAAATGAGACTTATTATTAAACGCAAAACTCTCCGAAAATAGATGTCAAATCCCAATGAGACAAATGTAGCATTTCAGGTGGAAAATTGAACGGACCAATGGGAGTAAATAGGAGCTCTTGCTTCCACTCTAGCTTATAGAGATAGCATAAATATTGCTTGCTGCAGATGCTAAAGCAATGATGAATGTATCAAAATATTAGCATCAAAAGCCTGCTGGAATATATTTGCAATGCCATGTAAACTGCTAACAGAGTTGCTGTCCTGCTGTGACTTTATATTAATCTCTGGGTTCTGGCTGGTCACGGGGTGTCGCATGCACTATAATTAGACTTTGGAAATATGTGCAGGGAAGAGGAAATGAAGTAATTAAGGTAACCTATTAGATGTCCATCCTCATCCTTTTGAAATAAGCCAGAAATACACACCACACCGGGTTCATCAGATTGCCCTTCAAGGGGAAAAGGTGTCACACGCTGTAATTGGTAGAACCTGAAAGCAGCCACTGTGGTGCTCCTCTTTTTTTAGGAAACCTATTTTCCGCACCAAAATCAATCTGGCAAGGTTGTTATCTTTTAATGCACACCTAGAGAAGCTTAAGGGTATAGAAGAGCATTGCCCTTAACAACCTTGCCTTTGCATTGTGGGATGCTGAGCCGTGTCTTCAATACTTCATAGCCGATAGGATGTTTATGTCAATAGGAAAATACATTTTTGAAACATTAAGGGTTGGGTTCTTCCTTAAAAATATTTAAATCAATGGATGACAAACAGAAGGACTTCAAAGCAGCCTCAGTCATGCTATTTTACATGACAAACAATATTCTTTACCTTTTGGGTACCTCCCACCTAAGGATTTGCTCATCATTTCAAAGAGCTCACTTTTGAATTCCATTTCTAAGAGAAAGTGAAATGGAGCAGCAGAGATGTTGAACCAAGTTGCCTAAAGTCAAACTCATCTAAAGCAAATCCATGAGCTCTGATTTTAAGTATGTGGTTTAAGTCATTATTCTGTGCTTTCCTGTCTGTGGGAGACAAGATGGAGAGCCTCACCATTAAGGCAATTCTTTCAGTGCTTTTTATAGACTAACAAATATTACAAAATATAAAGCATGGCATGTATTTTTAAATTTTTAAAAATGCTACAATGATAGCATATTTTCTAAATTCTTAAGAGTCATGACTGATGATTTAGTGGTTGAAAAATGGTCCTCAATTTTGTACTGTTTCATAAAGCAAAGTCAGAATGAGAAACAACAGATTCCAGCTGAGATGGTGATGGGTAGACCTATTACATCATTTTTCCCATATGTCATCTCCATGGCTAGCCAAGTCACCTGTTGCTTTCTAAGATGAAGAATGTTAATTGAAACATTTTAAAAATATTCCTCCAGAGATCTATAAATCCTCCTCTGACATCTTCATCTATTTATTAATTAATCAGACTATCCAGAACATAAAGTGATTATCAAAAATGATGAAAAGTAGCACCATCAACCTTTCATACATTTTTGGAGGAATGGAAAGGTGATTCTGTTATGTTGCTCAATAGAAAATTCTCTGGCTAATTAAGCAATGGCAATTGAAAGGACAACAAAGAGATATTGCTTAATTCCATTTTTAGAGGTTAATAGTAAGAAAGAAATCTACTTTCTGTGGGAAACATTTTTTAAAGTCAGATTATTTATATGATATTTGGTATTGAGAAAGACAAACTAGTCAATGCTCTCTTATGTGCCCAAGATTCTATCTCTTTTTCCACCATAGAAAGCATGTATATTACAGAGAACCAATGAAAGTTTCAGTAAAGAAAGTATCTAAAGGGGTCTTAAAAGCTGAGGAAAAAAGAAGTAGCCAGGGAAAAATATCAAAGGCACATGTTTCTTCACCAACGAAAGAAAAAAAAATCAGAAGCAGTAGTTGAGAATCTGAACCCCTCCCATTTCAATCCCTTGCAATAACTGAAAATTCTAGAAACAGAAATTTCCTAAAAATGAACTGTCTGACAAAGCTTAGATTTAAAATAACCAAGGCAAGATTTAGTCAAAAAGCATTAATTGTTCAGGTAATAAAATACACATTTAAAAAAACTGATGCTATTTTTTTGCTTATTGCCGATATTAATAGTAACAGCTGTAACTTCCGTTATGAGACTAGTTGTTGAACTGGTTAGTTCAGCCAGCCAGATCATCAAGACAATCTGCCAATTCTGCGAATCATAGTATTGATCATGCACATCTTTCTCATTTATTCAATGAGCACTTACTGAGACCTGTTATGGGTATAGCACTTTGTCAAGTGCTGAAGGAGTGCAAGGAATCCACCACAGAATTGTGTTCTGAAAGATTTTTTTTGGCCTAAGCAGCTAGGACAAAAGGGTGGAGAGGAGGCTAGATGGATGGAATGATGAGTATGGCACATTTGAGGGACTCTGCAAGTACTGGTCTGTCTGAAGCTTAGACTGGGTGTGGGTGATTTATGGAAGATAAGATTGGATAAACAGAATGGTGACTAAGAATGAAGAGCCTTTTAATGCCAGACCAGGGAGTTTGAACTTTAACCTGTAGCCCATGAGAAGCTTTTGGAAGCTTAAACCAGCTTTTGTTTGGGACTTCCAATTACCCAGAAGATGCTAACATCCTCTGTCCTTCTCTTGTGATTGGTGAGTCCTTGGCCAGACTTCTGTTTCAAGAGGTGCCCAGGCCATGCTCACTTTACTCTTTACTTCAGACTTTTCCACTACTTCCTCAGAAGCCTTTCCCCAACATAGATATCTTCCTTCCTTTCTCTTCCCCTCTTCCAATTCCCTCTTATATGTTGTCTCTCTTCACTAGAGTGAAATTTCCTTAAGGGTAAGCAATTTCTTTTTTGTTTTTATTTGTATTCCTAGCACAGTGCCTACCACATAGTCAGTGCTTACTAAATGCTCTATCACCTGTTTCCCAAAGATATATCTGAGTGTAATAGATTCATTCAGCATTAGATTTAAAATGTATAAAGTTGATTTTTCTGGTTGTATTTAGACGAGAGTACTTAAAGTAAATTCTATCAAACAGGGAAAGGCAATGTCCACTTGCAAAATTAAGTGAATAGCTATCATTCATCTGAACATATCCCTAAAGATTTGTTGAATGAATCTATGCAGAGGTAAATGAGGAAACCAAAAGCAGATGGTCCTTGTATGCTTCATCTCTGAAATCTCTGTAATTATTTTATGTAATAGTATTTAAAAAGGAGGGGTGAAAGAAGCATGCAAGTGAAGTGCCACCATTTTGAAATATTTTCTTTGAAAAATCCACTGGTTTCCTTGCTTACATACCTGACTGCGATGAAGCATTCTAGGCTTTGGATACCTGGAGGGAGAAGGAAGCTCAGAGTTACTACAAGAGGGAAAATGAGAATAAACCAGAGAGAATTTTTAAGGGTAAAGACTGAGTAATTTTTTTTAGTCCTTCTTTTTAGGGGGTTCAAAGGGAAGGGGCAGAGAACTATGATTTCATGGTGTGGAAACTCCATCAATCCAAATTTCCATCAATGGAAAAAAATGGAGAATTATCTGGTGCACTGGGATGTCCAGTGACTTGCCCAGGATCAAACAACTTTATATGTATATATATATATATATATATATATATATATATATATATATATATATATATATACAACATATATATATAAAATCAGAGGAACGTAGGTGTTCCTAACTCCAAAGATTTTCCTGATTCTCCCTTTTCTATTGCAATAAAATCCCTGGGCGACCATAGGATCATAGAACCATAGATCCAGAGCTGCAGGGGATCTATATCATTAAGACCGAATTCATGATTTCAAAGAAAATCATGAATATGCCTGAATGGCCCAGAATTGCAGGATATAAGGAATTTTCTAAGTAGCAGGCAGAAGAGTTAAAGCATTTATTCAAGCTCCACAGTAGCAGACCCACAGACCAGTGTCCCCAATTTGATATCCTGGCAAGAACCTTCCAAAACCAATATGCCCATTTCACAATAGTGACCAGGAGGTTACAGAAAAATATTATGGCAGCATGCCAAGCCATACTGGTGCTTCCCCCCAATGCTAGAGCCCTCCAGTAAGAAGATTACCCACTGGCCTAAACCACTTGCTCAGCACTCTCCGGTCTGCAAGAGGGTCAGTCCTGCTTTCAGTAGCACCTGCTCCTACTTCTGCCGCTTCTGCTTTCTCCTGTGTCCACTATGTCTCAATCTCCAAGCTGCGTTCTCTCCTTTTATATAGTCACCAGATGTCATCCTGTTGACTAGAATGTCATCTGAGTGACCAGAACTCAGGTGCCTACCATTGACTCCAGTCTTAGCCACTCCCCCTAGGAGCCTGAGAGCTCCCCCCCAACAAAGCCTATTCAAATGGGTGAGAAAGATCTTCTCATTTACTGATTGCCTTTACAGGATCTCAAAGACCATCTTGTCCAACCTCCTCTCCCCCCACCTACCCATTTTAATGCAAGTAAGTCAACTGAGGCCCAGGGCTATTAATCAACTGGCCCAAGACAAAAGTATCAAAGGTGGGACTAAAGCCAGGTCATCGGATTCCAGTGCCACTGATTTTTTTTCCATTGTACCACACATGAGAAGGGTAAAAAAGTTCATGTGGTCTCAATACAAAATTAATTTTTATAATGTTCCAAACATTGGTTAATGCCATATAATAAAGTCAGATTGTGGAGAAGAGAGGCAAGAAAGTAATTATCCATTTTGGTTGATATCCATGTTAAGAGGCCATTCAAATATGAATATGCATTTAGCTAAATGTCAAACTAGCCCTGAATCTGGTAGCTTTTTCAGCTTCCTGAAAGTCAGTAAAGGAGTCTCTTTACTGTTTATACATTTCGAATCCTGAGTGTCAGATCTGAAGCTACGACTCCATCAAGGTTGTTGTGGGTCAATGGGCAGCAGCTAGGGATTGGCAACAATTCCATGGATCAGAGTGATAAGTGATACTTTTGTGAAGAACAAAATAAGAGGTAACTATGAAGGACATTTTGTAGAAGGAAATTAAGTTAAATACAACAGTGCCTTGATTTACAAAGCGTGCAAGCTCTTTAAAAAATGAACCACCTTTTAAAGGAATCCAGGGAGATCACGAGAACCCTGAGGCAAATGCTTATAAAATGAAAGTGACATTTTTTTCCTGCCACTGAAATCTTTTTTGTGAGTTTAGATTTTCATATTTTTGTTTTGCTGAAGGAGGGCTAAACCTGAAAAAGGAAAAAATTAAAAGATAACAATAGCTTACAATTCTATGACAAGTTTTTAAGACTTCCAATGGACTTTATACTTATTTCACTTGAAGTGAGGCAGGTGCTATTATTATTCCCATCTTTTTGTTGTTATTCACTAGGGTCTAACTCTTCATGACCCCATGGACAATGCTGTCCATGGGATTTTTCCTTGCAAAGATAATACAGTGATTTGTCATTTCCTTCTCCAATGGATTAGGGAAAACAGAGGTTAAATGACTCGCTTAAGGTCACTCAGCCAGCAAATGTCTAAGGCTGGATTTGAACTCAGGCCTTTCTGACTCCAGGCCCAAAGCTCTATTCGCTGAGCCATCTAGCTGACCCCACTTCCATCTTTTTATTTTTTTATCTTGAAGGCAGGGACTATTTTAATTCTCTTTTTTTTCTGTTTTTTATTATTTATTTAACATTTTTAGTTTTCAGCATTAATTTCCACAAGATTTTGAATTACAAATTTTCTCCCCATTTCTACCCACCTCCCCACTCCAAGATGGCATATATTCTGATTGCCCTATTCCCCAGTCAGCCCTCCTTTCTGTCACCCCACTCTCCCCCATCCCCTTTTCCCTTACTTTCTTTTAGAGCAAGATAGATTTCTATGCCCTACTGCCTGTGTATCTTATTTCCCAGTTGCATGCAAAAACAACTTTTTTTTAAACATCTGTTTTTAAAACTTTCAGTTCCAAATTCTCTCCCCTCTTCCTTCCCCATGAACGCTCCCTAAGAAGGCAAGCAATTCAACATAGGCCACACATGTATCATTATGTTAAACCCTTCCATAATACTCATGTTGTGAAAGACTAACTATATTTTGCTCCCTCCTATCCTGTCCTCCTTTATTCAATTTTCTCTCTTGACCCTGTCCTTTTTCAAAAGTTTTTGCTTTTAGTTACCTCCCTTCTATCTTGCTCCCTTTTTATCCTCTTCCTCCTTCTTTCCTGTGGGGTAAGATACCCAACTGAGTGTGTATGTTATTCCCTCCTCAAGTGAAATGGGATGAGAGCAAGATTCCCTAATTCTCTATCACCTGCCCCCTCTTCCCTTCCTACAGAACTGCTTTTTCTTGCCACTTTTATGTGAAATAATTTCCCACTTTCTAACTGTCCATTTCTCCCTCTCAATATATTCCTCTCTCATCCCTGAATTTGATTTTTTTAGATATCATTCCTTCATATTCAACTTATCTGGTGACCTCTGTCTATATATATATACACACACACACACACATACATACATATATACATACATATACATACATGTGTATATGTATGTATATATACACATACATACATACATACATATCTACATACATATACATACATGTGTGTATATATATATATGTATATTCCCTTCACCTACCCTAATACTGAAGTCTTATGAATTACACACATCATCTTTCCATGTAGACATGTAAACAAAATAGTTCAACTTTAGTAAGTCTCTTATGATTTCTCTTTCTTGTTTACCTTTTCATGCTTCTCTCAATTCTTGTGTTTGAAAGTCAAATTTTCTATTCAGCTCTGGTCTTTTCACTGAGAAAGCTTGAAAGTCCTCTATTTTATTGAAAATCCATATTTTGCCTTGGAGGATGATACTCAGTTTTGCTAGGTAGGTGATTCTTGGTTTTAAGCCTAGCTCCATTGATCTCTGGAATATCATATTCCAAGCCCTGAGATCCCTTAATGTAGAAGCTGCTAGATCTTGTGTTATCCTGATTGTGTTTCCACAATACTCAAATTGTTTCATTCTGGCTGCTTGCTGTATTTTCTCCTCAATCTGGGAGCTCTGGAATTTGGTGACAATATTCCTAGGAGTTTCCTTTTTGGGATCTTTTTCAGGAGGCAATTGGTGGATTCTTTCAAGTTCTATTTTACCCTCTGGCTCTAGAATATCAGGGCAATTTTCCTTGATAATTTCTTGAAAGATGGTATCTATGCTCTTTTTTTATTGATCATGGCTTTCAGGTAGTCCAACAATTTTTAAATTATCTCTCCTGGATCTATTTTCCAGGTCAGTGGTTTTTCCAATGAGATATTTCACATTGTCTTCCATTTTTTCATTCCTTTGGTTCTGTTTTATAATGCCTTGATTTCTCATAGTCACTAGCTTCCACTTGCTCCAATCTAATTTTTAAGGTAGTATTTTCTTCAATGGTCTTTTGGACCTCCTTTTCCATTTGGCTAATTCTGCCTTTCAAGGCATTCTTCTCCTCATTGGCTTTTTAGAGCTCTTTTGCCATTTGAGTGAGTCAATTTTTTAAGGTGTCATTTTCTTCAGTATTTTTTTGGGTCTCCTTTAGCAAGTCAGTGACTTGTTTTTCATAGTTTTCTCACATCACTCATTTCTCTTCCCAATTTTTCCTCTACTTCTTTAGCTTGCTTTTCCAGATCCTTTTTGAGCTCTTCCATGGCCTGAGACCAATTCATATTTTTCTTGAAGGCTTTTGATGTAGGCTCTTTGACTTCGTTGACTTCCTCTGGCTGTATGTTTTGGTCTTCTTTGTCACCAAAAAAAGATTCTAAAGTCTGAGCTTGAATCTGAGTCCATTTTTGCTGCCTGGCCATGTTTCAGCCAACTACTTGACCCTTGAGCTTTTCGTCAGGGTAGAACTGCTTGTAGGGTAGATAGTACTTTGTCCCATGCTTGACGGCCTGCACTACTATTTTCAGAGCTACTTCTACACAGCAAGCTCCTCCACACCTTCTCCCAGACCGCCAACCAGGATTACAGCCCAGATCCAGGCAGGGCAAAGCAGACTTTGCACTCCTGCTCTAATCTGCTACTTAATTCCTCACACCAGATGGGCCTGGGCTGGAGGCAACTGCATCTGTAGCTCTGGAAGCAGTCTCAGAACTGCACCCCCTCTACCGCCCCCAGGGTGGTGGCCCACCATGAACTCCTTTCACTCTGTCTCCGCAGTTTTTTCCACTAAACTTCTCTGTTGTCTTTGGTGTTTATTGGTTGAAAAGTCTAGTAACTGCCACAGCTCACTGATTTAAGGTGCTAGGGCCTGTTCCACCTGCCTCTCAGTCTGGTTGGTCCTGGCATGGCCCATGCTGGGCTCTGCTCTGCTCTGTTCTGCTCCACTCCCAGATCTGTGTGATAGACCCTTCCCAGGGACCATTCAGGCTGTCCTGGGCTGGAGCTCTGCTTCCCTCTGCTATTTCATGGGTTCTACAGCTCTAGAATTTGTTCAGACCCATTTTTATAGGTATTTGGAGGGACCTGGGATGGGGGGGGAGCTTAAGCAAGTCCCTGCTTTCCAGCCACCATCTTGGCTCTGCCCCTCCCCCACACCCATCTTAAAGATGAGAAAACTGAGGTTTGGAAAATTTGTGCAACTTTAAAAGAATCACATCATGTACAAGAGAGGATTCAAACCCAGATCTTCTTGACTTAACAGTATTCCAGCTATTATCCCATGCTGCCTATTGAATAAGGGTGTAAGGACTTCGAATGAGTAACTAGAGAAGGTGGTAGGTTTGACACACGGTAAAGCAAGGATGATTTAAATGGAATTTTCCAGGGTACAAGAAGATGGATTGGATTTTTCCATATAATCTCTCATCTTGTGATTTTTTTTAATGAATAATCTCCTCATTTTTCTTCATTTGATGGAAACGCTGGATACCTCTCAGCCCAAAGGGCAAAGCAGATTCATGTACTATGGACAGAAAGAGTGCCAGATTGGGAGTCATTGGGTCTGACTTCTGATTCCAACTCTATCAATTGCTCTCTGTGACCTGTGCATTTCTGGGTTTCAGTTGCCTCAAACATCAAATGGTAAAGCTGGATTAAATGATTTCAAAAGTCCCTTCCATCTATGAATCTACAATCAACAAAACTAAGTTTAAATTCAGAATTTCCTTCTCTTCCAAAATGATGTCAGCTTTTCTTCAGAGACTGAGAAGCTTAGCTGAGATAATAATATGCCAAGCAGAAATAATTGTGCATAGAAATTCTGCCGATTTTTGTAGTGCATTTACAGAGGCCCAAATTAAACAGAACAAAATGGGTAAGACTAAAGCCACAGAAAAGAAAGCTGAAGCTAGGCAAATTAAATAACTGCTTCTTCTTTCTTTGTGGTAGTGAGAGACTCAAGCGCTAAGTATCTGAAAACCCCCCACTTGATAAGCTGAGGCTTCTTTTCAGAATAATGGTCCCTCTAGAAGGTACTAGAAAGACTTCAAAGAAGTTGGAAGCAGAAGATGGATAAGAAAACTTGTTTATCAAAACCTAATCTAAAACAATCTAAACTTTCATTGTACTTTACACCAGGCTGAGAATCTTGCAAGACTCATGAGATCATGAGTACATTCTAATAAATAGCCTCATGGACTAGTTGCTCTCACAAAATGATGGGACATCTGTTTCTAGTCCCTGGGGGGCACTCATAAAGATTTTTTTTTTAAATCAGAAAACCTACGAAAAAAGAGAGAACATTTTTTTAACATAAGAAGATTCCATTTGAGGCTTTTGTCTTTATTTGGAAGAAAGGCTTGATTCTTTCTTGTGGAAACTAGTTCATTATTTTCCTAAGTAGACTCCAAAGCTCACTTGCTTATTTACGTATATATATGTGTGTGTTTGTGTGTGTATATATATATATATACATATATATTTATGTGTGTATATATATATATATACATATATATATATATATAATCTGAGAGTAGAACACTCAAATCTCAAGACATGAATATAATGCAAATAATTTTCTTAAAAGCATAGTGGGGAAGGGAAACAATAACAAAAGCCATAGTTCATGTAAGTTATTCTTGAATATCTTCTTAGGAAATATACATTTTGCACTGTAACTCATATTAAACATAAGAGGAGGGTTTTAGGAAAGCAAATATAACTCAGGTGCCAACCATTATACTCATGTTTAAAAATAAACTAGTGGAAGTATTCAATAGTATCTTCCACTGAAAGTTCAAATTTTCCAAATGAGAGGGTGCAAGATAATAAAAAAAGTTAACATCTCTCTAGCCATTTACATGGGTTCTCTCATTTGAACCTCACAACAGCATTATGAACTTGCTATTCAGCTACTCTAGATTAAGTATATTACACACAGTTATAGAATTAGTGTCAGAAGTAGGAATTTAACCTAAGACTCTCTTGATTTCAGGTCCCATGCTTTTTCCAATGTCTCCTAATTAAGAAAGTGGGATTTATGGTATTAGGGCAACCCAGTCCTACATGTACAAAGAGATCATTGGATCATGGGATTTAAAGACTGAAGGAAACCTTTAAGGTCATGCAGTTTAATGCCTCATTTTACAGACTAGAAAACTGAGGTTCTGAGGGGGGTTTATTTTGAAAATTCAGCCTCCAAATGGGCACATTGAAAGGAAGTTGCAGCCAAACAAAAAAAGTTTGAAATAATCTATATTTAATCCTTCTAGTCAAAAAGATATCTGTCATTCATTTCATGGTAGGTTTGGTTACATTTCTAGCCTCCCAGGCACAAAACCAGGACATGAAGTTATGGGTAAAGAGGCACTTTTAGTTCTAATGGAACCTCTGTTCCCGGAATCGCCAGCAGGGGGCTCTGGCTGATAGCATTGAGTATGCCGGGGTTCACAATTTCACACATGCCAGTTAAAAATTTTAAATGCAGCGAAGAGATATTATAATGTTCCCCCCAAAATGTGTTTAAATTAATTTTAATTTGCTTTTCTTGTGTGTGTATTTCTCTATGTTTGTGTGTGAATATATATGTTCTGTATGTGTCTACATATATGTATTCTCATTAGAATAGCAAATATATATGTATACATACATATATGTATATGTGCCAGTATAATTTGAAAGTCAAAGAAATTTTATTTTAAAACACTTTAAGTTATGTTTAAAATACAGAGTAATTTTGAACATTTAAGTAAATACAAAGGTTTCAAAATAATTTCCCTACATGCTTGGTAACTCAAGTAAAGCAGTATTATAATATGTCCAGTGAATCAGAAGCAAAAGGTGAAAATAACTTTGACAAAGGAAGCAGACTGCTTTAATTGACTGAGCTGGGTGACAAATTCAATTTATTAAAAGCAGCACAAAGAGCGTAAAGCTTATTATATTTTCAAAAGTTATATTCAGGTAAGTTCCCACCAGTTACCTACATCGGATATTTTTCTTTAAACAAAAAAGTGCCTTTTTTATATTTTTTAACTAGCTAAATTCTAAAGAAAGAAAAATCCCGGGCTTCCATATGAATACAACATCATTTCAGAAAGAACAGTTGGGAAAGATGACAAATAAAAAAGTAGCCAGACAAGATCAAAGTAAGCAGGAAAGGCTTAATTGACACACATGCAACTTTCCTCTGTCTCTTCGTTACAGGAGAGGATGCCTGCTTGAAGGGATATGTTTTCCCACTGGGAGAGAAATGTGCAACATGACAGGTGCAAGTGGCTAATAACTTATGGCATTTGCAGGAGAGTGGAACAATTTATTCCCTCCCAAGCCTTGAGAGATTTTATTTATAACACACAAGAAAAAGCACATCTCATAATAAAAGAAAGTCAAACTCTTTTTCCGAAGTGTTTTTTTTTTGTTGTTGACTACTTTAAATACTCTTAGTACAAGAGATTTTGTAAGTAAAACAAAAAAAATTAATGTAAGCTATACATTTCAGTCAGCACATGGAAATCAAAGCTCTAGAAAATGTGATGAGGATGGATTAAATTTATCCTGCTTTCTCTTCTTGTTAAAAATCTATGTTATATGAAAGGATTATCATGTGAGTCAGCTGTGCCTGTAGGGGGGAGGGAGTCATGAAAAAGTAGACTTGAAATACACATATACTTATACTATACTATAATTTTAGAAGTATTATGCATTTCTATTGTATCAATTCTTCTGTATATCATATATAGCATACTATAGTTTGTATGCCAGGGATTATTTCTTTGTCACAAAGAATACATGAAGTCAACAAATAACGATTTTTCTTTTCTTCCAAAGAGAATTTTTGCATAGATTTGAGCTTATCCATTCCCTTACAATAGAAAAGATGACTTTCTTAGGAGTAGGAAGAAAAGGAGTTTCTCCTCCTCTGGGTTTATACTACCAAAAAAGGAAGGAGTCTGCTGGTCATATGATGTCTGTACAGAGCAAGCACCAGTTAGTATGTGTGTGTGGACAAAGATAGAATCCTAACCTCAGGAGCAGGAAGAATGGCAAGATCCCGTGACCAAAATGCACAAACCTGGTCCCTGATTGTAGTGCTGGCATCAGCCTAAAAGAACTAAAACCATTCACAGTGTCGCAGAGTTGGAGGATGGGGACTGGAGAGAAGGAAAGGAGGGATTTATAACTAGAATCAAATTGTTACATAGAATTATACAAGCATCTTTCAGGTAGGATGGGTCTCATCCACTCAACAAGAAGTCATTTGGTTTAACTTTTTCATTTTATGAATTTGTAACCTGAAGGAATTTGTCCAAGAGTCACACAAAAAGTTAGTTTTAGAGTAAAGACTATGGCCCAGAAGTCCTTATTCCTAGTCCAATATATTTTCAACTACGCAACACTGTGAAAGGCTGTCAGGATGGTGATGGATGTAGAGTCAGGAAGACACAAGTTTGAATCCCTCTTCAGGTACTTATCACTTGTGTGAGTCACAACCTCCCTCAGCCTGTGTTTCCACATTTGTAAAATGTAGAAAGCAAAAGCATCTATCTCACATGGTAGGTAAACCTTACAGGACTTTATGAAAGTTAGCTATTATAAATTATAAAAATAACTATTCCTAGAGATCTTTCATCTTAGACTATTAGGTCATCTTTCATAAACAGAATTTAAAGTGCATTGCTAATAACACTCCAGATTTATTTGTTTTTTCCATCCTACCTCTTACTTTTCAGCAGCTTCGGAAGCATTGCCTGTTTCTATTAGTCATCACTCTGAGTCTAAATATCTAGGAGTTTCTACCAGAGTTTTCCTGAAAATTCTACTCATTTGTATGAAGTCATTCAGGAACCCAGATCATGTATACATGGATGACTGGTGCCTAATTCCCTTATCTGAAATGTCTATTTCCAGACAAGTTTCAAGTTACCATTTATTATGACACCACAGACTAGTGAGGAGGTACTAGTTCTTTCCCCTCTATTTTTGTTATGATCCCCACAATAATCAAAGGAAAAGGAAACACTCAGAGCTAAGGGGTTGTTGTTTTTGTTGTTGTTTGTCCTTCATTCTCAAAGAGGACCATGACATCAGGGAGGTGATACCACAACATGCAAGTGAATTGGATTTAAGTGAGGGCTGTGCAAAGTCACCAGCATCTCTTTCTCCTCCAGAGCCATCTGGGTCCATTGGCCAGATAGAGATCAGGACAACTGGAGATGGCCCAGGATGCAGTGGGGAACGTTGAACTTTTCAAGCTAAGGTCTTTAACAAGTCTCAGGTTGACTGAGGTAAAGTCCATTCAGTAATTAAGGCTTAATAAGAAACAAGGCAGAGAATGACCTCGTTACTTAGTCAGAATAAAAAATTACATCTGAGAGGGGAAGACCCTTAGGGATTCTGGCCAAAACAGAAACAGTGATCCCCATG
This sequence comes from Phalanger gymnotis, assembly GCA_028646595.1. Lineage (NCBI taxonomy): Eukaryota > Metazoa > Chordata > Mammalia > Diprotodontia > Phalangeridae > Phalanger > Phalanger gymnotis. Next base: position 81,464,488 of record CM053627.1, read on the forward strand.
ATAAGCAGATATCAAAGGAAGAGGAAACACCTAGAGCTAAGGGGAGGAGGGAGAAAAAGCAAAAGTCACTGGGAGGCTTCACAACCCTTCAGTATTGAAGAGAACGCTGAGTTGTTCTCCTACATGGAAGGAAGTATTTCCTCATCCTCCATCATGCTTCTTTTATTTTTTTTCTTCACATCAAGCAAACCAGACATTTCTCCTCATGACCAAAATCCATTACTACTATTTTTTTCAACACCACCTAAGAACTCGTATGCATAGATAGTGGAAGTAAGAGACTTTATATAATCAACATGCTTTAATGAGTAACTCAAAGAAAATGGCCAATCAGTAGAAACGATGTTGTTTTTTTTTTTTAAAACTCTTTAAGAAATCATAACCTGGAGTAAATAACAGAGAAGACAATAAGGGAGTTCAGGAGAAATTCCCTTTCACTGAAGGTAATTATGTGTCTAAAACATTTCCAAAGCTAGAAAGGAAACAAACCACAAACATATAAAAATTAGACAGACACTTACAGAGTACAGAGCAAAAAACCCATTACAAAGCATGACCTCTAGACAATTACAGAGATAGATTTAATTGGAAAATATCAGGGTCCTGTTCTATGGCTCATTTTAACTGAAACTGATAATAAAATTGAAAATATAAACGTAACTCCCAGGCCACAGCTTCTGGTACACTCATACACTGACAATTAGTGAATTAAAAATTGGACCTAAAACAAGTTAAGTCTAACTACTAGCTTCATAGTTAATCATTTTTTTCTGAAGTTTATGGAAAGATAAAGGAAAAAAGAAAATATAAATGAGGGGTAAAATCTGTAGTTCTTCACCTCAAAGCAGTTTGATAAAAAAAAAAAAAAGCTTTTGTGGGGAGAGTGTGTAAGATAAATTTTCTCAGCGCAGAATTCTGAGACCATCACTCTTCTTGGTACTGAGACCATAAAAAATGAAACCACCAAATACCTTTTTAAAAATATGTAAAGTAAATTGCACAACCTGAAAGACATATTAGGAACTAAGACATCTCAACAAATGGACTATCACTGACCATATATGTTGACAAGGCAGGAAATGATGCTTTCTTTGTGTTCAATGTAGCTGAAGACCTGACAATTTTATGCAAGTGTAATTTGTTAATTGAAGTTTTAGAAAGGGGGAGGGGGAAGGGAACATTGTTGTTTCTGATTGATGACTGAAGATTCCCTTTTAATTACAAGCCAGGTACTGAAAATTCAATGGATGAGAAGCATTAATTTAAAGGTAAGCAATAATTGGTGACCCATTGGAGCTATATTGGCAAAACCACAACGAAGAGGCATGGGGCCATACACTTTGCTTAGTCCAGGTTTTCCCAAACTGTGGGAGGCCCCTTCTTCCACAAGAGGAAGAATAGAAGATTGTCTTGGAGTTCAGAGACAACAAGAAGCAACAGTCAAAGTTATTAAACATTTTCAAGTTCAAGTCTCACAGAAATATATCTACTTATTTTTAAACAAAAACAACATTCAAATCTAAGTCCACAAAAGCAAGACCAACACAGCAAATTTGCTGTGTTGCAAATGATTTGATTGTAAAAAGTAAATGATTTGCTCATAAGATCATGAATCATATATTTAGACCTGAAAGGGATTTTAGAGACCATCAGGTCTATTATTCTCACTATGCAGATGAAGAAACTAAGGCTGAGAAAAGCCAAGGGTCACACAGCTGGTAAATGTCAGAGAAGAAATCTGAATCCAGGTTTTCCTCATTTCAAGATCCTGCCACTGTAGTGCATAGTTGCCTCTAAATAATACTCACTGCTATTATTTAACAAGCTATGAACAAGCTCTTTGCAAAATTGTCTGACAATATGGAAGCAGAAACATGGGATCACTCCTATGTTATTGTGAAACAGATTGGTTTTCTTTTTTCTAAAATATTTTGAATGGTATTAGAGCTTAAAAAAAAGAAATTCCATATTTTTAGTTACAATAATATAGAGCAAATTTATATTATAGCTGACTTTTAAACTTGTATACTCAGTGGACATTTTACTAAAACCCTTGTGTCTTAAATAAATCATTACAAGACTATCAGATTTATATTGTGATCCAGAAACATAAATTGAAAGTATTTATGGAAAAGAACTGTGAATTTTAAATTTATATTTGTTTTCCAATAAAAAACACCAACCTTGCAAATGAAATAACTAATGTATAAAAATAATTCTCATTTTATCATAAAGACCTATGTATTGCTAAATATAAATAATGGAAAATTATTTTTCATGGACAATTATGATACATTTGATACAACTCCTTCTGAGCCAGAACAGTTAATAGATATGTCTTTAAATTGTATGTTGCGTTTGAAACTGAACATCCTATTGTGCTTTGGCTACCATTAATAACCTTTTCCTTGTTTGAAATTAGGCTCATTGCAGCCATTTTAAAATATTTACCTTGATTAATGGTTTTAAAAAGAGAATTATAAATACAATATTATCAATTACATGACTGAGGGATTTTGGGCTGAAAAACAAGACCCCTCATATGTATATTATTATTAATCATAAGTTAGAAGTATTATATTACAAATGATTTATTAATGAATATCAATTTGGGATATATTTCATTATGTTTTGAAAGTTTTGCTATAAGATGTAATAAATTTTAAGTTCTGTTGAATCAAATATTAGCTAAGAGAATTACTTATACAAATTGTTTTATGAAAAGTATGTGGGTCTGATAAATTTTGGTGAAAAAAGTGGGTCTCTACATAAAGTTTAGAAACCCTTGGTTGTACCATTTTATGATAAATTGCCTTTTGTTCCCTTTTTTGTGTACTCCTCTAGGCAAGGTTCACACCTAGAGAAAAGTGGTCCCAAAGAAAGAAGATTCAGGCATTTTCTCCCACTCTCTAGATCCTTATTTCTCACCTAGACATCCAGAGAATATTTCTTAAATGGATCTTAGTTGTGTGGTTTATGTCTAGGTCTTTTCAGTATGGATCTCGAAAAGTTACTGTAATGGTAGTGGATATAGGTCCAGAGCAACTATTTATTTCTGCTTCTACAAAAGAAATACTTGGTTCTTTCCCCTTCTCAACTCTGTTTTCTTCTGTATATTTTTAATGCTTTATTTATTCTCTCTTCTTTTTTTCCCCAAATGACTATGTAATAATTTACCCCCATGCCCAAAAAGAAGCCCTTCCTCGTGGGCCTAGTTTCTCCCACAATAGCATATACCAGCATCAGGTATACAAATTGACTCCTCCTAAATAGGTCATCAAAAATGAAGAAAAATAGCAAGAAGAATGATTTACAGAATCATACTGTACATACAATGTACAGAATATGTACATTGTATGCACATTGTATATATATACAATATATATTATAATATATAATATAATATATAATGTAATAAGATATATTATATAATATATAATAATATATTATATATAATATATGTTTAATATATAATAAATATATATTATATATAATTATATATAATATAATATATACAATATATATATAGTACATATATACAATATATATAGTACATATATACAATATATATACAAAAATACAATATTCTGTACAATATACAATATATGAATAGTTCTGTAATGATTTACAAAATGACCTGAGTTCAAATGCAGCCTCAGACACTTGACACACTTACCAGCTGTGTGACCTTGGGCAAGTCTCTTAACCCCAATTGCCCTGCTTTCCCCCCTGCAAAAAGAAAGAAAAGAACTCTGAAAGACTTAACAACTCTGATCCATGCGATGATCAATTAGACTGAATGAGACAGATATTTTCAGACACAGCCAATGTAGGGATTTTTTTTTTACTATGTTCATCTGTCACAGACTTTTTTGAGGGTGGGGGTGGCAAGAAAAATTACAAAGAGAAGAGGTGCAAAGTGATAGTGATGTTTGAAAAAAAGGAAGAAAAAGAAGAAAAAAGACCCAGTGACTTTTTTTTTTAATATACAAAGGAGAGTAGAAGGAAGTTCAGAGGGGGACAGAAAGGCAGGATAATTTTGGAACTGCCATTCTAAATTTGTTATGTGCTATTAAAAAGTTGTGTAAAATAAAGATACATGGTTTCATTTGTGATGTTTTCTTTCTACATGTATTTATATGTGAGAATACAAATTTTTTATGTTTTATTAAATACAAGAGAAAATGTAAAAATAAGTATATCTGTAAAATTATAAACATTTATAGTCCAATATATCCTTTAAGGCACAACAATTCCATGTTTTAATCTGGGCACCCCCAGTCACTTACCAATAGTTTGGAGTCATATTGTAGGGACTTTGAAAACTCAAAGTACCTTACTTTTGCATAATGGGCAGTCACTAAGGTTTTTTAGGTAAAGAAATGATCAGGGTGATGCATTAGGAAAATTACTGGGGAAAAGTGGGTTAGACTGAGAAAGAGAAGGGAGATAGGGAGTTCATAATCACAGACTCACAAAATCATAGAGTTAGAAGTGATCTCAGAAGCCATCTAGGCCAACCCATATATAAATGGAATCTCCAGTATAGAATATCCAACTAATGGTTGCCCAGATTCCTCTTGAAGACCAACGAGGAGAGGGAACTTCAAATTAACACTAAGATTTTACACCCATGTGTACTGGGAGGATGGTGGCACCATTATGAGAAAATTAAGAATTAAGGATTGGGAAATATTCGGATGGTAAAGTGATGAGTTTGTTGGCACAAAGGCTTTGACCTCATGTATAACACTCAAATCACAAATCATGAGTACTTTCTACTTTCTCCGAATTCCTTTAAAATACACTTTTAAATAGGAGAAAAACTTGGCGAAGTTGCATGTTGAATGTGACAACCTTCAGTGCATTTGGATCTTTCTAAGAAATGTTTCCTAATTTACACTTAGACTTTCTGTGTGTTAAGAAAAACAATTTGCATGTCATCAACAGATACATGATAATTCCAAGCTGTGTTAGAATCCCATTATGAACATAAACATTTGCTGTGCCAAATTTTATCCCTAAGTATCTAAAGTACAGTAGCTTACTCAATGATGCTGAATCTATAATGTCAACTCTGTCAAGCTGTAGGAAGAAATAGAGCTTTCATTAAAAGACAGGAAAAGAAATGGAAAACAAATTTTGAAGGGGATTGCTAAAGGAGAAAATCATGGAAAACACTGCACAAGAAAGCCTTGCTCACATAAAAGGTAAATTTTTTAAATGGTCTGAAGATGTGTGACTTGAAAAATCAGGACATATATTAGAATAAGAGAGAGAAAGAAAGAGAGAGAGAAAGAGAGAGAGAGAGAGAGAGAGAGAGAGAGAGAGAGAGAGAGAGAGAGAGAGGTGCAAGGCAGACAAGTGTAAGTAGCATTTAAATATCTCTCTTAAATTAAAAACTCTAAGGCATTAGCATGTTTTTCTGACTTTTCAATGAAGGTTTTGTTTATCAATTTACATATGTATGCCTTGTTTCTGAGAGAACATGAGAGAAAGCTACTGAAACTGACTTGGCTGAAAAAAAACCTGCACCCCCTAGAACCTACCTCTCCCTGTTTCCTCTCAACTCAACTGTATTTTCTGAGAGTCACTATCCATCCCTAACCCATCCCCAAGTTGGTCATAGTGACAAACTACCAGCCCACTCTGGAGGTGAGGTCATTAGAACCAAGCCTATCACTGTAAAAACAGTGGCAGGGCAGGATACTATAGCATGTCCTGGCCAAACATTCATTTCCTTGCCTTCTCTCTATTTTTTCTCTCTCTTCTTGATCTTTTTTCCCTTCTTTTCTCTCTTCACCATCTTTTTTCTTGTACTTCTCTTTTAAATGTTTAAAAAATGGTTTCTATTCCTGTCTTGTCTTCTCTTCTTTTGTTCCTTTCTACTTCTTTTTCTTCCTCTCTCTACTTTCTCTACTCTCTGCTGTATCACCTTTTTCCCTGTCTCACTATCTTCTTTTCCTCTTAAGTTTACTTTCCTTTTCTCTTCCTTCTTTTCCTTTCAAAGTTGTTTTTGTTCAATCATTGCAGCCATATCTGACTTTTTGTGACCCTATTTGGGGTTTTCTTGGCAAAGATACCAGAGTGGTTTGACATTTCCTTCTCCACCTCATTTTATAGATGAGGAAACTGAGGCAAACAAGGTTCAAGGTAAGCACCTAAGGTGGGATTTGAATTCAGTCTTCCTGACTACAGACCTGGCGCTCCATCCACAGTGCCACCTAGTTGCCCTCTTTCCTTTCAATATGTCACCCACTATTTCTCTTCCCTTTCACTGCTTAACTTTCAGAAAGTGTTGTATATGTTCTCTGACTCTACTTTCTTGTCACTTATTTTTATCCCAATTTTACAGATGAGGAAATGGAAATTAAGTAGCTTGCCCAGAAGCTAATAAGTGTCTAAGGCTGAATCTGAACCCAGGTCCTCCTGACTCCAACTCCAGTGCTCCACTATGCAGACTAGCTACCTTATAATATCATCCTAGTTGCTATCTCTTCCTTCATTCTATCATTTCTCCAATACATCTTTTTAAGGAGTTTCAAATATAATCTTCCTAATAAACAAGTCTGAATATATGACTCCCTTACCCAAAAATCTTCAATGATTCTCTATTGCCTATCAGCTAAAATGCAGACTCCTTAGCTTGTCATATGAGACTTTCCATAATCTAGCTCCTAGTTATCTTTCCAGAATGATTTCATACAGTTCTTCAATGTAGTCTGAATTCTGACTAAACTGGACTACAAATGTTAAAACACCAGTCTTAAAATTCTATCCACTCTGTCCTACCTCAGCACAATCACAATATCTCCTCATTCTAGGAATGAACTCCTTCCTTATCTCTGCCTGTCAAATTTACTTCTTCTAGCCTTAGCCCAAAGGTCACCTTTTCTATATAGAAAGTATTAGTTCCTTCTTCATATTTTCATCATTTTGTTTGGATCTTTTCTTTGGCCCATCACACGCTACCTAGCATTGTATTTATCTGCATATTGGTGTTTTCCATCTTCCATCTTTAACTCCTTGAGGGCAGGAAATGTGTTACTTTTCATCATTGTATCTATTATATAGATGGAACTTTAATGAAATATGTTGAACTAAATTGAATTCTGCCTTAGGTCAGTGAGAATAGGAGTTTAAGAGCTTTAAGAAAAGCCCATGGCCTTCAGCATCTAAAGTCTTCTCCATCTCTTGGGGTACAAATTTCATCACACTTCCCAAAGACAATTTGAAACCAAATAAAACATACCTATTCTGCCTGACCTTTGGCAGAGTTATTGAAATAGTTATAGTCACGCACATATTTCTCAGAGACCCATACCTCTCCCTACTCATTTAATCCTGATCTATTTTCTATCACATATTAGCCATCTGTAACCTTAATCACATCCTAACCAATTCTCTCAAATTTTCTAATCTTAATATTACATACTATTTTTTTCTATAGCAACATTTTGCAAATACAACTCTCAGTCAAATGTTGTTTCCAGAGGGTCAGGAGAGATGAAAAAAGGAATTCCTGGACAAGCCTTGGGGTGGAGAAAGATAAAAAATAAATTAGGGAAACAGGTCTAAGAGGAGGAAAAATGAGGTGGGGGAGGGGGCGGAAAAGTGGCACAGAGTATTTTTGATAGAGATGGCAACTGGAGTTTCTAAATTCTGCCCACCCTGCTTCCTGTTTGCCAACTGGAATTTTCAAGGCACAAATCACTGACAAAGATAGCTGAATAGATGCATAGGAAAAAAACTCATGGCAGCAGTTAACAAACAAATCTATTATATACATTCACAGAAGTCTGATTGGTTAAGGCCACAGAAATCCCAGAAGAAAAATGCTAAGCCATTCTCTGTGCTGCAATTATGTGCCCTTGGATAAGTATTTTCATAGGAAAGTGACTGTGGAATCAAAAAGAGTAATGTCTGAGGTTATAGGGAGGGGGCAATGAAGGCGGGCAATGACTCAGTTATGATTCAGGATTTCATATTCCTAGCTCTCCTGGGTTCTATATAATATTCCTCACTTTTGGGGCTAAAGTAGTACTTTTTATTTTCTCATTATTGCTGTTTGACAAGGTTGAAAGCACCATGTGTACTTTTGAATTGGATAATGTACAAAGAAAGTGTGTGTAATATTCCTGCTGAAAAGAATCCTAAATGAGGATTTGGAGCTACAGAATATGAGAAAATGTCTTGATAGGTGCATAATTCAAAACCTTCGAATGAAAGAACTAGGCATTCACTAAATCAGTACCCATGTGAATATGTGTCTGCTGGAGAAAACAGGTGCAACTTCAGAAAGTTGGCTTATTAAAAAAGACAGTGTGGTTATCCCTCTTCAAACTTTCAGTTCTCCTGGCTCCTTTTGTTGCCATAAAATTATATTCATTAACTAAATCCCCTGGGAATGCTACAACAGCAGAGCAGTAGTCAGAAGCAATGCTACAGAATAAGACTAAAATTGATTTAACCATTTGCACAAATCCAAGGAAAACTTCAAAAAGTTCAAATATTTACTAACAACTTTAGCTTGAAACTTCTTCCAGTAAAATCTCTTTTGCCCTTGTATTGTCCTTGTATTCAAATAAATAAATATATTTATCACTACTTGATATCTTTCCATTTTTTAAAAAAGATTATAATACAATAAATACCTATCAGGCCAAAACAAAAAAAAATGCCTGCAACTTAATGCCATAATTAAATTTCACTAAAAAGAAAAGTTAGGAGGAAGAGAATTAAGATGGTAGAGTAGAAGAAGCTTCACAATCAAGCTCTCCCAACATTCTCCTCCAAGCAACTTTAAAATAAAGTCTCAAATCAAGTTCTTGAGCAGCAAAGCCAACAAAAGGTTGGAGTGAGACCGTTTTCCAGCCAAAGACAACTTAAGAGGGCAGAAAGAGAGGTCTGTGACAGTGGAGTGGAAGCTAATGCACATGGCAGCAATGCTAGCTATAGGCCTTGGAGGCAGCAGGAACATCAACAGCTGCAAAGTCTCAGTCCAGAGAGCATAAGGGGATTGGACAACTAGTCAGAAAGAGATTACAGGGAGCTCTGGTTGTAGCAGCATGCTCAAAAATGGGTACCATTTGGAAACTCTACTGCCCATACCCATTTCTGGGGAACATTTCCAGGGTAGAGAAGAGGTCTCATAGTCACAAGAGGTCAGGGGGGCACTGAGAAGCAATAGCACTTTTGACTACAACAGGTCAGGGGCTCTTACTGTGGAAGGACAAGAGTACAGATCAGGAGAGCAATGACCACACATCTTTCTGGATCACACTACCTTAGAAGCACTGAAGTCTTGCAAACCCCCAGAACTTGTTCTGCAACAAAAGCCTAAAGTTGGTACAATGCTATACCCCACCTCCACAGGTAAGCAGAGCCTATCTTTAACATAAAGTTCAAAATCAAGAAATAGACTGGAAAAATGAGCAAACAACAATAAAAAAGAACTTGACTATAAAAATTTATGGTGGTAACAGGGAAGATCAAGACACAAACTCAGAAGACAACAACATGAAAACAACTCTACACAAAACTTTTTAAAAATGCAGATTGAACAGAAGCCCAACAAGATTTCCTGCAAGAGCTAAAGAAAGGGCAAAAAAAAAGTAGTTTCAAGAAATCAGTAAAGAATGGTAGAGGAAAAGCTGGGAAAAGAAATTAAAGCAATGAAAGAAATTTATGAAGGAAAAATAAATAATCACAAAAAATACTGAAGAAAGTAACACCTTAAAAAATTGAATTGGCCAAATGGTAAAAGAAGTACAAAACTTCACTGCTGACGATAACTCCTTAAAAATTAGAATTGGGCAAGAGGAAGCTACTCCAGGAGACATCAAAAAATGATAAAACAAAGTCAAAAGATTGAAAAAAACCAGAAGAAAATATGAAATATCTCATTGGAAAAACAATTGACCTGGAAAATAGATCAAGGAGAGATAACGTAAGAATTATTGGACTGCCTGAAAGCCATGAATTAGAAAAGACTTTAGACACCATATTTCAAGAAAGTATAAAGAAAAATTGCCCTGATATCTTTGAACCAGAGGGTAAAATAGAAATTGGAAAAAAATCCACCAATCACCTCTTAAAAGAGATCCCAAAATGAAAACTCCCAGGAATATTATAGACAAATTCCAGAGCTCCCAGGTCAAAAAGAAACTATTACAAACAGCCAGAGGGAAAAATCTGCTCAAAGACCATGGAGCCACAGTCAGGGTCTCACAAGATTTAGAAGCTACCATAATAAAGGAGGGGAGGGATTGGAATATGATCTACCCAACAAATCTGAGTAATAATCCTTCGGGGGAAAAATAGACATTTAATGAAATAGAAAACTCTCAAGCATTCCTGATGAAAAGACCAGAGCTGAATAGAAAATTTAGCTTTCAAATATAAGACTCCAGAGAAGCATTAAAAAAGTAAACATAAAAGAAAAAAAAAACATGTGGGACTCAATAAGGTTAAACCATTTACATTCTGATATGGGAAGATGACACATGTAACTCCTAAGAACTTTATCTTTACTGAGGCAGTTAGGAGTCTACATAGAGAGAGGGCATGGGTGAGTTGATTATGTTGGGATGTTTTTGTTTTATTTTGTTTTTAATGTAGGTGAGCAATAAAAAGGAATGCCCTGGAACAAGGGGGAAGGGAGAAAAAGATTGGGGGAAATTATCTCACATTAAAGAGGCATTCAAAGAAGAGCTTTTACAGTAGAGGAGAAAACAGGAGGTGGGGATGGGAACAGTGTTTAAACCTCACTCTTATCTGAATTGGTTTAAAGAGGGAAGAATTCATATACACACTCAATTATGTATATAAATCCTTCTTACCCAACTAGAAAATAGGAGGAGATGAGGAAGAGAGAATGGGGGGAGGATGATATGAGGGAAGGCAAATTAAGGGAGGCAATAGTCAAAAGCAAGACAGAATGTTGAGAGTAAAAAGAGAGAAAAATAAATGGAAGAAAATAGGATTGAGCAAAATGCATATTAAGTAATCATAACTGTGAATGTGAATGGGATGAACTCATAGCAGAATAGATTAGAAAACAGAATCCAATATGTTCTTTATAAGAAACACACCTGAAACATAAATGCACACAGAGACTTAAAATAAGGAAGGAGTTGGAGTAGAATTTGTTAAAGTGAAGAAGGCAGTCAGGGGCAGCGATCATGAACTCAGACAAAGCAAAAATAGACCTAATTAAAAAAGATGTTCAAGGAAACAGCATTTTGCTAAAAAAAAAAAAAAAGCTTCAAAGACAATTAATTAATGTCAATACTAAATACATCCTCACCAAGTGGCATAATATCCAAACTTTTAAAGGGAAATTTAAATGAGTTACAGAGAAGAAATACTGGTGGGGAACCTCAACTTTCCCGTCTCATAGCTAAATAACTGTAATCATAAAATGAATAAGAAAGAAGTTAAGGAGATGAATAGAATTTTAGAAAAGTCAGATGTGAGAGACCTCTAGAGAAAATTGAATTAGGATAGAAAAGAATATATCTTTTTCTCAGCTGTATATACTGCCTTTACAAACTTGACAAAGTATTAGGTCATAATTAACTTTATTAGTTAGGTTATATATTAGGGCATAACAACGTCATATAACCTCACAGCAAAATGCAGAAAAGCAGAAATATTAAATGTACATTTTTCAAGATCGTAATGCAATGAAAATTACATTCATTAAAGGTCTATGGAAGCATAGATGAAAATAATTGGAAACTAAATAATATATTCCTAAGGAATGAGTGGTCCAAAGAACAAATCAAGAAACAATAATTTCATTAAAGAGAATGACAGCAGTGAAACAGCATACCAAACTTTATGGGAAGCAGCTAAAGTAATGCTTAAAAGAAAATTTAAATCTCTAAATGTGTACATTAATTTTTTTAAAAAAAATGAAGTAAAGAACAGATCGATTAATTGAATATTCAACTAAAAAATAGGAAAATGATTAATTAAAAATACCAAAATCAGCCACCAAAATGGAAATCTTGAAAATCAAAGATAAAAATAACAAAATTAAAATCAAAACCCACTAAATTAATAAATACAACTTACAGCTGGTTTTAATGGGAAGAAAACAATAAAAATAGATAAACCATTCATTAATTTGATTTTTCTAAAAGAAAAAAAAAAAGAAAAACAAATGACCAGTATCAAAAATGAAAAGGGTGTATACTCAACCAACAAAAATGTAATTGAAATTATTAGGAGCTATTTTAACCAATTATATGCCAGTAAATTGACAATCTAAGAGAAGTAGATGAATATCTACAAAAATATAAATTTCCCAGATTAACAGAATAGGAAATAGAATACTGAAATATCTCTATTTTCGAAGAAAAAATTGAACAAACCTTAAATGCATTACCTAAGACAAAATCCCCAGAACCAGATGGATTTACAAGTGAATTCTATAAAATCTTTAAGGAATAATTCATTTCCATACTATATAAACTATTTGAAAATGTAGATAAGGAGGCCTACCAAATTCCTTTTATGACATGAATATTTTTTGGATACCTAAACCAGAAAAAGAAAACAATAGGCCAATTTCCCTAATAAATATTGATGAAAATTTTAAAATAAAATGCTAGCAAGGAGACTAGAACAATATTTCACAAAGATCATACACTCTGACCAAGCAAGATTATACTACTAACGCAAGACTAGTTCAATATTAGGAAAACTATAGGCATAATTGACCAAATCAATAACGAAAAATACAAAATCATGTGGTTATATTAATAAGTGTAGAAGAAGCTTTTGAAAAGAAAGTACAACACTCATTCCTATTAAAAAACATTTGGAAACAAAAGCAAAAAATGGAGTCTTACTTAAAATTATAAGTAATATCTACTTAAAACCAAGCACAAACATTATCTGTAATGCGAATGCACTGGAAGTCTTCCCAGTAAGGTTAAAGGTAAAGCAAAGACGTCCATTAGCACTGTTATTATTCAATATTGTATTAGAAATCCTAGCTATAACATTAAGACAAGAAAAAAAATTGAAACAATAAGAATAGGCAACAAGGAAACAAAACTATCACTCTTTATAGATGATATGATAGCATACTTAGAGAACCCTAGAGCACCAACTAAAAAATTAACTGAAATGATTAACAACTTTAATAAAGTTACAGTATATAAAATAATCTGTAGGAATAGATAGAAAGAGAAATTTCATTCAAAATAATTGCAGACAATATAAAATACTCAGCATTCTACCTGCCAAGACAAACCTAGAACTAAGTGAACACAATAACAAAACACTTTTCTCACAAATAAAGGCAAATATAAACAACTGGAGAAATATTAATTGCTCATAGGTAGGCCAAGCTAATATAATAAAAAATGATAATTCTACCTAAATTCATTTTTTTATTCAGGGCCAAACCAATCAGACTACCAAAGAATTATTTTCTATAGTTATAAAAATAATTTAAAATTTTATATGGAAGAGCAAAAGGTCAAAGACTATCAAGAGAATCAATGAAAACATGCAAAGAAAAGTAGTCTAGTCTCAGTATTTAAAAAAGTAAATAGGGAAAAAAGACTAATAATTCTAATGTAGTGATTTTCATAGGAATCTTGTATTTTTGCCTAGATCAGGTTCTTATATCAGTTACTATTTCTAGGTTTCTTTTTCCCCATAGAGCTTTTTCATGCACACAGACACACACAAGGCCTTAACAATACCAAAAGATTTGTTCTTAATTTTCTTCTAGTGAAGGCAAAAACATTGTAACAAGAGAAAGAAGGAAAGAGGGGAAAAGGGGGGGAGGGAAGGGGGAGAAGGTGAAAGGAGCAGGAGAAGGAAAGTAGGGAAGGTAGGGAAGAAGGGAAAAGAGAAGGAAAAGGGAAAGAAATAAAGGAGAAAGGGAAGGAGGGAGAAAAAAGAGGTAGGAAAGGAGGGAGGAAGAAAGGAAGGGAGAGAGGAAAGGAGGGAAAGAGGGAGGGAGGAAGCAATAAAGGAGGAAGGGAGAGAGAAG
>CM053627.1:81478604-81529024 GCA_028646595.1 Phalanger gymnotis
GGAAGGAAGGAAGGAAGGAAGGAAGGAAGGAAGGAAGGAAGGAAGGAAGGAAGGAAGGAAGGAAGGAGGAAAGGGAGGGAGGGAGGAAGAGAGTGAGGGATGAAGGAAGGAAAGAAGGAAAGGGTGTTTTAATTGCTACTTTCTTACTTCATAAAATATTTAGTAAATGTTTCGTGATACGGAACTACTTCTTGAAAGAAGGAATCTGGATCTGCCAGCTGAGATAACCTGAGAAGGGAAGAAACATATGATTCTGGGGGACTCCCTTTTTTCCTGCAGAAATCTTTGTGGAACATAGCCCTACTTTCCCTAACCTTGTCCCTGGAGGCCTGTCCCAGGGTAGAACTTCTATTTAAATTAACCTGCCAACTTCAATCTACTCAGTTCTATTGCCTGTCGGTACACGGCCTGAAGAAGTTCCGGATCTTAGGTCCAGGAAGTTCCAGCCAGATTTCAAACCCTCCTGAAATATATGTCATTGGTCTGCTCACAGGCTGCTAAGGGAGAAGGGGAGGAGGAGAGCAGGGTAAAGAGCTTTTTCTTCTTCACCGTCTCTTCAGTAAAACAAAAACAACAACAAAACAAAGAGTCTCCAAGGGAGATTAAAAAAAGAAAAGAGAAAGGGGCTTGGGAGAGTTAGGCCACTTATTCAGCTCTAAATTTGTTTCTATGGGAACAAGTGCTCCTTTATGGAACAAGAGTGAGTCCCCACTCTGCCTACCTCCTGATAGCTCCCTCCCCCCCTTCCCCAGTATACTAGTACCACTGTCTCCAACATAACATTGTATTTGTGTGGTCAGCTTTGCTTAGTTTTCTGGCAGTCTCCCTGGCCCGTCTGTCTTCAGCAAGGAGTCCCATTGCCACCAAAGCAAAAAGGAAACAAAACTGCCCAGCATCTTGCCAGACTTAGCTCACCAAGCACAAAAGTATCCAGGCAACTGGAAGCCGGTGTTTTGCCCCAAAGTCCTCTCCTTTTATTACCTCATTTTTTTGTCCCTTCCTTCAAGGTCTTTATTATTATTATTATTATTTCTTAGGTTTGCTCTTTCATAACATAATAACATAATCTTGTATAAGTTCATACTTAAAATTAAATGGTTACTTGCATGATAAAGATTCTATAAACTAAAATGTAAGGGGGAAAAAGTAAGCTAAATGGTGAATAAAAGATCAAGGATGAATGAAATATGTGTAACCAGCATTCCAAAGTACATTCATATGGCTTTAAACAGATGACCACCATAAATATAACTATTTAAACATTAATTTGCTATTCTTTAGGCTGCAATTCCTGAGTGAATGGAGACTTAGATTAAGAAATGTAGTTCCAGCCTTCGATATGTCATTTGCTAGATGTGTATCTCTGTACATCTCTGGGCTTCAATTTCCTATGAGAATTGGATATAATGATTTTAAACATTCTTCCCACCATCTGTGAAAATGTTAGAATGAAAGACGGTGTTCTGGTCAAGGTGATTTGCTTACTCAAATAATCATAAATCATTTGTTAAGTGCCTTCTATGCCAAACATTTGGCTAGGTGCTGGGGATATGAAGACAAAAATGAAACAGGCCCTGATCTCAAGGAGCTTACCTTCTATTGGGAAAGATAACCTGGTACAAAATAAATGCCAGTGTAGTACCTTGACTATGGGCATATTCACTCAACTCAAATATACATTGGCAAATTGGTCCTTATTGTGCAGGAGATGGAGAAGAAGGGGAAACTAATATTATTCTCAGGAATCTAAAGATAACCCTAAGGCAGGAGTGGGGAACCAGAGGCCTCAAGGTCACATGTGGCCCTCTACTCCTGTGGCCTTTTGACTGAATACAAACTTCACAGTACAAATCCCCTTAAAAAGATTTATTCTGTAAAACTTGGACTCAATCAGAAGGCTATACCCAAGGACCTAGAAGGTCACATGTGACCTCAAGGCCTCAGGTTCTTCACCCCTGCTAAGGAGTTGGAATTCCATTAATATTATTCACAAGCCCCCACCAATGTGCTTCCCACTAAAATTAGCTAGATTCCAATTCTTTTTTTAGAAAAGCGTATTTACTAAAATGGTATAAGAAAAAAAGATATTTTCTAAGACAGTATGGTAATGATGATAAATCATAAAAGAAAAAAATGCCCTCAAGAGTGTAGGCTATAGTATCCACACTGTTTAATGGAAAGACTGAACTAAATCTCAGACAATGGTGGTGAAACACACATATAGTATACATATATGTCAAAAGAATGACTCACAACTCCTAGTTGCTGAAAGTCCCCTCTTGAGTCTATGGCTGGCATTGTACATTGATTCAAAGGACTAAACTCCTTGAAGCTATTTCCTACATTGGTTGACTATCTTTCTGCATCTATGTTTGTCTGTGTTTTTCTTCAATGTGACTTTGGTGTATCATTCTTCTACTAGCTGGATGTATTGTTTCCTACTGGTTTAGTTTCTCCAAAACTATAGCCAGTGGGGGATGAGTGGGAGAGAAAGAGGAGAAAAGAGAGATAAAAAAATAACCTTTTTTCTACCCTACCCACAAGTCATTCTTTTCAGGGTCTTGGATACAACTTGAAAATATCGAAGATAAAATAGATTGAAAATAAAAACCAATATGGTTCTTAGTCAGCCTTCTATAGAAAAGAGAAAAATAATTTTTCTGTCTATTATTACACAGACATTTCTCTACTGGTTTCTTTATGTAGCCTCAAACTTGACTGGATTTTAATTTATCTAAATTAATTCTCAGCTAAGGACATAATTCAATTAGCAATAGTTTCATCAGCACATATAACAGATGCTTATTAACTCTTGTTTCTTCAAATGCATCGAATATTTTTTTTATTATTTAATGGTAGCCATTTTGCTATACAGCAGGGATTGTCATTAGATTTGTTGGTTAGCCAATCATAGCACTCCTTTTTTGTCTCAATTAAAGAGGAGTCAGAACCCAGTAAAAGGATGATAAGGCATTGATAACCTTGTTTATACATTTTTAAAAGCTTAATGGTAACTGATTGGCTGGGGGAGGTCCTTCCCTTATACTGGGTAGTGTAGGGAGGAAGGGTACCAGTATGTGGGGAGTGGGAATGGAAATCTGCTGTTTTACATAGTAGATGTTGCTTGAGCTAAGCTTTGAAAGAACCTAGAGATCCCGTGAGGAAGGAGTGCTTTCCATGCATGGGGGAGGGCCAGAGTGGAGTCACAGAGATAGGAGAAATGGAGTGGTACATCACAGGAACCCAAGAGGACCAGTTTGGCTGGATCATAGCATATGGGAAAGATAGCAATACAGCACAATACTGGAAAAGATGGATTGAGGTAAGGTGGTAAAGAGCTTGAAAAGCCAAACAGAGAAGTTTATATTTTATCCTAGGGGCAATAAGGAGCCACTGTCCCAATGAGTGGTTCAGTGGGTTGAGTGAGAGTTGAGGTCAGATAAGAAATAGAAATCTGACTGCATGTTTTAGAGTAGATTTCTTTCATTTACCACTCTAATTCCAGCTCACTTTGACTTTTAAATTTAAAAAAGGAAATGTTTATGAATCCATTACTCAGAAGCTGCCATGCAAAACATTTTAACACGTAAATCCTCATCATTTTATTATGTGTCAGGACTTTTTTTATTAAAGAAATAAAGAAAAGGCATATTTCTTACTCTGTTCATAAATCACCACTAAAAATTTAGTGCTACAAGTTCCTCAGCTTTCAAAGGCCCTCTTTTTTCCTTTAAAAGCTTTATAGAATGCTTCAAAGTCTACCACTGGCAATGTACCAAACTCATTCACAGATGAGCTTTCAGAGTCAAAGACTTCTGCATTTTGTTTGTCTGTCCATGTTTATTTAGGAGATCTGCAATTCATTTTCTTTCTGCAAGATGAAAATGTCAATTTTTCCCCATTTAAATTCAAGCCTGTATCTGAAACATTTAACCTATTCTTATGCAACTCATTTACAATCTTACAGTTTTGAAAGGTATCTTAGGATGTATGGGATGAAAGGAGTTATTAAATATTGAAAGCTATTTCAAGTCTTGGTGAATGAGGACTTTGATTTGCTCACACAAGTCAGAGGTTGTCCTTACATCTACCTTTCTTCCCTACTTGCCATGTTAAGGTTCATAAAGACCCCCTTTTTACTACAATGATAAGATATTGGCAATTCATGCTGGTTTTTGCATTCACATCTCTTGTTTATTCTGTACTTGACCCCAGAATTGCATAAATTTAACTGGTATCATTAAGTTAATCATCATTTCAGTTTCTTCATTTATAAATTGAGAGGGTGCTAGGCAATCATATAATCATAGTTTTAGACATGGAAGGGACCTTGAGGGCTATTGAGACCAATATTCTCAGTTTACAATTGCAAAAACCGAACACAGCCTGTAAGTGACCAAAGCAAAATTTGAACCTGGGGCTTCTTAACACTAAATCCAATGCCCCTATTCACTGCTCCATGATGCTTTTGGTTCTAAAAATTATTTGATTGTTTGATATTCATAGAGATAGGAGACACAGAATTACAAGCACAACTGTTTATCAGCAGCAAGTTTACCACTAGTTAACAAAAATTAGGCTTTTCTGAATCACATCCACCGGGTGTTCAGAAATGCTTTCATTAGCACTACACTCTCAGATAGACCTCATTCACTTTATTTTTCCCCTAAAATTCAAGTGCTTCAATTATGCTCTTTTCATTTTTTTTAGTCTTACTGTTACTTTCCAATGATTCCTGACACACAATAGAACTCTCCCTTATAACAAATAATTGAGTCAAAGAAAACATTAACACATTAGCCATGTTCGAAAATTCATGCCTAATTCTACATATATCATCCTTTTCCTCTTTGCCAATAGGCAGGACTCAGCTACTTTTCTCAATAATGTGAAAATCATCCAATTCAATCCAATCTAATAAACATTTATTAAGTGCCTTCTATGTGCCAGGCATGTGCTAAGTGCTGGAGATACAATTAATAAAAAGAAAGGCAGTGCCTGTCCTCAAGAAGTTTATAATCTAATGGGAGGTGGAATAGACCACACACAAAAGGAGACAGGAAAGAGAGGTTGTGGGGGCACCAGAGGGCATCTTGTTTTATAGAGTTCTAGCCAAATAGAGCAGTAGATGCAAAGTGGAGTGTCAAAATCATGACACTTTCTGTCAGTGTAAAGGTTTTTCTCTCCTCTCAGAAAAGATTTTCCCTCACAAGCCTTTAGCATTTCTCAATCCGTGTTCTCCTGAGAAAAATGCTGATCCAATCAATCAACAAAAATTAACTAAGAGCTTACTTACTATGTGCCTACTAACTACTAAGAACCTGCCTAGAAATATGAAGCCAAAAGTGAAAGATACCATGCTCTCAAAGAGCTTATGTTCTAACAGAGGAAATCAGCCCGTGAACAAACAAGTATGTACAAAGTAGGACAAGTCATTTATTCCTTTCCTCCTCATCATTTTCAATCATCTCTTATTTGTAGTCAAATATGTACAGGACTCCTCCATCTTGGGGGAAAAAAACCCTTACTTGATTCTGCTGCCCCTTTGTCTTCTTTTCAATCAATCAACAAGCATTTATTAATCCCCTACTATAGGCCAGGTACCATGCTAGACACTGGGGCTACAAAGACAAAAATAGAACAGTTCCTATCTTCGAAGATCTTACATTAATTGAGTAACTCCCTTAATATGTGATCAATACGTACTGTCCCTATTTCTTACCCATTCTCATCTTAACTTTCTGTAATCTGACTTTAACCATCAGTATTATAACACAACTACTCCCCTGAGGGTCACCAGTGGCTTCCTTCTTGCCAAATTCGATGTTGTTTTTTCTTTAGCCATCATTTTCCTTAAATACTCTGAGGAATCTGATACAATTGACCACTTTTTCACTAAATTAAATTTAAATACAACAGAGATTTATTAAGTACTTACAATGTGTAAAATATTTTATTCTAAGTCAGGGTTTTGCAGACTTTTTTCTGCAAAGGGTCATGTAATACATATTTTAATCTTTGTGTACCAAGAGGTAAAATAAAGACTATTATATAGATGCATAACATGAGAGAAAACACATTTCTACAAATTTGTCATTCCTAAAATTCAAAAATTGATAACAATTAGTACAATTTTGTAATACACCTCTACTAATTAGAACAATTCTTTTTTTCTCAGTAAAACATTTCACTTAATTGGTTTTCAGAGTAAATCACCAGAATCTATTGCAAATTTTCATCTGTTAAAATACCAATCTTTAATGACATTTTATGTATTTCATCTTTCAAAGTGTCTTTTCACACAGATAGGCCCTGCAAAATGCTGATATCGATCCACATGTATATTGGAAGGCATTTATAGAATTCTTTTAAATTCTTTTCTTGATATTTGTTTTAACATGGTATTGCATTGCAGATTAATCATTTCCAATTGAAGGTTGAATGAAAAATATATAGTTAAATGGATTTTGAAATATGGAAATTTCCTTTGCATTTACATTGAGGTGCAAAATATGCTACTGGAACTGTAGTTTGAGTTCAGAAAATATATCCACTACAAATTTGTGTGAGAATAGAAATATCACATTTTGTTTTAACTTTTGACAGTACAGGAAGTGTATAAAGCAGCTTGACATTACTTGTAATTCAAATAACATTATTGTTGAATTCATTTTACTATAGTATATGTTTTGCATATAAGTGCTGTTCTGCCTTGTAATTTTAGGTTGAATTCATTAAGAAATATTATTGTCAGCAAAGTTAATTTCCAAAGTCATTTAGTGTTCAATAATAGCGGTTGAAGATTGTTTTTCTTGTTCAGAAAATTTTCAATCTTGTCTCTGAGCTCAAGAAATCAGAATAAAACTTTTTTTCCTCTTCTTGTTTTGGCATGAATGGACATTAATAAAATAAAATGTTGCAGCACGATGATAAGTATGGCACTTGATGTGCTATTGAATTATATCTATTTAACTGAAATTTGTAGTTGGCCAAGCGGCAGGGAGAAGCAATGAGAGTGCCACATGTGGTCTGTGTTGTGACTACACAGTGATGGCACAAAAACAGCCATAGAGAGTATAAGGTTAGGACTCCAAGTACAGAGAGGGACCATCTGTCCTGAGGTGGCCTAGTGTATAGCACGAGGGCTATTGGTATGTTGCTCTAAGAGAGGCAGAATAGACATCTCCAGCCTCTTCTCTCCCCAACCCCCACTTTCTCCAAGGGAGTCTTTAATATCTGCCAGGAGGAGAAGCAGAAAGTTGGGGCTACAGGCCACTCTGCTCTTCTCAGAGAGAGGAGCACTAGGTTAGAATTATATCTATCTGCTCCATTAAATATTACTAGTCTAGGGGATATGATGAGGTTGTCATTATTATTGGGGGGAAGGAGAACCCCAATCTCTATATCTAAGGCTTGACTCCTTTCTCACCAAATACCAGTCCCACAATGGATACACATAGCACCAACCCATTTATCCAAATTGGTAGCAAAACAGAAATCAGAGAAGATATAAACAGGAGAATACATACCTGACAACACAGAGTGAAGGAGCTCTCCCACTGGGGGTGAGGTAACTCAGCTCAACCAAGAAAGTCCTTGATCTCCCCCAAGGGGAATATCTCCATAGCCTACGAGCTGGGAATGGGATATGATGGACACTGCCAATTCCTCTCATGTCTTTTCAGAGTCTTTTCCTTCAGCAACCTGAAACGAGGATGGCCTCTTCCATCTTTTCTCTGAAAACTAGAAGCCCAAAGTGTCCAAAGCAACTTGAAGATTGAAAAGTCCAGAAGGGAATTGAGGAAGGCTGGACCTCTCCTACGTTACTGCCAACTCTTTCATCTCCACTAATGAGGAGAGAATTCTATATCAATAGGCTTTGGGACAGGTTTACAACAGTAAACAAATTAATGTGGCTGTGTTCCAATAAAACTTTATTTTAAAATGTAAAAAACATTCTTAGCTCGAGGGCCATACGAAATCAGGCTTCGAGCTATGTTTGGCCTGTGAAGCAGAAGTTTGCCAATCTCTTTTCTAGGTACTAAGGAGTAGGGTGCTTGATAACTGACTGATGCAAAAGTGTAAAACAATTAATTGCCCGTCCTTAAGGAATTTACAGTCTAATAAAGGGAAATTTCTTTTTGGTATGGGTAAATAACTCAATTACTTTAGGGAGTTCCCATTAAGAAAACTTCCTGAAATTTAATCTTAAGGGATTTTCTGGTGCTCTAAGAGATTAAGTGACTTGCCCAAGGTTAGACAATCAACATCTATCAAAAACCAAACTTGAAGCCAGGTCTTCATATTGAGATTTGTCCTGGTGTGGCTAAATTCGTATTTCCTCCCCAATTTCATTTGACATATTTAGTAATGTTGTGATAATGTACACAAAAGTATAAGACTCCTTTTTGTCTTCTTACCCTCACATGGCATGTTGCTTCTCACCTATGCAATGTTTCTGACTAAAAAAAAAGAAAGAAAACTATAATGCTCTCTTACCTCCTCACCAACAACTATAAGATATTCTGCAGGTATTACATATGTTTCTCTCACTTGAACTTCACCAAAACTCTGTGAGGCATATACTACACATATTAATATCCCCACTTTATAGATCAGAAAGCTGATACTCAAAGAGTTAACGTAATTTTGTCCACAGTCACAATGCAAATAAGTTATTGAACTAACATTCCATGCTATGCTCTCTTTTACAGACAATGAGATTGAGGCATAGAAAAATTCAATTCACTTCAATTTAATAAATATTCATTGTTTAGTGTGTACATAGCATTGTACTAGTTGCTAGAAACACAAAGGTGCAAAATAACACTGCATGCTCTCAAGAAGCTTAGGATATACTGAGGGGATTATAAGTCAACAGGTAAGAAAAGTATACAAGTCAACATAATGAGATAAAAAGAGAGGTTGAGGCACAATGCTCTAAGAAAACTTAAAGAGAATACTTTCCATTGTGGAAAGCAGGTAAGGCTACACTGTGTTGAATCAATTGTTGCAAAATCACATTTTGTTAGTGGTCAAGCCAGGACCAGGACTTTGATTTGCTGACTCCCAGTCGAATAAGGTTTACATGAATTATCCATGTAACTGCACCTTCTTTCTACCAGTACATCCCAGGTCCTAACAAAGAGGAAGATTTTGTATAGGAAATGCAACCAGGACTTATTCCCAGACCTCTGGTAGATGGAGAATAAAAGAGGTCAAGTAAGAACAAAAACCATATATCTCTACTGGAGAAATGTTTTGTATAGTATATTGCAAGTATGCTTTATAAAATCTGAACTCTGGCCAAAATTGTATAAAATAAAGACAAAAGGAATTCCACCCCTCAATTTCCATGATCTTGTGATGAATCTTCCCTTTTCTGAATAAATGAAAAAAGAAGATGCTGAAAAGAGTATTGCAAAAACAACAACAAATTTTCAAAAATAAATCTGCTCCTGGTAGGACATCTATCAGCACTAATATGCTTTAGTGGTTCTTTCCCCAAATATTTCCTAGTTTACAACAGATGTCACCAATTTCTCATTCGAAATGCAATTTAGAAATCTATTTTTAATCTTTTCTGGAATATGGAAGATCTTTCAAACACTAGGAAATTGTAGACCAAGGGGATTAATTTAATAAATTAATCAGGATATCGTTCATTGAGTTTGCTTCAATTTCATGGGTTCCCATAGCCAAAGAATTTATCTCTAGGTAATCTATTGGGTATGACTATTTCTCTATCTCTCAGTTATGTCAGATACTAGACATAGTGTGTCCATGGAATCATCTTTGAAGCCTTACTAGCTCTATTGACCCTAAAAGCATTTGTACTACTGTGACTCAGGCTCCAATAAGCCACTTTATCCAGCAAAGCTTGAAGTGTAGAGAAATAACAGTGAAGAAAACAATGATTTAAAATACAAAATTATTTGCAAAATGTCACATAAGAGGATGATGAAAGAGAATGGTTTGGTCAGTCTTCACTATAAATGTCATAATTGTGAGGGAAAATTAATTGAATGAGTCTATGATTTCATCAAGATGGATAATCCCTTTAAGAATGCAGATGATAATCCATCCAAGTTTTCTTGTTTGGCGTGAATCTCATACAGTTCCTCCTGCAAAAATGATCTACCCAGTGTGCTTACAGTCTTTTCCCAGATCTTTGTGTCGTTACAAAAGCACTGATGTATCTTGCTAGCTCTCCATCTGTTATCCACTCTAACTGTATTATGGACAAAATAAGCCTGCTCTCTTCCTCACATTTAATTTATGGGCCAAATTAATTGTCTACCTTTAGTGTCTGCTCATGATTCAAGGACTGACAAAGTGTCCACACAATCATATATCTGAAGTGGGAAGCCTTTAAACTACTTGGTTTTATTTTTTTTGTTTTACTTTCTTTTTCCTGTTCAGAAAACTAAGCCAAATTATTTTTCAGAGATTATGAATCTCCTTTAGGAGATTCTGCTATGACTTGAAGCAATTAGCACTATTTCAGCCCCTATCAGGACCATCTGGAGGTTCTTAGTGTCTATAGAGGGAATCCCTCTTCTACATAAATTCTATGCTAGACATCCTTCATGAGTCTGCTTGGCACATACCAGGTAATTAATGCTAGTTGACCGAGAAGCCAACACCTTATGCCTTAATTTATATCAATAATCCGAGGATGATCTAACAAAATTAAATATTTTGTGTCTATCAAAGAGAATCTTTTACTTTAGCATTTGTGACACTAGCCTTTTAGATAGCACTTCCCCTATTGAATAAAGTTTTTCGTTTTTCAATAAATAGTAACTATCATGGGATATTGAATTCTTATGAGAATTCCTAGGATAAATCATCACTGAATGGACTTCTTTCATAGGATCACAAAATCTTAGCATTGGAAGGGACTGGGTTGCTCACAACATACCTGACAAAATTTATTAAACACCTACTATGTGCCAAGTGCTATGCTAAGAGTTGGTGAAACAAAAGAAGGCATAAGAATGTCCTTCCCCTAAAGGGGCTCACCATCTATGGGGGAAGGCAACATGTAGAAAGAAGTGGGTTCCCAGAGAGCCTTACTTATGTAGTCAAAGATCAGGAAGAAAGTATACAATGTCCACCCTCCACCCTATCAATTCTAAGGCAGGGAGTGACCCTAGGGACACGGCATACTGAGGAAGATTGAGTTTCAGAGTTGATTTCATCTTGCAGGAGGATGTTTCTAGAGATCATAAAATCCAGAAAAGTAGCCCAGATGGGAATTGTTAGCAAGGATTTTTGTGTGTATTTTTTTTTCCTGAAATTAACCTCAATTTTCTTCTTTACAACTTCCACCCACTGCTTCTGGTTCTGGCACAAGGAACCAAACTGAGTAAGTCTAATCCCTCTTACACAAATAATTGCATAAAACTACTATAACCACTCCTAAAGTTTCTAGGGAAAATATACCTACCTGCTTCCTTCAATGGATCTTCACTTACTCCACAAGGATCTTAAGGCCCATATCTACCATAGTTGCTGTCTTCTTAACACTTTAGTTTTTCAGTGTTTTACCTAAACTATGAGACCTAAAACTGAACAAAAACATTAAAAATCACAGAGCCAGTCATATATCCATAAGGATGGTCTGTTCCTTTGATTCAGCCATGTGACTATAAGGATGTTTAATATTGTTTGTACAAGTCCATCTGTACCTTTGCAAATTTTCATCACAAATACCATATATCATGTAGAAATTGTCCTCATAAGCATGTTACAGAAATGTAAATGTAAGTATAGAGATCAGTACTTATTGTTATCTCATCAATCACCTTTCTTCAGAAGTTATTTCCTAATTTTTCATGATAGTCCCACAATTCAAATAGCTTGAGAGTTGATTTCTCAATACCCTCAAAATTATGGCCCTTCATACTAAGAACCCTTCTTTGCACACTTGGTTTGATCTGTCTTCTCTTCCTATTACTGTTTTCTTTAGTGTAATTTCAATTTTTTCAAGTAGCCCAAGAGGGAACACGATTTTAGAGTCCAAATGCAGGTACCTCCAATATCAATGATGAAAAAAAATGAGATAGATGAACATAATATTTTTTAAGTGCTCACTATGCATCAAGCATTGTGCTGAGCACTGGGGTGTAAAAATAAGTAAACAATATAGTCCTTATAGTTTACATATGATGTGGGAAGACAATGCATAGAGGTGTGTTAGAAAGTGGGGTTGAGGTTAGAAAGAGAATATACTTAGGGGCATGGTGATTCAGTGGTCAGGAAGTGGCAAGGAAGCCTTGCACTTAACAAAATATGACAGAAAGCTTCCTGATAAGGGTTAGGGAACCTAGGGGTCAAAGTCCAGAGTTCTAGTGGGAAGGGATAAAGATGGCATAGTAAATAGATAATTGTTAAAGATCTCTTAAAGAATCTTTTCCATTTTTATCTGTTGTTTTTTAGCCTCATCTTTAAATTTACTTGTAATGATTTGGCTCAATGAGGACTCATTATTTCTGACTATTTTATGAGGCTGTAATATTTATAATCTTCCACAATCCTTCTCAATATAATTTTGTAAATGATTTTATATTCTAAACCAATGTTACCCTTACCTACTATGTCTCTCCAATGGCAGAAAGAGTAAACAATTGCTAGATGCTAGTAAACAATTGCTTTATAGGATCTTTTGACCTCTTCATTGTGGCAATTGATTTACATTGGTTAAAGTTCCACAGGTAAAGTCTGTGTGATAATCAGTATGGCTGTTTATTTTCTTTTTGTGCATTTCCCAATGTTTTGGCCATTGATAGATTATATAAATAGGTCCTGTTGGAGTTGTTGTAACTGTATACCAAAACTTTTTTTCCTCGTTTTTATTCTTTCTTCTAATTTGGCATTGATATTTATATTTCTTTTAAGAAGTCAGTGGTATGGCTATATGTACACAGCTAATTCCCACATGGGTGATGAGTCATTTTTTGACAATTAAGATGGAGTTTTTCTCATTACTTGCAATGCTGTTCAGTGCTTACCATGTCTAGAATTCCCAACTTTCTCCTTGAATAAAATATTTGTTCTAGATAACTTGTTAAATATGGTAGGGCAAGTAGAGGGAGGAATCAAGAAAAACTCTCAGTTTGAAAACTGTATTGATTAGAAGGATGCTGACACCCTTAACAAAAGCAGGAAAGTTAAAAAAAAGTAGATTTTAGAGAGATGATCGTAAGTTCTGTTTCAGATATGTTTTTGCCAAGAATCAAAATATATTTTAATTTAAGCAAGAGAAATATGGAGGATTCTTTGTAGAATTTCTCTACCTCCTTATCCTCAACAGCAGATATTAGCAAAAAAAAAAACTACGATTATCTTCTGCATATGTGAAAAATAATCTGATCAATCAATAAATATTTATTAAGTACATACTAGGTGCCAGGCACTATGCTAAGTACTGAGAATTTTTTAAAAAGAGGTAAAAAAAACAGCCCCTGCCCTCAAGGACCTTACAATCTAATGGGGGGAGGAGTAGACATGAGAACAAATATGTACAAAGCAAGTTATGTGCAGGCTAAATAGGAAATAATTAAGATAGGGAAGGCATTGGAATTAAGAGGTGCTGGGGAAGACATTGTCTAGAAGAAACCACATGGAATATTGAGCAAAATGGATTGGCATTGGAGTCAGGAAGATCTGAGTTCAAGCCTGTCTTTCACATGTTAGCCATGTGACCACAGGTAAGTCAGGTAACTTTCCAATACCCCAAGCAACTCTGAAAAACTATTATGATACAGAAGAGTTACTGATCAGTGGATGGAATTTTCTCACTGGGACTTACCCATGCAAATTAAAGGTACAAACAAAGCAAAACACATATGGGAAACAATTTTTGAGAGTATTTGTAGAATTTTTTTTTCTGATTTTACATTCTTTGTATTGACTGTCATTTTTTCTCCGTATAAGTCAACTTTTCCTCCAATGAATCTTTATTTCTTCATTGATTTCCTTTTCTAGAAATATGCTCTGTTCTCTTAATATCTTGTTTACCTATGCCTATTTGTATTTTACCCTTGATTCATCTTATCTTTTTTCTCTTTATTGGCTTTTGCAGTTGCTGGTTGAAACAACTTGCATTTCTATAGTGAATTTTTTTATAGACTTGCACATCCCAAAGTACTTTGCATTTAATTACACACTCATAGAAAAGTGACTATATGACAAATATGTCCTTTGGGCATTCCAAAAAGAAGGGGGGAAACCTTCCAGAGGCAATCCACATACACTACAGCTTGTTACAAATGAGCTCTCTGCCAAATTCTGCCTGGGATACTTGATAAAAGACTAATTCCTTGTGAAAATCAAACTACTATGTAAGGGGAATACACATCTCAGGCTGTGACTGCTAGACATTGGCACAGGGAATGGGTATTTCTGACACTTCTGGAAATAGCTAACACAGGCTTTCACTTGAAAAGTCCCAGAGCAGCAAAGAAGCACTAGGGGGAGAAAATCCCCAGGGCCTATGAAACACATCTCCCACTCACCTTCACCACTGCCACCACCTCCTGCTGAGGATTCTGTGTTTCTCTGGCATGTAAATAACCCTTATTTTCTCAAATGGAGGATAAATGAGGCAAACGGTCACCATCTGGAATATACCAAGGTTTTATTTCAATGGATGCCAAGTCATCCTGTTACCCAACAGGACTATCTCTGGTCTTTTTCTCACTAGCCTTCCAGCACTTCATTTCATGACCTGTGGCAGAGCTGTCCTACAGAAGGCAGATGCCATTACAAATAAGTAACTTGCCAAGGGCAAGAATTACCAAAGAGACAAATTTTAAAGGCTATTTTCACATAGCAGCCAATGGTGACCTACTGAGCCTAGATAATAATGAGGAGGCAAAGTAAATGAGCCCAAAGTGACTTGCTCTTCACTGTGTAAACATGTTAGTACCATACCCAAGGAAATTCAGTCTTCTCAGAATCACTGCACCTCAGTGTTGGAAGGACTTACAGTCCAACTTGTATTTGAATAAGAATCATTTCTATAACATAACCAATAAGTGGCCATCTAGTTTTTTCTTGAAGACCTCTGTAGAGAGAAAAGCATAGAATCTCAAAGTTGGAAGGGGCCTCAGTAGCAATCTAGTCCAATCCATACAAAAAGGTCATTCTTACGATAACATACACATAGCAAGTAGTCTTCTAGACTCTGCTTGAAAAATTACAGTGAAGAGGAACTTACCACCTCCATACGCATTGTATCCTATTTTTGAACAGCTTTAATTGTTAGGAAGATTATTTCCCCCTAACTTTGAATTCCTAAATTTGTCTCTGCAGCTTCTACCCATTGTTCCTAGTACTGCCCTCTAGAATCAAACAAATAAAGTCTAGTCTGTCTTGCCCATGAAAGCCCATCAAATACTTAAAGGGAACAAATCTGCCCTCAGATACTAAACTATCTTGTGTTACTCTGGACAAGCCATTAAACTTTTATTTGCCTCAGTTTCCTCATCAGGAAAAACAGAAATAACATTAGCACCATATCCGAGGGCAATTGTAAGGATAAAATGAGGTAATATATGTAAACCACCTTATGAAATTTAAAGTGCTATATAAATTGCACCATTCCTCTCCTATGATCTACCTCTCTCTCAAGTCCCTCTCTTCTTTAGGTGAAACATGCTCAATTCCATTGACTCATAGCACATGCTTTCAAGGCCTTTCACCATTTTCCTCTGGAAATTCTCCACCTTGTCAACATCCTTCTCGAAATATGACACCAAGAATTAAACTCAGTATTCTAAATGAGGTCTGACAAAGGAAGTGGGGCTATCACTTCTCTCTGAAGTAGTATATTTTATGGTGTAACAATTCTAATTATGAGGAATAATTTTTTTTCAAGACCAGAGGGGAAACAGAACATTGGGGAAAATTTTATAGACAGTTTATCAGATAAAGTCTCATATCTAAAATATTATAAAGAACCTTGCCAGATAAAAAAGAATACGAGTCATTCCCCAAATGATAAATGGTCAAAAGATATGAACAGGCAATTTTCCAATGAAGAAATCAAAATGATTTCTAGTCATATGAAAAAATGCTCTAAATAATTATTGATCAGAAAAATGCAGATTAAAAGAGCCTTGAGATATCATTTTCCACCTGCCAGATTGGGTAAAATGATCAAAGGGGAAAGTAAAAATATTGGAGAAGATGTGGAAAAATTGGGACTCATTTATTGTTGGTAGAATTGTGAACTGATCCAACCAGTTTGAAGAGCAATCTGGAATTATGCCCAAAAAGGTAAACATGACTCCTTGTAACGCAGTGTTCCTATTTCTTCTATCTATGGTCAATCAGAACCGGGCTAACCCCACTTCCACATGATTTCCCTCCAAATACTTGAAGATACTTATCCTTATACATATCCTTATACATAAGTCTTTTCTATGCTAAACTTAAACATTTCCTTTGACTGTTTCTCACATGGCTTAAACTTAAGATTGATCATCATTCTGCTTGCCCTTTTCTGGATACTCCCTGAATTATCAGCTTTAAAACAGGGTAGTCAAGATGGAACACAGTATTTTAGATGTGTTCTAACAATGTGGATAAAGGCTAGAATACTGGACTTCAAAGAATCAAATTTTTACTCACATACTTCCTCACTATGTGACCCTGGACAAGTCCTTTAAACTGTTTTTATTTTCTGTTTCCTCACCTGCAATGTGATGGATTTGGACTCAATTGCCTCTAAGGTTCCTTAGAACTCTAAATTAATGATCCTATGATTACAGCAGAACTATTACCTTCCTGTTCCTGGACATTATGCCTCTCTTCTTCATTAACTTCTACAACATTGCCTGAGTTGATAAATGATTGCTAGTTTTCAGTGATATTCAATATTAATATTTTTATTCAGCACTCCCTCCCTTTAGCCTTCCTCACTCTCACCACCCAAAAAACTAACAGCAATTCCAGTCACCCCTCATTTTCCCCCTTAAAATTGGGTTCATCATAAGATGATTCTCTATTTGATGACTGCTCTTTCTATTTACTGGTTTTACCCAGAAGTGAATCAGCATCATTTAAAAAAACACAATATTAATACATCAACATATCTCTTTTATAACTACATCATATTTTCTTATTTGCAAAAAGATAATCTCCTCTTTATAGTGTTTTAGAATTATTTAATGCTAAAGTATATGATTCACAAATATAACTCAAAAAACATTTCTAAGAAGGTTAATAATCATGGCACGTAGAAATAGTAGTTACAAAATTAAACCGTGTTTTTGAAAGTGCAAAAAGGAGTATTGAATTCCATTAGTGAGATATTCAATGATGAAAGCAATAGGTCTTTTTATTCAAGGGAAGTCGCATCTTAACCAAAGACAGTCAGGAGAGTAAGGAAGGGGAAAGAGTGCCAAAACAGGAAGGATATTAGGGCTTCCCATGGAAGTTGACACCTTCAAAATGGAACAGGAAAAAGCAGAGAAAGAATACCAGCAGGTGTGGCAGTAGATAACTTCAGGCAAGATAGCTTTCAGGCTAAAACTGTAGGAAGTTCACAATAAATTTACAGGAGGCTGCTCCTGGGATTTGGCACCTTGTTATATCAAGATTTTGTAGGAATCCAGAGTCCATCTTAATACCAAGAGTAAGTATAGCTCAGGGGTCAGGGTAAGCCATGTATTTTATAGGGAAGTATAGGATTTCATTTAATCAGACCTGATTATTTTCCCTGAGGTCATGGGTTAAAATGTGCTAATTAGCTAGGAAACTGGAAGTTTCTAGTTCTGAAGGTTCAGGGAATAGAAAATTCAAGACATGGAGGATGGAAGATTCCAGAAAAGTGGCAGGGCAGGAGGAAGGAGCTTTTGGGCAAGAAAAGGGGATATGCCTAGGTAAGGGGTGGGGAACCTGAGGCTTCACAAGGCCTTCTAGGTCCTTGGGTGCAGCCTTTTGACTGAGTCCAAATTTTACAGAACAAATCCTCTTATTAAGGGGACTTGTCCTATGAAGTTTGGATTCAGTCAAAGGGCTGCACTTGAGGACCTAGAGGACCACGTGTGGTCTCAAGGTTTCATTCCCGCCCCCCACTCCAGCTGGGTCATAGATAGTTTGTTGGAATAAAGACTAGACCCAAAACATATTCCTGAACTAAAACAAGTAAATTTTTATTTTTCACAATTTCACTTAATTTCTCCCTCCCCTTTTGTATTTGGAATCTTATGTGCCTCAGAGGTAGGGAAATCATGAGATATGCCTAAAAGGGCTTCTATCCCTCCCTATAAAACATCTGGGCTATCTGGATCCTTCAGCTGCCTTTATACAAGATGTAAAGAAGGTCCTGGGAATTCCATCAACAGTATAACAATACTCCAATTGCACATTATTATACCCTCTCAAGTGGGCTGTCTTAGTATGTTTCTGCAGTACAAAGCTGGCAATATGTTTTGCCCATGATACTGAAATAAAGTGTTTCCCAGATGTCTGAATATACCTCTGCCTTTAAGCTATTTATTTAGCACCTTCTTGAAAAAGGAAAATATTAAAATGGCTTGAAAAATGAGGAAATGAGCATGATTTCTGGGTAAAGGATGGAAGTTAACAATATTCCCTCTCAGAACTGATAGTCACTAGACTTATTAATTGTTTAAACGTATCACGAAATTCCATGTTCACTGGATACAAAGCTGAAAGGGGCTATTTCTTCTTTAACCTGTTTTGTGTCATGGACCCCTTTATTGGTCTAATGAAGCACATAGACTCCTCCGAATAACACTTCTTTTAAAAATATATGCAATAAAATAGAATTACAAAAGAAACCAATTGTATTGAAATACAGTTGTTGCATTAAAAAAGAAGTCCATAGATTCCAGGTTAAGAACTTCTTAGAATCCAATCTCTACTTTTTTTTTGGTCATTTTTAATATTTTCCCCCAATTACATGTAAAAACAATTTTAACATTCATTCAGATTTTTTAAACTTTGAGTCCCAAAATCTATGACTTCCTCCCCTCTCCCTTTCCTGAGGCAGTAAGAAATCTGATATAGGTTATACATGTTGTTAAGGAATGTTAAGGTATCCCCTGAACTTGTCTTTTTGAATTACAATATTTTCCAGAAACACTGGACCCGCAGTGTACAGGATGCCCTGAATGTGTCAAGGACGAAGCTCCCTCCCCCATCCCTGAGCTAACATGATGTGTTGTTTGCATCTCAAACTGGACTTCCTGTGGGTCCTTGGGAGTCAAGACAGGTACCAGTCTTTCTGCACTAGGCTGAGAAACTGATTTGCAGCTGGGACCCTTGTAGATAAGCAGACCGTCATATCTTCATATTCTAGCTCAGTTCCCAAGGGAAAAGAATAAGGTTTTTGCCATTGCCATGCTCCTCAATTTCAGGAGGGGTTTTGTCCTATTCTCACCTCTACTGCACCTATTGTCTCCCATGCCATGCTCCTTTAGGTGGAGTTATGTTTCTTCCTCCTTCCTTTGTTGTACTGTTAAAATATGCAAACTTCTCTATGGATTGTGAACTCTTTGGGTTCGAAATGCCTGTTCATTTTTCTTTTAATAAACCTAGTTGTCATGTAAATTTCATGAAGTTGTGATTGCCTATTGACAATGTGCAATCATGTGAAACATTTCCATATTAGAGACTTTGTAGAAGAAGAAAGAAGGAAAGAAAGAGAGAAAGGGGAGGAAGAGAAAAGGAAGGATAGAAGGAAGGAAGGAAGAAACGAAGGAAGGAAGGAAGGAAGGAAGGAAGGAAGGAAGGAAGGAAGGAAGGAAAGAAGAAAGAAAGGAAGGAAGGGAGGGAGGGAGGGAGGGAGGGAAGGAGGAAGGAAGGAAGGAAAAAAGAGAGAGAGAAAGAAAAAGAAAGGAAAGAAGGAAGGAAGGAAAGAAGGAAGGAGGAAAAGAGAAAAAGAATGAAAGAAATAGAAAGAAAAAGAAAGAAAGAGAGAAATAGTATGCTTCAGTTTGAATTCAGACACCATCAGTTCTTTCTCAGGAGATGGATAGCATTTTTCATCTTGCATCCTTTGAGCCAATCCCCACTTTTTACAGAAGAAAAAACTGAGGACACAAGAGGTTAACTTCAGTTCAATTCGACAAGCACTCATTTAGTGCCTACTATATGCCAGCCATTATGCTAGGTACCTCTGCTCCACAAACATAGCCCCTGTCCCCTTCCTTCATTCCTTCCTCTCTCCCTCCTTTTCTTTTCTTTTCTTTTCTTTTTTTCTTTCTCTTTATTTCTTCCTTCCTTCCTTTTCTCTTCCTTCCCTTTCTTTCTTTCTTTTTTCTTTCTCTCTCCCTCCCTCTCTCTTTCTAAACAAGGAGTTTAGCTGCTGTGGGGAAAGTTATTTGCCAAAATTCACACAGAAAGCAAGGGTCAGAGCTGGAAGGTGAGCCCCTACTCCCAAATCTACACTCCTCCACTGAGCTTCTTTCTCTGTCTTTCTCCCCTCCCTCTTCTTGCTCTCTCATCTCAGCTCTGTTGTATATGAGGGTGGCTGAAGATGCCAAATGATATCAGATTCCTGAGCAGAAAAGCATCCAACCAAAGGCAACTAAAACTTTCTACTGTGCTCAGGGGGGAAAAAGCAAGAAGTTCCTTCTGCTACTTTTTTCTCGTGCTGTCATTTTTTCTTCCTTGTAGAAGGTTTTTGCTTTGGTGTGTTTTGTTTCTAAAAGAGAAAGAAATATGGCTGAGCCAATAGGTAGGAGGAAGCCACCAGGAAGAATCCAGAGATGTCCTAAATAGTGTTGAAATCCAAGACTCCTTGGGGAAATGCAAGGGCTTTAACTGCTACATAAATACACAATAAATCACAACAGTGGGATACACATGTCCCAGGCAGCACACAACGTGCCTCTACCATAAGTGCATAATAAATGCTCAGTTGCTCAAGCATAAGAGTTGTTCAGGCTGAGTTAAAGAATGGGGGAAGGGGAGCGCGGTGTTCACAAGAGATATCAAGCCTCTCACCATCACGCACTTGATGGCATTATCTTTTATTTAAAAAAAAAAGACATTACAGGTACAGCTCCCAAAGCAGTCAATCGTCTGGCAATAAAATGTGATGGCGCATGGAGTGATTATGTAACAGCTGCATAGACACACCTGATATCATTTAGCATCTTCAATCACCCTCATATATAACTGAGCTGGATGAGAAAGCAACAAGAGGGAGGGGAGAAAGAGAGACAGAGAAAGAGATTAAAAAGACAAAGAGAGACAGAGAGAGAGAAAGGAGAAACAAATAGAGGAGAGAAACAGTGACGGGGAGAAATGGAGGGAGACAAACAGAGATGGAGAGAAAAAAACAGAGTCAGGGACAGAGACACAGGGATGGAGAAACAGAGTCACATTGGGAAAGACAAAGAGAACTAGAGCAGAGGGAGAGGAAGAGGAAAAAGGGGGGAGGAGAATGAGAGACTAAGAGTGAGAGAGCAAGAGAGAGAAAGAGAGAGAGAGAGAGAAGATGGCATAGTGAATTAAGAGTTGGCATGGGAGCCTGAAAGTCCTGAATTCAAGTTTAACTTGTGATGTTATCATAGCCTATGTGACCTTCGAAATGTCATTTAATCTCCTAGTGCTCCTGGAATCTTTCTGAGGCTATAAGTTGTGATAACATGCTGATATGCAATGGGAGAGGAAGTTCATTCACCCAAGAGTTCCCTATATCAATGAAACCACAGGTCCAATACATACATATATATGTATATATATATGTGTATATATATATATATATATATATACACACACACATATACATGTGTGTGTACATACACGTACCTCAGGGAGCAACGTCAGAACAACTGAGGTTCAAAGTCCTCAAAAGTACATGCCATTTACAATTTCTGTAATTTGGCAGCTGGCGAACAATGAAAGTATCATAAAACATGATCTTACTGACAACCCACAACAAATACAAAACAGATCTCCTTGCTGTTAGCCAGCAGTGACTCCTCACAGCTGCCATGTGCTCAAACTAGGGTGCAAAAAAGTGGGGATTCCCTTTGCAAACAACCCTGCTGGGTATGTTGAACCCACACACCACTTTTCCCTTATGCTCAGCTTCCCACACCCCAATTCAGCTTTAACATTTTTCTGTCTCTGATTAATTTGACCCCCACTACTTGTAAGTGTTTTAGCTAACTATGATTCTCTCTTTTCTTTGTGTTTCTCAGATAAATGAGTAGCTCTTCACTTCATTTCCATTTTATGCCTCCCCTAGTCTTCTTTCTTTCCTTCATTTCCCTTGTGGTAATCACGCCTCCCTCTCCCCCCAACCACCATTAAAGACAGACTCAGGACAGGCCTCCTCTTTTATCTCAGCTCTCTGGCTGCTTTTTCCCTCAGATTTTTTGTGATCAAGGCTTGAAGCCAAAATGTTGCATCTAATGTACAAGGTGATATTTTATAGGCTTTTACTCATACAGGGAAAATCAATGCAGCACAAAAATTGCTCTGCTAAATGAATGCAAGGCAGGCTCTACCTGGCTTATTCTCACTTAAACTATGAAAAAAAAGGAGAGAGAGAAATTGTATTTTCTGAC
Organism: Phalanger gymnotis; assembly: GCA_028646595.1. NCBI lineage: Eukaryota > Metazoa > Chordata > Mammalia > Diprotodontia > Phalangeridae > Phalanger > Phalanger gymnotis. The sequence continues at coordinate 81,501,167 of CM053627.1, forward strand.
TATCCTCAGTGCTTGCTTGATGTTTTCACTGATTCTTAAATAGCCACTGAATTTTTTTTTCTTCATCAATTTTTAAGATCATTTGGATAAATTACAAGGTGTCAGAAAGAGATTGCAACTGTGGCCCTATGAACCTCTAAGGAATGCTTTACATCCTCAGAAAAAAATGTAAATGTTTCAATTAGTCTGGAAATCTCAAGCTGCCTTTCTTATTAACCATTAGGCCTCTAACCTCTCACCCCATTCACATCCAAATCAAGAGACAATGCAAAAGCCTAGGAATAAGAGACGCAGCATATTTATTAATGCAAAGCAAGCAGGAAATGATCCCTCTCATAAAAATCAGCTAGATACAGTTTTGTTGTTGTTGTTGTTGTCATCATGGTTTAACGAGGTTATGGATTTACATCCAAAATGGTTCATCCATTTGAACAAGAGGTCTGGTGAATAGGAGAGTACAGAATAGAATGAGAATTCAGTAATGCACTTGAAATGAAGGTGAAAGAGCTGTGCGGAGGAGATATTAGGAGAAATATTCTGAATCAAAATGCTCTGTGCTTCATAACAAACCTGTCAATAAAGGAAGTTTCTTGCACGGTGCTCTGTGTTGATTGGAACTGGTTTTGCATACAAGTAGAATGTTACTAATCCCACTTGGTACATCTCCCAATAATTTGTTGGGAATTTTTATTTATGTAATCATTGAAAGGCAGTTGAGAGAGAAAAAAAACTCTCCTTAGTTCAGAATTCCACTTGGTCATTGTAGCAAAGCCAATTAAAAATGGCTGCGAGAATTGTAAGGTTAATGTTAGGTAAGATCACAGAGATCAGTTGAAAACATAGTTGCTATCATGCCCTGTGTAAGCAGCTACAACATTATCATCTGTGGGGTGAAATGGCCATTCCAGATGGATGGATGGATGAAGACACTTCCCAAATAAATAACATTAATACCTACTAGGAAAAGGCAGAGATAGCTGGTGTCCTCAGGAGCAGAGGGGGCCTTAGGCAGATTTGGTCAGAAGACCATCTACCAGCATAATTACAATGGCCTCTAAAAGGCCCTCCTGTATCTTGAAAAGTATTTTCATCATCATTCCATTGATGCCATCCTTAGGAGCTGCACTGCTTTAGCTTATAACCTTGATCCCAATTAAAATGTAAATTCTCCTGGAAAGAAGATGACTTTAAGCTATTGATCATATACTTAAGTGTGAGTGAGTCTTTGACCCTTTCCCAGAAGTACCACTTGATAAAAGTAGAACAAGAGGACATTGGGTTTACAAGAAATCTGAGGAAGGGTACAGAAATCAGAGCCTTGGGACAGTTAAAGATAAACTGCTGTTTCTCAGTGGGAATTGGTTTAACAAGCAGCCCTCCCTAGAATTTCTGCTAACTGCAAATACATGCAGTTGTTCCTGCACCTATCTCACCTAGCTTATAAAGAAATGATGTACCTGATTGAAAATGAGGTACCTGATTGCACATGTATAACCTCTATCAGGGAGAGGGGAGGGAAGGGAAAAAGAAATAGAATTTGGAACTCAAAACATTTTTTAAAAATGCTAAAAATTGTTTTTACATGTAATTGGGGAAAAACAAAATATTACTTTAAAAAGGAAAGAAATGTTATACCCATGTGCACCATGAATAGTATGTTCCAGTAATTTTAAACACAGGTCTATGATCTCTTCCTGATCAACTAAGTGGCAAGGGCTTCCAGCAAATCAAGGCTGGGCTTCATAGACAGGGAGACCTTAGTCATTTATATGGAAGTGTGATTGAGTCTTACTATCTTACTACATTTTGTCCTCTTAAAGAGAGGCAGTATGATACAGTAGACAGCAAACTGGTCTTGAAAATTTTCATCTAGTAAATAATATGTACAAATTGAATGCACATTTGCAGGTCTTTATGTGTGTATGGAAGACTCAAGCTCACTCCCTGCCTTTAATGTGTATTAGCTTCATAAAGAGTCAGGCAAGTCATTTAACTTCTTGATGCCCCAGGCAACTCTCAATGATTATAAATTGTATAATTGTTGCTGACCTGGACCTGCATCAGTAGAAAGAATATTTATATCCAGAGTGCCCTGGGTTCCTTGATGAAATCACAGTTCTGACCCCACCCCTTAAAAAAAATCAGGCCACCAGTCCAAGGGTCTACTATGTCATCCTTGAACACTGGGTGACGAAAGGAGAAAGAGGAGAAATAAGCATTCTATAGCACTCCTTATATGCCAAGCACTGTTCTAAACACTTTTAAATTTATTTTTTTTTACAAATATTATCTTATGAGCAGGCAGACTTCAGAAAAACCTGAAAAGACTTATATGAACTGGTATTGAGTGAGGGGAGCAGGTATAGCCACATTGCATGATGACTAACTTGGTTAGGTTTGCAAGGTTCTAAGACAACTCCAGAAGACTCATGATGGAAAGTACTATCCACATCCAGAGAAAGAATTACAGAATCTGAATGCAGATCAAAGCAGACTATTTGCTCTCTTTCCTTTTTGTTTTCTTTTGTTTCATCTTTCTTGTGATTCATTCCATCGGTTATATTTCTTCTTTACAAAATAACTAATGTGAAAATATGTTAAATATGAACGTATGTGTAAAACCTATATCAGATTGCATGCAGTCTTCGGGAGGGGGGAGAGAATTTAAAACTTAACAGCTTGTGGAACTAAATGTTGTAAACTAAAAATAAATAAAATAAAATAATCTTTAACATTTTTTACAAAAACAAATATTATCTTATTTGCTCCTCACAACAATCCTGAGTGGTAGGTGCTATTCTTATCCCCACTTTACAGTTGAGAAAACTGAGGCAGATAGAGCTTAAGTGACTTGCCTTAGCTAGTCAGTGCCTGACGTTTGAAATTGAACTCAGGTGTTCCTTACTCTAGGCCCAGCACTCTACCCACTGTGTTACCAGCTGCATCTCAAGCTCTTCCTTCTACCAGCAAACCCCAGATTTGCCTTGCTGTTGGCTCCTTGTGATACGTAGGTGCCAGAATCTCTCCCCCTCCACAACTAAGAACCCTAAATCTCAACCTGGAATGTAGTAAAGGACAGAGGACTTCTCCATGATCCCTGTTCTTTACTGTTAAGACTGAGAAGTGATATACTCTTGAAGCCTCTTTTGGCCCTTCCTTCTACTCCATTACCATTTTCCCCATTGGAACAGGCAGCTCAGACTCATGCTCAGGGCTCTTCCTTTTCTGGGTTCTAGATTTCATGATAATTTTAAAAAATCAAACACATTACAAACACACACACACACACACACACACACACGCTCCACTCCTAGAATAATCAGGTTGGGGTTATATCTCCACATTTTAAGCATATTTGTGAAATTGTGGAATTAAAATAAAAATAAGTTATGGAGTTCACTTTACAAAATATTTCAGTCCTTTAGGATAACTAAATCAACCTAACCTACTCAGGATTTTTTGAGAACACACCTATTACCCCTGTATTACTTGCTGGGAAAGACAGGATGAACCTAAATCCTCATTCTGAACACAACGATATACCTAGATAAAGTATGAACCGAATACCTGTTCTGATTGGCAGGCTTATGGTTTCTGCTCTGCTTCTTGAACGTCTTCCTCTCCTCAAGGACTCTGACATTTGTAAGGCATATCGGAATTTCTGAGACTGCACAAGCTGCTAATAAATTGGACAAGGAAGTTCAGGGGCCTTTCATCATTGATTCAGTACATGAGCTCTTATGCAGGTCACCACCAAGAATGTGCCATAAGGGACTCACCTGCAAAATAGAGCTAATGATATAGACCCATCCCAAGGAGTCATTATGGACAATCCTTAATCTTCTAATAATTAAATCCTTAATAAAGAAGATTACAAAATATTTGACCAAATGGATATTACCACACAACAGTGATACATTGTAAGCTACCTGAGGGCAGGGATCATTTGCAATACTGCTTTTGCACACTGTAGCAGCTGGTATAAGACTAGGTGCCAAGTAAATATTGGATACATCTTTTTTTGATTAATAAATCTCTCTTTAGAAAACATAAAAATTCTATCTATTTTCTACATCCACCAAAACAAGTAGGCATCAGTGACAGGAGGATTAAAATAGATGTCAAAAAAGAAACTTTTCTAATCAATCAATATTTACTGAGTACCACAGGGCAGGGCAGCTAGGTGCCACAGTGGATAGAGCACTAGGTCTGGAGTCAGGAAGACCTGAGTTCAAACCCTGCCTCAGACACTTACCAGCTGTGTGACCCTGGCAAGTCACTCAACCCCTTTTGCCTCAGTTTCTTCATCTGTAAAATGAACCAGAGAAGGAAATGGCTAACCACACCAGCACCTTTGCCAAGAAAATCTCAAATGGAGTCACAAAGAGTTGGACATGATCGAAGCAACTCAACAGTAATAGTAAGATGCTGCACTTGATGCTGTCAAATGTAATGGATTCTCATTGGAATCCATTTGAAAATATTTAAGAGAAATAGAATCTTTTAATTATTCTTGGTTTTCAGCCTAGAAGGATAACATAACATGTTGCATTTCTAGAATCATAAAACATTAAATAGAGAGGCACTATGGTATAGTAGATGATTAGTGTCTGGAAGAACTGGATTCAATTCCTTCCTCTGACTCATCCTAGGTGACTGTAAGCAAGTTATTTAGCCTCTTAATGCCCCAGGCAGTTTTCTAAGACTACTGTTAATCCGAATCTGTGGGAGGCCTGTGATAAAGTCACAGGTCTCCCTACAAATAATAATAATCATAAACTAAAGGGTTATGTCTACTCAAGTCATAAATAATCCAGTTTAAGCTCTTCATTTTTCAAATGAGGAAACTAAAGACAGAGAGTACTATTATTTCCCCCCAAACACACAGCTAGCTGATGACAGATTGAGTTGTTTGAAAGGTTAGAACTTCACAGAGGTCCAAAGCTGACTCCTACTCACTGTAGTATTCAGCATGTTCAATCTATTTCTTTCCCCAGAAGAATGTAAGTTCATTGTGGACTGGGACTATTTCACTTTTGTCTTTGACTCCATAGCACCTAGGATGATATCTTTCACAAAGTAAGTGCTTAATAAATATTTGTGGAGGAGAATAGAATTGAATTTCTTGTTCATCCCTAAGGACAGAAAACTACAAGTAGAAAGAGCCTCCTACTCAAATTGGAGTCGTTGTCCAATGTCTTAAAGTTCAGTTTCATGTGAATTTAGATTTTACAATTTGAGGTTTTGGAAGATTATATGCACACCATGCTGTACGTTGCTGTCCTTAAGATAGAACAAGAAATTCAATACATTTCAATTGTGTGTCCAAAAAAACGTTCATGGAATTGAATTGAACTTTCTGTTGAGACTTAAGGATAGAAACATACAGGTATAGGCTCCATACTAAAATGTGAGTCTTCATTCATTGTTCCATATTCTAGAGTTAAGGAAATTTCACAAAGATTCATAGTCTCTAGGCTTTAGGAGGACAGTATACCTGTATGTTTCTATCATTAAGGTGGAAGAGAAAATACAAGTCAATTTAATTCCATACAGTAGGCACTTAATAAGCACTCCTGGAAATGATGTAAACTGAATTTCCTGGTCAGTCTTAAGAATAGCAAAATCCAGGTACAGCCTTCATATAATCCTCCTAAAACTTCAAGACTATAAATCCTCGTAAAACTCTTTAAGCTGTAGGATACAGGGCAATGAATGACAGTCTCTCATCTAAACAATCCAAGACATATTACAGTACTTTTCCAAATTACTTTGAAATATGAGCTACACAGGGCAAAAGAGAAATTCAAGCAGGGTTTTGCTGCTCATAAAGGTTGTGTACTTAAAAGATCCCCACTGCAACATTATTCTGTTAACAACAACAGCAGCAAAATAACAGCAGGTGTTAGTAGAAAGGAAATCGGTGTACAAAATTAGGGGCATTACCTGTAATAAAGGAAGTTAAGAATTATAACAAGCCAACCGGGAGCCATTTAGGTAATCACTGTTTAATAGCAAGAAAAACAAACAAAGAAAAATGATGGATGTTATCAAATAACAACAAGAAAAGTTCTTGTCAAATTACCCATCTTCAATCCTAATATGTGATTTGTCTGTAGCACTTCTTCCTCCTTTTAAATCCTCTGACTGGAGGGAAAAAAGAAAGAAAAGCTTTAATGATAGGAGGTTACTGTCTATCTTCAAAACTAAAGCAGAAGAAAACCTAGGGAGGACATTTGGGGAAGGGGTATGGAGAAGGGGAGAAAGCAGGTGATCACTGCCTTCAAATACCTATAGGGTTTTCATGCAGCTGAAGATACTTATTCACTGCTCCAGAGAGATAATTTGGATTCAACATAACTGAAGAACCTTGGACCGACTGGAGCTGTCCAACAATTACAAAAAGCAGTAAGCTCATTGACCCTGGAAAACTTTAAGTGGAGGTGGATGACATCTATAAACAATGTTGTGTGACAGATTTCTGAATTGAAAGGTTGTACTTGATGACTGCTAAGGCTCCTCCCAATACTAAAACTCCAATATCTTATGATTCTACATTGGATAGACAAGATTTCTCACTATTCTGCAGGTTCAAACATTAGTAATTTCAGAGAAAAGCTATTACTCCCTTAATTGGAATTACTATATAATTCTACCTTATCTTGAAGGTAATGTAGTACAAAAATATTAAAGAATGCTTTTAGAATGTATCCTTGGTGTATTCCAGTAAACATGTTCACAATGTACATCTTGTAGGTGAGAATGAAGAGGTCGAAGGGGAGAGAACTGAGCTGTGATTTCATGCATGAAGGAAATTCTCAGTGGGGAAATTCCCACTACCAATATAAATTATCATCTACTCTGCAATATATACACTTGAGAGTTGCCTGGGATATGGAGAAGTTAAATGATTTGGGGAGCTCTTCTTCTTAGAACCATATTGTTGACTTCCTTTGCACCATGAGAGCCAAGTGGCGGAAAAAGTGAATGTGTAGGCTGAAACACAAGAGGAGAAAGATGAGGCAGAGGTCTAAGTAACCAGACTGTGCTAACCACGGAGGCCACAGGAGCAGAGATGGAATGACCCTTGGTGACATTCTCAGGAAAGCAGAAACCTTGAGGAGATATCACCCACCCAATGAAAGATCCTACCTCCTGAAAGAAGGACTCTGACCACCATCTTACCACCTCTCTGACTGAAGGACATGCCATCATTTAATGAAAATTCCACCAGCCTGCCTCTTGACTTTGTGCCATGGGACTTTTGTCATTCTGAACTGATTGTTTTCTTTGTGGCTAAGTGTAGCACACCTGTATAATAAATCCTCAGTACTTTCTTGCATGAAAAAAAAAATAAATGATTTGCTGAGGGGTCACATAGCCAGTATTGTTAAGAGGTTGAATTCAAACTTAGTTTTTCCTGATTCCCAAGAACTGTTCTCTATTTATTACACCATGTCAATCTGTTACACTACATATAGTTGTTAAAATAAACTAGCACTGGTGAAGGAGAAAGCAAGAGAATAGGTATTTATATAGCACCTACTAAGTGCTAGGAAATTGTGCTGGTTTTTTAAATAATTATCTCATTTGATTCCCCACAACAACTCTGGGAGGTAGGTGCTATTATTATACTTATTTTACAGTTGAGGAAACTGAGGCAAACCAAGGTTAAATGATTTGCCCAGGATCACACAGCTAGTATGGGTTTGAAGCCAGATTTTTAGCTCAGGTCTTCCTGACTCCAGTCTCTGCGCTCTACCCACTGCATTACCTAGCTGCCTCTAGGCACTAGATATTGCATAATAGTTGTTTGAACAGCTGTTATATTTTGTTGTTCAGTGGTTTCAGTCATGTCTGACTCTTCATGGTCCCATGTGGGCTTGTCTTGGCAAAGATACTGGAATAGTCTGCCATTTCCTTCTCCAGAATATTTTATAGATGAGGAAACTGAGATAAACAGGCTTAAGTGACTTGCCCAGGATCAAATAGCCAGTAAGCATCCGAGGCCAGATTCAAACTCAGGAGCCCAGGCCCAGTAATCTATCCACTGAACCACCTAGCTGCCCTACTATTATGTTAGGAAGGGTTAATCAAATGTTAAATCTAATTTCTATTTCACAGATTCAACCTAACTAATGTAAAGATAGTTCCCTATTGAATATAAACACATATATGTATGTTTGTATTCCATTCTTCATGGTACTATAGAAAAAAAAATGCTGGTTTTGGAGTCAAAGGACCCGGGTTCAAATCCCAGTTATTTTACTACCTGTAGAATCTTGGCCGAATTGCTTTACTGTGTGCATGGCTTCCTCATGAGTAAAATGAGGGGATTGGACTAGATCATTTCTAAGTCTATGAGTCATTCATTTGAACTGTGTAATTGTTCAGAATTGTTTATATCTTTCTGGGAGATGGAGATATTTCTAATAGCAGAAAATGCAGCTTCTGAGTTTTATCATTCTTTATCTACATTCTACAGTTCTTAGGACTGTTTTCAAGGCATAGTGGAAAAGTTCTTGTCAAAACTCAATATATTCCCTTAGTGATTTAAAGTAGACATAAGAAAATGTTAACATGAGTTGAATCAATGTGGTAGAGAAGCCAACGTAACAGCCTCAAAGTCAGGAAGACCTCACTCTAACACATAATGGTTTCATGACTCTTCTAGGCCTCAGGCTACTTTTGATGGCTATCATTGCAGAGTAGATGGAGTAGGAGATCTCTATACTGATGATATTATGGAAGCAGTCCAAAAACATTCAGATAAAAATCTTTCTTGATTTTGTTGAAATTCGAGTAACATTTTCAAGGGTCTGTTACCTGCACGACAATGTATTCCTCCTATATCAGTGGTTTCGAACTAAATAGAAATAATCTCTAACAACTGCATATTGGCTTAGAATACTACAAATTAATATTATCTATGTTGTATTTTGGAGAAGGAAATGGCAAACTACTCCTATATCTTTGCCAAGAAAATCCCAAATAAGTCACAAAGTCAGACACTACTGAAATAACTAAAGAACAAGAAAATGTTGTATTGTATTTTTACTTGTTTTGTTAAACATAACATTTAGAAATATTAAATATATTTTCATCTGGTTCCACATGGCCAGACCAAAGTTGATACCTCTGATCCTATATCTCATCTTTATCCACATTCAAACCTTTAGAAAGTCCATTCCAGACTCTGTGTGATATCAACAGTGGGTGTATTCCTTCCACCAACGGATCATAGCCCTTCATCATCTTTCTAAATTATCTTCATGAGCTTCAATGATCAAAGAAATCTATCATCACCTGGCGAACAACATTCTTTCTGTGACAAACTTCTAACAGCTTATTTAGTCTGAATTTGTCACTTGGTCTACACATAAATTCTTCATAAATTGGTAAAACCTAGCAATCAATGAATTCATATTCATTAAAATGCCTACTATATAGACCAGGCACTGCAGTAGTCACTGAGACAACAAATACAAAAATGAGTTAGTATGCACCATGAGTGGCTACGTGCCTGTAATTCCTACTACTAGAGATTCTGAATATTTTTCTATGGATAAGGACACTTATGGAAATGGGAAAATGTCTTACTATAGGAAACAAACTGAGTACACATTGGTGAGGTCTAGAAATTCTTAATCTTAAAAATTAGGAGACTTCAATTCAAATCCAATGCATTTATTGATTTAGAGTAAATTCAGACCCTATTAGTTACTACCTATATGATCTTAGGCAACTTAGCTACCTTCTCTAGGCTTTTGTTTTCTAAGGGCTGGGAGCTAGATTGCCTCTAGTATCAATGATCCATGATCTCATAATCATCCTAGAATTCAATGAATGTTTATCTACCCAAAGAATAAATTTCCTTACTACTGTGTTACCTAATATATTTGACAATTTTTGAGGCTCAATCAAGACATTCATAAGAGTGAAATGACTTAAAAATAGCATCCTCAATATTACTCTAACTGAATGGGATAAAAATAATGTTTATGATTTAATTAATAAGCATGATTATGATTTTTAAAAATATTCTCATTTTGATGCATTTTTCATGCTTATAACTGGTTTCTAAAGGATAACTGTAATTCTATGATAGGAAAAAGTTGTTTTATCTAAGAAAAGGCAAATACCTGCTGAGTAGCAAATTGATTGGGGGGAGCATAATGCAAGCAAGAACATGTGCTATGAGGTTAAAAATTCAAAAACATACTGATCTGACAATTTGGTTTAAAATAAAAAAATCTTTACAATGTAGTATGTTCTTAAATCTAATTTGGTTTATATGCCTTTTTAAAATGTTATATGGAGCAGACTGATAAAATAAAAGGGATAATCCCAACAAAGCAGACTAGAGGTTAAAAATATAGAAAGGGCCAGAAAAGTCCATCCTGAAGACAAGAACCTGGAGAGTCTGAAATGCTATAATACTCAGAGCTACAAATGGGATTCATACAATTCTTCACTTATCATTGCAGCCAAGAAGGCAGATGTATTGGCATTGACAAATGAGCTGTCAACCTTATTTGCTATCTTTTATTTTTTTAATTTTTAAATTTTCTCACAATTCCAAGGTCATATCCCTTGTGACTCATGTAATTAGACTCCAGAAGTCTGGGAAAGGAGTGGATAATGGAGGCAGCAGACATTCAGCAGCTAGCAGAGCCATTCAACTTGGGGGTCTGGATACTCGGCCAAATGTCTGGTTTGCTTGGAAAAGGAATTCTGTTCTGAGCTCTTAAGAAAAGACACTTTTAACGACAGTGAGATATTAACATTTCCCTGAAACTCAAGGTGAACTTTGTACTGTAAAAGGATCAGGATTCCTGACACTGTGAAGTTCTCAGGGACCCTTGATATTCACCATGGGTATTTTGTTTGAGTCCAGGATCTCATAGAGAACCACAGAATTTTGAAACAGAAAAGATCCATAAAGATCGTTTATTATAACGGCCTCATTTTACTGTCTAGGAAAGTGAAGATCCCAGTATGCTCACATCCTAGTTCAGGTTTGCAACTCCTCAGCCTCGTAGACATTGTCTGCTCCCAAGTTACACAAATATTTCTAAAATCTAAGCATTCTCTTTCCTTTAGGGTAGGAGTTCTTAACCTAGTGTCTATGAACTTTAAAATATATTTAGTAACTATATTTTGATATAATTGGTTTCCTTTACAAATATTATCTCATTATATTTCTATAAGGTGTTACATATGTAATGAGATATTTGTAAAGTACTTAGCACAATTCTTGGTGCATAGTAGGTGTTATATAAATATTTATTCCCTTCATCCCTGCCTTTCTTTAAGCATGTAAAAAAATTTTCAGAGAAAGGAAGCATAGGCTTCAATAGACTGCCAAAACAGTCCATGGCACAAAAAAGTTAGGGATCTCTACTTTAGGGCAATGTGTGCATGTTTTAAGGGAAACCAAATTCTCATTAAGGTAACTGTCAGTGGTGGGAGTATATAAAGAGCAATAAAAATATATTAGGCATAATTGTATATTACCTAAATTTCTTCAGATTACTAGTGACTAGAAAGGAAATTTCCTTAAGATTTCTTAACACCTCAAGATTTTGCTGAAGATTCTTTGAAACTTAGAGTTCATAGGAACTTTAGATCACATCATCTAACACTATTGTTTTACAGATAAGGAAAGTAAGGCCCAGGAAAATATGGAAACTTTCCCAAGATCACGTAGATGGTGAGTGCTAAAATCCTAGAATACTAAATCCAACTGAATCATAGAATCTAACATTGAAATTACCTTAAAGGACATATTTTCTCACATTCCAATCAATGCAATAATCCCTTCAACTACATTTATGACCAGGGGTCATCTGGCCTCTTAAATATTTCCCACAATAGAAAATGTATTTGTTTTTGAGGCGTTATATTTTTATACAACTCGATTTCTTAGAAAGTTCTTCCTTATAGTGACCTTATATCTCCTTCCTTGTAATTTACACTAAGAGATTCTGGTTGCACTGTAAGGATTAAGGTTCCACCCTCTCTTAATAATCTAATAACAAACAGAAGATTCAGATACCACCAATAACCCAATAAATAGGTCAACAGCATAAACTAGATGTTAAGGAATTTTCCTACAACTCCAATGAAGGACAAACAATGACAACAAAGTGCAAATAAAGCATCATTCAACTAAAGATGATTATAGGGTTTCAACTATTGTTTAAAGATATATGATGTCACATAGGAAACTGTAACTGGATGAAAGAGTCAGACAAAATTCTTTGTCTATGCGTAAGAACAAAACCCAGACTAGCAGTGGTTAGGTTTAGTGGTGGAGGAATCCAATTTCAGAAGCTTCAGAATTGAAACCAGGCTCCTGACAGTGAATCACTCTTAGGGGAAAAAGAGCTCTTCTTCTCTGTTCTCCTTACCTTTCTTTTTCTCTTTTGAGAGCTCCCTAGGTGACCACTTGATCAGATAGATTGGACCAGGAGGAGATGATACATCCCATCAGGAGTTAAATGACACTCGGAGAAACATTGGAACCTGGAATGACATTCAGTATAGAAGGGAAGCAGCTTCAAAGAAGATGACTCCTTGCTGCGGAGAAGAATTTTGGCTAGGGATTGAAGAAGAACTTCCAGTACATCGTATAACAGGAGTTGTTTACCTCTTTGCATGCACGTATCGTACATCCATGTCTCACTACTAGTTTATTATAAGTTTCAGCTGATTCTTCCTACAAACCTATGTGTATTTGTGAGGAAGCTGCTTCAGGCTCTTGAAAAGAATGTTTTATAGCAATTTTTATTACTATTAACTAATTATTAGTGGGAAGCATACTGGTAGGGTCTTGTAGTAGAAACAAAACTCCTCAGTGTTACTCGTACAATTCGGAAAATAGTACCAGCTATTTGCTGGCAACTCCAACTTGTGAGTATAGGTAGAAGTTAAAGAGCAGCCACAGAGGGGGTATCACCCTGCTCTTTGGAGTTCAATAGAATAAATATACTATTTCATCTAACCCATCACCTTTCAAATACTTTAAAACAACTGCCATGTACTCTCACAAGTTTTTTTTCATTAAAATAAAGTAATCTAGTTCCTTCAAGCATATCTGTGGTAAGAGCAGTATCTTAACACTTGCCCATATGCAATTTTGTTTATTTTTCTTAAAAGGTATTCTTGAAACTTAATTGACCTTGGAGCTAAAATCTCAGACTCTTGACATCATCTCCAGATCACCTGAGTACAAAGCAGCCCAGAGGAGTTCTAGGTGCTCTTTGATGCTTAGCTGGTGGCTCATAATGGATAAGTAAACTTGGCTCAGCCACCTCTATTCCTATCTTTGTTGAGTATGCTTCTACAGCTAAGTAAATCTCCTTTTATTAACTGTTGAATGGCCTACAAGTATATCATTTTGTTTTCATAAACAAGTAGACTGGGCTAAGTCAGGCCCAGGACAGAAAAATATTTCATGATACAGTTTCCATCAAGATTATGGTCACTTTCTGCTAAATGCATTTATCTTACTTTGTTAATGCCTCTATTAAAATGTGGCACCTAGAACTAAATAGCACTTGGAAAAGATGTAATCTTAATAGATGTCAGAGAGAAAACAAATTTGGTTGATATGTTATATCTTTTAGCCCTCAAAGGATGGCAAAGAGAAGGGTATAGAAAATTAGAGAATCTAGCAAGATGGAAGCTAATTGCCTCTGTCCTGATTGGACTAGATGTAACAAACACGGCTTAAAGAGATTCTGAAGTTTCTGATCACTTTAAACTCTTCTTGATGGGTAATGCAATGTTCCTCTGGTGAAGAGAGAAAAACACGAACATACTTTCCCTTTCTCCATCCCTTTCTGCCTATCTCTATTGATCTGACTTTCTGCCTCCCTGCTTAGTTAGTAGCAGTAAACTACAAATCAAAACAACCCAGAACTCTCGCCGCATATTCAGCAAATTGGAAAACATGACGAAAGACCAGTCAATGTTGGAGAGGCTATGGAAAGACAGGAACCCATACATTCTAGGTGGGTTTGTGAGTTGGTCTAACTATTCTGGACAGTAGTTTGAAATTATGCAAATAAAGTCATAAAAATATCTATAGCCTTTGACCCAAAGATTCTACAACCCCAAAGGAAGTCAGACAAAACCAAGTTTATGTATACCAAAGTATACTAAAATACTCACAGACACTTTTTGAGGAGCAAAGAAATGGAAACAAAGGAAATACCCATTAAGTGGTGACTAGATTTTAAAAATTATGGTATGTGAATATAATAAAATATAATTGTGCTGTAAGAAGTAATAAACATGATACATATAGAGGATCATGGAAAAATTTACATGAACTGATATAAAGTGAGCACAGCCTAGAAAAATATACAAACAGGATATTCCAAAAGTCTTTCTTCAGTTTTAAGGTATAGTTACTAAGCTATTTAAAATTGCACTAAAACTTTTAGGACATCCTGTTTTAATAATTAAAACAAAAATGTTGAAAATAAAGAAAACAACCAAAAACAATAGAAATTGAATCTTACAAAACCATTTTTTAAAAATGCTGCTAAGGTCTAGGTCCACAAGTGTGAAACATTGACTATAACATCAGGTTTTTAAATGAGTTTTTGTTAATTTTGATTTTCTTTTTTTTTAATAATTAAAAAAAAAGGATGGAGGCAGCTAGGTGGAGCAGTGGTTGGAGCACCAGCCTTCAAGTCAGGAGTGCCTGAATTCAAATCCAACCTCAGACACTTGATGCTTACTAGCTGTGTGACCCAAGGCAAGTTACTTAGCCCCAATTGCCTCAAAAAAGGAGTGGTACTCTGAGAAGAGGAAGGTGATACAGGATAAAATTTAGGTGATGGTATCAACAATAAAAATCAAGTTAAAATTTTAATTATAAAAAGAAGTAGCAAATTTCATTCTATGAATCATGTGTCCTCTATCTTTTGGGTTACTATTCCAAATTATATTTTCAATTTATGAAAACGTTTGTGTCTGTGTGTAGATTGGCATATTTGTGTTGAGCTAGAAATTTATCTGAAAGCTCATGAACTTACTAATCCTCACTAACTACCTATCCTCTCTAGAGCAAAATTGATTCTCCTTAAGGGGTACGGTCAGCTTACTATTCTAATGTCCATTGCCTAAAGATTCCGAGGTACTGCCTGGGAAGTGGTAACTTTTACACACACACACACACACACACACACACACACACACACACACACACGCACACACACACACCCTCAAAGTCCATTCTCAGAGGAGTGTTCTTAAGCAAATCTGGCAGAGATTTTAGTCATAGAGTTTAAAAATGAACAATGATCTTCTCAAACAGTAGTTCCCTTGGTGTCTGTATTTCCTGGCTTTCATAATGAACTGCAGCCCTTTATAGCTCCCTTGGAAAATCTATGTGCCAATTACTGAGGCAAAATTCCAATCTAATGTACTTCATACTCCACCATACAACCAAACTTATTTTGTAGCCTATTTTGTAGATTCTGAAGGCCTCAAAGACTTACCAAGTTGTAGAGTCCTCCACAGATATCCATAGCAGTGAATGTTGGAATTATTCATGTGACAACCTGAAAAGAGGAATTTCTTCATTATGGAATGTATGATGCCAATGGGAGTAACAGGTATGTGACTTACATTGACATTTACTTTTTTTACCCTAATTTATTATTTATTTCATTATCATTTGCATTAGTTATGTTGATTCTTGTTTATTTCACTTATTTATTTTTAACATTCTTGCATTCTGCAAACAGCAGGCAGCAGCTGGGTATAGAGCCAAAGTAAGAGGTAATTCCCACCCAGAGTAATTGGAATGCTTCCTGGGAGCTTGCTGGGAGTGAAGAAGGGAACAGAGGATGATTAGTGGTTCTTGCCAAGCTCAATCACTGGGAACACCTGATTGCTATGTAATGAAGAAAAGTCAAGAAGCTAGAGCAAGTGTCTAGGTAAACCAACAGCCACAGGATTAGAACAAGAAAGGAAAGAAGAAACCTTAAGTAACTTGATTCCTATTTGATTTGGGAATTTTTTTTTAATCCTGGAACACATCTCCAAAACGCATGCTGTGGAAGTTAATTGGAAACAGAATTTGATAAGTCAGAATAAGCTATTTTGTTGTTATAAAGGAAACTCAATCTGACTCATTCCTGAAAAGAAATCCTTACTGCAATATAACTGACAAGGAGTCATCCAGCTCTGCTGGAAGACCTCCAATGAAGTCTCCAACTCTCAAGACATGCCATTTCAAAAATCTCTAAACTGAAATATTTTATTTCTATACTCAGCTCACCCCACATTCTCCAAAAAGTCTCCCCAAACTATTTTAGACCACACTGAACTCTGATTGCTTAGAACTCATGCATCATGTATAGACTTTCATATGTAATTTTGCATAGTTACATGCCATTATTTTAAGAAGTAGTCTTGTCTTTCCCATTGGACTTTATCTCTCAGAAATTAGGAATTTTGTCTTTTAATGTTCTCATAACCTGGGGGTCAGGGGATCTCCTCTCACAAAGGGATTCTGTTCCGGAATCACCCTGACCCTAAAGGTAAATGAGAATTCAGGCTTTTCTGTCATTCTAATACCTCATGACTATTACCCATAAAAGACTGCTGGGGAAAAAAATCCAAAATAATGCTTTAGAATGGATCGTGTCTAGTGTCTTCATGAAATGTGGAAAACAGAGTCCCTTCTAGAATATGCACTCAACTATAAGTAAGGTGGATTTTAGTGTAAGTAAGGTGGCTTTTAGTGTGTTTAAAGTGGATTTTTGTTATTATTTCTTAGGGTTTTATTTCCCAAGATCCATGACCATAGTAATCTCAGTTTCCCAGGCTCATGGTTCAAAACATCTCCACCACACTTGTGCAGCATTATATAGTGATAAATAATATAAACGTGTGCTAAAGTTGTAAACAACCACTGTGACTATACAGTGACACATAGGGATGAGGTGATATAAACTTGTGAGGGTATTGCTGGCAATATGCCTTCTTTGTCAGTTGCCTTATAAAGCAGGTAGGCACTGGTCAGTGAGTTGTGGAAACCTCTAGGGTTGAATGCAGAAGCTGGAATTCTATGTGCCTTAACTGGCCCCCATCAAGGCTTGGGAGGGGGGAAACTGTGTGTGCCTCAACCAGCCCCCACTGAGGTTTGAGGAGATTTAGGGGAATGCATAAGGTTTGCCTGTCTAGATACACCCCATTGAGACATAGGGGTAGTTGCCCTCTCCCTTCTCAGTGGCCCCTGCAAGAAGGGAGATTAGGGAATGCTGTAAGAGTTTGTGGTTCATTATCAGCAACCTTTGTGAGAAGACTAGACTAGAATAAAGTAAAATTATTAACCCCTTTGAAGCTGTCTTTCCTGTCTGACCAGATCAAGAGTGAACCTGTGCTAGCAGCCATCCTATGTGCTAGTGTTATCTGTCTCACATCAACATACAAAATGATGGTAAGATATGAGACATCTCTTTAATTCTTCCACCATGGAAGAAATGTTTAAAGACAGAACACTAAAAAATGCACTAAAAATAATTAAAACATAAAACTCTAACCCATCAGCATCATTATAGGTAAAGGCAAAGATACTTTATGGGACTATTGAACAGACATTTCACTTTCACCTTGGCCCTGCACTGTCTAAGCAAGTCACAAGGTCTAGATCTTCTAACCAGACAGGCACAGCAATTTAGACTACTGAATTTTAGGGTGATACCATGGGTGGTCACTATCTAAGAAATACCATAGTTACAGAAATCATCTCCTGCTAGTCAACTTGACTCAGAGACCAAAGAACTTTCAAACTCATTAGGCAACCATCAAAGCTGTAAACATCCATTGCTTGGGATCACTAGTTGCTGGTCACAGACCTTCAGGAGAAGGCTTCCATGGAATCAGAATCACCCAGGTAAGTACAGGTAGATTGCTGGCATGTGCTTTACTTGAATATTGCTATTGGAAAGAAGTGGGGGGTAGGGGTGGGAATTCCCTACCCACCTTGTTAGAAGCCCAAATATGTTCCATATGGAATATGTTCCAAAAATAGATGCCTAAGAGAGGTGGAGTTTTTCTCCTTGTTCCTCATTTAGACCTCGGAGTGACTGGCTTCTCTTTATTCTCTGATCCATCAGCTTCAATATAACCAGGATAGCCAGAGGAGTCTAGGTCCCACTCTTCCTAGTCTGGTTCCTATTACACAAAGCTGGTATGCTGGTGTGCTTTTTATTTTATTTTATTGAGGGGAGGGAAAGATTAGCAAATATGCCTGGCTTTATGACATATCTTGGATAATGTTTATACCACCCAACTCAAGGACTCAGCCAGAGCTGGCCATGATATCTATGGCAGTTGCAAATGGTTTCCCCATTACCTAACACAGCTTCTAGGCACACTACTCCATGACAAGTACGTTCCATTAGAATTGGAATCACATTATTGCCCTTCCCCATGCCCATAGTTCGATTAAGTGAAGACATTTGGGCCTACAGCTGTTCTAGATTAGATTTACCTTCCAGTCTTTCCCTGGGATGATGAGAGACAACTCTCATCAGCAGGGGTTGAGGGCTTTGGCCAAGTTCTTGAAAACCATCATCATCCTCCTCATCCCCCCCCCCCCCCCCCCCCCCCCCCCCCCCCCCCCCCCCCCCCCCCCCCCCCCCGTCCCCGCTTCAAAGGTTCATCACTAAGGGTTTGATTGTAGAGTTGCAGGTGTAAGGTCCACCTACTTCGAGTTTGAATTGGCTGCTGAAACTCTTCCCCAAGTTTGCTGATGGAACCACAGTTATAATTCCACCTTTCCCATCCTGAGTAGGTCTTTTTGGCAAATCTTTAGAGAAACCCATGCTGCTACTGTTCCACATCTCCTGGTCCCATCACCCCACCAGCAATGTGATCAGTGCTACAGACAGCCCTGAATGCATGACAGAGTCGTGACTGTGCTGGGGCACAAGACTCAGGAGACCTGGGCTCAGATCCTGCCTCAATGGCTTATATGCTATATGATTATCAACAAGTCACTAAACTCCTTGGACGGTTAGTTTTCTCATCTGTAAGAAAGCAATAATAATACTTGTACTTATTGCATAGGACTATCGTCAGGATGGTACTTTGAAAATTTTGAAATGCTATATAAGTGTATATTGGAGTTTTTGTTTTGATTTTGTTGCCATTTTTTTCTAAAGAGTTCAGATAGAAACAGTTTTGGAATAAGTAACTGCCCTAATATTCTTCTTCTATATATTACTATTCTGCAGACTATTGCATGGCTGGATAAATAAAAGTTGAATAAAAGAATTAGTTTGTAAGATCATCTTCTGTAGGCAAACTGAAAGTTCTCTCCTCCCCCAGGGGGGTAAGACCTTCCTTTTAAACGCAGCCTGGCAGCAGTGAGAGCTTTCAGCTTGAAAATAAAAGTATGTTCACTCCTAGAAGCCTACTATACACACCTGCTCATAATTTATTTCTAGAAGTAACTGAATCCAAAATGCGTATGCAAGGCTAATACGCACCGGTAACATTTTCCTACTTTGTCCTAGTATCTTCAAGCCTCCATGTTGACTCCTGCTGACCAACCTTCATTTCCCAAAAATGGAAAAACTTTTTCTTCTCTCCCTAACCCTATTTCTTTGCTTTCAATAAAACATACACACAGTTTAGCATTTTTGCCGGCTATAAAAGTTTTATAGTAAGCAAATGAGTCCAATTTTAAAGCAACAGATACAGAATAAAATAATACATCTGAATATCCACAAGAGGTTTTGCTGGAAAGCAGAAGAGGTCCCCAGATCAGCCTGGTGCAGAGCTAGCTCTCACCTTCTTGGAAATGTGGATTGAATCCCTGACACTACCTTCCCGGTTAGCTGTATTTTAGCACAGGTAGAGCTTCTGTTTGTGTTTTCAGAGTTTGTTTATTTCTCAGCATGTCACTAGTTCCCATGTCAGCTATCAAGTTCCTTCATCTCATTGGTTTGATTCTCAAGACTCCTCCTCCTTTTTGGGAGTAAAGGTGATTCCCTCCTCCAAGTCTCTCTGCCCCCAAGGGCAGCTTTCAAATAAAATTAGGAAAATTTAGTTGTACCATCATACATGGTTGTCATTGTGAGGAACAAAGGGAATAATGAATATAAAGCATTTTAAAACCTTAAAGCTCTAAACAAATAAGTAAGCTAGTTGTTTATTATTAACATTATTATTAGAACATAATTATTCTCTTATTTGATGGAGTTCAGATAGAAACAACTCTAGTCAAAGTCATTATTTTGTTATCATTTTTATATTTAATAATCTGTAAGAGGTTGCATAGGTATATGAAATAACTACTTTTGTCGTTGACTAAAAAAGCATTAGGGTGTGAGGTCCCCTACTGTAAGATCACTGAAAGCATCATTAGTACAACTCCAAAAGCAGACAGAATCATGGGATTGATATGCACATCAAGCTCTTCCTTGTGCGATGGTAGTTTCTTCTCTAGATATTATTACTCTCCCAATTGTTTTGTTTTTCATCTGTGAAATGAGAATACAGCCCACTATATCACACTTCGTTCACTCAACAAGCATTTATCGTGCCCTTATTATATGTGAGGCATAATAATAGTTGCCACAAGGGACATAGGGAAGAATAAGACAAAGTCCCTGCACACTGAGAGCTGATAATTTAGTTGAACAGATAAGAATTATATGAATAATAAAAATAGAAAATTTTTGTCTGTAGTGAGTCTCATATAAGTGGCACAGATAATAAATGCTCAAGTAAATAAATAAGCCCTGAAGAGGAGGGAGATGTCACTGGTACCAAGACAATGAGGCACAGTTTAATGGAGAAAATAGATTTGACCTGAGCCTCAAGGGATGGGGATGTCTCAATTCAGCACAGAGAGAGTGGCAGAAGCCATGTTGTAGAAAGCGGGATGCACTCTGTACTTTCAGAAGATAACTGAAGAGGCTAATATGGTTGGTTTGGAGGGTTAATGAAAACGAGACACAAGCGATAAGACTGGAAAAGTCAGTAAGAACGAGATTGTGGAGAGATTCAAGTGTGAAGCTAAGGAATTTGAACTTTATCCTTCAGAAGACAGAGAGTCAGTCACTGAAAATCTTTGAGTAATATTGTATTTGTGGAAGATTAATCTTGGCTAGATTGAGGGATCCAAAGAGAAAGAGATTGGTAATAGGGAAACCCATTAAATGACGTACCATAATCCAGGTATCAGAACTAGACTGGTGGTGGCATTGAATATGGATAAGAAAGGAGGGATGAGAAGGTACTTTGAAAAACATAAAGCACTTTGCAAAATTGCTGCAAAATGCAATGATGGCGACAATAATGCTAGAGATAGCAGGGAGTGTCCCAAGCTCCCATACTTCAGAGTGGAGCATAATCCTAAATCATTTTAATGTGAGGAAACATAATCTACACATTGACGATTTATTTAATCAACGCTGGAGGGCATGAGAAGTTTGCTCTCAGCTATGACAAATAACAATAGGTATTTCTTTGCACTGACTCTTTTTTCTCATCTTGAAACAAACTCTGAAAGGCTAGCCACAGCTGCTCCCTTACAAAGAGCTGGCGTCTGTGACTTCAAAGGGAGGCAGTTGAGAGGAAGAAAACGAGCTAAATTGCGAGATCTGAGATTTCATCGGCTGTGAGAATGATTAAAAAAAAATTCTTACATTAAATTGTTTACATTCTCATCTGAAAGTCCCCCAAGTCTGCTGATTTTTCATATGGCAACCATAAAAGGGAAGGCAATGGGAGGACAAGCATCTGCTTTCTGCCTCCCCGGATGCCCTTTTCTCATGTTGCGTGTATGGACACCTTTCCTATGTCTGTTAAAGACAACACGAAGCAGAGAAGCAAACGTGAAATAATTTGTGGGGAAACCTGAGGATTTAGTGACTTGCCAGTCACAAGCCCTGTACAGGTAGTCACCCTGTGCTGCTTTGCCAAAGGTCAGCAAAGAGTAAATTCGCCGGCTAGCTAGCCTTCTTTTCCAGCAGCACAGTAAACCGAGGCTGCAGACATCAATAAATTCTTGAGACACGGCTCTATGAAAGATGTAAGTTTTAATGTTATCTGATATTTGGCTTGTATAAACCCAAGCAAATTGCAGAAACTCTAATCCTGGGCCCTGAATCAGGGCTGCAGATCTAATCGGAGCAAGCTCTTCAGTCAGTCGGCCTGTGTTCTTTGAGTTACAGTGGGAGGATGAGTTACAATTGAGGATTCACTGCTCTTTTCTGGCATACCCTGATCGTTGAAGGCTGCAGTAGCTCACTGTAACAGGGAAGGCACATCTAATTATCCAGCTTCTCCATGCACAGTCAAACAACCTTTATGTTATCCCTTAAAATATCCCAGGGTTCTATGATGTTAACCTCAAATCCAAAGGGTGTTAGAGAAAGCTTTGAAATATGAGTCAATACCTTTCCTACGTTGGCATAGTTAGAATCCAGAGGGAAAAGCTCTGGCAGAAGCATAGACTCATTCCATTCTTACAGAAAGGAAACATACAGGGACAATAGCCTTTGGGCAGCACCTTGTTAAAGGCAACCTCTAGAGCAGGGGTTTTAAATTTCTCTTGTGTTATGGACACCATCGGTAGTCTGGTGAAGCCTCTGGACACCTTCTCAGAATAATGCTGTTAAATACAAATATATATATGGGACTGCAAAAGAAACCAATTATAAATCTGGAATGTAAGATTGATAAATGAAGATAAGCCAGATATGGCCAAACAGGAGAGAGAAAGACTAAACATCAACATGTTGGGTGCCAGTGAATTTAAATGGACTGGAATAGGTGAATTTCATTCAGGTGATCATTGCATTTACTGCTATGAGCAAGAGTCCCTTAGAAGAAATAGAATAGCCCCCATAGTCAATAAAAGGATGAGAAAAGCAGTACCAGGGTAAAATCTCAAAAATGACAAAATAATATCTGTTCAAATCCAATTCAAACCATTCAACATCACAGTAATACACCTATGCTCCAACCCTCATGCCAAAGAGGCCAAAGTTGCTCAGTTCTATGAAGATCTACAACATCTTCTGGAAATAACACCCCCCAAACAATGTCACATGTATCATAGGAGATTGGAATGCTGTAGTAGGAAGGCCGAATTTATAATATCAAATATAATCATGTATATGTTTGAATGGTTCGAAATTGCAAGGTATGAGAGATTCTCTATGTAGAACACAACAAAACATTTATTTAGGCCCCACCACAGCAGATCTGCGAACCAGCCTCCCCATTCCGACATCTTGACAAAAAGACTCCAGGCCCAGAAAGCCCACCTCATAAGAGTAACCAGGAGGCCACAGAAAAACAAGATAGTATTTAGCCAAATCATTTTTACTGGCCTCAAGTCCTCGCGCGCACTCCTGAGTCTACACACAGGTCAGCTCTGCTCCCGCAGCTTCCTGCCTCCACAGCTTCCTGCTTCCACAGCTTCCGCTTCTGCTGTAGCTGTCTCTTGGCTCACCTTTCCTCACAGCCAAGCTTCTGGTGTTCTCAAGTCCTGCCTCAACAACCAGAGACCATTGATTCCCGAGTTGGCCCCTCTTAAGTCATTAATCTACACCCACACAGGTTTCACACCTGATAGGGCTTTGGGCCTGGGGCTTAGCACTTAACAGCTAAAAGTACTTTCACTCAAAGTAAACAAAAGCCAAAACTCCTGAAGGGCCTTCCACTCAAAGGAAACAAAGGCCAAACTCCTGAAGTGCTGAGGAGCCCATTTTGCTAAAGTATAGAATCAATACATAGTTAGAATAACAGGCAAGTTTGGCCTGGGAGTACAAAATGAAGCAGGATGGAGACTAATAAAGTTTTGTTAAGATAACTCACTGGTCATAGCAAACATTCTTTTTCAGCAACCCAAAAGGCAGCTCTACACGTAGACATCATCAGATGGTCAATATCGAAATCAGATTTATTATATACCTTGCACCCAAAGGTGGAGATGCTCTATATATTCAGTTAAAACAAGATCTGCAGCTAACTGTGGCTCAGATCATGAATTTCTTATTGCAAAATTCAGCCTTAAATTGAAGAAAGTAGGGAAAACCACCAGACCATAAGGGTATGACCTAAATAACATTCCTTATGAATATGAAGTGGAAGAGATGAATAGATTTAAGAGATTAGATCTAGTAGATTGAGTACCTGAAGAACTATGGACAAACAAACTATGGACTCGCAATATCATACAAGAGACAGCAACAAATATATTCCAAAGAAAAAGAAGGGCAAGAAAGCAAGATGGTTGTCTGCTTTACAAATAGCTGAGGAAAGAAGGAAAGGAAAAAGAGGAAGGGAAAAGACATAGCAAGGAAAGATGTGAAGGTTTTTTTTTTTTAAATGAGCTATGCAAAGAAATAGAAGAAAACATTAGAATGGGAAAGACAAGAGATCTCTTCAAGAAAACTCAAGATATCAAGGGAACATTTCATGCAAAAATGAGCATGATAAAAGACAAAATGGTAGACTTAACAGAAGTAGAAGACATTAAGAAACGATGGCAAGAATGCACAGAAGAACTGTACAAGAAGAGCAGCTAGGTGGCACAGTAGATAAAACACTGGCCCTAAAGTCAGGAGGATCTGAATTCAAACCAATTCTCAGCCATGCACTAGCTGTGTGACCCTGGGCAAGTCACTTAACCCCAATTGCCTCAAGAAAAAATAAAGAACTATACAAGAAAGCTCTTAGCATCACCAATAACCATGATGGCATGGTTATTGATCTAGAGCCAGACATCTTGGAGAATGAAGTAGAGAGGACCTTACATTGCTAACAATAAATCTAGTACAAGTGATGGAATTCTAGCTATGCTATTTAAAATCCTAAAAGATGACGCTGTTAAAGTGCTGTACTCAATACGCCAGAAAATTTGGAAAACTCAACAGCAGCTACTGGATTGGAAAAGATCAATTTATACCCCAATCCTAAAGAAGGTCAATGCCAAAGAGTATTCAAATTACTGCACAATTGCACTTATTGCACACACTAGCAAGGTTATACTTAAGATTCTGCAAGGTAAGCCTCAACGAAATGTAAACAGAGAATAATCAGCAGAGCAGAATGGTTTTCGAAGGGGTACAGGAACTAGAGACACAATTGCCAACATTTGCTGGATTATAGAGAAAGCAAAGGAGCTCCAGAAAAACATCTACCCTTTCATTGACTACACCAAAGCTTTTGACGATGTGGATTACAACAAAATGTGACAAGTTCTCAAAGACACGTGAGTACCCGATCATCTTATTTGTCTCCTGAAGAACCTGTATTCAAGTTAATAAGTGACAGAACCAAATATGGAATAACTGATCAGTTTAAGATTGGAAAAGGACAAGGCTATATATTTGTGACCTTATTTATTTAACTTACATGCAGTGTACATAATGTGAAATGCCAAGCTGGATAAATCAAAAATCAGAATTAAGGTTTTCGGGGGAAATATCTGATAATAGAAAGTGAAGAAGAATTAAAAAGCCTCTTGATCAGGGTTAAAAAGGAGAACATAAAAGGTAGTTTAAAGCTTTACATTAAAAAAAACTGAGATCTTGGCAACTGGCCCCATCGCTTCCTGGCAAATAGAGGGAGAAGAAATGAAAGCAGTCAGATTTTATATTCTTGGGCTCAAATATCACTGTAGACAGCGACTGTAGCCATGAAATTAAAACATGCTTGCTCCTTGGAAGGAAAGCTATGGCAAATCTGAACAGCATACTGAAAATCAGTGACATCACCTTGCCAACCAACAAAGGTTCATATAGTCAAAGCTGTGATTTTTCCAGTAGCAATGTATGGCTGTGAGAGTTAGACTGTAAGGAAAGCTGAATGCCTCAGAACTGGTGCTTTATAATTGTGGTGCTGGGGAAGATTTTTGAGAGTCCCTTGGACAGCAAATAGATCAAATCAGTCAATCTTTAAAGAAATTAATTCAAACTACTCACTGAAGGCCAAATACTGAAGCTAGAGCTTAAATATTTTGGCCACATAATGAGAAACTCATTGGAAAAGACCCCGATGTAGGGGAAGATTGAAGGCAAAAGGAAAAGGGGATGGCAGAGGATGAAATGGATAGATAGTATAATGGAAACAATGAATTTGAACTTGGACAAATTTCAAGAGGTAGTGGAGGATAGAAGGGCCTGGTATGCTGTGGTCCATGGGATCACAAAAAGTCAGATATGACCGAATGACTAAACAATAACAAACAACAAAACATGAGAGTTCTGTGGGGCCAGCTAGAAGCTCATCTACAGGAAACTCCTGAATGATGCAGTAAAGTAAAGACTGAATTTTGCATCAGATGACCTGGATTCACATCTTGACTCTCCTCTTTCCTACCTGTGTGACTTTAGGCAAATGAAACTATCTCTCTGGGCCCCAGTTGCTCTCCATCTGGAATTTAAAGGGGTGTATTTGATGTCTTCTAAGGTCTCTTCCAGCTCTGAATCCATGAAGGTTTGGGGGGAGGGGTGCAGTGTAACAACAATGTTGATAGCAGCTACTGTGGCTGTGTAAGACAAACAATACCAACACATGTAAGGGCTGCCAACACAGGTTCTTTGATTTCCTTTTCTAAGGAAAGCAACTTTAAGGGGTTAATGAACTCACTTTAACTATATATAGATATAGATATTTGATTATATATTATATACATTATAAATATACATTATATAACATTATACATTATATACAGAGCAAATATACATTATAAACAGAGCAAATAACACAAACCAGTCTATCCATAGAATACACAGTTACCAGAGAAGCACCAACATCTGGGTTATCAAAGGCTGAGGGAGAAGGGGGTTGCACTGTTTTAATGGCTTGCCCAGAGTCTTGTCACCAACACTCTTTTAATGAGTTTATCCCCAAAGGCAGAATGCCAACCTCAGAGCTCTTATATCCTGTTCAGGACACTGAGGGCTGGGGCCACCTTAGCATTTAGGGTACAGGAAAGTTCTTCAGTCTCTACCACCACATCATATATAAATCAATGACTCCCATTGTCTTAGTGTTGAGAAGCGTTCCAAGACTAAAGCTCCCACTTTACCTGACCCATTCAAAGGCCAGACTCATTAAAAGCACTTGATAGCTTTAGCATCCCAAAGGAGAAGAACAGCAAAAACTCCTTCTCTGATTACCATTACAGGGGGAGAGGGTATAGATGGATCCTCTTAAGCAGAGGAGAAGGGAATATAAACATAGGCCTATAGGACAAAGAGTGGAAACTAGAAATGTGAAAGAAAGATTTCACCAAACCAATTCAGTCTATAATTCACAAAGGTAACAATGAGATTCACAATCCCCAGAATAAGAAAGCTGGGACAGTGAGCCCTGAGCCCCAAAAGCAGAAATTTATTGTAAAACCAGGAAAAGGCTAACCAACATGAAGAACACAAAAAAACAAGGACTATTGATTCTTTTTATGGAGACAGGCAGGATCAACATACCAATTTGGAAGAGGATAACAATGACACTATATCCACATCTGATACCTCAAAAGGTAATGTGAACTGGTCTCCAGCCCAAAAAGCATTACTGGAAAAGCTAAAGGAGGATTTTAAAAACCAAACTAGGGAGGTAAAAGACAAAAATGGAAAAAAAATCCACTGAAGAAATCAAGTCCCTAAAGAATAAGATTGGCAAAATGGCTATGGAGATTCAGAATCTAAATAGAGAAAATGACACCCTGAGAGGTAAAATCAACCAGGAATGCAAGGCTGGTTCAATATTAGGAAAACCATTAGCATAATTGACCATATCAACAACAAAACTAGCAGAAACCATATGATCATCTCAATAGATGCAGAAAAAGCCTTTGAC
>CM053627.1:81529524-81546475 GCA_028646595.1 Phalanger gymnotis
CCCCCCCCCCCCCCCCCCCCCCCCCCCGCTTCCCCCTGGGGTGGTGGCTGAACTGCAAACTCTTTTCACTCTGTCCCCCGCAGGTTTTCCCACTAACCTTCTCTGTTGTCTTTGGTGTTTGTGGGTTGAGAAGTCTGGTAACTGCCACAGCTCCCTGATTCAGGGCACTAGGGCCTGTTCTGCCCGGCTCCTGGTCTGGTTGGTCCTGCCGCCACTGGTGCTGGGCTCCGCTCCAATCCGCTCCATGTGCAATAGACCTCATCCAGTGACCATCCAGGCTGTCCTGTTTGGGATCCCTGCTCCCCTCTGCTATTTTGTGGATTCTGCAGTTCTAGAATTTGTTCAGAGCCATTTTTATAGGTTTTTGGAGGGACCTGGCATGGAGCTCACGCAAGTCCCTGCTTTCTAGCCGCCATCTTGTCTCCCCCCCTAAAGTTTATTTTTTATTTTAATTTTTCTAGGTTGTGGGAGGCTTGGGCATGTTTGAAGGCAATAGGGAAGGAATGAGGAGATAGGGGAGACTGACCATTAGGGAGAAAAGATGGATGTTTAAGGCTGCGATCTGTTGGAAAAGACATGGTGGGCAATCAAAGGCACACGTAGAGGGATTAGCCTTGGTAAGGAGAAGGATCACCTCATTGTCAGAGACGGAACAGATGAGAGGATTGGGGTTTATGTGAAAGAAGGAGTTTTGAAATGAAGAGGTGAGAAAAGAAAGCTTGTATGAAGTGGTCTTAATTATCTTAGTTAAGTGAAGGGCAGCATTCAGCTGCGAGAGGGAGGAAAGGAGTGGCATAAGAAGCTTGAGGAGGAAAAAGAGGGTTTGGAAGAGTAAAAAAAACCTGAGAAGACCTTAGTTGCAGTCTACAAATCCCCCCACCCCCCAGGGGTACCATTATTCTGAATTTGAAAAACTCTATCCTGTTGTAAAACTGAGGCTAGAACACTGATGCAATTCAGTTTTGTTATCAGTGCTACTTAAGCCATTTTATTTATCCAGAGCTCTCAGTGATGTAAGGAGAATGGAAATATGAGTGGTATGTAGCCTAAGATGACTAAATGGTGGTTCTATTCTTTTTTTAGACTATTCTGATGATTTCCCAGATGTAGGTTTTTTCCTCTTGGGTTTTTGTGTTTCTGTGAAATCTTTTTGCTCTGTTTATTCATTCCTGCAGATGATGCCATCAAAGACTTCAAGGCAATTTTATTGCCTGTAGAATGAAATTGGTGATGAGCACGCCTGAGCCATAATAAAGAAGAGCTTTTTTCCCCCACTATTTTTAGGGACTTAAAGTTTGGATTATGGTGTGACACCTAAAATACACTCTGTTTTGAAATGCACAAGGGAGAGTAATTACATATATTTTTAAGATTCACATGTTTAAAAAGATCTGTTAATAGTCTTTTTGTCCTAATTTTACAATTCCAGTTCTCTTACAAGACTTTCAGGAAATGAAGTGGTAGCATTTCCTTGGCTGAATTCCCTGTTTATCTTTTTTCCTCTCTCTCTTAACCTGCCTCTGTCCCTCCTTTGGCTAGTGTTAATGGCTCACCCAGAAAAGACAACTTACCCCCTCATCCCAGAGGAATCTGTATTATGTACTTCTGGCCTTGTTGTTTTGCTAATTCAGCCCTGCCCAGCAGTCAAGAGTCAGTTCTGGAAGAGAGGAAGACCTGAGGAGGTGATTTCACTGTTTCCTTTTGCTTTGTAAGACACTGGACAAACATAACACATGATCTGCCTCAAGGGCACTCTTGTAGCATCACGTAGTGTGGCTGTGTTATTATAAGTTTTTATCATGTTTGCTTTTCATTCACATTCTCTACAATCTTTTGATTTTGTTTTTAGCCCCTGGGCAAATCCAGTCACATATCCAAAGATGCAACTTTACATTGAATTAACGTGTGACTTCAGTACTAGATAAGAAGTTAACCCCCAAAAAGAGTAGATGTCACTATTCTGCTTATGGTGGGAATTTGATGATTCACTGAACCAAGCCCAACACACCCCTAGAATCTTAACTAGTCTGATTGCACCATTATCGCTGTTATTTCAACAACCCTGCTCTCCAGCAATCTGGCATAATTGGGAACAGTAGCCAGCAGGTATCAAATGTCAGCATAAATTGTCTGCTGCTGTGGCGAGCACTAACTATGAAATTGATTTGCTGGGGGGGATGTGAGGGGGGTTTGGGGTTGGTTTTGTAACAAAAACCATGTAAAACCCATCAAATTTATTATTTATGTAGGCATTTTTAAGACACAGGCTCCACAACAAGTTAAACATAAGTATCTTGACTGGTTTTTTTTCCCTTGTGATGTAAAGAGACATTACAGATGTGGAATCAACAGGAATTGATGACAATTTGAATATGAGATGTGAAAGAAAAAAAAAAGAATCGAAGCAAGCACCAAGGTATCAAATGTGGAAGAAAGGGTAGTGATGGTACCCAAAGCTAACATAATGAAGTTGAGAGAGAAGAGAAGGTTTAGGGGGAAATAATACTCTTGGTTTGGGTCATGTCCAATTTGATGTGGAGATGTCCTATAGAAAGTTGGTGATGCAAGAATAGAGCTGTTAAGAGAGGTCATGGAAGTACATAAGGATTTAAGAGTCATCTACATAGAGGTGATGGTCAAAACCATGGGAGTAAATGAGTTTGCCAAGCCAGAGGGAAAAAAATCCAAGGCCAGAACCTTGAGAAAACTCCCACCTTTAAAAATTAGGAAGAGAATTAACTAGTTTATTCATAAACCATAAAGGAATTATTTATATCTGTGTAAAAATCAATCACTCAATGAATAAACATTTATTAAAGGCTAACTATGTATAAGCTTACTATATGTCAGGTACTGTGCTTAGCACTGGTTAGAAAGAGAGGCAAAAAGATTATAAATTCCTGTACTTAGGGAGCTGACAATGGGGAGACAACATGCAAACAAATATTCACAAAGCAAACTAGATACAGGTTAAATGGGAAATAATTAACAGATGGAAGGCCCTGGAATTAAGAGGGTTGGAGAAGTCTTCCTATAGAAGGTAGCATTTTAAATGGGACTTAAAGGAAGCCAGGAAGGGCAGGAGTTAAAGTGCAGGAGGGAGAGTGTTCCAGGTATGGGAGACTATCCAGAGAAAATGCCCAGAACTTAGAGATGGAGTGTCTTGTCCATGGAACAGCCAGGGGGCCAATGGCACTGGATTGAAGAATACATATAGGCGAGTCGGGTATAAGAAGACTGGTAAAATAAAAGGAGGCTAGGTGATGAAGGCCTTTGAATGCCAAACAGAGTATTTTTTATTTGGTCTTAGAAGCAATAGGGAACCATTGGATTTTATTGAATGTGTGTGTAGGAGGGTGTGTGTGTGTGTGTGTGTGTGACATAATGGCCAAGTGCTTTTTTTTTTCTTTTTGGCACAAGAACTATTTTGTACAAAAGGAATCTTTTTTAGAATCATTTAATTATTGAATAACGAATCTTGATATTTTGCAGAAAAAATCATGCTGGGTTATAAAAAAAAATTACTTGTCCAATACGAAGTGCAAAGAATATTGAGCTGGGAAATTAAACTATCCTGTGCCATTTTGGGTAAGTCACTTAATATGGGCTTCAGTTTTTCATCAATAAAAGGAGATAGATTAGAAATTCTCCTTGTTTCCTTTCTACTTTAATTCTTTATGATTTCATAAGTACAACTTGTATTCTATTACTCGTGTTGACCTCTAGCAGGTTATTCCATTTTAATTCTGTTATCAAGCTGCCTTACTCTGTTACCTCATCCTAGCATGGAGGTGACCTGGAGTTCTCAAAGGTTCCATTGGGGATCATGAACTATGGCCGGTTCTATTATTCTGGAAAGGCTTCAAATATGGTTCCAGTAACACTCTCAGTCTTTTTTTCTAAGGATGAGCCTAATGAAGCACAAATACATTCCTCACCAGTAGTTTGACCACTTGGTGCTGAATGTTTTGGTCTTAGTAATCCATAAGACTATATGGACATATCTAACCCAACCCTCTCAGGCTTTCAGATGAAGCAACCAAGGTCCCCCAAGGGTTAAGTGACTTGCCCAGGTAATAAGTGGAAGAGTTGGTCTTGGAACCCAGGACTTCTGAGTCCAGATCCATAGCTGTTTCTTCCTGATTCCAAGTTCAGTCCTCTAGCCATGATGACAAGCTGTCTCTGTGTGGCATAGAAACAGATAAATGTTTAACAGAATTCCACAGGGGACATGTATCTTACAGGTCTTTGCATCCTTAGCCCCTAGTACTTTGCACTAAGCATAAAAAGATTAATGAATATTGATGGCTGTCATTTTTGATGATGATGGAGGGTGTGACATAAGAATAAAATAGCATAGTAAGGAATATATTCTATATTCTATGGAGAAATGTTTACTCTTCACATTTATTATGGCTTAATTAGAGAAAGTTTACAGAGAAAGTTATGAAATGTAAGTGCAGGTTTTAAATTCAGCAACTATTTCTGAAGCATCAACTTTGTGCAAGGCTACATCCTTGGAGCGAGGGAGAGTAAAACTTACAACACAGATCCTATGACTCAAGGGGCTGACAATCTAATGGAGGGAAAAGCAAGCACAAAAAAATTTGATTAAAAGGCAGTGGGAGACAGTGGAGGTAACAGTGGTCCCGGAATCATTTATTTTTATCTTTATTTATTAGCTGTGCGACCTTGGCAAGTCACATAGCCTCTGCCTGCCTTATTTGTAAAATGAGGATAACAGCATCAGTTTCTAAGGGCTGTTATGAGGATCAATTGAGATAATGTTTGTGAAGTACTTTTCAAGCCTCAAAGCACTATGTAAATGCCATTATTATTGTCGTTGTTAACTACTACTATTATTATTGGGATGCTAGATAGCACAGTAGATAGAGTGCCAGGTGTGGAGTCATCTTCCTGAGTTCAAATCCAGCCTCAGATACTTACTAGCTGGGTGACCCTAGGCAAGCCACTTAATGCTGTTTGCCTCAGTTTCCTCATCTGTAAAATGAGCTGGAGTATAGTATATATAGTATCTTTGCCAAGAAGACCCCAAATGGGATCATGAAGATTCAGACACAATTGAAATGACTGAAAAATATGATGATGATGATGATGATGATGATGATGATGATGGTGATGCAGTTGCCCTCTATAACCAGCAATGTCCTTTTCCACCTCTAGCACTACGATCCCTTTATTGATCCTATTACACAAGAGGCAGTGACTCAAGCAATCTCCATACCACACTTCACCTGAAGTCCTTCCTTTCCTTCAAGAGCCAGTTCAGATGTCCCCCCCTTTAGGCAACCTTCTTTGACCCTCCCTGTCCTGTCCAGGTGAAAATAATTTCTTATTCTTCAAATTTCTCACAGCATTTTGCTTGAGTCACTCACTCCTTCTTGTGTAATAGGATCGTAGTGCTAGAGATGGAACAGGACCAATTTTAGAAAAATGAAATATATTTAGGATCATAAAATTACAGATTTAGATCTAGAAGGTCCTTGGAAGACATCTTCTTGGGGTGAAGAGAGGTGTCTACCTACCATACTTGATGCCTTCCCTATGTTCCCATCGCATTGTTTTAATGCTAATTATTTCCTTACACTGGTAAAATATTTCTTGTGTTGCAAACAGCTAACTATGTATTGTACTCTGTTGTGCCAGGTCTCTCTGAAGAAAAAATAAAAGCGAATGGCTATCTCACTACTGCACTCTTTGGAAGAGAAACCATTGAACCCTGCAGGTTAGCAAGGAAAAACTTGGAAATTCCTTTTGTTTATAGATTGCCCTGGATTGATTTCATCCCTTTTACCAGGATAAGAATGAGAATAATTATAGTTCCGTTACAGTCACCATATAGTTTGAACTTAAACTCAGGATTTATGGTTTGACAAGGTCTATTCCTTTTCCAAACTTTGAAAACTTTGGACAATTTGTTTAACCTTTTTTTGCCTCAGTTTCTTTAACTGTAAAGCAAGGGGGTGGACTAGATGGCCTCCAACGACCATCTAGATCTAAATCTATGATTTTATGATCCTAGATAGATTTCGTTTTTCTGAAGTTGGTATTTTTTCAGAAAATACAGAATAAAAAATCCATAATGGCTACAGATATGGCCATAACTCCCCAATCCTCAAAAAATTCCATTTGAACTTTTCATCCCAACTAGCTATCATTCTTTTTTTTTTAAAAAAAATTCTCTCTTTTATAGCTAACCTCCTTGAGAAGGCTATCTACCATTAGTGCATATGCTTCCTTTTCTCTCACTCTCTTTTTAACTCTCTACAGTTGGGCTTCTGACCTGATTGAACCAAAACTTCATTCTCCAAAGTTACTAGTGATCTCTTAATTTTTAAAAGTAATAGTCTTTTCTCCATCCTCATCTTTCTTGACCTCTCTGTAGCCTTTGATGTTGTGGTTCACTCTTTTTCCCTCGATACTCTTCTTTATCTAAGTTTTTGTGTCTCTGCTTTCTCCTAGTTTTTCTCCTACCTACCTGACTGCTCCCTCTCTGTCTCCATGTCATGTGGAGGTGCCCAAATACTCTGTTCTAGGCCATTGCTTCTTCCTTCATAATATTTCATTTGGTGATCTCATTAGCTCTCATGGTTTCAATGATCATCTCCATGCAAACTACTCTCAAATCTACTCATAATGGTCTTAATGTCTCTCCCGACCTCCAGTCTTGTATTTCAAATGCTTATTACATATCTCAAACTGGATGTCCCATAGACATCTTGAACTCAATATGTCTAAAGTGAACTCATTATCTTTCCCTACAAACTCTCACCTCTACCTAACTTCTCTATTAAGTGTCTCCTATGTCAAATCACTCTCCACTCCAATCTATTCTCCACTTGACTGTCAAATTAATCTTCCTAAAACACAGCCCTGACCAAGTCAATCCCTTACCCAGTTCAGGGCCAAATACAAAATCCTCTGGATTGTAATATCCTTTTTAACCTGATCCCATCCTATGGTTCTTATACCATACTCACCTTCCAGTACTCTACTCTGTGATCCAGTGACACTGGCCTCCTCACCATTCTTCATACTTACCACCCCATTTCCCAACTTTCAGCATTTTTACCAGCTCTCCTCAATTGATATTATTTCTTCAACTGTACCTATTGGCTTCCCTGGATTCCTTTGAGTTTCAGCTGAAGT
The DNA here is from genome assembly GCA_028646595.1 of Phalanger gymnotis. NCBI lineage: Eukaryota > Metazoa > Chordata > Mammalia > Diprotodontia > Phalangeridae > Phalanger > Phalanger gymnotis. Next base: position 81,536,695 of record CM053627.1, read on the forward strand.
CCTACTTTCTGTATAGAGCTTCCTTAATCTTAGTGCCATCCCTTTGAGACTGTTCATCATTTGTCTAGTATATATTTTGTCTGTATATAGATATTTGCATGTTGTCTCCTCCATTAGACTGTGAGATCCTTGAGAGCACAGTCTATTTTGTGCCTTCCTTTGTTTACCCAGTTCTTAACACAGTGCCCAGCACATAATTATGACCAGTACAGGTAAAGAGTATAGCACAGGGAATAGAAGGATGGAACTCTGTTTGAATTCAATCTCTGAAACTTTCCAGTTGTGTGACCCTCAACAGGTCACTTAACCTCCCTTGAGTCTTAGGTTTCTCATCTGTAAATGGGAGGCAACAATTCTCTTAATACATATTTCAAAGATGAGATTTTGATCTACTTTGATATACTTTTCTTACCCGAAACTCCCTCTACTGATGAAATCAGAGGTCTGGTAAAAAGAAAAAAAATCATGTAGACCTTTAGAATGTAGATACCATTGTTAAAGACAGATGACTGATTGCCCAAACCACTAACTTTTGTACTCACAAAGAAAGGCATTCTGCTGGACCTGGTTCAGAGTAGTGGATGGGAATTGATGTGAGACCTATTTGTGGGTGAACAGATATACATCAAAGACAGGCAACCAGTTCAGACAATCAAGGGAGATGTTTGAAGTGATTGGTGATGTAAATGTAAAGAAGACTGCCCAGAGAGATTAATTTTTTTTTCTTTTTCTTCAGTCTTGGGTAGATGCCGGCTGATCTCGGTCATTTATTTACATCTAGTTTGTCAATTATAGTAGGTAGAGAGCATTTCCTGGCTATATCAATTTCTTTTGCTTATTCCCTTCTTTGAACTCCTGTTGTACTTGTAGTACAACTTCATCATTCTTGATTCAAAATATTTCATGAATGACCATCTTCTCTCTCCAATTACAGATTACAAAATGTAAGCATCTTGTAGGCAAGGTTCATGCCATTTTTTATATGTTTACCATAAAAACCAGAATTTTTATGGTAAACTGCCCGTAGTACTGTATAGGCATCTGTGAAATAGATAATCAATAAATGCTTACTGACCACTAATCATATTGGAGTTGCGTGGACAAATTTGCCAGCAATGAGAAACATAAAAGTTTGAACTGTGGCCTTTAAAAACACAAAACAGAGTGCCTATTTTACATAATTGTTTTTCCACTTATAGGAATAGGAAACATTCCTGGCATAGGTATAGTAAAGCTTTGTTGAAGGTCTTTGAGTTTTTAAAGACAGATCTTTAATACATGGTTCCTATTCTTCTAAGTCTTGCTTTGTTCTTGAGTTCTTGCTGGTGGTGATTTTTTAAAATAAAGCTTGTGTGAATCTAGTTAAGGAAAAACAAATTGCTTTCCACTTAAGCCTAGACACAGTTCCATGGCAATTAAAATACAAAGAAAAACTCCAAAACTGCTTACCACCAACCCACCACCTTGGCATCTGAAACATTAAATCAAAATGAGTAATAGACATTAATAAGCATTCCTTGGGAGTGATGACAGGTGGAGATATTATTATCCCCAGAACTATACAGGATCACTTACCTGTCTTCTTGGGTGTCAATCATAGGCCCCAGATGCCAAAAAACGCAAATGAGGAAATCCTTCCACTACTGCCATCTGTTCTTAAGCAAGCATAACACACAGTTAAGCACTTTAGAGTTTGCCTCGAGGTTTCTGTCATGTGGCTTTGCTGATAATGTGTCCAGGTTGCTTGGCCTCTGGGCAACATTTTCTTTTGGTTCACTTCAGAAGAGGAAGGCTGGTGGATTTTAGCTACTTAAAATTTATAAGGACACTGGATGTGCAATTCTTCCATAGGTATTGGCTTGGTCAGATTTTGTCATGATGTTTACTACTTCCATACTCTCTGACGTCATTGTCATCACTGTCATTGTTATTAGCTTGAAGCTAGATACTACAGTGGATAGAGTCAGGAAAACCTGACTTCATGTCTGGCCTCAGACACTTGCTAGCTGTGTGACCCTGGGTGAGTCACTTAACCTCTGTTTGCCTCACCTTTCTGATCTATAAAATGGGAGTAATAACAGCACCTACCTCCCAGGGTTGTTGTGAGGCTCAAATGAGGTAATAATTGTAAAGCACTTAGCATGGTGCCTGGCACGTATTAAGTACCTTGTTATCATCTCATTTCATTTGAACTCTTTCTGACTCTATTCCAATAGTCCAATACTCTATTCACAGCACCAGAATCTGTATGCATAGCAATGTCTGGGCTTTCCAGGGCTTCACTATTGGTTGTTGTTTTGGAATAGAGAGAGAAATGTCCAGGGATTTGGGTATGGGACCTCTCCAATACTCTGATGGATCTATAATCTCATCAATGTGGGTACTCTCTTCCAAGATGCAGATTGTAATGTGCTGATGCCTATCTCTCCTGTGTGACTCTTGTCCTGGTTCTCCCATAAATCTGTCACCAGTGCCCTGTCCAACTTGCTAGGAGCCTTCTACTTATTCCTCTGACATTTTGGTGTTACCATTTGAGCACTTGGGCTTACGTGCAATTTAAAAACCTCCTGATTAGCTTTGGTACTTCATGAAAGGTGTTCTTGGCAGTCACCACAAATATAGGCAATATTTTATGTTTCTCCTGTTTGTATATGTGTGTACGCATATTTCATTGAGAATGTAGTTTATGGATTATTTCAAAGGTTGTGCATGAGGAGTCCTGAAGTTGAATATTAGTGGTAATATTGAATCCTACATTATAGACGGCAATTATAATTTCAGTTGATTATTTGATTAAAAGCTATATACTATACTTACATACATGAAGTTTAAGGTTATTCTCTAGGGAAGCCCTAAAATCCCTTAGGAAGTAAATAAATATTATTGCCCCATTCCTAAAAGTGAGGAAAATAGAATAGAGAGGAGGTAAGTGATGCATAGACAACTTTTTAAGCTAACTGATGACAACCCATAGAGATGGTAGGATCAAGAGAATTTTTTTTTCCAGGATGAGGGAGACATGAGCCTATTTGCAGGGAGCACAGAAGGATCCAGTAGCCAAGGTAAAATTGAAGATTGGAGAGAACATGGGAATGATGATGGGGTTAATCTCTCCAAGGAGATTTGATTGAAGATATATGTAGAAATATTGGCCTTTGTAAGAAAAAGGCCACAGCTTCAGAAATTAGGTAAAAGAGGAAATAGTGGGGGATGATGTTAAGGGTTTGTGAGGTTTAGAGAAAGGTAGAAGAGGGAGCTCTTTGTCAATGGCCTCACTTTTTTTCATTGAAATAGAAAGAGTCATTCTCAGTGGAGAGGGTAGGGGTAGAGATGCTTGAGAGGAGCCTCTGTAGAGAGTGAGTTAGAAGATAGATTAGGGAGGAGTATAAAGATTTATTTTGCTGCATCGAAAGTCCATTATCAATGATTATAGGACCCAATTAGTACAGTTTCCTGATTTCCTTCAATTCCATATAGTAATCCTTGACTCAGAGGTGTATGTAATCTAGATTCAGAGGTACATGTAATCGAGTATTGGAATATGGCACGGCATGAATGATTGGGACAGGAGACAAAGGATTTGAGAGTAGAGGATAGTATAGAACACCTTTCATGGAGTACCAAAAAGAATCAGGAGGTTTTTAAATTGCACATTAGGCTAAGTGCTCAACTGGTAACACCAAAATGTCAGAGGAATAAGTACAAGGCTCCTAGCAAGTTGGATGGACCACTTGTGGCAGATTTATGGGAGAACAAGGACAAGAGCCACAAAGGATGGATAATATAGACACATAGAGATAGTATAATCACCATGCCCTAGAGGTTGAGAAAGGAGGAAAGTATGGCTGGCTCGCCAAGATAGTGTGAGAAAGAACTGAGGTGAGGGGGGATAGGGTTAGGGAGCTTAAAAGGCATAGGGAAAGAGGAAATGACAATGGGTCATGATCAAATAAAACAAGTTCAGAGTTCACAAAAATAGAAGTGGAACATTTGTGGGTGATCACAAGGTCAAGGGCGCAATCTTCTCTGAGTGTAGTTGAGATGAAGCAGAAAAACAGGGCATTGACACAGAGCAGGTAGAGGGATCGGGAGGTTAGAGTATTTCAGGAGACATCAATATACTTCTATTGAAGTAACCCAGGATGTGGGCAGGAGTTGATGCAGAGATGACCATTAGTCAGGCACTAAACTCATAGAGGAAAACGAGAGAATAGCCAGTATTGGTTGTATAGCCTCGGGCGAATCAGTTTCTTCCTCTGTTCCCTCAGTTCCTCATATGTCAAATATGGCGTTGGGCTAGATGAACTCTGAGGTCCGTTCTAAAGGTTAAAGCACCATGTGGAGTGTGTATTGTCCATGGTTAACACGTTTCTTACCGATTGGACCAAATTTTTATTGTTTGTTCTGAATTATAATTCCTGGAAGGAAAGGAGCTGATCTCTTTTAGTGATTTATTCTAGGCTGGGTTCTTACTAGGGAGTGTTTGATGATGCCGCTTATGGTAGCCTTTGGGGAGAGACTAGTGAATATATCATCACAAATTAAGCCACTTTTCTCGCTTCCTCATGGTGATTTCTCTGAACTAATAGTTGAGAATTAGAGAGACTTAGAATGAACACTTTCAGTGCTGAGTATGTTCTTTGAGTTAAACAACTACCACTCTGACTACCTAAGTTTAATTTTTATAGATAAAGTATTCTTGTCATATGTTATATTAAGATCCTAGAAGGTCAGATTTAATACTTTCACAAATACTTCTCATTATTAGATCATAGTTACAGCTAAAAGGGACCTTACAGGTGATCAAGTCCAACCCCCTTATTTTATAGATAAAGAAACTGAAAGCCATGGAGAGGATATATGACCTTCCCAATGCCACACAGGTAAAAAAAATGGCAGAAGTAGAATTTAAATTCAGTTCCTCTGACTTTAGCTATAGCATATTTTCTACTGTACCATGTTACCTCATAAAGAATTTAGGGAAAATGATATTCTTAATTTCTCAAATCTTAACGTCTAATCGTTAAATGAGAATTTTGAAGTCCATGGAGAGACTACTTAGTTTTTGTTTTGAGGCAATGGTGGATAAGCAGATAATGCTAGTCAATATTTAGATGCCTTCTGAATGAAAAGAAAAAAAAAACACCAAAACATAACAAAACAAAACATACTACTCACTTATTAAGAAGCAAGAGAGAGATGAAAGTTTTAGGTTGCTATTGAGTATTAGGTGAAAATCTGCAATCTCTCAGCCCAGATGGGAAACCTAACATTATTCCCCTCTGGTGCGCAATCCTTATAAGTTCTTGCTTGACAAATATGGCCTGAAGGGATGCAGCAGACTAATTGTAATTTTTGGCCATGACTCTGTTCAGATTTATTTCCTGGTCAGTCAGGTGGGATGGTCTGTAGATGAAGACTTAGCACATGCATTTGAATCTGGAGACGAATACTTGAGGTAAAATAGGAATTGTTTTATACGTTGGGGCAGTAATATCTTGGAATTGCCAGACAGGGCCATAATTACATATTGCTTGTTTCCCCAGAGCCAGACTTTCAAAAGGAAGGCCATCTGTACATATATACTATCTTGGTAGGTAGACATCACTCCTTTCTCAGGTTGTCTTTATAATAAAATGACTCTGGAAATGAAAATTACTTCCATTATTTTTTTTTGGATAACCTTAATTTGTCCTCATTTGGGGCATTAAAATTTATGAACAGTATTAACGTAAAAGCTTTTCAGCTTAACTACACAGTTGATATCTCTTTAACCTCTCAACCCTACCTCCACAGGAAAAAAAAATGCAATTTCCCAAGCTTTTAGAAGGAGGAGTAAAATGTATGTGAATATACTTTAAAAAAAGTTCAGTTTTGTTCTCATTATTATTTTTATACTACTTACTCAGGCCAAAGTTCCATTAATGGTATTAGAATTTTCCCCCTAAGCTCTAAGGACAACAGAATTGGGGTATTATCTAGTAATCTATCAGACAGTTACTCTGTTACAAAGAACATTTTTTCTTTCTCTCTCTCTCTCTCTCTCTCTCTCTCTCTCTCTCTCTCTCTCTCTCTCTCTCTCTCTGGGTTTCTGGCAGCTCAGCTTACCCTGCCAGGGGGAGCATGAATACTTTACTCTTTTGAAGAGTTCACATCACAAGATTTCACCACATGCCTCTAAGACTTCACCTCATGAGAAATTCCCCTTTAAATCTGTGGTTTTCGCCACTTCCCAGGACCTTTTGAATTCCATAATTGCGTCATGTGTTGGCTATAGAGTCTTCTCTCTTTGAAGCATTTACAAATGTCTTTCGTGGCCTCTTTTGAAAGGAAAAAAGGTTGGTGGGGATGGTGGGAGGAGGGGATGGAAAACCATCCGTGCAGAGTCAGCCAAGAGATGATCGGTGCACGATTAAAAGAAGGCTGTGGGGGTGCTGGGCAGTCTTTTGAAATCCCAGACCTTTGAAGGCCCGAGTACATTTTAATTGTCATATTTCTTGCCTCTGGAGAAAATAGTGATAGCAGAAGGAATAGCCTCTTGTCTCTTGGGAAACTTACAAACTTGGTTGTATTAGAATTGAATTATAGCCTAGCCTGGCTGTAATTAGGCCAACTCAGGGTCCATTGGATAGGAATATAGTGGAGAGAGATCTGAATTTGGATTCATGGAATCCTGCTTCTGCCACATACTGAGTGTGACTTGGAGCAAATCTCTGGGCCTCAGTTTTCTCGTTTATAAATTGAAGGATTAGACTCATGGACTTCGAAATCCAGCTCAGTGACCCCAGCTGTGTCATCTTGTGGTCAGTGAACACAAACTTTCTCAGCTTCTGGAACCCAGAGAGGGAAAGCTTTTTTAATATGGCGGAGAGAATACCTCAAATACCTTAAACTACCCTTCCCCTCAAAAATGATACTTTTCTTGGTTTTCAAAAGACTTGTCTCGTGAATATATGTTCTTAGTGTTTTCTTCACTACATTCTTAGCTGTGGCAAAAACTTTAAATTTCATTTTTATTGATATCTTTTGTTTTGATATTACCTTCCCTTCTGAATATATCCCTTTTGCCTCCTCTAACCAGTGAGCTATATCTTGTCATGAAAATTTTAAAGGGAAAGAGAAGTTGAACAAAACTAATCAATACAGCAATCATCTCCTGGAGAATATGCAATATACTACACACACACACACACACACACACACACACACACACACACACACACTCCTTTTTCAAAGGATAGAGGTAGGTGAATTTTCTCAACTATCTCCTAGAGCCAAGCTCAGTCATTATAATTATGTAGTGTTCACAAGTTTCCCTCCTCCCTTGGAAATGAGATAAAGCCCACTTTAACAAATGATTCTCTGGGGAAAACAAATAACCAAGAGGCAAGAGATCAGACACACTTAAAGGTTCATTATGTTTTTCTGAGAGTAGGGAGAAAAAAAGAAAGTCTATGTGATGACTGAGCTCACGATACAGAAACAGGTATGTTTCCTGAAATGGCAAATGGTAGCCCATTTAAAATGATTTAAATGGGTCAACTCTTAAACAGAACTTCTTACTTAAAGGGTATCAGAATTCCTACCAGATTTCTAGTTGGTGGGGGTAGGGCAGATGGATGAGCTCTGAAAGGGTTCCCCCTAGGGATCTGAGAACGCTTTAATTGGCCACAAAATGGAGTTAGGTTTGTTCAATCCACCCTCTGAGAACTACTTCAGTGATGCTCACTATCCCTACTAGGCCAGGCCATAGAAAGCACTCTAGTGTTCTCCTCTGAAAAGATCCATGGTTCAGGTTTGCAGGCTTGGAGCAAACGACGTCATATTCTGAATCAAGAGGAAGAAGGCTGGAGATAGAGAGCAAAGAATTATCTTACTAAAATTGCTTTGTTGAATGAAAATGAGAAAACAGAAGCTGCAGCCAAGTAATGAATGGAGCATTGGACCTGTGGGACTAGTTCTGTGACACTGAGTAAGTCATCTGTCCTCTCTTTGCTGCCTCAGTTTCTTCACCTATAAAATGGAAATATAATCATAACAGTACCTAGCTCATGAGGTTGTGATGAGAGTCAAATTGAGGTAACACATGAGAAGCACTTTGAAAACCTATTATTATTAAAGCAGTGTTAATTGGAAATTTAGGCATCTTGCTTATTTCAGCAATACTATTTGTATGTCTCATTCTCTGTTGATTATTTTTTAACCTTCTAAAGATACTTTCCATTTTAATAAATGTAAATGTTTAAAGAAGGCTTTACTTGGCTATTTAATGGGGCTGCTGTAAATGCCTTTACTTTATTTTTTCATCAGAAATGTTATTTAGGAGACATTAAGGAAATATTAAGTGTTGTGTACCTTTGCATAGCACAGTACTAGATGCTGTTGGGGAATATAAAGGAGTATAACACACGGTTCCTACCCTCAATGGGCTTATAGTCTAGAGAAAAAAAAGACATATTCTGTATTCGTCACAGGGGCAAGATGACTTCTATGCGAAGAAGAAAAGGGCATCCAATTAGACACATGTGTTCCTCTCTCTGGGGAGTAGTTTGAAACCAATTCACATTTCTAGTGATTAGAATATTGGGTGTTTCTTTTTCTCCCTTTTAGCTTTTAGAAATTTAATAGGCAGCTCATGCAGAAGAAAAGAAAAATAGTGATATGCAATCTAGACATTTTGGCTTATTTTTAAAAGAATTCCACTCTCCTTTCCAAATTTTTAAATGTTCTATATCTTTTTAAAAAATTATTTTATTTTTAATTTATGAAATATAACAAGCATTTCCATAACATAATAGAAAAAAAAAGATGATTGCACATGAAACTGCAAATCTATTATGGACAACTTGCTATTCCTTTTAAATATGTAATAAAGTTATCATGTACATTTATTTTTCCCTTCCCCTCCCACTACAGAGAGGTATCATTAGACACAAATGTGTACCTATGTATATGTATATACAAATATGTAAAATCATTCTATACATCTATTTATCAGTTCTTTTTCTGGATGCAGATAGCATCTTCCTTCATAGATCCTTTGTAGTTAATTTGATTATTTGTAATAGTCAGAATGACTTAGTCCCTCAAAGCTGTGCTTAAAACAATATTGCTATTCCTGTAGACAATGTTTTCTTGGTTCTGCCCATTTTATTCTTCATTATTTCATGCAAATCTATCCATATTTATCTAAAATCAATGAGTTTATCCTTTCTTTTTTTTGAGATGGCCTAGTTCTTTTTTTTAATTTTTATTTTTAGTTTGCAACACATGATTCTACATAATTTTGAGTTCCAGATTTTCTTCTCTCCCTCCCCACCCGTACCCAAGACGGCATGGAATCCCATATAACTTCCATGTATAATTTGGCATTGAATTAATTTACACACTAGTCAAGTTGTGGAGAAGAATTGTGGACAATGGAATGAATCATGAGAAAGAAGAAACAGAACCAAAAATAAAACCAAAAACATAACCCAACAGCAAATACAAAAGAGAGAAAAAAAAGGGGGGGAGAGAAAAAGGCAAGCATGAAGTGTGCCTCGATCTGCATTCATACTTCATAGTTCCTTCTCTGGATGTAGATAGCACTCTCCATCGTGAGTCCCTTGGAGCTGTCTCTGCATATTGTGTTGCTGAGAAGAGCAAAGTCTGTCAGGGTTAGTCATCACAGAATCCATACATCTGTGGTTATGTATAATGTTCTCCTGCCTCTGCTCCGCTCACTCAGCATTATGTCGTGTAGGTTCTTCCAGGTTGTTATGAAGTCCGTATCATCCCC
>CM053627.1:81546975-81574173 GCA_028646595.1 Phalanger gymnotis
TTTAAGGGCTCTTGAGATGGTGTTGATGAAGAGACTCCGGGCAGCTGTAGCTAAGGAGCCCTCCAGCTTGTAAACCTGGATGCTGAGACTTTGTTGAACTCTGGTAACCGCATATTGGGATTTGAATCAGACAAGGTCTGTCTGTTGATGTTTGTAGTTTGCTTGTATTTTGCTCTGAAGTTCAGGGTGTTGGCTTTTTCCCCCTGAACTAAGTGAATGATATTTGTGTGCTGAATTAAAGTAAGCTTGCCAACCCCTTCACCTTGCTCTCCTTATTAAGGCAGATTAAAAGAACCTGGGCTTTCTGGCTGTCCAACAGCTTTCTGGGTGCTGGCTGTGGGTGGATCTGGACCCCCCACAGAAGCTGCTAGCCAGATTGTGGAAATAGAAGGTTATGTAAATGGATGCTTCTAAAGCACTTGCGAGTACTTGAAAACAGTTTGTTCTCTTCATTCCCCCAGGTAATATAGTGGTTTGGGTCAAGTTTTTTTTCTTCTCTTAATTAGCTTAGCAAATTATTTCTTTATAAAAGTGAAAAGTAAACTTATATCCAAGTCCTGACCAAATCATCTTCAATTTCAGATGAACACAATCCAAAGGAAAGACATAGATCTATCTTCTGGACATTGGCCTGCCTTGCTCATTAAGATGACTCACAGGTCTCTCTTCCTCTTCCTGCCCTGCCTGGACTGCTTTCCTCCCCTCCATCATCCTTGGCAACTTCAATGTTAAATGCAATTCAGCAAACACAGCTGAAGCATTTACTATGGTAAGGCATTGTCCTAAGCAGAGGGCATAGAAAACAAATGTTGCATAGACCCTGCCCTCAAAGATTTTCTAACCGAATGAAGGTAATGACAAAAAACACAAATGTCTATAGTAATAGAAGCTAGAATTTATCTAGTGCTTTTAAAGTTTGCAAAGTCTTCACAAACATCTCATTTTTATCCTCACAACAATACTGGGAAGTGTTATTATTATCCTCATTTTACAGATGAGGAAATTGAGGCCAACAGAGCATTAAGTAAAGTGCCAAGCCAGGGTCACCGAGCTAGTGGGTGTCTGAGTCCAAATTTAAACTCAGTCTTCCTAACTCCAGGTCCAGCCCTCTACCTACTGCACCACCTAACTATGATAACAATATAATACACACTGAGATTAACTAGCATCTTCAATTATCATATCTTTTAGCATTTTAATACTGTCCATGGGATTTTCTTGGCTAAGATACTGGAGTGGTTTGCTATTTCCTTTTCCAGTGGATTCATTAAGTTCTTGACTTTCTCAAACTCAACACCCTCCACTGACTACTTTTGGTCAGAGGGAGCAGGGAAAGGGCTATATACCCTGGACTTCACTGTCACATAAGACTGTTCAGCCTTAGGGTCAACCATCATATAGATAATGTTTAGAATTTTTGTGAGCTACAATCCCATGTCACCAATTCAGTTCAATTGTTTTCCAGTTTTGTCCAACTCTTTGTGACCCCATTTGGGGTTTTCTTAGCAAAGATATTCCCATTTATTTTACAGGTGACAAAACTGAGGCAAACAGAGTTAAGTGACTTGCCCAGAGTCATACAGCTAGTGTCTGATTCCGGATCCAAAATCAGGAAGATATCTTCCTGAATCCAGGCTTGGTGTTCTATCTACTATGCTACCTAGCTGACCACATCACCAGTTACCTACTAGATCATCAAATGAAAAACCAATAGGCATCTTTTAAGGTTAATATTTCTATATAAAAAGAACCTATTGTCTTTCCCCATAAATACCTATCACGAGTTGTCCTGACTTTTGTCTTGCCAATGGACTTCAGCAACTGAAAGAGAGAGTGAGGCTGCTCACTTTGTGCAACTCTGGCGCACTTATATCCAATTCAGTTGCAAGTCAATATATCACCCTGTGATGTCATTAGTCCTCTTCTAAAATGAGGAGCCTACAACAACAACATTACTTTGTAACCTTCCTACTTGGAGGGGCGAGGGGAGGAAAGGAGAGACACCACCATCCTTCTAACAATACATGCTCACGACCTCATAGTCAAGCCGATTCTTCTCTCCTCCCATTCAGTCTCTCACCAGTCTTGTCAATTATACCTCGACAACATCCTTAACATCCATTCCTTAACTCTGATTTCGTTGTCGACAAATAGTTGATATTCTATCCCAGCAGAAAGACATGGCAGCCAAAGGAAATACCCATTAAGAATACAAGGGTTTTTGCAAAATCTTACAGAGGAGAATGACAGGTTACATGCAATATCACATCACAAAACAGCAAAGGGCAATGGAGAGTAAAATGAGCCCTTAGAGAGCTTATCATGAGATCTAGCTGAACTAGATTGGTCATAAAGTATTCATAAATGACGCTGAAGGAGTGCTAGATAGGAGTTCATAGTCATAAGAGCTTCAAGGCACCTTATTTTATCTGATTTATTTATTTTTCTTTGTTTTCCAAATGAGTCAGCTATGGCCCCAAAAAGCCAAATGATTTATCTGAGGTCAAACAGGTAGGAAATGAAAAACTCAGGATTTGAACTCAGATTTTTTAAATCCAAATGCCATATGTTTGACACTGAGCCAATTTGAGAGCTGCAGTCTCTCACAAGACACTTTCCTAGCAATCCATACAGGAAGAACCAAATATATAAACAATAATTATGCCCTGAAATTGAATAGGAATACCATTGACTTGGGGCAGCTAGGTGGCACAGCAGATAACGAGTCATGCCTAGAGTCAGGAAGACCCGAGTTCAAATCTGACCTCAGATACTAGCTGTTTGATCCTGGGCAAAGCACTTAAGCCTGTTTTCCTCAGTTCTTCATCTGTAAAATGAGCTGGAGAAGGAAATGGAAAACTGCTCCAATATCTTTGCCAATGGGCTCACAAAGAGTGGGATACAACATAAATGACTGAACAACAAAAACCATTCGTTTAGTAGATGTCCTTTGGCCAGGAATTGAAGGCATCTGATGAACTAGGCTCAGAATTAACCAAGAGGAGAACATGCTTTATCTCATTTGGGAATTTGGATAACATTTTCAATGATCCCGAAGAGTTTCCTGTCACCAAAGCACATGTTTAACAACAATATTCAGATACTCTCCATCGAAGGCACTACGGCAAGTCTCTGAACTAAACTATTTTTCCCCCAACGTCATAAACTACAACTTAATTGCAGATATCATGACCTTTAACCTTTCTATAGCATTTGAGACTATAACTATCTCCGTCTTATTGGCATTTTCTCTCTTCTATTATGCATAGTAGGTGCTTTATAAATGATGGTTGAATTCCATTGTTAAGTAGAATGCAATTTTGGGAGGGGAGAGATCTCTGCCTTTTTGGCTTGCTATCTATAATAGAAAGCAAAGTGGGACTTTTTGCTGTTTATTTCTTACGGAATGCTTCTCAGCACAAAGGCAATCAAGTGTCTTTGATTGAGTCTTGCCTTTGTTTCAATCAGCAGTCTGTGATTGAATCAAGAGTCTTTGATGACCTGCTTAAGTCACAAGAAAGCCTAAGTCATGTGAGTTTGAGCCACATGGTTGTGACACCCTCTGACCCTGAAGAAGTGTATATATACTCGGAGGTTAGCATTTTGCTTCAGGGGCTCACTCGCTGAAAGAGTGTTCATGTGATTTGACCAGACAAGATTCTGGGTAGCCATTAAGGAGCCTCCCAGCTTTGAAAACTCAGATGTTGGTACTTCTCTCTCCGGTAACTATGTATGTATTGCTATGGACAGATGGTTAGAAGCCTTATCTGCTGATTTGTGTTATTTTGCTCTGTTTATATAATTTCTGCTTGTAATTTCTGTTTGTATTTTCTCTGAAGTTCAGGGTACTGACTTTTTCCCCTGAACTAAGTGAATGCTATATGAATGCTTAAAGTAAACCCCTTAAAGTTGCTTTCCTTAGAAAAGGAGATCAAAGAACCTGTGCTAGCAGCCCTCCTGTGTAATGGTGTTATTGGCCTTACACCTCCACAGCAGCTGCTAGTAACATTGTTACAGTATCCCCAGTGGCTGGCGCCATGCTACTGCAACCATGTAGTAGACATCAAATAAATGTTGGTTGATTGCTTGGATTATTTTTCCTTGGCTTCCATAATTCTCTTCTCTCCTGGTTTTCCTCCTACCTTTCTGGCTGCTCCTTCACTGTTTTCTTTGATGGTTATTCTCTCTTCTCTATCCTTTCCCTTCCAAACTCCGTATGTCTCGTCCCCCAGGTCCCCAGGTATTTGTCCTCAGCTTCCTTTTCTTCCCTCCTTAACTTAGTGGTGCTCTATAACTATTTATTGAATTGAATTAATCGGATTTTACTCATTAGTTGAAAAGGAAGGTCTCTAGCACAATGAGTGGATGTTCTACGAAAAATATATGGAAGAAAGTGGACAAGAATCACATGATGAGGTGTCACAGATGATTAGCAATCTATAATGATAGCAATCACACAATCTCATTGATGAGATCATAACATAAGGTATCAAATTTACAGTTTACTAGAGTAGCAGTAAAGGGGACAACAGTGTGACAGAATTTTTTCTAGATCTGGAAGAGACCTAGGAGCTAACCTAGTCCAGCTAGTTTTCTTTTACAGATTTACATTAATAAATGGAAGCACAGAGAGTTCAAGGTCAAACACCTAGTAAGGAGCAGAGCCGGGATTCCAATACATATCCTGTGATTCCACATGTGATAAAGCATTTTGGTGGTAGAATTTTATCAATGTTCAGAAAAAAACTATTTGTTTGCCAGGAAACAGTATCTCCCAGAGTGGAGAATTGCCTTCAAATCTTCTAGCACCATGGAGTCTGCCTAATAAAAGTGCTTAGCAAAGCAAATGGAAGACGATTGTAGACTGATGAAATATTCAGGATGGCAAAATGGCTACAAATGGAGAAGGAGAGCACTTGCCACACTACCAAAATATCTTTTTCCTTCAGGCTTTTCAAGACTGAAAGACGTGTTTAAAAAAAAAAAAACCCGAACAGCTAGCTTCCCCCAACATTGATGATAAACCTCAAAAATACCTCCCCTGTGGGCTCAGGGCTTTCACTCACTGCTACGTTGAATGCTGGATTCCACATAAGATCTTGTTGATTTTTGAAGCACCGTACAATTTAGGCTCCCTGTACAACTAAATGAGGTTTTGGTTCCCTATTGCCCGGGTCATGTTCTGTGCAGTGCAGATACAGGGCTCTGGCTCATAGAGAAATACCGCCATAAATCATTAAGTGTCAAAGCCTTTTCAAGTTAAATCCCTTAGCTCTGGAACAGAGTGCAAGCAGAGGGTTCAGGGAACGTCAATTATGGAAATGCCTTCAAGTTAAGATTAAAGGTATATTTGGTTATTCATTTACTTTCCATTCCTGAATAGCAATAACTGTATTTCATGAATCATTTTTTTCAGTATACTCTTTGGTATATAGCTTGCCAATGCAAAGGACATTTTTTTTTAAATTGAAAATAGTAACGGCTAGTATTTTGATGGTACTTTTTAAGGTTTGCAAAACACTTTACAAAATACTATTTCATCTTATTCTTACACAACACCATGAAGTAGATGCTACTGTTATCCCCAATTTTTGTTGCTGTTGAATCATTTCAGTAGTGTCCAGCTCTTTATGATGCCCTTAGGAGGTTTCTTCGCAAAGATACTAGAGTGGTTTGCCATTTCCTTCTCCAGTTTACAGGTAAGGAAATGGAAGCTGAGAGAAAACAAATTATACACCTAGGGTCGCAAAGCTATTTTGCTTGAGGCTGGATTTGAACTCAGGTCTTCCTGATTCCAGGTTTAATGATCTATCTCATATGCCACCTAACTGCATCTATATTTTATTGGGACTTTCACCCAGGGATTCAAAGTCCCAGAAAGACATTTTATTATTAAAATGGGGTAACCACTTTATTATTAAAAGAGGTATCCTAAAGGATCTATAGTGAATTAAAGTAAAAGGAACAAGATGCCCTTCCCAGGATAAGCTGATCATTTGAAATCTCATCCTCAGCCTGCTAACTCAGCCAACTCTGCTTAGAGGACGGGAGGACAGAACACTGAACTCCCAAAGCTGTAAAGGACAAAGATCTGGACTTTCCAATTCACTATTCATTTTCCATCTGCAGCTCTGCTTGGTTTCGATTCCACGGAAAAAGATGTCCACCATGCATGATATTCCCTGGTGTCCAGCCCTCCCCAGCCCCAGCTTTCCAGCCTCTTGAGCATGTTGTCTTCTCCACCCCACCCCTTAGATTGTAAGCTCTTTGAGGACAGGAACTGTCTTTCTCTTTCTAATTTGTATCCCCAGCCCTTAGCATAGTGCCTGGTACATTTTATTGAAATGGATTGGTGTCAAATACAATCCCCATTTCACAGACTAGAAGGTGAAAGAGGATGCCTCAGAGGCATTAGCAGAATCAACAGTAGATCCCTGGTCTTTCAAATCTCAACCTCTGCCTTTTCTCCTGTACCTTAGAAACACCTCTGCTGTAATGAACATTTTTATTTACATCATTTTGAGACATTAGAATGGAGTTCATTTCTTCTGCCTTCCATTTACCTTAGTTTTAATCCCTTTTCCCTATAAACGTAATTGCCATTTTGCTAGTCTCAAAGCAGCTCATCACAGTTTTCCTTAAGCGTCCCTTTTGTAGGTTTCTTTTCAATATTTGTTACGTTTACTCTTTAGTCAGCAAAAGGGAACTTTAAAGATGTTTCTTGAGATGAACAAAATTTTCAGGATAAGGTAGCTAGTTGAGAGGAAGGGTGATGCAATGGGCTGAGCCAGAAAGCTCTGGGATGCTGCAGATTCTTATTAGCTGTATAACCTTGGCCAAGCAACTCAACCTGGCTTTCTGCCTCATTTTCCATAATGGTAAAGTTGAGATAGCACTTACCTTACAAGGATGCAATTATGAGAGGTTCCAAGTTGTCAGAGCTTTCTCTCTCCTGAAACTACTTGGCATCACTTTGAGGGTATTTTTGGTTTGTTTTTACTTATTGATACACATACAACATTTCCCCCACCTCCCCGCCATCAAAGTCATTAAACTAGGGGTGGGGCAACCTGCCTTTACCTTAGAGCAGGCAAAAAAAAAAAAATCACCATTCTGGGGGCACTTCTTCAGAAAAGTTGAGATGTCAAAAATTAAGGGGGCAACTCTTTTGGTCCTATCACACTGGGGAAGTATATGGCTAAATCATTCACTTATAAGAGGACTTATAGCTAAATAGAAAAGGATGAAAAGGGTAGAAAAGGTTGACCACTTTTCATTTATTTCTATGGACCTAAAATAACAATAATTCAAGTTTTATGTAAATGTCAGTTATGATTACTGGTCTTTTTCAAACGATTTTTTTAAGATTTTGTTCACTATGATGAAGATGGCAAGCTTTTAATCTCGGCCTTGGACTATCTGCATTTTGAATATTTCATGTACCTATTACTTCATCATCATAAACGTTATAAAAAATTTGAGTGCTTTTTAGAAGTATGGCCTTGTGTTGAGTCTTGTTATGTTAGGAAAAATATTTTAGAGAGAGGTTCAGCATCTTTTTCTTTGACCCAAAGAAAAACAAAATCCTAGAGCAGGCAGAATCTGTCTTAAAATACATTCACGGAGCCCTGAAGTTTTTAATACATAGGCCAACAAGGAGCATGATCAGTGTTTATAAAATTAATCCCCAGGTTTTGTTTCTGTTTCATTTTTAAAGTATATATTTAACTCAGTACTGAGGAATGAAAAAGAGCGGATTATCTTAGGTAATACAGTGGAGGGTTTAATCAAACAACAATCAATTAGAGGTCCAATGTAAACAGTGACAAAGAAAGCAATGCATTAGTCCCCTCAGGGATTCTGATGAATAGCTACCATTTCAGTTGTTGTGCCTTCACGTACTGCATTTCTCTCCAGCATGCCAATGTTGTTGTTTTCATTTTTTTCTTTCAACAAAACAATAGTTCTATTGGGGTTTTAATTTGAGACAATTTGGTAGGTTGCATAGCCTACTAAACTCAAATGCAGCATCTCTAACATTAATAAAAAATAGTGAGCGTGCCATGATTGTATCATGGTTAGGACACTGGGTTGTGGCCACGGCAACTTCAATACAAATTTGTGCTGAGAAGCAACATGGTACATAGTGAAGCACGTGCTGGTGCCGGAGTCAGAAGCTGCTTTTGTTCAGTCTTTTCAGTCATATCCGATGCTTTGTGACCCCATCTGAGGTTTTCTTGGCAAAGACGCTACAGTGGCTTACCATTTCCTTCTCCAGTTCATTTTACAGATGAGGAGACAGAGGCCACAGGGTTAAGTGACTTGTCCAGCATCACACAGATAGTAAGTGTTGGATTTGAACTCAGATCATCTTGACTTTAGGCCCAGCACTCTATCCACCACACCACCTAGTTGTCCCTGGATTCGGAGGACTTTGGGTTCAAATGTTATTTCTGTCACTTGATACATGTGACCTTGGGGCCATTCAACCTTTCTGGGGATAAGTTTGTTCACCTATAAAATAAGAAGGTTGGACTACATAGTCTCTGATTTATGATCCTAACATGCTTATTTTAACAGTAATGGTCATGAGAATCCTTAGGTTAGGTTGTTTGTCACATTTTCCTTTGGGAAATGGATTAGATATCAATATTTTCTAGAACTGTTCTATCTACATCCATTCATCATAGATATGAGAAACATTGGCAAAAACCATTGACCCTTGGTGCCATTGAACTCAAACTGCTGGAGTGATGCCTACATGCGTTGTTTGCACCAAATTTAGAAAATGAGAACAAAGAGGAGCTGATAGGAACAACTGGAATGCTCACACATGATCACTTGAATTTGCCACAGCTGTCATGTCATGGCTGACAAATGATGGCTTTCACCTTGTAGTCTCAGCAGCACTAAACAGTTGGCCTCAAAGACTGAGCAAATCTGCAAAAGCAAACTGAGGGCAGCTTTCATCTTCATTATTCTAATGAATTTCTCTTGTTGCCTGAAATGGAATTTATGAACTCTGACATCAATACAGAACAACACAGTAAACACTAGCTGTCTGTATTTCTAAAAGTATAAATGCTAGATCCACAATCGAATGTGTGCTGTAGTAGTATATATATATATATATATATATATATATATATATACTTGGAGTCACAGGACTTGTGGTCAAATCCCAGCTCTACCATTCACTATCTTTGTGACCTTGGATAAATCATTTAAATTCCCTGAGTCTCAGTTTCCTCCTCCATAAAATGAGGGGATTGGGCTAGATGACCTCTAGGGTTCCTCTAAGATTTCAAGATAGGAATGGCTAAAGCTCCAGCTATAGAGATGCTCAATCCCACAGCAGTGAAATGGCCAATTATCAATGGAGTTTCAAGTGTCAGTCAATAAGCACTTACTAAGGGCCTACTATGTGTTGGGCACCATGCTAAATGCTGGCGATACAAAGGGAGGCAAAAATAGTCCCTTCCCTTGAGGAGCTCACAATCTAATTTGGAGGAGATAATGAGCAAACAAATATGTGCAAATAAGCTTTTTAGAGCAAGATGTGAAAGTGGAAGAAATTCTATAATTCTATTCAGGTATATTTCTTTTTTTTTTTTAGTCTAGTCCTGTGATTTTCCAGTGTGGGGAATTCCTTATGTATACTGGCAACTAGAGCTAAAGGGTCAAAGGTCCAGCTCTGGAAGGACCTTCAGAACCCATCTATTAAAGAAACTGAGAGCCATAGAGGTCTGGTGATTTCCTCAAGGTCATACACAAAAGCAGTAGAAGCAGGACAGAAGTAGGATTTAAATTCAGGTCCTTGGGACTCCAGAAACAATGTCTTGTTCCGCTATAACATGATGATGATCCAACTTATCTGTAACTTTTAATTAAGTCATAGAGAGCTGTCTGGAGGTACTAAGAACTTAAATATCTTGCCCATGATTATGGCAAGTATTTGTGGGAGTCAAAGCTTGAAGTCACATCTATCTGACCCTAGAGCCAAACATCTATCCATTATATTTCCAAGAATTTCGCATAGTAGGTATTTAATAGATGTTTGGTTAATTGAATTGAATAAAGCAGTCCACAGGTGTAAGTTTGTTGAAAACTCCCTATTTTCACCTAGTCCCCAAGGGACCTACTATTTTGTTCTTGTCATTCTGGACCCCTCCACTGTCTGGTACCGACAGTAGATAAAATGTGACCTCTGTTATTAACATTTACTCTCCCATTTATTTTTATTTTTAAAAAATAATTGGTCAGTCAGAAATTCAGTGTCTGGGGACTCTTACTTGCCCTGAATTATAGAGGACACAGAGGTATTTAGAACTCCATGCTCGATATAAAACAGCTAATCAGAAAAGGCTAGAGTACAGTCTCATGATGGGCTAATTTTGCTGATAAATCCCTACTATGGTCTCCTAGTTAATTAGAATTACCAATGTGAAAAAAGAAGTCTCTAATGGGATTCCCAGTAAACACCAATTAAATTTGTAGCCTATGTACGCTCCCAGCCCTTGATATGACATACAAACCCAGAAAAGAGAAGGGCCAGATGTCACAAAGCTGACATTAAGGAACAGTTGGAAGAATCTTTTGAGTAAATGATGTTGCCATGGAGGCGGTGTGAGCTCTAGGTCCTACACTGGAAAGCAGCATTACAAGAGGCTGCATGACAGACTTCTTACCTTGATAAGAAGGTATATATTATGGTATATTAACCAGAAGTGGGTCATGCTCTTGTTAGTTATTTATAACACTATATCAATGAGGCAGGAGTTTCTCCTTGGATATCCCCAGCTAATCCCCTGTAAAGTTATGCTAGGTGATGCAGTATATATAGTGCTGTGCCTGGAGTCAGGTAGACCTGCATTCAAATCCAGTCTCAGAGACTTACACACCGTGTGACCTTAGGCAAGTCACTTAACGTCTCTCTGACTCAGTTTCCTCATCTGCAAAGTAAGGATAATAATAGCACTTACCTCCCAAGTTCATTATGAGGATAAAATAATATTTGTAAAGTTTTCCAAAAATTATGAAGTACTATATAAATGCTAGCTAGTATCATTATTATTATTAACATGCCTTGCAGATACCTCCTCAGATAGTACTCCTTTCCATTCTGATCTCTATTTTGCAGTCTGGTTGAAATGAAAGGGAGACAGAGATGTATAATAGGCACAATGAATGAACTTCATGAATGAAGCCCACAGAAATGTCACAGGAGACTCTAATTGCTGGATTTCTTATCCTTTCCCTAAGCTTTGATACAATGGAAGGAAGTGCTGAATTTAGAAAAGGAGGAAATAATTCAAATCCCAGCTCTGACAACCTTGGGCAAGTCTCTTCTCTCTGGTCCTCTTTTCTATTTATCACCAATAAAGTGAAGTGCTTAGACTAGGTGACCTCTGAGGACCCATATAGCTCTAAATCGATGACCCCATGGCCTTAATGACCTTGAGGACCAAGACATTGTTCCAAGTGGCTAGTCTCTTTATTGTTCATGTAACATTTCTGACTGGTAGCCTCAAAATGTGTCTTCTTCTATGGCACTTGTCCTCCTAATTAAAGCATTCATCTTCAAATCATTCCAGTTAAGGTAATACAGTGGTGGGTATTTCCCACATTTTTAGAGACAAGAAATCTGAAAACCAAGATTCCATCACTTGTTCAATGTCACAAAAGAAGCAATTGTCAGGCATACAGCATTTGCTGAATTTTTCGGGACAATGGGCAAAAAAATAAATAACACTGCTTTTTAGACAAGATGGTGGGGAAGAAGCAAAGTGTCTATTCCCAGGAATTTTTAATTTGGAGTTACGCCTAGAATAATTATTTGGTACCTTGTCCTGTTCTTCATACGTAAAGAATAGTATAGTCTCGACAACTATAACATTTATCTTCACAGCATGCCTAAGATTATTTTGTTATTATTGTTTTAAAAAAAGAGAACGGATGTTAATAATAATCATTCCATAAATGGAATAGCTGGGTTACAGAAATTAAACATCTTCTCCATAGTTGGTGGCAGAGCTGAACCTGTAGCTCAGGTCTTTTAACACCTACTTCAGTGATAATAATAACTCACATTTATATAGGATTTTAAAGTTTACAGAGAGAATGTCTTCAAAATCCCTTGCAAGAGGGAACTAGGTGGTACAGTGGTTAGAGCATCAGCCCTGGAGTCAGGAGGATGTGAGTAAAAATCCAGCCTCAGATGCTTACTAGTTGTGTGTCCCTGGGCAAGTCATTTACACCCCTGGTTGCCTCCAAAAAAATTACCCTGCAAACCTTAAAGTGCCATGTGAATTAATGCTGTTAATAGCATCACCACTGCCACTCAAATCCTGTGAAGTAAGTATTAAAAATATTTTGTTTCCATTTTACAAATGAGAAAATTGAAGCTTGGAGAGATTAAGTGATTTGCTTAGGGTCCCAGAGCTACTAAGCATCAGAGTAGACTTGAAAACAGGTCTCCTGACTCAAGTCCATTTTTCTTTCCATTACATGACTCAGCCTTCTTTCCAATAAACTATGCTGCTATATCAAAAGATATAATGATGGCGAGAAGTTGTCACTTCCAATTTCATGATTTCATACACATTCTGCCTTACCAATTCCCTAAGAATACATTTGTATTCATGTTTATTAACGTGGACATGAAATCAATTTTTTCAGCCCAAGTTCTATTCACACCTTGATGTAGTTTATATTAGAGAAGGCAGTAGTAAAATTAAAAATGTTGTTAACTTCCAAAACACGCCTTTTTTGTTGTTTTACGTTTGACATAACTGACCAAATGGGACGTGTTCTTCTTTAAGGGTAGCTTTATTTATTTTTCTTACGCTATTTCTTTAGTACTTCTTCTCACACGACATATTAATACATAATTCAGAGCTTTTATGTCTCCCTGCACTGCTGGCAAGATTTCTTGTGCCATTGAACCTCGCTATTTATGACCGAATGGTCAAAATATCTTTTATTATTCATTTTGGGGGGCGATTTTCAAAAGCGGCTGGGAGTGTTTAACCCCTTGAATGCCAAATTCTTTCACCCCATCATCCCCAAAGACTTTAACTAATATCCAGCTCCTAGGGTCCTAATCTTTTTTTCTTTCTACAGCCCTACATAACTGATACTCTGTGTCACTGAGGGGAGGGATGGGCACTGTGACATGAGAACAGGTCCCGCTTTAGTATTCACAGACTATGATGCTTTCATTTCTAATTCATCACAGCCATTTTTGTAACCTCCTTCAGAGTTGGTTTGGTAGCTGTTACTTTCTTATTCAGATTCCTATTCCCCTGAAAAAGAATTCCCTTTCTATTCTGACTACGGTCTTCTGTTATTTCTTGGGAGTGGGCATTTATTCTAATAGGACTGTGCTTGGGTAGTCTTTAACAAACACAAGGAAGCCAATTTGCCAAGCCCATCCTCTTCACCCCAAAACAACCTGTCATCTCATCTCTAACGCTTAGCACCCTATCTACTACGGCCTCTCCTGTAAGCTTTCCGGAAGATTTTTTTTTTAAAGCGGCTTCAATTGAAGTCTCAAAGTAAATAAGAAAATTTTCAAAGCAGGAAAGAACCTGAGAGATTATTGAGTCCTGGCCCCTTCATTTTACAGATGAGGAAACTGAGGTCAGGAAGATAAAACTTGACATTTAAAGACCTCTGCCATACAACTAGTAAGTGGCAGAACTGAGACTGGAGCTGAGGACTTCTGATTTCTAATCTGTTATTCCTTCCTTTATACTCTGAAGCCAAGAGTCTTAGGAATAGCAATGCTTCCAGGCCAGGGCCCACAAGCGCCATCTTGGGCAGTAGCCCTCGTGGAGAAGCAGCTTGCCACTGCTCCTGTAGGTGCTATGGCCACAGCTACTGAAGATGCAGAAAAGAAAGTTCCTGCCTCCAAAGTCCTTGCCACCATCTAATGGTTTGATATGACTTTATCAGTGGAAATGACATTAATAGTCATTACTATCTGCTTTGCTGCTATGCCCTAAGGACCATGGGACCTTTCCATATGATTTGGCAGCTAAAACCTTCCATATGCGTTGTTTCTCCCAATAGAATATGACTTCTTTGAGAGCAAGGAGAGTCTAACTTTTGCATTTGTATTCCCAGCCCTTAGCACAATGCTTTGTACATAGTAAGTGCTCAATAAATGCTAAGTGACACAGTAGATAGAGTGCTAGGCCTGGAGTCAGGAAGATCTGAGTTCAAATCCAGCCTCAGACATTTACTAGGTAAGTACCATGGGCACATCACTTAACTTCTATCTTAAAAACACACAAATTAATATTATTTATGTCAAAATGTATTTTTTATTTTTCTCAACTGTAAAATGTGTTTTCCCAAGTATAAAACGTGGGTCATGGTAGCATCTGTGTCAAAGGGCTGTATTATCAAATGAGATTATATCTGTAAAGTGCTTAGTACAGGGCCTGGTACATATTAGGCACTTAATAAAAATGCTGATCCCCTTCCTCTTGTTTGTTTTTACCTCATTGTCTATAAAATTCCTACAGACACACACATATGTGTGTATATATATGCATATATATATTTTTAATTTTAATTCCTAAACCCTAGATTTAACCCTAATCTGAAGTTTGCCCTATGACCTTTAACATACTAATCAAACCCTTGTCCTGTTCTCACTTGCAACCCACGCACACATATCCCTTTCATCTGGCATCTGATTATACTTTCACTATTAAACACTTTAACTTCATTGTATAGCTCTTCACAATTAGAAAAAGGCCAAAAGAAGGAAAAGCAGAGGAATGTTGATTATGGCCACAAGGAAGGAATTTTTCCTATTCTTTCTGCCTCACCTAATTATTTTTCCACATACTATATTCTCATAGCTATCATCAATTTAGTCATTCTCCTCTGTCAAGGAGGATTGGGACATACAAAGCCTAAGGGGCACACAACAAGAATGTCACAGTAAAAAAAAATTAATTTACTGACATATGTGATAAGCCGAGCAAGTCTATGCCCATGACAATTGTGTCCCTGAGTGACACTGAATGTCTTCTAGGACGGATGCTCATGTGTTTTCTTTGTTGCAAGGAAGGAAGCAGGAGGCAAAGCCAGAATGTATGAGAAGAAGTCTCACAGAGGGGCAAATTCCACAGTAAATGGCGTGAGGCACTTTTGGACTCAGTGCCCACTCCCAAAAGACAGCTTTGATCTGACCCATAGGTTCCCAAAATGGGTGATACTGCTGCCTGGAGGGCACTGAAACAATGGGTGGGAGAGAGGGAGGAGGGAGCGTGGAGGAGTAGTAGCTTCACACGCAACTGTG
Organism: Phalanger gymnotis; assembly: GCA_028646595.1. NCBI lineage: Eukaryota > Metazoa > Chordata > Mammalia > Diprotodontia > Phalangeridae > Phalanger > Phalanger gymnotis. The sequence goes on from CM053627.1 coordinate 81,562,292, forward strand.
ATGGGGAGGTGTTGAATAACAGTAAGGTGGGTGGTGGAAGCATAAGGAAAGAAGACAAGAAAATTTTGAAAAACCATTATTAAATTTTTCATCTGTTGTGTGGTAGAGTTAAAGTCGTAGTGATTACATTATTTTCCAAATAAACACAAAATGTAAGTTATGACTAATTGGCGGTCAAATCCTCTAACAGGTCTTAACAAGCAAGTGTTGGCAGGCAAGCTCATGGTCAGGAAGTCCATCACGCATCAGGAGGAATATGTGCATGTAATGACTTATTTACAATATGTTACCATACACTTACATGATGCAATATTTCATCATCAAAATTTCAATGCAGGATAAACCCACAAGTTTACATAAGATGCATTATTTTAAAAAATATATATTCCATTTTTTTGAAATGATGCAAATTTAAAAAAAAAAACCCTTAAAGGGTTAAAGAAAGTAGATTTCCAGGGGGCACTGAGTATTTTTTTAAAAAAGACAGTAGGCTGGATAAGTTTGGGAACCTTTGATCTAACCAAACCACCTAAGGCAGAGACTCTTAACCTATTTTATGTCACCTACTCCTTTGGCAGTCCCTGTAAGACTGCTTCTCAGAAAATGTTTTGAAATGCACAAAATAAAAGACAGAGGATTACAAAGGAAACCAATCATATTGAAATACAGTAATCGAGATAAAATTTTAAAGTAAGTTTGTGAAACCCAGGTTAAGAAGCTTGCCCCGGTGAATGTTGTTCTGGACTTGGCCATCCCCAATCCAGCAAACACTGTGAAGCCAATTCCCTGACTTAGGGACAGAGACTTGCATATTCCATGATAGTCATGGGCAAGGGTGGGGAACCTGCAGCCTCAAGGCTACATGTGACATTCTAGGTCCTAGGGTGTGGCCTTTTGACAGAGTCCACGTTTCACAAAATCCTTTTTTTAAGGGGATTTGTTCTATGAAGTTTGGATTTAGTCAAAGGGCTGCATTTGAGGACCTAGAGGGCCACATGTGGCCTCAAGGCCTCAGGTTCCTGATCTCTGGCCTTGGGCATCCAATTTCACCTAAAAGTCCAAGGCCTTCCCAGGCTAGTACCAAATTAAACATGAACCTTAGAACTTCCTTGGCCAATCCAGAGGACATATAATACTAATGTGTAACAAAGAACTTTCCCATATCTAACACTGAGGAATATTCATCAATAACCAACAAATTAGCAGAGCTTACCTGAGCTAACAATTCTGTTCTCAACTTCAATTACTAAAAAAGAATCACCTCTACTCTATGTTTCTATTTCATAAGTATCAAACTCCCAAGAGCCCACAGATTAAAATGTAGTTGGAAAATATTTAACAAGACAAATTAAAAATACGTTTTGACATAGATAATATTAATTTGTGGTATTTTAAGAAAATATGTTGGTTTGACACCACTGTTCTGCTTCATTGCCTCCTACTTCTTCTACAACCCTTTGCAATTTAGCTTCTGACTAGCTGAGAACAATATCCCAAGCTTCTCAAAAGCACAGAGACCCAACTTTTCTAGCACCTACATTCTCCTGGTGACGTTTAAATGGTTGCAAATCTTGGAACAGCACAAATTCCAAAGAAACAAGTTTAGGGGTGACCCAAAGGTCAATGAAGAGACATTTAGGGGATGCAAGTAGGCTACTGCATAATTCCAATGAAGGGAAGTAGCATGCCTTCTATGTACCAGCCACTGTGCTAAGTGCTTTACAAATATCATTTCATTTGATCCTCACAACAACCCTATGAGATAGGTACTGTTATTATCCCCATTGTATAGTTGAAATTATAGAGGCAAATAGAAGTTAAAGTGACTTGCCCAGGATCACACAGCTAGTAAGTGTCTGAGGCTGGGTTTGAACTCAGGTCTTCTGTAAAAGCAATCAGTGCATGGGAAAATCTTCCCCGCTCATTTGAGTGGGCTTTGGGGGTGGGGCTATCAGGGTCCTGGGGGGAGTGGCTAGGACTGGAGCCAATGGAAACCTGTGGTGGGAGGAGCTTGCTGAATGGTTGGAACAGAGCTAAGAGGCAATTGGAGAGGTAGTTGGTGAGAGCAGTTAAGAGCTGAAGGAGAGAGGAAGCAGTCAGCTAGCAGGAATACAGCTTGGAGATTGCGGTGGAAAAGGCAGCGATGGTGGCAAGTGCTACAAAAAAAGCAGGACTGACCCTTGTGGAGACCGGAGAGTGCTGAGCAGGGGCTTGAGGCCAGTGGGTGGTCTTCTTGCTGGAGGGCCCTGGCATTTGGGGGAGCTTGGCTTGCTGCCATAATGTTCCTCTGTGGCCTTCTGGTCACTATTGTGAGATGAGCATACTGGTCTTGGAAGGTTCTTGCCAGGATGTTGGACTGGGGACACTGGTCCGTGGGTCTGCTAGTTTTGAGTTTCAATAACTGCTTTAACTCCTCTGCCTTCTACTTAGACGATTCCTTATATCCTGAGATTCTGGACCATTCAAGCATATTCATTGTTATCTTAGAAGTCATGAATTCTGCCTTACTGATATATCTTCCTAACTGCAAGTCCATGATTTATCCATTGTGCCACCTAGCTGCCTCCAATGAAGACCCTTGCCCAAGATATCACATAAGAGATATCATCAAGGAAATATTTGATCAGAAAAGGAGGTACACTGGTCATGCAGGAAGAGTCAAGGATAACTATTCGAAACCAAAGAGAAGCAGAACCAGGACAACATTATACACGACCACAGACATATTGATTCTGTGATGACTAACTTTGATAGACTTCGCTCTCCTCAGCAATACAAGGCTCAAAGACAACTCCAAAGGACTCATGATGGAAAAAGCTAGCTACATCCAGAGAAAGAGCTGTGGCGTCTGAATGGAGATAGAGGCGAATTATTTACTCTCTCTTTTTTTTCCTCTTTTTTTTGGTTTTGTTTCTTCTCTCTCATGATTCATTCCATTGGTCATAATTCTTCTTTGCAGTTTGACTACTGTGTAAATAAGCTTAATGCAAAGGCTTATGTAGAATCTATATCGGACTGCATGCTGTTTTGGAGATGAGAGGGGAGGGAAGGGGAGGAAAGGGAAGAAAATTTGGAACTCAAGAATATGTAGAACTAAGTGTTGTAAACTAAAAATAAAAAATCTAATTAATTTTAAAAAAAAACATTTGAAACCAATAATCCACTGGTACCTATAAAATGCAAAAAGAAGTAGGGGAAAGCTTCCAGCATGTAGATCTTCTGGGGAATTTCCTCCATAAAGGAAAAAGGGGAGGGGCGGAATGTAGAAAGAAATTTCCTAGAATGAGAAGGCATGGATCAAGCATGATTTGCTCTGATGGAAAGATCCTCTCCTCCCCTAACTCTCATTAACTAGATCACAGTTTCATTGAAGTACTGAAATATAGCTACCAGGAAGTCATCTGCCAGTGGGCATTCGCCGCTTATGGGAAATCACCATAAGGCTGTTTGCTCTTCTTGTACTCCTGAACTTTCAGGGTGACTCAGGCATAGAAGACACTTTCAAAATCAGCTCACGGCGAGATCCTAGACTGCGCAACGTTGGCATATCCCACTTATTGTTGGATCTAAGGTTACAATTGAGCTTTCAGATAATAGACTCCACTAGCTGCCTCTTCCCCTCCTCCTTTATTATGCCTTTGGGATATCAGAGACCTAGATGCAGGAGTAAGACAGAATGAGCTTCAAGAAATAATGTAGCATGGTGGAAAGAGGGCCGGATTTGGAGTTAAAAGATCTAACTTTGAATCCCAGCCCTTACTGTTATACGTGTGAGCCTGGACAAATCATTAAGCTTCTCTGGGCCTGAGTTTCCTCTTGAGTCAAATGAAGGAAATAGAATCGATGGTCTTTAAGTGACAGCTAAGTGGTCTAATAGATTCAAGTGCCATATTTGAAGTTAGGAAGAACTGAGTTCAAATCCTGCCCCAGACATTTACTAGTTGTATGACTCTAGGCAAATCATTTAATCTAGCTAAGCCTCAATTCTCTCATCTGAAAAAATGGGGATAGTGATACTTCACAGGACTGTTGTAAGAACCAAATGGGATATTTTTAAAGTGATTTGCAGCCTCAAATACTAAATAATTCAGCTATTATCATTACTATTATCACTTAAGATTACTTCCTGCAGTAAAATTATGGTTTTTTGATCTTCCCCCCCACACACACACACACATGCCCATACATGTACCCATAAAAGTCTAGTATATATCCATTACAAAGTCTTTATAACAACTAATGCAGATATATTCATATACATACACATATATGTGTATATGTAAAGACTAATTATATATGACATATATTATATACTATATTTGTAATTTATAAATATGTTTATTCAATTTGTTTAATTATACTCTCTCCTAAATACTGCCTTAGAAATCACTTGCACTGCCATGATTCAGGTTCAAGAAGCACCTACTTCCAAATCTTTACAACCATGCAAAAAAAATGTATCCTTGGCTATATAAGTGAATAAAGAGGAATTTTAGATAATTATATATATGTGTGTATATATACATATGCATATATTAATATAGTCACACATATAACTAGAACTATATCATCTTTGCACATAATTAATGTATTAATTATATGTAATTATATATGATATAATCTTTTATGTTTACAAAAGACTATATGTATATAGACATATAGAAATAGAGATGAAATAGAAACCTAGTGTTGGAAAGCTATTTCAACCCTTACCAAAATCATGAATCTAATCCATAATATCCTAGAAAAATAGCTAGCTAGCCTCTGAGTAAACACCTCCAGTGATTGGAAAAATGAGGCAGGCCATTCTCTTTCTGGACAGCTCTATTGTTAGGTTTTTGTTGTTGATGATGACGATGATGATGATGATAACGATGATGACAACAATGACAATTCCCTTAGACTGAGACAAAATCTTCCTCCTTGTATATTTTTACCTACTGCCTCCTGGGGCCAAATAGAACACATCTAATCCTTCTTCAACATGACAATCCTTCAAATATGTGAAGACATTTATCATGCCTTAGGATCATAGGTCTGAAGCTTTAAGGGATCTCAGAGGTCTTCTCAACCAAACTCCTCATCTTACAGATGTGAAAAGCGAAAGCCAGGGAGTTTGACTGATACAAGGCCAGACCAGGAATAAGCATCAGAAACAGGATTTAAACCAAGGGCCTCTGACACCACAGCCAGGACTCGTCCCACTGTAACATATCCTCTTGCCTAAGTCTTATCACCTCCCAGCTTAATAACCATAGTTTCTTAACCCATATTCTTATGGTACAACCTCGAGTCCTTATTATAGGCCTGATTCTAATGCCAATACCATCCTCTTAGTTCAGATTCAATGTTGAGATGAAATAAATGGGGCACCCACAAGTCACACAACATTTAGCAAAGGAGGTGGCTTAATTTGCCCTAACACAGCAAGAATGTGCAGTAGAGATGGATAGCTTCTTTGGACTCAGGCTAGCTTGGATCTGTCTGGACAGTAAGCCATTAAGTTGCTCCTACTTCCACAATCTCAGGCACCCACCAAGGCTGAGAGGCCCAGACTACAGCAGCTGGGGCTTTTAGTGACTCTTTGTCAGGAATCTGAACCTGGAAATCTGGGACCAATTAGGTTGTATGGTACAATCCAGAAAGCTGGACCTGAGAGAAAATGCATCAGGAAAGTACTAGTCCTACGGCAGTCCTCTTACCATTCAGATCACCTCCTCTGGTCATGCTTCAGCTTGCCAATGTCCCTCCTAAAGTGTCCCTCCAAACTTTAGAAATGTGGTACGTAAGTAGTCTCCAGACTAGAGACTCCAAAGGCAAACCCAGAGCTTTAACAAAAATCACAGCAATGCAGTTGTGTTTCATGCATTAAAGAGTGACTATTCAGTGCCTTCTAGTTTCATCCCTATGGGGAAAAAAGCAATCTTCGTTTAATTTCAACACTGTGAACCACAGAGAGCTTGGCTACATTTTTTCTTATTCAGCAGTAGGTGTATGACTCCACTGAGAATAAGGTGCAGAATATAGAGCTAAAGCCATAAGCTTAATTCAGTTATGCCTTTCAGTGTTTCAAAAACACAATTCCCATTTATTATTTAATTTATGTTACACATCATCTCTACAAGGGTTTCCACTATCTAGCTATTTCGAATATAATCTAAGAGATAGTGCTGACTTATGTGCTCCAGTGTCCTGTTCAATTGTACTGTCCTTCTAAATACCTCTTTAGAAATCACTTGTACTGCTATAATTAAGGTGCAGTTGAAGTCTCTAGTGGAAGCACCTACTTCCAAGGGTTTACAACCAGGCCATAAAAATGTATCCCGAGTTGCATGAATGAATGAAGATGGAATTTCTTCACCAGGCCCAACAACAAGCAATACATTGAGAATTTCTTTGTTCCATAACACTGCAAAACACCTGATGAAATTAGTACAACTCTGAATCTGGAGGAAATACCATACTGACACAAGAGTACTATAGGTTTACACAAAGGTGAGTCGATCCCACTGGGCCCTTGTGGGGGAAAAAATCTAGATAGGTCTCTATGACCTGTAAAACTTGAGCAGTAATAGAAAGCTGAATTTCTCATTTAGAAATTTGGAAACGGGAAAAAGATTCAATCAACACCAGAGATGGAAAAATGAGAAATGTTAGCCTTTAGATTTTAACTCACTATTATTTTAAAGATGGAGTTCCTGCTAATTTGCATGCAACTCATGGCATTATAGTGATACAGCTCAGAAGGGACCTCAGTCATCTGGTCCGGGTCTCTTATTTTACAGATGAGGAATCCATGGCCCCTGGAATGGCACCTGCCCAAAGGCATAGGGAGGGTAATAAAAATCACAAGTCACTGAACATTTAACAAAGGTTTACTGTGCCCTAAGGTAGCAAGAATATGCACCAAAGATAGAGTGGGACGTCTGCCCCTTCCTTGGTTTTCTTTGTAATCCTCTGCTTTATTTTACTCATTCCAAAATGTTGTTCTGAGAAGGGGTCTATAGGCTTCACCAGAAACCAGATGTTTCCATGACAAAAAAAGATGTAAAGAACCCATGCCCTACAAAGGCATCAGCCAGATCAAGGTTGTCTTTTTTGGGTGAAGACTGAGTCCAAAAGAGCCTCATGACCCCTCTTTGAGATAATAATAAAATAACAATAACTAGCATTTACACAGTATTTTAATTTTTGTAATGTACTGTACTAATATTATCTCACTTGGTCTTTACAACATTGGGAGGTAGGTGTTCTTATTACCATTTTAAAGATGAGGAAAGGGGGGCAGAGTCAAGATGGCAGCTGGAAAGCAGGGACTTGCCTAAAGCTCTCCCCCAGGACACTCCAAACACCTATAAAAATGGTTCTGAACAAATTCTAGAACCGCAGAACGCATGGAATAGCAGAGGGAAGCAGGGCTCCAGGCCAAGACAGCCTGGATGGTCGCTGGGTAAGGTCTATCGCAGGGAACTGGGAGCAGAGCAGAGCCCAGCATGGGCCATGCCTGGCCCAACCAGACCAGGAGCCTGGCAGAACAGGCCCTAGCACCCTGAATCAGTGAGCTGTGGCATTTACCAGACTTCTCAACCCACAAACACCAAAAACAACAGAGAAATTGGGGGACAGAGAGAAAGGAGTTTGTGGTTCGGCCAACACCCCAGGGGCAGCAGAGGTGGTGCCGCTCTGAGGACAGAGCTACAGCTGCAGTTGCTTCTGGCCCTAGGCCCACCTGGTGGGAGGAATTAATGGTAGATCCAAGTAGGAGTGCCAGAGCTTGCTTAGATTTGAGTCCCTGTCCTGGTGGTGGTTCTTGGGAGAAGAGTAGCAATGGTGTGGCAGAGTTTGCTGTATAGAAATAGTTCTGAAAACAACAGCGCATCCACTCAAGCTTGGGACAAAGTACTCTATAATCTACAAGCAGTCATACCCCGCTGAAAAACAAAAGGGTCAAGTAGGTGGCTAGGAACATGGCCAGGCAGCAAAAACAGACTCAGATTCAGACCCAGACTTTGGAATCTTTTTTTGTTGACAAAGAAGACCAAAACATACAACCAGAAGAAGTCAACAAAGTCAAGAAGCCTACATCAAAAGCCTCCAAGTAAAACATGAACTGGTCTCAGGCCATGGAAGAGCTCAAAAAGGATTTGGAAAAGCAAGTTAGAGAAGTAGAGGAAAAATTGGGAAGAAAAATGAGGATGAGAGAAAACCATGAAAAACAAGTCAATGACTTGCTAAAGGAGACCCAAAAAATGCTGAAGAAAATAACACCTTAAAAAATAGACTAACTCAAATGTCAGAAGAGCTACAAAAAGCCAACGAGGAGAAGAATGCCTTGAAAGGCAGAATTAGCCAAATGGAAAAGGAGGTCCAAAAGACCACTGAAGAAAATACTAGCTTAAAAATTAGATTGGAGCAAGTGGAAGCTAGCAACTTGAGGAGAAATCAAGATATTATAAAACAGAACCAAAAGAATGAAAAAAAAAAACGAAAGACAATGTGAAATATCTCATTGGAAAAACCACTGACCTGGAAAACAGATCAAGGAAAGAGTATTTTGAAACCATTGGACTATTTCTGAAAGCAATGATCAAAAAAAGAGCCTAGATATCATCTTTCAAGAAATTATCAAGGAAAACTGCCCCCTGATATTCTAGAGCCACAGGGAAAAATAGAAATTGAAAGAATCCACCAATCACCTCTAGATAAAGATCCCAAAAAGAAAACTCCTAGGAATATTGTCGCCAAGTTCCAGAGTTTCCAGGTGAAGGAGAAAATACTACAAGCAGCCAGAAAGAAACAATTTGAGTCTTGTGGAAACACAATCAGGATAACACAAGATCTAGCAGTTTCTACATTAAGGGATAGGAGGGCTTAGAATATGATATTCTGAACGTCAATGGAGCTAGGATTAAAACCGAGAATCACCTACTCAGCAAAACTGAATATCATGCTCCAAGGCAAAATACGGATTTTCAATAAAATTGAGGACTTTCAAACTTTCTCAGTGAAAAGACCAGAGCTGAATAGAAAATTTGATTTTCAAACACAAGAATCAAGAGAAGCATAAAAAGGAAATCAAGAAAGAAAAATCATAAGGGACTTACTAAAGTGGAATTTTTTTTTGTTTACATTCCTACATGGAAAGATGATGTGTATAATTCATGAGACCTTAGTATTAGTGCAGCTGAAGGGAATATACACATATAAATATATATATATTTACAGACAGAGGGCACAGGGTGAGCTGAATACAAAGGGATGATATCTAAAAAAATAAAATCAAATTAAGGGATGAGAGAGGACTATATTGAGGGAGAGAGAAAGGAGAGAAGTATGGGGTAAATTATCTCACATAAAAGTGGCAAGAAAAAGCAGTTCTGTAGGAAAGGAAGAGAAGGCAGGTGAGGGGGAATGAGTGAGTCTTGCTGTCATCAGATTTGACCTGAGGAGGGAATAACATACACACTCAGTTGGGTATCTTACCCCACAGGAAAGAAGGAGGAAGGAGATAAAAAGGGGGAGACAATAGAAAGGAGGGCAGGTAGGGGGACGTGGTAATCGAAAGCAAACACTTTTGAAAAGGGAGAGGATCAAGGGAGAAAATTGAATAAAGGGGGATAGGATAGGAAGGAGCAAAGTATGGTTAGTCTTTCCTAACATGAGTATTGTGGAAGGGTTTTACATAATGAAACATGTGAGGTCTATGTTGAATTGCTTGCCTTCTTAGGGAGGGTGGGTGGGGAGGGGAGAGGGAAGAGAATTTGGAACTCAAAATTTTAAAAGCAGATGCTCAAAAAAAAAGTTTTTGCATGCAACTGTGAAATAAGATATATAGGCAATGGGGCATAGAAATCTATCTCGCCCTACAAGAAAGTAACAGAAAAGGCAATGGGGGGAGTGGGGTGACAGAAGGGAGGACTGACTGGGGAATGGGGCAGTCAGAATATATGCCATCTTAGAGTGGGGGGAGGGTAGAAATGGGGAGAAAACTTGTAATTCAAACTCTTGTGAAAATCAATGCTGAAAACTAAAAATATTAAATAAATACATAATTAAAAATAAAAAAATAAAAAAGATGAGGAAACTTGAGTTAAATGACTTGCCCAGCATCATATAGTTAATAAGTGTCTGAGGCTGGATTTGAACTCAAGCCTTCCTAACTCCAGGGCAACTAGGTGGTACAGTGGATAGAGCTCTGGGCCTGGAGTCAGGAAGATTCATCTTCCTGAGTGCAAATCTGGCCTAAGAAACTTACCAGCTGTGGGACCCTGGGCATGCCACTTAACTCTTTTACCTCAGTTTCCTCATCTGTAAAATGAGCTGGAGAAGGAAATGGCAGACCACTCCGGTATCTTTGCCAAGAAAACCCCAAATAGGGTGATGAAGAGTCAAACATGACTGAAAAATGACTGAACGATAACTTCTTGACTCCAGTCTCAGCCTAGAATTTATTATTTACTATGTACCACAATCCACATTTACATAAGATAACATTGTACTGCCTAGAATTTAAGTACTTACTATGTACCATCCACATTTATGTAATGTAATACATAACAGATGTTATTTCATTTGAGCCTCACAAGAACCTTATGTGGTATGTGTTATTATTACCCTCCTTTTATGTATGAGGAAACTGAGGCAAACAAAAGTTTAGTAACTTGCCCAGGATCACACAGCTAGTAAGCATCTGAGGTCAGATTTGAACTCAGGTCTTGCTGACTCCAGGCCTGGTGCTCTAGCCACTTTGCTACCAGCTGCCTTGAGTAGGGGAGTCACAAGAAAGGAGGAATTTGTTTAGAAATTTAAATTTAACCAATTTCATGAATAATTAAAAAAATGGAAGCCAGGAAAGGAATTGGTCTTGATATGTGCCAATAAAATTTATAATAGGATGGGGCAAGACCCTTCATCTCTCTAAACCTCAGTTTTCTTATTCGTAAAAGGGGCATAATTAGACAAACTCTATTCAAAAACAGAATAATTACATAATTACACACTTTACTTCATAGGGAGATTGTAAGAGAACTTAGTATCTCAATTTAATCTAAAAACTATTTTATTATAAAATGCCCACTTAATATTCATCCAGACACTGTATTAAGCATCATGGACAAACAAAAAAATGGATAACATTTTCTGCTCTCAAAGTGCTTACTTCCTGCTAGGCTGCTGTTTCAAGTAAAGAGATACATAAATACAAGATTTCTTGATGAGGAAGAGAGTCTTGATGACTATGGCTTTCAGGTAAAGATCTCTCTAGAGGGGGCAGAGCCAAGATGGCAGCTGGAAAGAAGTGACTGGCATGAGCTCCCCACCAAGTCCCTCCAAAAACCTATAAAAAATGGCTCTGAACCAATTCTAGAGCTGCAGAACCCACAAACCGGCAGAGGGAAGCAGGGCTCCAGCCCAGGACAGCCTGGATGGTCTCTGGGTAAGGTCTGTCCCGCAGGGAGCTCCCAGCTCTCAGCTGAGGGGAGCGGAGCTGAGCCAAGCAGAGCACGGGCTGACCAGACTGCGGACCGATGAGACCAGGAGCCAAGCGGAGAGTGCCCTAGCATCCTGAATTACTGAGCTGTGGCATCTACCAGACCTCACAACCCACAAACAGCAAGACAACAGAATAGGTTAGTGGGAAAAGCTGCGGGACTGAGTTTGCAGTTTGGCCACCACCCCTGGGGCAGCGGAGGTGGAGCAGCTTTAGAACTACAGCTGCAGTTGCTTCTGGCCCCAGGCCCACCTGGTGGGAGGAATTAAGTGGCAGATCAGAGCAGGAGTGAAAAGCCTGATGAAGATTTAAGCCCAGTCCGGGTAGGGGGTTCTTGGGGAAGGAGGAGTGCTGGTGTGGCAGTGCATCCACCCAAGTGTGGAACATAGAACTC
>CM053627.1:81574673-81599170 GCA_028646595.1 Phalanger gymnotis
CAGGTGAGGGGGAATGAGTGAATCTTGCCCTCATCAGATTTGACCTGAGGAGGGAATAAAAAAAGGGGGAATGATGGAAGGGAGGGCAGATGGGGATGAAGGTAATCAAAAACAAACACTTTCAAAAAGGGACAGGGTCAAGGGAGAAAATTCAATAAGGGGGATAGGTTAGGAAGAAGCAAAATATAGTTAGTCTTGTGGAAGTGGAAGAAGTCTTGTGGAAGTCTTATTGTGGAAGGGTTATACATAATGATATGCAGGTGGCCCATGTTGAATTGCTTGACTTCTTAGGGAGGGTGGATGGGAAGGGAAGAGGGGAGAGAATTTGGAACTCCAGGTTATAAAAAATAGATGTTCAAAAGTAAAAAAGTTTTTTTTTCATGCAACTAGAAAATAAGATGCACAGGAAATGGGGCGTAGAGATTTATCTTGCCCTACAAGAAAGAAAGGGAAAGGGGGATGGGAGGGGAGTGGGGTGATGGAGGAGAGGGCTGACTAGGGAACAGGGCAACCAGAGTGTATGCCATCTTGGAGTGCGGGGGGTGGAAATGGGGAGAAAATTTGTAATTCAAACTCCTGTGAAAATCAATGCTGAAAACTAAACATATTTAAAAAAATAAATAATTAATTAAAAATAATAAAAAAATAAATAAATGAAAAAGATTTTAATACCTCTTTTATGAAACAAATATAGTTCTCTTTTGAGACAATCACAGTTACTTGCCCAGGATCATACAGCTAATATCTGAGGCTGGATTTGAATTCAGGTCCTCCTGACTCCAGGGCCAGTGATCTATCCAATTGTTCCACCGAGATGCCCCTATAGTTCTAATACCTAAATCAGTGAAAGATAAAACAGAGAAAGAGAACTACAAATTAATATCATTAATGAATATTGGTTCAAAACTTTTAAATAAAATCCTGTCAAATAGATGACAGTGATTCATACAAGAAATCATTCAACATGACCAAATTAAATTTATACCATGGATTCAAGGATGGTTCAACATTAGAAAAACAATCAACATAACAAATCATATTAAAAATGAAAACATCAGAAGCCATCTGATTATTTCTATAAATAAAGAAAAAGCCTGTGACAAAGTACAACACTCATTTATACTAAAAAAATCTATTAATTATAGGCACAAAAAGAACTTTTTTAACAATAACAACAAGGCATGTATCTAAAACCAAAAGAAAATATCAAATGCAAAAGGGGGTATACTGGAAGCTTTCCCAATAAATACAGGAATGAAGCAAAGAGGCCTTCTCCCTTCATTATTAATTTGTATAGTTCTGGAAACGCTAGCAAAATCAATATGACAAGACAAAGAAATAAAGGCAAAAGATACCTAAAGAGGAGATAAAACTGCCCCTACTTACTGATGATATGACTGTTTATTTTGAATATCCTGGGAAATTAGCAAAGATATAAATTGGGACAATTAATAGGTTTAGCAAAGTCATGCACGGGCTGTAGAATAAACCCTCAAAATTTACTGCATATCAATATAATAGTAACAAAATCCAAGGAGCCAATAATAGAAAGGGAAATGCCATTCAAAATAACTTTAAAAAATACAGAATACCTGAGGATCCATCAAACAAAGTACACAAAATACTTGTATGGATTCAAGTGCAAAGTTGCCCTTAAATAAGTGAAAAACAAGTTAAATATCTGGGGGCATATTTAGTGCTCATGTGCCATGCTAAATAATAAAAATCACAATAATATTGAAGTTAATAGACAGTTTTAATGGTTTGCCAATCAAATTATCAAAGGGACACTTTATAGAACTCAATAAAATAGTAAAAAAAATTTATTTGGAGAAATAAAAAGTCTAGAATGTAAAGGAAAATAATAAAAAAGTAGAAACAAAGAGGGAATAGCACTTCCTGATCTCACACTATATAACAAAACCATAATAATCAGAACAATCTGATATCAGTTTTAAAATAGAGATAGATCAATGGAAGAGACAAGGCAAGGGAGAATCAGACACAACGAACTTCAATAATCTAATGTTCAAAAAACTGGAAAGTATGAATTAATCTAAGAACACTCCATTTGATGAAAAACTGCTGGGAAAACTGGAAAGCAGACTGGCAGTAATTAGGCTTAGACTTGAATTTGTAATAATTTATTAAATTATTAATTGGAAGTAGGCACACCCAGTTCTTTGAGAACTCACGGAGAAAAACCACAATTGGCAGCAAGAAATGGGGCAGTACTCACACTTTAATTAAACAGAGAGGGTGTGAGAGCAAACAGAATAGGAAATATGAAGACAAGCAGTAAAGAGGCAGACAGTGGCATGGGAACAGAGAAAGTGAAGAGAGGTGGGCAGCATAAGGAAGAAGTTAGGAAGGGGAAGAAACAAAGAATATCATTCATGGATTCATGCATCAGAGTTGGGAGCACTAGGCAACATGGACCTGAAGGGTAGGATGTGGGGGGCAAGAGTTTGAGGTCTCATGTTTTTAGGGTTTTGGGGGGATACAGACCAATTTCTATCTGTGTCACCTTGCAGTTAGTTCATTAACATATCCAAATCATCTCAAAGTTATTGGTGGAGGAGGTCTAGAATTTGCCTTTAATTTACATATCACAGGACCAGAACCCTGGCAGTAATGCCAAGATGTCTTCTGCAGATTCACCATTTATTACCAAGATGTGAATTTTGATTAATATATGATATAATTTGTAAATTAAGCTCCATTTAAATTTGGAATGGTTCATATATTACTTCCAGATTTCCCTTTGCAATCTTATTTCCTGCTATTGATCCTTTATGCTGGCTACTTATAAACATACTATACTAACTACAATGGAGTATGGGATATAGGGTGTGGATATAATTTTAACATAGGCTAATACCTTCAAACATATTTCTGTATGCATTATAACCATATATGTGGCCTCAATATTAGGAGAGTATTAAAAAAACTAGAAGACCAGAAGATTATATATCTTTCACAGCTATGGGTAGGAGGTAAGTTTTTAACCAAGTAAGGTATAGAAGAAATTACAAAAAGTCCAAATAGATAACTTTGATTACATGAAACAAAAATCTTCTGTGCTTAACAAAGTAAATGTACTTAGGATAAGAAACAGAAGCAGTAAAATGGAAAAAAATCTTTGTATCACATTTCTCTGATAAAAGTTTGATATCTAATATACCCATATAAACAATAGACACATGCACACTCACATGTGTGTATACACACGTATTCATATACATATATACATGTATATATCAAAACACCAAAAGCCATTCCTTAATATGTGTGGTCAAAGGATGTAAAAAAGCAGTTCTCAAAAGAATACTATCAAACTATTAAAATACCATATGAAAGAATGCTCCAAATATCTAATAAAAAGAGAAATGCAAACCAAAACAACCCTGAGGCATTACTTCACACTCTTCAAACTGGCAAAGAACCACCAAAAAAATCAAAAGTAAATTTTGGAAAATTTCAAAGAGCAAGTGTGGATCAAAAGAGGAGATCTGAGAAGACATACTCCAATCTTTTGCTAAGGCTGAAGATCTATGATTGTGTTTTTCATTGCATATATTTTTCAAACTCTTTAATACATGCTGTTCAGTCATACTGATTTTCATTTTTTTCTTTTGTCTTTAAAAATGTTATTTGTAAATTGAGATATCTTTTAGGGGAAAGGATATCCCATGGAATGTCTTTCCCCAAAGGATACTGAGGGAAATTATGGTGATGTTAAAAAATAAAGCAAATGACATCAATAAAAACATTTAACAATAAAGAAACTATAAATCAATAGTCATAATGAAGATTGAGACAAAAAAATTAAATAAAATTTTAGCAATTAAGTTATAGCAACATATTCAAAATATTATATAATAGAACCAGATTTATACCCACATTGTAGGGTTAGTTCAATGTAATGAAGATTATACAAATGATAAATCATGTTAATAATGTAAATAATAAAAACTACAGGATTTATACCAATAGAAGTTGAAAAAACCTTTAACAAACTCCAAAATCTGTTCCTATTTAAAAGAAAATACTAGAAAGCATAGAAATAAATGGACCTTTTCTAAAACAAAGAGCAAAAATGTATATATTAGAGAAAAGTTAGAGGCCTTTCCAAGAAGATCAGAGATAACGCTAGGACACTTATTATACACTAGAATACTCACCACTGTTTAACATAGTACTGGGTATGGTAGCTATAGTGATAAGACAGGCAAAAGAAATCAAAGGAATAATCATAGGCAAAGATAAAGGAAAATTATTGGGGTTTTTTGCAGATGACTTGATGACTTACTTAGAAAACCCTAAGGAGTCAAATCAAAAACTAATTGAACCTACTATTTCAGCAAAGTTCCAAGATATAAAATAAATCCACATAAATGATTAACATTGCTACATATCACCAAAAAAAAACCAAAATTCTAGAAAGAGAAATCCCATTCAATTTAATTATTGGAAGTATAAAAGTATATCTACAAAATAGATATATTTTGGGATATAACAAAATATATTGAGATATAACTATGGAATTTATGAATCCATCTATAAAATACACTTTGTAGAAATACACTCTAAATAATTAGAAAAAAATTATATTGGTCTAGCCAATATAATAGGATATAATAGAAGTGATGATTATGCCTAAATCAATTTACTTATTAAATACCACATGATTCAAACTACTGAAGGATTATTTTATAAAGGTAGAAAAGCAATAACAAATTTATATGGAAAGGTCAGGATCCTCAAGGGAAATAACAAAAAAAGTGGAAAGCAAGCGAGTCTATCAGAACTAGATCTCAAACTATGCTACAAATCACTAATCGTCCAAAAACAATTTTGTACTAGGAGAGAGAGGGAGATGGAGAGGGTGAGGAAGGGGGGGGGAGGGAGGGAGGGAGAGACACCCACCAGTAGAACACAATAGGTCTACAACATGCTGATGAAATTAAATGCATGTTACTGCATAGATTTAAAGATTGCATTTACTTGGTTAAGGACTCATATTTGGCAAACAAAACAAAAAAAAACACTTCTAGGAAAATTGGAAAACCATTTGGCAAAAATTAGTTATAAACCAACATCTTAATCCATATACCAAATAAACCCCAAATGGAAACATGACTCAGACATAAAGAATGGCTTCGTGTACAAATTAGAGCAACAAGAAAAAGATTTATTTTCAAAGAAATTCATTCTTCTATAAATAGGGGAAGAATAAGAGATAGAGATCAATGTATAATTTTGACTTTATAAAATTAAAAAGATTTACACAAACAAATCAAATGAAGTTAAAATAGAAAATGAAATGGAAAAATCTTTGAAACAAGTTTCTTCAATAAAGATCTCATATTGAATATATACAAATAACAGATTCAAATGTCTAAAAGTAAAAGCCATTTCCTAATAAATAACCAAATAGGAACAGGCAATTTCCAAAATAGGAAGTCCAAGCTATCAACATCCATATGAAAAAAAATATCAAAATCTCTAACGATTAGAGAAATGCAAGTTAAAGAAACTCTGAAGTTCTACCTTCTACCCATTAGATTGGCAAAGATGACAAAAGAACAGAGTAACAGGTGTTGGAGAGGTGGAAGGAAAATATATACACTAAAGGATTTTTGGTGTCTGTGAATTGGTCTAGTCATTCTGGAAAGTAATTTGGAACCATGCCCCTCAAAGTGGCCAAATTATGCATACCCAGCTATACTACCACTCGTCCTATATCCCAAAGAAAGCAAAGAAAGAGGAAAAGAGGACTTATATATGTGAAAATCGTTATAGCAGCTCATTTCATTGAAGCTCAAAACTTGAAACTAAGGGAATCTCTACATACTCTTGCTGTTATTCAGTTGTTTCAATTATGTCTGATTCTTTGTGACCCCATTTGAGATTTTCTTGGCAAAAATACTGGAGTGATTTGCCATTTCCTTCTCCAGCTTATTTGATAGAAGAGGAAATTGAGCTCAACAGGGTTAAGTGACTTGTCCAGGGTCATATAGTAAATGTGTCTGAGATTAGATTTTAACTCAGGAAGATGAGTTTTCCTGACTTCTCATCCAGTGTTCTGTCCACTATACCACCTAGCCACCCCTCTCCATGTACTGAACAAATTATTATATATGCAGAAAAATGAGGAGTGATCAGACATAAAAGAAGAGAACCAGGACAGAATAGTGTCATGAAAACCATGAAAAAAGAGTTATCCAAGAAAATAGGGATCCTATTATATCAAAGCTTGCAGAGAAGAAGGTTGAAGATTGAGAAAAGGCTATTAGGTTGGTAACATCTCTCTCTCTCTCCCTCTCTCTCTCTCTCTCTCTCTCTCTCTCTCTCTCTCTCTCTCTCTCTCTCTCCCTCCCTCCCTCTTTTAGTAAGACTCACACTCATCAGGTGTACATCAAGGTTTAAGAGCACTGAATGACTAGTTCACATACCTGAGCTCTTGAACAGTCTTTTCTGTATTCATGATCGGTCTCTGAAACAATTTACACTTGGCACATGTTCGAGACTCTCAATGACCTTAAACACACAGATACTTGTGTCTAGGAGAAGGCAAGAGGCAATACGATTGGCCAGTTCTCATAATTAACTTAAAGACGATATACTTCCACTAACACTGAAAGGTGGCAATTATTTCAGGATGGGCAGTCAACTTAGCTTGGATACTAATAGATATCCAAGAATAACCTTAATAGAAGTTGCTATCTTTGAATGAGAATGATGAACACGAAACCTTGTTACAGAATTTTTTAAAAAAGGATAAAACCTTCTTGAATCTTTAAATAGCAAATTTATGGGGCTACAAACTTCATGCTTCAAAGAAAATGATTAACTCTTAACTTTCATACAAAAAGTGTTAAAATTCAAAAATACTTAATTCAGAAGTTTCTTCTGCATAAGAAAGATATCTCCAAGTACTAGGGTAATATTGGAATTTCAAAATGTAATCTGTAATTATAACAATAACCATAGGTGTGCCAGTAAATGTTTAACGACATTTTCTCCATCACTTTCTTGAGTCTAGAGGCCATTAAAATTATTACAAATCAAGCCCCAATTTGTAACTTTTGCCAATTTCTGAGTTATAAATGCTCACAATGAAAATTTAACAACCATCTGTCAAGAAGTGGCAGGAGCTAGCTCCAGCAAATCCCTAATGGTAACTAAAATATTAATAAGAAGGGCTTGCTCCATCACTTAACCTAACATCTACATGGAGAAATTCACATATCAGTATCACCCCAAACCATGAGGTGGGGTCAAAGAAGTAAAAATAAGGCACTGGTTAATGAAAAAAGAATTTGAAGGACACTGCTGTGAGAAAAATTATTTGTTAAAATTTTAAGTGCCCTGTTAATGATCAATTAATTGTTATTGTTGTAAATATTGGTACTAAGACCCTGGATTAAAGTCTCAGTGCTGGCATTTACTAGTCACGTGATTATGGGAAAGTCATTTAACATTTCTGACCCTCAACTTCCTCATCTGTGAAATGGGGATAATGCTTACATCACTTATCTCAAAGGATTGCTGTGAGGAGAGCATTTTGTAAACTATAAAGCACTTCATGAATGTGAGTTATTATGATCACTAAAGATAGATTGATGACTATAACCAATGCCCTATTAGAAAAATAAGTATAATTGCCATATATTTATATCAGGAGCCTAATTGTCTGCCTCACTTCTATTGACTTAATTTTCTTTTTTTCTCAACTAGTTTGGATTTGCCTCTAACAGGGGATTTTACAGGTCAGTTCATGCAAAATCTAGTCTTTTACTAGTCATTCAAATAATGAGAGTCAAATATCTCTGTTGCTTCTCACAGCTGGGTGAGCATCTTCATCAGTACATCAGAAACTACAAAATCTTTAGCATATACTTCCATTCCTGTCATTTACATAGTATAATTTCAACCATCCATCGATCCATCTTAAATAATAAAGGTTAACCTCAGGAAGAAATTATTAAGGGAAGGAAATAATATCTAGTGTACATGGTCTTAATGATCTTTCACATTGACACCTTCTTCTTAGATGTTTATCATATCTCTTTCATCATAATGCCCACATAATTTTAATGCCTTTGTTATTTTCTAGTCTTTGATGTAAATTGCAAAACTCAGTGGGTAATTTTCCTGAATAAAAGTAAGTAAAATTTCTTTCTGGATTTATAGCTTTCTGTAGTATCTATTTATGTATTGATGGTTATAGCTTCATACTTGCCTTAAAAAAAAAAAACAGGAAGATCAGGGATGAGCCTGCTGTAAATATCTATTTCAGCCTAAGTGGAAGGCTGTGATATTATATGTCATTTTCTCCCCTTTACAGAGGCTACATTAGTCTTTCCAAAAAAGAAAATGAAAAAAAGCACCATATCTTTGAGACAAATTTTGCCGCACTCTGAATGATATGTGTGCTTTTTATGTTTATGAAACTACCATCCAGCGAAAAATAGCAGCCTAATATTTTGACATGAAGGTCATTTGAAAGTTTTACTGCCTGCAAGCTTGATCCATTTTGTTGACAAAGGGCTCTCTCAGGGCTCTTTAAGACGCCCCAGCCTGCTCAACTTTCCCTCTGTCTGGCATTTCTGTCCCCCTCCCTTCTCACTCCCTCCCACCAGACTAATTATCAGCTCATTAAGGCTGTCCTAATGAATTATGTTACAGCATTAAGAAAGAGCTCAGAATAAATGCCCATGTAAGTAAAGGAGGGAGGGAGGGGGAGAGAGAGAGAGAGAGGGAGAGAGGGAGGGAAGGAGGAAGGGAGAAAGGGCGGGAGGGGGAGGGAGGGAGGGAGGGAGGGAGGGAGAGAGAGAGAGAGAGAGAGAGAGAGAGAGAGAGAGAGAGAGAGAGAGAGAGAGAGAGAGAGAGAGAGAGAGATTACTACCTCTGTCAACACCAGCAGCTGAAGCTAACTTGATCTGACCAGTCTCAACTCACACGCCTTCCCCTCCAAAAAAAATCATAAATATTTCAACCGAAATGAATTTTAGATTGATATAAACATCCTCTGGGGAGGAATTGGCTTCCTAATGTTCCTTGGCTTCACAGACATAGAAATTCTCCCAAAGGTTATGCCTTATGTGTGTTTGATCATGTGCAGTGAGTACTGGGGGGGGGGGGGGGAGAGGAAGGAAAAGGGGCATGTAGAGCATTCTATAGATTTCTCAAGCAGGCCAAAAAAACAAGTTAAACAGATCCGTTAGGTCAACAAGCATTTATTAAGCACCAACTATGTGTCAGACACTATGCTAAACACTGAGATTACAAAGAAAAGCAAAGAATAGTCTCTACTCAATTCAATTCAATAATTCAATAAACATTTATTAAGAATCTGTAATGTGCCAGACACTATGCTAAACACTGGGATTACAAAGATTACAAAAAAGTCTCAATTTAATAATTAAATAAACATTTATTAAGCACCTACCATGTGCCAGGCACTGACTGTGCTAATGGCTGGGTATACAAAAAGGGGCAAAAGACACTCTCTGCCCTGAAGGAGATTGTAATATAATGGGAGACAACATACAAACACCTATGTAAAAAAAAGATATATCAAGAATATATTGAAGAAAATTTCAAAGGGAATGAATATCATAAAAGAGGACCAGGAGAAAAAAAAAGGGATTTTAGCTGAGATAAAGAGGTAGAGCATTCCAAGCATGGGAACATCTGGGAAATGACCAGAGCTGGAAAAGTCATTGCTGAGGATGGGATTTAGGAACAGTCACACACACACACACTCTCCTTCCCCCCGCCAATCCCTCTACAAACATGCTCTCACTTCTGTGACATCCTGAGTTCAATCACTTTGTCATTTTAAAAAGCTAGATGAAAATATTTGTTCAGATTAATACCTTATGCATATTCTACTGTACGTTCTAAACACATGAGGTAACCTTAGTATTAAATAGTACTAAATAAAATTAGAAGACTCACACAGTCATCATTAAGTATATTAATCTTGGACAATGCAAATAGACAATGATATGGGTCCAAAATTAAACAGGAAGAAAGAGGGATTTAGACTCTAGAGAATATAGAAGCCATTGCTGCCCCAGAAAAGGTAGCCTTTGAAAAAACAAAAAATAAAAAACCTTTCAGGTATCCCTGGCTCCTTTGTTTTTTTTTATTGACATCTTGTTAATAATAGTAAGCTTTTCCCCCAAAAAACTAAATCAGATCACACAGCAAACTTAAAATGGAAATTAATGAAAAGCCAGGAAAGGTGGTAAGTTGGAAAGACCAAATATGTTAAATGTCTTGTGGGATTTTTTTTCTACCCTTCATTCAGAACTTTGTCAATGATTGTCTTATGGGAAGGTTTCATTTTCTTATTTCAATGATAGCCCCTATCTGCCTACTAAAAGATCCACCAAAAATAAATCAATCTGGTGAAAGAAGAAGATTAGCATTTGACAAAAGTTGAGTTGTTGGGGGGAAGGAGGGTGGAGGGAGAGAGAAGGTTTGCTTATAATTATAGTAATGTTAGCTTTTCTTTATATAGCATCTTTCCTTCCAAAGAACCCTCCAGCTGAGCAATCCATGCACAGAGACCACTTTCTCCTCTAATGAGAGGCAATCACCTCAGGGTTGGAAGTACAGAGCTAATTAATTATCATATTTGGCAAAGGATCCTTTGTAGCTAGCTAAGCAGATGATAGGGTTGATGAACAGGACTCTGTCTATCTGAGTATTTTTAAAACTTTTTTTTTTTTTAAATGAAGCTTTCCCCAGACTACACAATAGCAAAACTCCATTGTCAGGAAAAAATGCACAAGTTCACCAGCAAGGCCTATTTTAATGGATTCATTACCTCTAAGCAAGGGTACATCTATGCAGAGCTCTGAATTGACATTTCCATACAAACTCCAAAACCTTTTAAACAGCAAAGGTAATTATGTCTCTAAATAAGAAGCCATGGACAACCAAGGACCTTTGCAGATTAAGGACTGTCAATAACTGGCTACCTTCTTACAAATCCTCAGCAACCTGGATTCATCCTGTGCTTTCAAATGGAGAGATTTTTTTTTTCCCCATCATCCCCAGGTCATCGTATAATCTATATTTTTTCTTATTTAACAGTTTACAAAAAGTCTATATAACTGGAGAACTTGAAGGAAACAACTCAGAGTCTCTACATCCCTTTGGAAACAAATGATGATTCCTATAGGGTACAACATGTAAAGCCACCACAGGTCAAGGTGACTTTACATGGGGGTTGGGAAAAGAGGAGCATGTTGGGCTGCTGTTTATGGTGATGGGGACCAGATTAGTTTGCACCTATATATTCTCAGAGTCCAAAAGAGGATGTTAGGTGAATGTCTTTTCTTAGAAATCTCTCCAAATTGGGCAGATATCTGTTGAGATATAGCCAGGCCTAGAGGAGGAGGAAAGATAAGCAAGGGAAATTCCATTTAGGCCCTGTTAGTCTAACTCAAAAGTATGTACATGAAATGCATGTGTGTATGCATACATATACATACAAAAATGAGAAAGACTTTTTTTCTCATATTAAAAAAACCCTAGGCTCCAAGCAGCAGATTAGTCTTATCACTCCTCTGCAGTAAACTAGAATTGAGGGAGGGTGGGGAAGACCTTGAGGCAATTTCTGCAGAAGGGACAGGCCACGAAAGAGGCTGTGGAACAAACAAATACTTTATAAAGGAAAGAATATAAAAGGTGAGATTTGCTCTCATTTTCAGGCCTTTGCCAATTTTCCTCTTTGCCTGTGATGGCTTCTTATTGATTAAGAAGCTGTTCGGGTGATTTTATTTTATTTTTGTTTAGTTTATTTGCTAAGAGTGAAGTAGGAGAGAGGGAAGGAGAGACAGAGAAAGAGAAACAGAGACAGAGAAGGATGGAGAAAGACAAAGAAAGACAGAAGAAGAGACAGAGGAGGGAGAGGCAGACACAGACAGAAATATAGCCAGGCACAAAGAGGGAATCAAAAAAGACAAAGATAGAGACAGAGAGGAGATAGGAAGAGAAAGAGAATTGGAAATAAAGTGGAAGGGGAGAGGTTGGAGGAGAGAGGAGGGAGGATGAGGGAGAGGAAGAGAAATAGAGGAAGAGGAGGAAGAGGGAAGGAAGGAAGCAGAGGGAAGGAGGGAGGGGAAAAGAGGAGAGAACAGGTAAATGTGGGGGGGGGGGAGAGAGAAGAAAGAAGGGAGGGAGGGAGAGAGGCAGACAGACAGACAGCAGGTGATACATGGGCTATGGTGAGGACGCTGGCAATGTTCCCTGCGCCAAGCTGCCTGCCTTCCTGCCTCCCATTCCTGGCTTTTCCTGGGAGTAATAGAAACCTGGGCCCAGCTCCTGCCTGGAGGCTGCTCCGGTGAGTCGATGGGCTCACAATCTCTCTGGGCCATCAGCACGTTCCTCTGCCTATCAGCAGAGCCTGGCAGCTGGGGAGATACATTTAGATAAAGCCACCCGCAATCGCTGATAACAAGCCCCTCAAATGTCAGGCAGCACAAAGGACAGCATTGATTGCTGCCTCACAGCCCGCCTTTCCCTTTCTCTGGCACGCGGATTTTTTTCTCCTTCTCTCCCTTTTTTTTCTTTTTAATATAGCAAAGCCTCTGACTGGGATAATCTGCCTGTAGAAAAGGCCATTGTGCTGGCTACACGTATTGTGTTATTTGCTAAATGGAATTTATCAACATTTCTCCAATTCCCTTTCCTGCTTCTTCACCTTCCCCTGCTGCTTCTTCCTACCCTATGCCTTCCCCTTTTGCCTCCCAAATCGATTCCTGATTGTTCCCCTTAGCACTTTCCTTTACTAGGCCATAGTGAGGAACAGAGCTTCTGTCAGATGAGGAAGTTCCAGCAGAGCAAACCACTCTCTCCAAAAAAAAAAAAAAAAGGTAGGAGGGAATTAGGTGGATAAAGATCCTGGGAACACAGCATGAAGGGAGAGGGGGAAAACAAAGATTATTTGAGGGGGAGAGATGGCTGTCAAGCTGTCAATAAACATTTATTTAGTGCCTACTATGTGCCAGGTACTATACTTGCATCAGGCAGGTATCAAGTGTCAGAGAGATGCTTAATGTTAATAAACAGGTAATCATTTCCAATGGTGCACAAGGTCTAGTTTCCTCACATGTAGCTACTTCTTAAATTGCTTCCAAGAGATATGAAAGGGCACCTACTCTGGTTAAAAGACCACAGCAGGACCTTACTCCACTGCCCCCTTCAAATCCCAAAGACTGATGTTTGGAATTCCATTGTCAAAATTTTACTATTTTGCTTAAGACAGACCTGTTCCAAATAAAAATACCCTACAGGAAGGCTGATAAATTATTGTTGTCTTTCACACCTTAGCATAAACAAAGGCGCATCTGAGGAAATGTGTGTTAATGTGTATATAAGGGGAAAAAAGAGGGACAGAGAAAGACAAAGAGAGACCAGGAGGCAGAGATGGAGAAATGAAGAGAGACAGACAGAAAGAGAGAGAAAGAGAGAGAGAAAGAGAGAGAGAGAGAGAGAGAGAGAGAGAGAGAGAGAGACAGAGACAGAGACAGAGACAGAGACAGAGACAGAGACAGAGAGAGAATACACACCATGTCAGGGAAGAAGTGATTCCTCAATGCAAAAAAAGATGACAAGGGCAAGTTAGTAGCCAGGAGGGCCAGCAAAAGACCAAGTAATAAACCAATGAGCATTTATTAAATATCTTACAAGTGCCAGACACTGTGCTAGGTACTAGGGATATAAAAACAAAATAAGAGAGTCCCCGTCCTAAATTACATTCTGTCAAGGGAGACAACATAAACAACATTTTTTTTAAAAATGTACACATATAGGTATGTGCAAAATGCATATCAAAAAAATAAATTTGCAGGGGAAGAGCAGCTGGGGAGATAAAGGAAGACCTCATATAGGAGGTAGAATTGACTTAGAGCTTTGAAGGGAACTCAGGATACTAAGAGGAAGAGATGAAGAGAGAGGGCATTCCAGGAGTATGTAACAATAGCCTGTGCAGAGGCAAGCAGATGGAGGGAGTTGGAAGATGGAGTGTGAGGAAGAGGAAGGCTAGTTTCTCTGGACCAAAGAGTTTATTAAAGGCATTGATGCGTACTAAGGCTGGAAAGTTGAGTTGGAGTGAAATTATCAAAGGTTTTAAATGAAAGACAGAAAAAAAAAATGATTTTTGATTCTAGAGGTAACAGGGAGCCACTGGGATTTATGGGCCAGAAAGTAATATGGTCAGACCAAGCCTCTAAGAAAATGTCATTTTGGCAGCACGATGTCATCTCCCTCCTAATTTTGACTAGAGCTATCTCTGGATCATAGCACTTATAAAGCAAACTAGTTGGAGCCAAAGTCTTCCTGAAAATTCCAACATCACTTTACCACGTAGGATGCTAACAGAGAACAGAATACTCAAAAAACAATGTCGACATGAATACTTTCCTTGAGAAAGAGTTTTCACTTTTAGTCCTCAGGTATTCCAATCCAGAGTAATCCAATAAGCATTTTTAGGCATTTATTACTGTGCAAGGCACTATGCCAGGTGCGGGGTAAAAAGGCAAAGTCCGAGAAACAGTCTCTGCCCTCAAGGAGCTTATGTTCTGGGGGGAAGTAGGGAGGGTAGAATAAACATACAAATATATAAGTATAGAGGTAACAATTTCAGGGAAAGAGAGACTAATGAGCAAGGGGATCAGGAAAGGTTTGATCTGAGGGATGAAACATGAACCTTGCCATGATCCCTTCAATACTAAGACACCAAGAGGTAGAGGTGAGGAGGACCTACATATGAGGCATGTTCAGTAGCCTGTACAAAGGCAAGAGAGGCTGAATTCAGGGAAGAGTTGGCCAGTTTGTCAGGGATTTGCCTGTGTAAAGGCAAATGATAATAAGCCTAGAAAGGTAGGCTGAAGCCAGATTGTCAAGCGCCAGAGAAATTTACTGAAAAAACTTATTGAAAAAAACATTAGGCAACAAAACGTGAATTCTACTATTTCCATTTGACCCTTATAGCTGACAATATTGCTTTCCTGAGTCACTGTCCATATCACTGCAGCCTGGTACACAGAAGGTTTGATTCAATTCCATTTAAATAGCATTTTTAAATTAAATAGCATTAAATAGTATTTTTAAATTGTCACATGTAACCAGGGTTGCATAGAGTATGTACAGAGTCCTTGCCTGCTTTTAGATAATCACATATGCCTAAGAGAGGTTGGTATTTTGACATTTCTATGCTTAGAGGTAGCCTTTGTTAAGAGTTGTTAAGGGGTCCCCTGAACTTGTCCTCTTGAGTTGCCATATTTTCCAGAAACAGTGGACCCAGAATTCAGGAGGCCCTGAATGTGTCAAGGACAAAGCTGCCCCCTCCCTCAGCTGATATAATTTGTTGTTTACACGCCCAGCTGTATTCCCTTTGTGTCCTTGGGAAGCAAGACAGGCATCAGCCATTACCTGTTGATACCTTATGAATTTGACTTGTAGATCCTGGCTCCTTTTGGTTGGAGCTGACTGGAAAACCAGAGAGTAAACCACTCTGATGCTTTTGGAGAAGACAGCTACCAACAAGAGGTTGTATCTAAGCTTGGCCTTTTTTTACAAGAAGACATGACCCAAAAGTTGAACAGTATAGACCTGAGGTGAAATGTAACAATGCCTATTAATCCCAAAACTGCGATATGTTCTGATGAGGTTTAAGAATCTATCTCCTAGCTCTATAACATGATTAGGAGATAGGCTCTTAAATCTCATCAGAACATAATGCAGTTTTGATAAGGTTTAAGAATCTATCTCCCAACTATTTTATAGAGCTAGAAAAAAATAAAAACAAAATTTATCTGGAAGAACAAAAGGTCAAGAATATCAAGTGGATTACTGAAAAAAATGCAAAGGAAGGTAGCCTAGCCACACCAGATCTAAAACCATATTATAAAGCTGCAATCATCAAAACTATTTGGTACCAGCTAAGAAAGAGAGTGGTGGATCAGTAGAATAGGACATAATAGTCAATGACTATAGTAATCTGCTGTTTGATAAACCCAAAGACTCCAGCTTTTGACACAAGAACTCACTATTTGACAAAAACTGCTGGGAAAAATGGAAAATAGTATGACAAAAACTAGGCATAGACCAACATCTTACACCATATACCAAGATTTAGACCAGACCTGCACAAGTTGGCAATAGATAGCAGCCAAAATTAAAGTAGGCTAAGCTTCTTTGATTCCTTTAGGTTTTTAGTGGCTCACTTTCCAAGTAAAGGTAAAATTAATGATTAAATTATTTTATAAATAAACCATATTTTAAAAAGGGAAATTTCAATTAATATCAATTAATTACATTTATTAAATAATATTTTTATTTATCATGAAATCCTTCTTCTCAGACTAGAGACAGACTGACAGTGGTTGGTTGCCAAGGGTCACGTGACAAACAGGAGAGTGTGAGCACTCTCCAAGTTACATGACTGGCACAGTAATGACTAGTGGAAGACAAACTAAGCTGGGCACAGACAAAGCACTTGTTACGTCTTTACTTTCCTTTATTTCCTCTACATTTTTCCCAGGCCACCCAAAATTCTTTGATGGGTTGCAAGCGGCCAGTGGGCCATATGTCATGCAGACCTGATGGAGACATAGAGGATGAAACCATAAGCAAATCAAGAGAGCAAGGAATAGTTTACCTGTCAGATCTATGGAAAGGGGAAGAATTTATTACTTAATAAGAAATAGAGAACATTATGAAATGCAAAATGAATAATTCTGATTGCACTAAATTAAAAAGGCTTTGCAGGAACAAGCCAATGCAACCAAGATTAAAAGGAAAGTAGAAAGCTGGAAAATTATTTTTACTGGAAATGTTTCTGATAAAGGCCTCATTTCTAAAATGTATAGCGAACTGAACAAAATTTATAGGAATACAAGTCATTATCGAATTGATAAATGGTCAAAAGATATGAACAGTTTTCAGATGAAGAAATTAAAGCTATCCATAGTCATATGAAAAAATGCTCTAAATCACTGTTGATTAGAGAAATGCAAATTAAAACAACTCTGAGGTACTACCTCACATCTATCTGATTGGCTAATGTGGCAAAAAAAAAAAAAGGAAAATGATAAATGTTGGAGATATGGGAAAATTGGAACACTAATGCATTGTTGGTGGAATTGTGAACTGATCCAACAACTCTGAAGAGCAATTTGGAACTATGCCCAAAGGGCTATAAAACAGTGCATATCCTTTGATCCAACAATACCACTACTAGGTCTGTATCCCATAGAGATCATAAAATAGGGAAAAGGACCCATATGTACAAAAATATTTATAGTAGCTTTTTTTGTGGTAACAAAGATTTGGAAAATGAGGGAATGTCTGTCAATTAGGGGATGGCTGAACAGGTTGTGGTATATGAATGTAATGGAATACTCTTGTGCTATAAGAAATGATGAACATATGGATTTCAGAAAGACCTGAACTTACATGAACTGATGCTGAGTGAAATGAGCAGAACCAGGAGAACATTGTACACAGTAACAGCCACATTGTGCAATGACTGACCTTAATAGACTTAGCTCTTTTCAGCAATACGATGACCTAAGACAATTCCAAAAGACTCATGATGGCAAATGCTATCCACATCCAGAGGAAGAACAATGGAGTCTGGATACAGATTGAAGCATACTATTTTCTCTTTTTCTGTTGTTTTCTCTTTCTCATGGTTTTTCTCTTTTATTCTGATTTTTCTTTCAAAAACACGACTAATATGGAAATATGTTTAATATGATTGTACATATATAGCCTATATCAGATTGCTTGAGGTGTTGGGGAGGGCAGAGAAGAGGGAGGAGGAAAAAAATGTGGAACTCGAAATCTTAGAAAAGTGAATGTTGAAAACTATCTTTACGTCTAATTCGAAAAAATAGAACAATATTAAGTGGGGGGGAGGGAGAATCTATCTCCTGAGACTATGTAAATGTAGTTTTAAGTTAAATTACTGAACGATGTTTTAAGTATTTCTGTCAAAGTCTTTTGTTTCTCTTAGCATTTCTTTTGTGTATAGAAAATAAATTCCTGTTATATAATTGATTTGTATTGTATATTGAAAACCTTTTTCCCAATCCTTTTTTTTCTTTGGGGAGGCGGGACACCTAAACGCAAATTCTAGAATGGACTCCCTCTTCATCACTACTATTTGGTAGTTTCCTTTAAAGTTCTGGGTCAATGCTACTTCCTACACGAGGCCTTTCTTCATCTCCCCAGCTGCTCCTCCCCCCAAATTACCTATGATTTCTTTTTTATGGGTACTTAGTATAGACATTATGTGTACATTTTAAGAAATATTCACATTGTCTCCTATGCTAGAAGGTAAGCACAACTTAAGCTCCCCTGGGATTCCCACATTAGAATATTAGCATTAGAGGTCAGGCTCCCCCAGAACTGAACTTGGCCTGGCCTTAGTGCAGTCCCAGAGCCAGCAAAGGGACTGTTGAGGGAGAGGAAGTAGGAGCAGTTCCCCAACACCTTGGGCCCAGCAATAGTTTGAGCGCTATGTTCCTATGCACACAGCACAGGGCTAGCTACTGAGCATGGGAAGGTGAAAATAGCATCGTTCTTGTCCTAAAGAAATTTATAATCTACATGAACAATTTCTACACATATATGTAAAATACAGGATAAGGTGTCATAAGAACTCTGAGATCCAGATAATATGCTCGAGTAAAATTTGAGTGAGGACAAAACACTTTCAGTTGTGAAACCATGAAAGGCTTCATAGAAGAGAAGGATTTTAATCAGTGAACTTGAGCAAAGGTGGCATTGCAGGGAGGGGTCCTATGATGAAAGATGGCAGGACAAGAATGGGGAATAACTCCTAGTTCAATTTGGCTGGAGTATATATTACATAAAGGTAAATAATAATGATTACTGTTATCATTAATCATAATAAAAATAATAGAATAATAATGATTTTAAGCTATGCAAAATGCTTTACATCTTAGGGGGCCAGCCAATTTATGCCAGGCAAAGGTATTTTTATTTTTTACTATAGACAATAGGGAACCAATGAAGTGTTTTAAGTAGAGAAACATCGTATCAGACATGTGAATAAGGAAGATTATTTTGGCAGCTGTGTGAAACATTGAGTGAAAAGGGACATGAAAAATGGCCACGAGACCATTTAGGAGGCTCTTAAAATAGTCCAGCAAATAGTGATAATGGGTGTGAGTAGAAAGAAGGGAGCTGATAAGAGAGATAGTGTGGAAGCAGAATTGGTAAGACTTGACAAGTGACTAGATGTGGAATGGAAGGCAGGGAAAAGTGTCAAAGATGACTGAGTGGTTGAGCCTCCATAACTGGAAGGATGGTGGCGGCACTACAGAAATAAGGAAGCGGGAAGAGGGCAGGTTTAAGGCTGATGAGTTTGGTTTAGGGCATTATGAGTGTGAGATTTAAGAGAGACATCTAGGTGGTGACACTGAGCTAGCAGTTAGAAATAACAGATTAGAGTCCATGAGAGAGATGAGGAATGGAGGCATACATTGATTTAAAGATGATCACTGAGCGTGTAGGAGAGAATGAGCACACCAAGAGTGAGAATGGGGAAATAAGAGAAGAAGGACCAAAAGACATCATTAGGGGACCCCCATATGTAGGCAACAGGAGGAAGAGAATGAATCAACAAAGGTGACAAAGATGGAACAGTCACAAAGAAGGAGGAGAGTAGGGAAAGAACAAAATCACAGAAATGAAGAAATTAAAATATCCAGGAAGAAAATATGGTCAATATTGTCAGCTGCTGTAGAAAGGTCAAAGATGATGAAGAATGAGAAAACTTTACTACAATTTGAGGGGATATTTGGGGTATAAATTAGATATAATTAAAGTTCTCTCAGGAGTTAGTTTCTCATTGTTCAAGCAGCTTAATTTAGATTTATAAGTATTATTGTCTTGCTCAGACAGAACAAATTCTAAGGGTGGGAGAAGTAAAGAGCCATTTAGACTAAAACATGCATGGGAGCACACAAAGGGCAGCCAAATAGTACATTTGTATAAGCACATTCTTAATGTACTAGCATTTATTCTTCCATGGCACTTAGACACTCTTTTTTTTATGAAGTGATGTCTGCATTACAATGAGGGTGTCCCTGCCTGGAATTATGAGCCTCCTTGACCATATTACCTTAATGATTCTGCTACCATCAACCCTCTCATCCCCATCATTTGGTATTTGGCCTGTCCTGTGTCTAGGATCCACCCATCTCTGCCTCTTCTAATCAGTCATCAATATCCAAGACAAAAAGTCTTCTGGTCTGCTCTTTCACCACCCTGTCCTGCACTATCACTGTGCTCTCTGGAAGCCTCTGTCTGCTATAAGTTTCCCTTCATCTTAGTTATCTTAACTGTAGTGTTTCCATCTTCCAGGGCTTGGAGGAACCGGGATTCTTTGGAATATGTCTCAGCCTTTGCAACTGTTTCTCCAGTTTCCCTTTCTTGGCTCCCAAACCAAACAAGATAAGGAGCTACTCCCCATCTTCTGCCTGATGGCAACTTTTTTTTTGGAAGTTCACTTTATCACTCTATATAGAAACATAGATATAGAGGAGGAAGGGACCATAGGTACCATTTAGTCCGCCTTCCTCATTTTAGCCAAACGAGGAGACTTAGCAAAGCTTCTGACTGGGATAATCTGCCTCTAGAAAAGGCCATCATGCTGGTTACACGCATTGTGTTATTCACTAAATGGAAAGCAATAATGTTTCTCCAATTCTCCTTCCTGCTTCTTCACCTTCCCCTGCAGATTCTACCTCCCCCATCCCTCCCTTTGCCCCGCCAAATCAATTCCTAATTATTCCCTTTAGCACTTTACTAAGCCATGGTGTGGATGCGAGGAAGTTCCAGCAGAGCAAAGCGACCTATTCCAACCCCACCCCCAAAAGATAGAAGGCAGTTAGGTAAATGAGAGCAAGGGACATAGGATCATAGACTGAGATCTGGAAGGGACCTTAAAGGCCTTTTTATCTTTGTCAAAACAGTGCTTTACAAAGCGTTTAATGTTTTTGAACTGAATTCTTAAGATGTATTTAGTGTGAAAAGAGAAAGAATTGTAGAGTTCATTGGAATTTAGTGAATACAGACCATGTAATTATTGAATATGATACTGCAAAGCACATTAATTTTGATGATGTAATCAAAGACTCTGCAGCCTCTAAAACAAGAAAAGTTGACTTGTAATAACTGTTGGATTTTCAATTGTCCTCATATATGAGTAACTATGATTTTCTTATGCTATTATTGTTGCACCTTTAAATTCAAATTAAATTCTACTCTTTTAAGAAGTAAAAATGCATTCAGATTTATCTGGGTGGCGTTGGGTCAAGGGGAGTGAAAGAAAGAACACTCTTCTAGGGCTCTAAACTTCTTTAGCCAGGATGGACTGACAGGTATCATGTGCTGACTGCTCCCTAGTTTAACTCTTGGAGTTCCTTCTTGGCTTGTGACAAAGACCTCCCATCAGGCTTTGCTCAGCCTTGACTACCTGGGTTTTCCATCATGCACCCCTTCCACATCTCTTCCTTCCCTCGAAGCAGGTTTTTGATCCCTGGCTCTCAGTCCTTTTTTGAGACACCTCTGTTCCCTCACCTAGAGAATTTGATATTTCTTTACAACTTTTTCCCTCTAGGTGAGATAGTACCATATTTGCATTTCAAAGGTAACTCTTTTAGGTTTTGACTATTAAAACTACTTGAAACACCACATTTTTATTTGAAATCTGGTGACTCTGGTGCCTGAGGTATTTCTCTAAAACTCTGCAATTATAGTCATCCCCAATGGGGAAGGAAACTTTTCCTCAGAGGCTTCATCCCCAATTATATGGCCTAGTGTAGATGTGAGACTCAATGGCCTCATACATTTTCCTTCTTATCTTTAGGTAGAGAAATAATATACGTGGAAGCACATTGGGGGAGAAGGGAGAAATGCTGTGTAGGTATATGAGGTACCCCTTTTCATCACTTTTTTGTGGTTATCATTTTTTTAAACTTTATACCTATGATTCATTCCTATAGGGAATTCCAGGTGATGGAATCTTTCCTCCTTTCCCAGCCCCCTCTCTCCTTTCATACACATTCATCCCTGCAGATCAGTCACAACTCTGGAAGTTATAGTCTGAGAGTACACGAAGAGGTTAAGTGACTTTCTCAGGGTCACGTAGCCAACATGTGAGATATTATTCTTAAGGACCACAAAAATAAACAAATCCAAATGATAGCAGAATAGGGCATTGGCTAGACTCAGCTATGGTTACTTCTTAATTGTCATAAAAATTGTAAACTGATCTCTCTCTTCTCTAATAAACAGATTGTTCCCTGTGATTAAAAATCAAAATCCTTGACCTTTGTGATTTTAATCAGTGGAACATTTGAACATGCACTTGGCCCAAAAGAGGACTTTAAATGTAGGCTTCGCTTCAGTGCGGATTACCCTTCTAAAGTCATTCCCATGGAGATTTGATGGGTCAAAAGTATCTGCTCATGGCAGGCAAACATTACCTACAGTTCCCTAAGATACCATGGCTTTGTACTTTGAAGGGATATCTGCAGGGGTGGATGGAAGTGGACTGGGACTGATAAATGGAACTGAGAAGCATACAGAGTTGATGGAAAGTCAGCACCAAGCACCTTTCTGGACTCCAATTTGAATTGTCCAAATATGGATCTCAGCAGTGACCTGTAGCTATTATTGTTTACCTAGAAGAGAGGACAGTGGAGACGTAGACCAAGCAGAAGAAGTAACTAGATGTAGATAAGGCCTTTATGGACTAGGACCAGACTAAGAAACTGAGAGCAAAGAGGGCAATTTTGTGGAGTCAGTGAAATTCACAAACCCAGTTCACAGCTTACTTTTTCCCTGTCCCTGAAACAAGAAAACAGCTTCCATTTCCCTATGTACTACTCACTTCCTGTTTCTCCCACTGATCAAATGGGATGTGGAAGTATAGACAGAAGCAGAAGGACTATTTACGCCCTCTCTGTAGGCAAAGCAGCCATCATTCAGAAGCTTTATTCCTTTGGTTGCCTGCTTTCATTTCTTTGCTATTTGAAATTATTAAAAGCCTAAAGATTGTCATCCAACAAGACTTTGTCTAACTAAGAAGTCATGGAATGGTACTGAAAAAATGGGACACTAAATTTAATGGTAAAAGGTAATTCCCAACTCAGGTTAAGTGGGGGCAAGACTAATAAGCGAAAGAGAGAAACATAGGCAAGAGGCAGAGACACAGACAGAAGGGAGAGAATATTTGCTTTTAATAATAATTTTCCAGAACACATACATATATATTCTGATCAAGGGATCACCAGGGCCGTCAGACATGCTGCATATGGCCCACAACACTCCCAAGTATGGCCTGAAGCAGATTAAAATGTAACGGGGAAATATTTAACAAAATAAATAAAAACACAGCAAAACATAATGAGTGTGATACCACTGCTCTAGACCAAAGGTTCATAACCTATTTTTGTTTCATGGATCTCTTTGGCAATCCGGTAAAGCCTAGGAACCCCTTCTCTGAAAAATCATTCATAAAATAAAATATGGAGAATTACAAAGGTCTTCAATTATACTGAAATATAATTATCAGAATATATTTTCTAAAAAAACACGTTAAAGGATTCCAGGTAAAAATAGCTGATCTAGACTTTTTTTTCCTTTAGAACCCAAAGAAACAGACTTTTAAGGATGTGGAGTCTAAAAACTGGGCACTGGGGGAGTAGGAGGCAGGAAAGGGGAGGGTTAGTACCAGTTCTACCTGAGGGTACCCCTGCATCTTTGTCTGCTGCTAATCTTGCTTAGCTTTGAGGGCTCCTAGTTCATGCACATCCCATGAGTCCCCACCCATAAACAGTCTATCACAACCAGCTTAGAAAAATAAAAATGGTGTCCATAGCCAATTACATGCACTTCTTCCTAAATAACAAAAGTTTTTATACA
The DNA here is from genome assembly GCA_028646595.1 of Phalanger gymnotis. NCBI lineage: Eukaryota > Metazoa > Chordata > Mammalia > Diprotodontia > Phalangeridae > Phalanger > Phalanger gymnotis. The sequence continues at coordinate 81,598,665 of CM053627.1, forward strand.
CTCCCCAAACATTATGGCCTTCTTCTGTTTAAATACCATTCTCATCCACCTTTTTATGCTATCTATAATGACACTGAATATCTCTATAGGATAAATCTTTGAAAAATAGAAGAGACAAAGTCATTTGCTGGCAGCCTGTGGCTTAGTGGTAGAGGCACTGGACTATAGCAAAGAACCTACAATTCTATTACTTGTTCTTCTGTTCATCCACTATCTCATCTTGTACAAACTACTTGTGTCCCCTTAGGGCCAAATTCTCAAATCTGTAAACTGAAGAGCAAATGTTTATCTACTTCGTCCTGGTACTTCTAGGAAGGATGAAGAAATGGACAATCTGTCCTCACAACAAATGGTGTTGACTTCAGTGTCCCGCGTTCTCGCCGGACACACCTGCTGAACCCTCCTAGGTGAGCAGCCGCCTCCCCAACCGGGCTTCGGACGTCTCCGGTCCCCTTGGCAACCAAGGGGCAATAACCAGACAGCGACCACTATAGTGTGCAAGAGGT
>CM053627.1:81599670-81635348 GCA_028646595.1 Phalanger gymnotis
AGGAAGGAAGGAAGGAAGGAAGGAAGGAAGGAAGGAAGGAAGGAAGGAAGGAAGGAAAGCTGGCCTACCTCCCCTGTGTGTGGAAATTGATTGGCAAACGATAGGGATGTTGCTGCCTTGGATAACAGCTATAAGGTGTAGGCTGGAAACAAGACCTGTAGTCTGAGGGAGAGCACTAACATGTGAGAGAATCCAGAAAGGGCTCCTCTAGGACAGGGGCCATTAACCATTTCTGTGTCATGGACCTCTTTCACAGTTTGTTGAAACCTATTGATGGACCCCTTCTCAGAATAATGTTTTTAAGTGCATAGAATAAAATACCTAAAATTAAAAAGGAACCAATTGTGTTAAAATACAGTTATCAATATTTTTAAAGTTCATTGATTTTAAGAACACCCCCAAAGAGGTTAGCACTTAAGCTATGACTTAAAGGAAGTAAAGATGATGAATGTTTTCCAAGTATGGAAGACAGTAGTAAAGTCATGGAGAAAGGAGATAAAATTCACATTTCGGGAAACAATTTAACCAAAGTAGGCCAGTTTGGCTGGAACACAGAGGGCATGATAGGGAATGATGGATATAAAATGAGTCTGGAAAGGTAGTAGGCAGCCAGACTGTGGAGGGCTTTACCAGCCAGACAATAATTTATATTTTGTCCCAGAAGCAATAGAGAGAGAAACAGAAGGTTTTTGAGAAGCTAGAACAGGAAGATGAGTTAGGAGTTTACTGCAGTGGCTCAGGTGAGAGATGATGAGGGCCTTGAAGGAAAATAGTCATACAAAAGGTGAAAGACGGTTGACCATCATAAGATGATTCCAATGTTGCAAAATAGAATGGTTGGAAGGATGTTGGTGTTTACAACAGAATGAGAGTTTGCAGAAGGGATAGATTTCAGTTTGGAGTGTGGAGAGATATAAGAAGTTTTATTTTAGACATACTAAGTTTGAGATCTCAATGGGGCATGCAGGAGATGTCCTGCAGGTAGTTGATGATAACATGCCAAATCCAGGCTTAGATTAGGGCTGTTTAATAGGTTGAGGGTCATCCATGTAGACATGATGACTGAACCTAAGGGAGATGGTATGGAAAAAAAGAGGATCCAGGATTCAGGTCCCATGAGAAGTTTTGGAAATACCATTCATCCAATATAGCTGATGTAGTCATACGAGGCATCCAATATTGCCGAAACATGACACCTTTTCACTGCCTGCTCCCTTCAAGGTTCATTATCCTGCTGCACCAGTGTCCCAAGGATTATAATTTTGAAGATTCCTTCTTGTCCTGACTCTTCCACCCAACATCACAAAGCAGAAAATAGAATTCATTTCTTTATACAAAAATATGTATTGAACACCTTTAATTAACAAATATTTGGGAACATGGTGTCTAGACAGCACAGATCCCTTAAGATTATAGTGCTACATACCCACATTTGCATGCTTCCCTAAGCAACAGGCATTACAGCTTTACATAATAATTATGCATCCAACTTTCCTAGTTAACCAAGATTAGAAATGTCAATGAATAAGTCAAGAAGCAAATCTACTGAATCCTATCCCTGAAACTCTGGATACTTTCCCACTCCCACATCCTAATACATACCATGCCATGTATCACAGTTATTATTGGGGGCTATGAGTTAAGAAAAGTTTCTGAATACAAAGAAGTGGCTATATGCTGGGTGGACACTTACAAGAAGGGAATGATTCCAATGGTTTGTTCTGCTGGAAAAGAGAAATATCTCATTATTTATCAATGACTCAGATTAAGGTATAGAGGACATATATTAAATTCTCAGGTCGTCCAAAACTGATAAGGTGGAGAGAGGATAATTAACGCAATGACTGGTAGGATTCAAAACAATCTTGTTAAGCTGAAAAGAAAATTGACTTTAGATCGCAGATATAGAACTGGAAGGGAATTTAAAGATCAGCCCAACCCCTCATTTCTCAGATGAAGAAACTGAGGCCCAGAGGGATTATCTTGCCCAAAGTCTAAGGCTACTAAATGGGACAGCCAATATTTGAACTGAGGTCCTAGGACTCCACATTCAACACTCTTTCCATTGTGCCATGTTGCCTTCTTTGTGCTCATACTCCTACACTTTTTAGTCAGAGAATCTAAGTTCAAGTCTTAATTTTTCTATTTACTAACTATGCAGTCTAGAGCAAATTATTTCCTTTCTCTGGTCCTCAGTTTCTCCTCTATAAAGTGAGAGAATAGAATAGGATAGTCTCTGAAGTCCCTTCCAGGAATAATCCTATGAACAATGGACCAGAACCAACAAACTGAAACACAACAGGGACAAATGAAAAGTACTGCGTTTAGGTTCAAAAAACAAATTTCACAAAATTGAGGAGGACCTGGAAATTGTCTATATGAAAATAATCTGGGGAGTTATACTCAAACACAAGCTTAATATGAATCAACAACATGTTGCAACTGGCTCTCAACTAATTCCTTCACTATCACCACCACTCCCCACAAAATAATGATGCTCATGATGATACAATCTAATTCAATAAGTATATACGTTCCCTAAAGCAGGACATACTTCACCTTTTTCTCTATGAGGCATTAAATAAATATCTGTTGAATTTAGTCATTTTCTGATATAGCCAATGATGTTCAATATGGTTTGGTGAATATTGTGCTTGAATTTCATCAATAGCAGGATACTGCTCTTATAAGGATCTGGAATATCAAAGAAATGCTTTTTCACCCACAAAATTTTCTAGTAGAACTCAAAGGTGAGCAGAAAAGAAAAGAAGACCCTCTGAAGTATTGTAATTATTAAAATATTTTCATGGGCTCCTGTTCTGACCTTTATAATGCCACCAAGGCTACTTCTACCACCCCTGTATACTTCGACTTCAAAGATATCTGTTGAATTGACCGTAATTCTTTCACAATGAAAGTCTTGTTTTGGAACCAGAACTGTTTATTTGCAGCCTACTAAATTATCTGAAAAAACTTCCTTATCCTCTTCTGGGTTACAGGACCCCATTTCAGATTTCATGTAAATATGGTACCCTTTAGGGCAGCTAGTGGGCTGAGAATCAGGAAGACTCATCTTCCTCAGTTCAAATCTGGCCTCAGTCACTTACTAGCTGTGTGACCCTGGGCAAGTCATTTAGTCTTGTTTGCCTCAGTTGCTCACCTATAAAATGAACTAGAGATAGAAATGGCAAACCGCTCCAATATCTTTGCCAAGAAAACCCCAAATGGGGTCATGAAGAGTTGGACACAACCAAAAAAAATGATGCAACAACAAAAACCTTTTAAAGATACCATATTGGAGCTCATCAGTACAATTATCCTTTCACATCAAGGTCAATGTCAGTGTTTATAATCAGGTACCAATTCTTAAGTATAACCTGTTTTTCCTCTGTTAAATAAGCTTCATGTTTTGTAAAAAGTCCATCAATTTTGAAGTTATATCTCACTCCAGACCAAAAAGCAGCAGAGCTGATGTCCTCACTAATGGTATTAGAACTGGATTTCTTCCACTGGAAATCACAGAATGAGACTCTCTGGGTGACTTTTTAATGTTAAATACCACAAAATCTTTTTGAGATAGATAAATATTATTCTCTCCTTTTCACAATGGGGACACTAAAACACAGAGAGATTAAAGTCAAGCTTCTTATTTTGCTTTGTGCTTCTAATACCTATTTGTGTGAAAGTCAATGTTATATAAAAGAAAAAAGGGGGAGAGAAAGGAAAAGATGGGAAGGCAGAAGAAGAAGAGGGAAAAATAAAAGAAGATAAGAAAAAGTCCAGAAAAGGAGAAGGGGAAAAAATTGTAACATGCTCTAATTGCCCATACTTAAGAAGAAAAAGAATAGTGGGGAATTTAGGATCCCTTTAGCTGACTTGCAGCCTCTAGAATCCAACAGGTCTTTGGAGTTTATAATACTTTGGCCAAATAAAGAAAATTTTCAGAATTTTTTTATGACTTCAATATGGATTCATTTTCTAAATTGAAAACCAAACCAATTAACTTATAGAATGAATTCATTTTACTATGGGAAAAGGTAGGGAATAATTCATTTCATTTCTTTTTTAAAAAAAAGCCATTAGGCAATATAAAGTAATTAATTTTATCCCATCTCTAAATGTGATTAATTTTCATGCCAAGAAAAGTTCAAAGTCATACTGACCCAGTAGACCATGACTATCCACAAAGAGACACTATCACCGATCACTGTATCTTAGCATTATATCATTATAATGAACTTTGCTGGATGGGATCAGATGGGGCAATGCAGATATGAAATCTTAACAGTTTTGTGTTTTAAAGATCCAGGCTGGGAATAAATGACATTTATAAAACTATTTTCTTAATTTCAAAAACACTTTAAATAATTATATCTTTGAATCCTGTGAGGTAGCATTTCCCTCGTTTTCCAAAAGAGGAAACAGCTTCAGTGGGGTTAAGCAAGCTGTCCATGGACCCACAGCTGGTGTTAGAGGCAGAGTTTTAAAGTTAGGACCTCCTGGCTTGAAGTCCAGCTACATACCATGCCCTCTGGCAGAATGGCATTTGTATCTTGGCTCTACCCCTACCTACTATGTGACTATAGCTAGGTAACAACTGATTTAAGCCACAGTATATATTGGAAATAGTAAAACTTGCCTTATCTACTACACAGAATGGTTGAGAGGATGTGTGGGTAAAACATAAATCCCTGTAGAATATTATTATTTTTAAGGCTATTAGGCATTCTCCTTGTAGGTAGACATACTTTTCTTAATACTGCATGTGAGACTGGACTCTGCCAAAATTCACAGCTAGAGTGTTTCGACTGCTATTCAACATATACACCACAAAACTGCCTTGCAAATAATTTTCAAAGATTGCTCTTTGCCAACATTTTATTTGTTCTGCATCACTGTATCAGTCTTGCTTTCACATACCAATTGTCAGCTCCTTTCCAGCCCTACTCCTTTCTAATGAAGACTCACATTTTTGTGGCATTATATGAAAGATCCCAGAGCATTCTTCCTCAAAACAACCCTGAGAAGGAGAGAGGTCAAGTTTTACTTGCCTCACTTTATAACTGATGAAAAGAGATCAAAGAAGGTGAAAGACTAGAGCCACCAGTTCTTCATTTGGGTGGGTGGCGGGGAGGGGTCATGGACCACTTTGGCTTTCTAGTGAAGCCTATGGACCTTTCTCAGAATAATGATTTTAAGTGTATCAGATAAAGTAAGATTACAAAGGAAATCAATTATTTTGAAATTAGTTATCAACTTTTTTATAGTTCATAGATTCTGAGTTAGTCCAAGATCGCATAGTTACTGAGTAAGCAAACAGTAAAGATTTCTTAGGAGACTATATCAGTGAGTCAACAAGCATCCATTAAGCAGCCACTATGTGCCAGGTACTATGTTAGGTACTGGAGATACAAAGACAAAACACAAAATAATCCCTAACCTCAAGAAATTTATATTCTAAGAGATAACATGCATATAAATAAATACAAAATGTACACACTAGTTAACATGAGTGGATAAGACATTAGCAGCTGGGAAATGTCTCATATGGCAGGGCAAGAAGTATTCAGACACTAATTGTCCTTTCCACTATAGCTCAAGGTCTTTCTACAGTTACCCTCATCAACAGACTAAGAATCAAATCATTTGCAAATAGGAAACGCTTTCAGGATCCCCCAATAATAGCTAACATTTTAAAAGTGTTCTAAGGTTTACAAAACTCTTTAAATATGTTACCTCATTTGATCTTTATAACAACCCTGTGACTGCATTTAATATACACATTTTGCAGGTAAAGCAGACAGAGGTGAAGTGACTTGCCCAACGTCACACAGCTAGTAAATGTTTGAAGGAATTTTGCTCAGTCCTTCCCAACTCCAAGTCCAACATTCTATCCACCAAGCCACCTAATTGCCCCTAATAAAGATCTTAAACTTAAACTGTGTGTGTATATATATATATAGTATATACTACAGTTAATATACATTAACTCTATTAGATATATTAGCTATATTAAAATAACTCTTAAGAAATATTAACTATATATGTATATATATGTATACATATGTATGTATGTTTACACACACACATTGATTTGACGCCATGGTCCTCTTCAAAAATGAAAGACAAACACAACCTGTGAGTAGACCAAGCTGCCTGAATGCAGACCCAACTAGTTGGGTAACTCAGCTTGTCCTCTCCCTCTCCCTCGCCTGTCCAAAGGAAGGCAAATTTTGATGACCAGAAGCTGCCTGCCCACTTAACTTAGTGTTTACTAGCTAGACTTCTTTCTTTCTTTTTCTTTCTTTCCTTCTTTCCTTCTTTCCTCCCCTCCTCCCCTCTTTCCTTCCTTCCTTCCATCCTTCCTTCCCTCCTTCCCTCCCTCCTTCCCTTTCTTTCCTTTCTTTCTTTCTTCCTTCTTTCACAAAACCTTAAACCCAGTTCACTGTGAAGCTCATAGATTACACCATAATAGGTCTCTGCCCAAGGTCCACTTAATAGCTGTATTTAGGGCCCTCCTGGCTTAGAGTGAATATCAATGGTAACTTTTTCTCTTTGGAACAGCAACCCTGAGGTTCTTCACCTCCCAGCTGTATTTTTTTTCTTTTTTCTAATTCAAGGGGCTATCCCTTGCCTCACTTCTTAGAGAGACATTTTCAGTGAATGAGCGTTACCTTACTCTAAATGAGTACATGAAAAGGCCTTAGCCTAAAAGGGCCAGGGTCTCCCACCGTATCCTGGGTCATCTCCAGTCATCCTGATGAATATCTAGTCACTGGATCCAGATGGCTCTGGAGGAGAAAGTAAGGCTGGTGACCTTGCACAGCCCTCCCTCACTCAAATCAAAGTCAACTGCAAGTCATGTCATCATTTCCCTGATGCCATGGTCCTCTTCGAAAACAAAGGACAAAAACAACACTATATACACATATACACACACACATACATATATATACACACATATATATGTGTACATGTATATATATATATATATGTATACATGTGTATGTGAGATATTTTAGTAGATTTCATTTAATCCGTGAACCGTGAATCTACTACAATGGGCTTTGCCTTCATGAGTTCAGTTATATACACAGACACACACACAGAGACACACACACATATATATGTATGTGTGTACAAATACATATACACATATACATATATACATATACACATAGATATAGATGTCACGCCCACCAAAATATCTTACATAATATTATTTGCCTAAGAAAGGCAAAATATATAATTTGAAAGAGCACAATGGTGTATGGAGTCAAGAAGACCTGGGTTCATATGTCCTAGTACTATCATAAGCAATAGGACTATGGAAAATTTAAATACTCCAAACTTCACTTTCCTCATCTGTAAAATGGGTCTGATATTTGTACTACCTACTTCCTAAGGTTGTCATGAGTGCTGGGGGTGGAACAGAGAAACACTCTATGAACCTGTGTCTGAGACTTGGAAGACATCTCTCTATGGAGGCTGAATGTAGTAGCTGGAGATCAATTGTTTGACTCAGGTTATTGTGGTTTAGAGCCGCTCTTTGGGTTGAACCAATAAAAGAGGGTATCGGTTGTATATTTGACCCCTTTGTGTCCTTTTCTGAGGGGTTCCAAGTAGAACTTAGCAGAGAACTGAGAATGGACTTGGGCTTTAGTCCCTTGGGAGTAGCAGAAAATTTATAGCTTTGTGTAATCACCCCTCCCCCTTAGCCACAGATATGACAACTTCTCAACCTTAAAGATGGCAGCAGTTGGGTGGAGTAGCAAGGACAAGTAAATCAAGCCACAGAGGGGCAGGAGCAGGAGGACACTGCAGGCACACAGACATCAAGCAGCCAGAGAGAAGAGCCACATGGCCAAGCGGCATAGACATGAACAGCACGTTCAGGGTTTATGTTCAGGGAATTACATTCATTCATTTATTCATTAAATCAGTCAATTATTTACCCATATTTAAACTTTTTTTAATATTTTAAAGGGCACAATGGATAGAATGCCCTGCCTGGACTCAGGAAGACTCATTTCCTGAGTTCAAATCTGGCCTCAGATACTTCCTAGCTATGAGACCCTGGGCAAATCACTTAACCCTGTTTGTCTCAGTATCCTCATTTGTAAAATGAACCGGAGAAGGAAATGTCAAAAGCACACCAGTATCTTTGCCAAGAAAACCCCAACGGGGATGATGAAGAGTCAGAAACAACTGAAATAACTGAACAACAACAATATTTTAAAGATTAAAATGTATCAAATAATCATGAAGATTATTTTATTTATCAAACTAAAGAAACTAAAACTTGAATAACTTACCTTTTCCAGTTTCTTCTTTAAAATTATTTAAATTTATTTTTAATTTTAAAAAATATATATTGATTGATTTCAACATTCATTATTCTCCCTCCTGTTACTTCCCCTCCAACTAAACAAAAGAAACCAATTAAATATAACGGCATCATAACAAATATGCATAGTCTGGCACAATAAATTCTTTCTTTGGCCGTTTCTAAAAATGTATGTCTCGTTCTGCATTTAAGTCTGTCTCTTATCTGGCAAGAGGTAGCTGGCTGGTTTTATCTTTAATCCTCTGGACTGCAGATTTTTCGTTGCATTGATGAGAATTCCAAAGTTTGCCAAGGCTATTTTCCTTTATAATGTCATTGTGTAAATTGTTCTTCTAGTCCTGTTCATTTTACTCTCTATCAGTTCATCAAGGTCTTCCCAGTTTCTTTTGAAACTGCTCATTTTGTCACTTCTAATGGTACAATAATATTCCATTACGTTCATATACTATAGTTTTCTCAGTAGTTCTCTAATAGGTGGGCACACCACCCTAGTTTCTAATTTGGAGGCTACTATGAAAATAGCTGCTATAAATATTTTTGTATATAAAAGTGCTTTCCCCCCTTTCTTTGATCTCTTTGGGTCATAAGCCTAGTAGTGGTATAGCCAGGTAAAAGAGTTAGTCACAGTTTGATCAATTTTGAGGCATATTTCTAAATTGCTTTCCAGAATGATGGAACTAATTCATAATTCCATGAAAAGTATACTAGCATGCCTGTTTACCCACCTGTTTACTTTTTTTAAAAAAATGCAGAACCATCATTGCAGCTTTGCCTTCTTGTCTATAATAAGTATCTTTCTAATTGGACCCCAGCTGCCTAGGCCAAGTAGTAAGAGTTCCTGAACCCCAGTTTACTGGACTGGGGATAGAGTGGTTCCAGACAATGCCGAGCTCCTAATGAATTCAGGTGTCCGGTATCCTGGATAGAGGGCATAATGGAAAGATGGGTGGGGAGGGGTATAATGTAATTTCCTATTCATTGTTGAGTACTATTGAATTCTCTTCTATAGAGAAAAGAGGAGATCCTTGGGAGAGACAATCGCTAGAAGGGAAGAGAATCATGAATGTGGTCCTGTGGCTAGAAGAGTAGCTAGGGACAAGGCATAAGCCTTGGATTTGCTTTCTACTATGATCATGGGATGCTCAGACAGTATAAGTCTAATGGGAAGAGTATAGCCTTTTGAAGAAGGATTGGATCTGTGAGCAGTCCAAGCCCTTACAAAAGTAACTTAAGAAGGGGACCCATATGACTACCTGAGGTGCTAAAAGATCACACCCGAATGTTAGGGAAATGCCACTCCAATAACCCCAAGTGTGTTTTCCTTGCAAAATTCAGGGTAGAACTATGAGATCACAAATTTGCAGATAGTCCCAAGGGAACAATAGGACTCACTGGAAAGAGAAGAGAATTGTATCAATTATTTATGGACTACTTTGAGTCTTTTTTGTGTTTTCTACAGAATGAAATAAAGGCTGTCTTGTACCAAATATGCACTGCTACCTTCAATACTTCCATAGGAACCATGGTTCCTTTTAACCATGTCTGTATAGACCTAGATATGAGCTAGAAACTCTGGGTGAAAGCAAAATGGTTCAAAGAGATGTGATTTTCTTAGACCATCCCCAAGGTTTAACCTAGCCCATGTTAACCCAAAGCTTTGGGTTCTGGATCAATTATATGATAAAAGGTGTTTTGTAAACATTAAAATACTATATAAATATGAGCTATCACTATTTTCTTATCTCCAAGGTGATAAAGCGATCCTACATCTTACTACATTTCATTTATATTTGTGTTGGTTCCCTTCCCAATGCCTTTTTGGCATATACACACGTACATGACAAATTTTCAAGGTTTTCTTCACATGTATGTTCATATGTTTGTGTATATATATACATATATACATGCTTCATATGTACACTATATATGTATGAAAGCTTGAAAATTCCTTGTATGATTCTTTGGAACAATGGGCTTTATTTATACTAATCAGCAGTTACAAATTTATAATGATCAATATTAAGCTTTCTGAACTCATCAAATAGAAAGACTTCAAGACTGTAAGACAAGAATCCTAGGAGTGATAAATGCTTTTGTAATGGTTGCTACAATTCCTATCCTTCCCTATTACACAGACAGATCATTATCATACCTGTCAATAGTGCTTAAAGTACAGTATATATTATGTATACACATACACTTACATGTATTTATATATGTGTGTACATATACATGTATGTATATGAATAGACAGATGCTGCATATAAATGTATTATATGTATGTGTATATCTGTATTCCTGGGACATAGTAACCATTTCTTATTTCTATCTATTCTATAGGAAATTTTAAAAAGAAAAAATACAGTTTCAAAATCATATCATAATCCTGTTAGCCCAAAGGCCAGGATTTTTGGCTTAATATGCTAATTTGAATATTTCGTTGTACAAATTTACACATACAATTGAAAAGGTCCTTATATTCAAGAGTATAAAATAAAATAATATTAATTAGTGCAACCTGCAATTGTTTCCAAACACAGTATTAAGGGCTTTAGAGACAAGAAAACCACAGTAGATTTTTAATCTAATCAATTTCATCAAATTCCAATTTAATGGAAATAGGCATGTAGCTGAAGATACACACCAGCTAGAAAAATGACATCTAGGTCATTATCTGACTATATGTTAAACTGTTAGTAAATATCTTTCAAACATAGTTGGGATTTTGTGTTTTCACATATTAGGTGTGTGGGGATTTCCAATGTTTAAAAATATTGTACCATAGCAATTAGCAGCATGATTGTCTGGGGAGTTAGAAGACATGGATGTTAGTCTCAGATCAGCTCCTGACGTGTTAATGTGATCACGGGCAAACCACTTAACATCTCTGGGTCTCTCTGGATATCTGTAAGGTGAATACATTAGAATGGAGAATATCTAAGACCTCCTCTAACTCAGAAATTCTATGATTTTATGAGTGACAGGTTGGTTCAGTTTAATTCACCAAATGTTTATCAACTTCCTACTAGCTACTGTATCTTACTATTTTCAATGGGTGTCTTCTGGACGTGGAATACTCTTCTTCTTCATCTTTGCCTCTTGGTTTGTCTGGCCTCCTTTAAGTCTCAGCTAAACTACTTTTTACAAGAAGTCTTTTGATTTCCCTTAATGCTAACGCTTTCCTTCTCTTGATCCTCTCTGGTTTAACTTCTACATAGCTTATTTGTACATAGCAGAGGTTTTTGTTGTAGGCTCTATGACTTTGTTGACTTCTTCTGACTGTATGTTTTGGTCTTCTTTGTCACTAAAGAAGGATTCCAGAGTCTGGGACTGAATCTGGGTGTGTTTTCGCCACCTGGCCATGTTCCCAGCCAATTTACTTGATCCTTGAGCTTTTCAGCAGTATATGACTGCTTGTAGACTAAAGAGTTCTATGTTCCACGCTTAGGCGGATGTGCTGCCACACCAGCACTCCTCCTTCCCCAAGAACCCCCTACCCAGACTGGGCTTAGATCTTCAGCAGGCTCTTCACTGCTGCTCTGATCAGACACTTAATTCCTCCCACCAGGTGGGCCTGGGGCCAGAAGCAACTGCAGCTGTAGTTCTGTAGCTGCCCCACCTCCGCTGCCCCAGGGGCAGTAGCTGAGCCACAAACTCAGTCCCTGCAGCTTTTCCCACTAACCTTCTCTGTTGTCTTTGCTGTTTGTGGGCTGAGAGGTCTGGTAAATGCCACAGCTCACTAATTCAGGGCACTAGGGCACGCTCCACCAAGCTCCTGGTCTGGTCAGTCCGCGGTCTGGTCAGTCCGTGCTGCCCACGCTGGGCTCTGCTCGGCTCAGCTCCGCTCCCCTCAGCTCCCAGCTCCGTGCAGGATAGACCTTACCCAGAGACCATCCAGGCTGTCCTGGGCTGGAGCCCTGCTTCTCTCCGCCACTTTGTGGGTTCTGAAGTTCTAGAATTGGTTCAGAGCCATTTTTTATAGGTTTTTGGAGGGACTTGGTGGGGAGCTCATGGTAGTCCCTGCTTTCCAGCCGCCATCTTGGCTCGCCCCCCCACATACTATTCTTAGTTTTGCTATAATTCTCTGGCAGAAAAGTAGAAAAAGGGAAAGGAGACTAGTTAGTCCTTTTTTCATGCGCTAACAAAAAGGTGACTCCTTCCACAATATTGATACCAGAGAAATCATAATGCCATCTATACCAAACCTCTCAAAGATGAGAACACTAAGGCCTAGGGAAGTTAAATGACTTATTCAAGGTCAAAGTGAACCAATTAATTGACAGTAAAAAGAGATATCTCCTCTAACACAATCTGGTCCCATAAAAATGAGTCTCTACTTATATGTCATAGGGACATCATTCATCAATGAAACCTATTCTCCAGGAGATACCAAATCCATATTCTCTACAGGATGACATGAGGGGATTGGACCTGATGACCCCTAAGGTTCTTGCCAACTGTCAATTTATGATCCAACGATGCTAACATACAATCTCTAGCACCTACCATGACCAAAGGCTGTCGACCAAATGCTGACAAAATAGGATTCCTATACACATCTATAACATGCAGTATGATCATCACCAAAAGACTGTGTCTCTGATCTACATCTTCCAGAAGAACAGCCTTGGCACAACCCAGGCCACCCCATGACTCCTGTTTAGGGGCAAGGAATATCTAGGGATACTTGCTTAAGTTCTGACTTTTTATAAGATCTAGGTAGGTATTTAGGATCTCCTTTGTCCAGGTTCGTCCAGGGGCCAGAAGTATTCCTATGCAAGCAAATTAGTATTGTAATGTCTCTGGAGCTAGAGGGAAGAGAATGCTGAAGGGACACAACAGATGAAAAATCAAAGAGTTCCTTCTCATCACCTTGATTAAGGTCTATCTCTGAACTAGAGTTCTTACCTTAAAAGTCTTAACATCACTTTCTGTAATTATTCAAGAAAAAATGAAATTGCTTGCTGCTTTGAAGCATGACTAATGTGAAAGTTGCCCAATGTTCTAGTAAAGAGGAATATGTGGGGAAAAATTAAAAGGCATGAGAATTTGCTTAGCATTGAATTATTCATTCCTTTCCTTCAGCATATATTTACTGCAAATTACTACTATGTGCAGTACTATACTAGGTGGATAACTTGAAGAAGGCCAATAAATATGAAATGTAATTCTTGTCCTCAAAGAGGTTACTATCTAATTAAGGGAGTTGTGAGGTAGGGTGGAGTGAAAGAAGTATAACAAAATAAAAAATTAAATGATAAAATGATAAGTCACATTTCTATATTTAACTTTTTGAGATTAAAATTTTTTCACAAAAACTTTGTGAGCTAGGTAATATAAGTCTTCTAATTTGCAAATGAAGAAAGCGTTAAAAAAAAAAAAAGGTCATCATCAGGACCATCTGTTTGGTAGCCTGATTTCTTCTTTGGTAGATTCAGTGCTAATCAGGCTGGCACTTTAGTTTATTGACCCTAATACTACAGAAAGAGTACGGATTTCATTTTTATACATAGTCAGTCCCCAACTTATGAGACTGACTATGATCCAAATGTTTATTTCTAGCAGTTGGAGTTTGGGGTTTTTTTTGGGGGGGAAAGGGAACTCAGAACATATTTTTCCATATAAATAATGTCTTAATAATAATAAGCTTCCCAGGTTCACCACAAAAATGATTTAATGCATAGTATAACTGGACTATAGCTCTAATAATATTCATATTATTAGAATTAATATATTATTACATAATGCATTGCTATATTAATAATATATTATTAGAATTGTGTGTCTTAGAAACAGAAGACAATGAAGTAGAAAAGGGAAAGTGAGAAGAAAGAAGAATGGGAAGAAGAGCAAGGGAGACATAGGAAGAATACAGAGGGAGAAGAAAGAAAAGAAGAAAGAAGGGAAGAGGAGAGGAAAGAGAAGGAAAGAAAGAGGAAGAGAAAGAAAAAAAAGAAGAGAAAGAAAGAATTTTCTTCATGTTTCCTAGAAAAAGACTTGAGAAAAAGCAAAGTTTTTTTCAACAGTATATATTTGTCTTTAGCAATCACCTGCTTTTTCTGCACCCCAATTCCCATCTCATATTCTTCTCAGGTATCCAGTGTCTTTGCATGGCTATAATATTCTCTTCATTCATACAGTCTAGGCTACCCAGGCTTGCCCTATCCCCAAAGTACTCCAGGCTCCAAAATTATCTTTATTACCCTAACCCCCTCCCCAATTAAAAACCCGCCATCCTCTCATTGAAGATTATCTCAGGTTAGGAAAAAAGGCAACTTTATTGACTATTTCATATTAATGTAGAATTAAGTGATAATCTCTTAATCTTCCCAGGGGTATATGGTATTTTTAAAAGAGTTGTTTGTGAACTCAAGTGAATATGTAATTGGTAAAATTCCAGAAAGCATGGTATAGTGAAGTAAAGAAATTCATCCAATGTAGAAAAGCTATGTAGGGGTAAGGGGACCACTAGATTGCCCTTGAGGTCCCCACTTCTGAACTGTTGCAGGTTTCAGGGTTTCTTCCTCTCCTTTCCTCCCATTAAAATGTTAGCCCCTTGAAGGCAAGGCCTATTTCTAGTATTTCTTTTTATCCCCCATACTTGATGCAGTGTCTGGCACATCATAAGCAATTAACAAATGCTTAATGATTGATAGGTTAACAGATTCTGAACCCACGGGCATTCTAAACAAACTCCTTTTCTTCACAGTGACTCCCTTAGAAATAGCAGCTCTGTCTGGAAATGAGAAGTAGGCCCAATGGTAGTCATTTGTATGTATTGATTGCTTATGTCTAGTGTTTATAAATTATATATACAGATTAAACACACTATTTATGAAATTTTAGTCTACCTTCAAAAGATCTGTAATTTCAACCTTTCTATTAAACTACAACCAACACTACTCATTCCGTCATGATTTTGTAAATTACAATGGATTTAAAAAACAAAAAAACCTTCACTTGGTGCCCAACATGTTGGTGATGAGCCTTTTTTAACTCAGCTAGGCTGATCTTTGAGTGGAAAATATTCATTCTCTTATTAGGCACATTCTTGAAGCCTTTCCAACTTGGTAAGACCTGATAGAACTCTTAAGAACCCAAAGCCACATCCACGACACAACAAGGACATAAAGAAAAGACTTTGGTTGAGGAGGGAAGTTCATAAAAATGACTTCCATGACACTAACAATTAATTCCTTTTTTCTGGAAGTTTATTCCATAAAGCAACATTTCCTTTTATTTATCATAATGATTTCTTCAAAGAGTACCCCTTATTCTTAATAATATACTACAGAGTGTGATGTACCAGATAGAAAGCTGGACTTGAAATGAGGAAGATCAGGGTTCAGTTCTCACCTCTGACATATCCTGGGCAAATCATTCCACCTCACAGTGCTCTGAGGCAACTCTCAAAGACTAGAAGTTTCAGAGAAGGTATTGACTTGGAGTGGCAGAGAGAATTTCCCTACCTTGGAGCTCTTTATGCCAAAGAAATGTAAGGTTCAGTCCCCACCTCTCTTACTAGGATTTGGTGAACCAACCTATGTACCATTCATTAGTTTAAGGATATCAGTCAGACCTCATCTCATCTTTAGTTTTTTCAGACTGATATTTTCCAATCTGTCCTCTCAAAGCAGCCTGCCAATCTGCTTCATCATTTTAGTTGCCCTAAAAGAAAGAGTAGCAGCAAAGCAGATGTTATGAAAGATAAAAATTCTGAGAGAGTGGGTGGGTGGTGAATTAGTGAAATTTCTATCCATTTGCAGTACTTTGGTAAGATGTTCATCTTTGTCTCTAGCAATATCTTGGAATAACAGCAGCCTCATTTTTCTCCCTCCTCATTTCTCTCCTTACTCTTTCTGCAGCTGTCATCTACTTCATCAATGGGGAGTGCAAATCCCCTACCAACTGAGCAAAAGAACTGAATTCTTTCTCTTCTTCCCTTCCCGGCTCAAAGGCAGCTTTAAGTGAGAAAGAGAATAAATTAAGATCAAGTGAAAAAAAATTGAAACAACAAAAAGTAACTTTATCGAACCTGCAAGTGTTATAAATTCAGAAGGAAGAAAAAAAATGTCAAGGAAAATGAAATTTTTCTCTGACATCTTGGAAACTGATCAAACATTAGTTTACAACATAGAGGTTTAGCACCACAAAATGGCAAAAATATTTTATGTCTAATCAGAATTAATTTACACTGCTTTCCAAATAGCTGACTTAGGAAACAGATATCCTATCTTGAACCAGACCCAAGTTACCAACAAAAAAAGAATGAAAAAAGATAGAGAAACCATCAGTCATTCCAATGGCAGGGCAAGGGTTCAGCTGAAGCCAAAGAGGCCAAATTACTGATGTAAAACATGCTTCAGGGATGATAAGTTGTCATTGTTGAATTTGTTCAAAATAACATTTATATGAAGTACTGACACATGTCACTGCAGCTGCTTCCTGCCCACCTCTTAACCACCCAGCTGTCTAGTCTAACCCCCAGAGTTCCAAGAACTTTAAGAAATCTCCCCATAAGATGTCTTTGGCCTTACAGGATTTGGCATCAGCCCTGCTGCCTACTGCGTTTACTTCCTAGTACCTCGAAGGAACTGGAAGCAGTGGACCTGAGTGTCAGTCCTTGCCATCTTAGACATGGCACAGGACACCCCACAATGATGTCACCCTCATGGCAGTGCAGAGATGTCAGAACGCTGGCAACACATTTCAAAAGGAAACCAGCAAATACGACAGCTCTCGGATGTGGGTTGGGAATCAAACAGAACAAAAGCCTATTTGTCAAATAAAGCAAAATAAAATTTGGGAGCATTCTAGGATTTTGCAGCACATTCTGTATTGGGAAAGAATACTAGCACTGATAGAAGGTGGAACTTCTATCAAAACATGTTGAGACTAAGCTCTTGGCATGAGTGCCATTTTTAACCACCCCTTCTCCTTCCCATTCCTCAATAAAATTAATGAGTAAAAGGACCATAAGATCAAAGTAATTTTTCCTGGAAGTAGCAAATGTCAGGAAATTATCTTTGAATATTCACATTACTAATAAGGTTAATAATTCCCTAGAAACATAGATCAAAGCTGTGAGAGACATTAGAAGTCATTTAGTCCTGCCTTCTCATTTTATAGATGAGGAAACTGAGGCTCATAGTTCAAGGGTCTTGGCTATGGTCAGAGAGTTAGTAAGTGTTCAAGGCAGGAATGCACCCTAGGTCTTGCCTGATACCAAGGTCAACAATCCCTTCTTATGCTACAGATTTATTTTTAATAAAGCAAAAAATATTCTAAAGGCACTGGGGGGAGCTTATTATTTACATGAACACTGTAGTTAATCCTTTTTTAAAGGCAAGAATCACTTTGTAATGCAAAAAACAACTTCCTCACTTCTGCATTTGATAATTTGGGGATTTTTGTATAATAGTTTTAGGGTTTCTTTTTTCCTTAAAGCAGCAAACACCTGTGCTGCATTTTGAGGTCTTTGATGCACCATTTGTCATCCAAACCATGGCCTGTTTTTCTCCTAATGTACAAACTTCTAAACAATGGTGGAAGAATCAGAAACAGATAAGTCAAGGTTCACATCCATTTCTGATGGGAAAAGGCAAAGGGCAATTAAACTTTAGGAAAGGCACACATAACACTTGAAAATTAGGTTGCCAATACATGTCAACCACGCTTGCTGAGCTCATCTTATTTCCTCCTCTTGCTTGCCTTGAAATGTCAGCCTCTGAAGACAATCTAACCAAAGGAAAAATTGTCTTGTGGCATAGCTGAAATGTTTTCTTTCTCCATTCCCAGCTCTAACAGCATTTCCATCCACCTATCGCTACATGCTGGAATGCTGTAATCTTTCATTAGTTTCTATATCGCTTCACTACTTGCTAGAAAGATGAGCTACATCAGAGTACCATGTCTGTGAGGGCAATAATAACGTATTTCCTTGGCCCTGATTAGAATGGAACTTATTGGCTCTAGGAACTTTGATTGAATTGTTGTGGTTGTTCAGTCTTTTCAATCATGTCCAACTCTTAAGACCCCGTTTGGGGTTTTCTTGGCAAAGATACTGGAGTGGTTTGTTCTTTCCTTCTCCAGCTCATTTTACAGATGAGGAATCTGAGATAAACAGGGTTAAGTGACTTGCCCAGAGTCACACAGCTAGTAAGTGTCTGCGGCCAGATATGAACTCAGGACGATGAATCTTCCTGACTCTAGTCCTGGTACTTTATCCCATAATTGAAATACATATTTATAAATCATTTCAGTATGTCAGGGAAATGCCTATACATTGTCCTGTGTCCTCTTTTCTCCTCCCCAAATGAGGACTTTCTTGGACATTAATGATAATTCTCTTACCACAGTGTAAAGTCCTCCACTGATACAGACTTCTATATTGGCAGTTGATCATGTCTCTTGAAAGAGTATGAAATGCCCTTGATGAAGTCAACTCCTTGATAAAAAATGAATTCCTTGCCTTGTCCTGGATTGCCCCATTGATATGACACTAAAGATGATTAAATGATATTTTTGTACATACCGTTTACAGTAAATCCTCATTATTCATGAGTTCCATTTTTGTGAATTTACATACTCATTGAAATTTATTTGTCACCCCAAAATCAATACTCAAGGAGGGAGCTTTCACAGTCATTCACAGACATGTGAAAAGTTGAGTTGCCCAACAAACACATTCCCAGCTGAGGTCGAACATGGCAACACTGTCTACTTTTTTCAGCTCTCATACTGTAAACAAGTTTGTTTGTTTGTTTGTTTTTAGGAATATTTAGTGCTGAGTTTTTCCATATTTTTTGTGCTTTTGTTGGTGTTTTTGCTGCTTCAAAAGGCCTCCAGGCCTAGTGCTAAAGTGCTATCTAGTGTTCCAAAATGCACAAAAAATATGATGTGCCTTATGGAGAAAATACATGTAGACTACAGGAGGACAAGCATAGTGGGGCCCATCTGTGGCAAGGGCTGTCACTGTGTGGCTCCAAGACAGGCAGAATAGACTTTTCTAGCCTCTTTTCCCCCTGCCCTTCTCCAAGAGAAACTAATTACTGCCAGGAGGGGAAGCAAGAAGTTGGGGCCACAGGCCACTCTGTTCTGCTTAGAGAAAGGGAGGGTGCCAGGCTAGAACTCTACCTAACTGCTCCCTTAAATATATAGACATGAGTAATAATGATGATGGCTGTGAGTTCAATGTTAGTGAATCAACAATACAGAAAAAGACAAAGAAATTCACAATATGTGCATAAGGACACTTCACAAAGAGCTAAAGTAAATGTTGTGACCAGAGACTCACAGGAACCTAACCCTGTATTTTCCCAAGGGGATATGGTTCAGTATTCACTAATTCAGTGTTTGCAGAGACCTCATAGAGCTTAACTATCTCTAATGATAAGAAGTGATTGTATGTACCAGACCATACTCATTTGGACTTAGCCTTAAAAGAGATCTGTAACAAGAGAGAGAACCAGAGTTAGGAAGTAGGGTACTGCTCATAGGAAAGCAACCTGTGCAGCTATGTGGCCCCTCCTCTAGGAACCTATGTACTCCAAGGAGTCATACATACTGGGAAACCATTCACATAAAAGAATCGTGTTGCTCCAGAGATGGCAGAGGACAGAGCGAGAGTAGGAAGATGAAGAATATCTAGACAAGCTTGGAACTGGAGAAGGAGTTTGTGTTATATGTCAGGTCTCTAGAACAAGTGGAGTGAGGGGCACAATGTGGAACAGCAAACTTGAATCTTTCTAATCACTTGTATTATGAGTTATATGGACTGCATAGGACCAGGAAAGGAGGTTGAATCTTTAGAGACCCTGAGTACTTTCCCCTCATAGGGAAAAGGGAAGAAGCCCCTGACACTGCTGGATGTAGACTTACAATTCCACAGTAGAATCAGAAACTGTGCTAGACTTCAGGAAGGGAGAAGGAATGACAAAGTTCCCTAGGAACTCCTGTTCCTGTACATTTCCAGTAGAAACATAAACTCCTCAAGGTCAGAGATTGTTGAGTTTTTGTCAGCCTATCTCTAGGACTTAGAACAATGTCTCATACGTTTACTAAATGCTCATTGAACTGACCTAATTCTACCAGTCTTCCTCACTGATAGGCCATTCATCGTACAAAGAAATGACAATTTTTCAGTTATCTCCAAATCCCAATCACAATATTCAACCCTTAGACATGTAATAACCTCTTAGTGCCTTTTTGGTAGAGTTCATGATATCTGCACTTTCCTGTTTTCCATACTATTGAGAATTAATTTGAGAGGAAAAATGATTTTTTAGATTTAGTTCTTATATGTATTTATATTTAATTATGCTTCTCTGCAACTGTACTATTTGTTAGAGCAAAGTCATGAGAAGTGAATTCTATCTTGTTGCCCCATAAGAAAGAATTCAGGAATTCTTGGTTCTCAG
Source organism: Phalanger gymnotis (assembly GCA_028646595.1). Lineage (NCBI taxonomy): Eukaryota > Metazoa > Chordata > Mammalia > Diprotodontia > Phalangeridae > Phalanger > Phalanger gymnotis. The sequence continues at coordinate 81,620,437 of CM053627.1, forward strand.
TCTTATTTTCAGATCAATCTTTCTCAAAATATAAGATAAATTTGACATTTTATCTCTAATTTTTAATAAATGGAATGCATAGAAAGCTAGGACATTATGGATCATGCAGGTTTTATTTTTGAATTTTTTTTATAAGACGTGTAAATACACACATACTCAAATGGTCTACTTACTTCTTAAGGTATAGATTTCACCAAAAAAACAAAACCAAACCTCAAATATCTCTTGAGGATACCATATTACCATCATCACCAGATGTGTATACTGAAAAGTCTATCATAAGTCCTTTTCCTGGGATTGGCTGCACTGAGTGAAGTTATTATCAAAGGGTGGCGTGTTTTGTCCCAGAGGAGTACATTCACAAGAAGTACAAAAGTCAGCTTCATCTACATGAATTTTTTCTCCCAGATTTGCCTCTTTCAGAGAAATTCTAATCAAAAGTATGATTCCAAATGTCCAATCCTGCTATGCTTAGAAGATAGACATTTATAGTTCAACAGAGCCATAAGTAAGGATTTTTGTGCCCAAGGCAAGTGGAATGAAGTATGTCCTCTATCAGAGTACTCTGACAAAGCCTCACTGGGGAGGAAGAAAGGATCCCAGGATCTTGGCTTATCACTGCTGCTGAAGCAGCCACTGGGTGGAGGGAAGAGAAAAAAACCAAGCAAAGCAAGAAAGAACACCCTTGTCTACCATCTGGACTTTCCTATCAGTAGCTTTCCTGCTCCAATTAATAATAGCTAGCATTTATACAGCATTTTAAAGTACAGTGCAATTTGCAAATATTATCTCATTTTAACTTCATAACAGCCCTGGGAGATAGGCACTAATTATTCTTGCTAAGTACTAAAGTCTGTTGTTTCAATGCTACTGAAGGACTGCTAGTACAGTGAACACCCTCTAAATTCAGTACCCTAAGGGAATGCCTCATTAGACTCACCCTAGGTTTAGCTATAGAATTTAAACCAGTTTGGGAAACAGAACAGTGTTTCTTAGCCTGCAGATAGGATCTTGCACAACTTTTCCAAATTCTAGGTCCTGGGTACTCTGGCCTTTTAAAATACCTATGGTTATATAAAATTCTTTTACCCCTGCTTCTCAGTGAAAAGAGCAAAGGAATCCCAAGGTAATACAATCATTTAAGGAAGAAGTCTATTGCATGTTCATTATTAACTCTCCTGGACATCTACAACCTTAAATCTTGTCATCTGACCAATTCTGAGACATGTCAGCCGTTGTGCGTGTGTGTGTGTGTGTGCGTGTGTGTGTGTGTGTGTGTGAGTCCCTTTCAAAAGAGTCCCAGGTCTAGTCAAATCAATAAATCTATCCCCTCAGCTTCTACTGCTTCCAAACCTAAGCTGCTGTGGATCTCCCCACCATCAACCATTGGCTTCCATCTACAATCTTTGTCCTTCTTTCATTTCTCCAAATCCAGCATTTTTTTTCTTACAACTCCTATCCACCTTCTTCGAGTAATAGCAGTGGCCAGTGGCCACTCCAGACCAGTGGCCATGCAATTTTGAGTTTCAAGCATCCTCGAAGTAGGGAAGTTTCTTAATTTTCCTCTATTGCCAATAAAAAATTAAGAAACTTCCCTACTATAACAGAGTCGGTCACTGGAGGTTCTAGGATTAGCATCCAGATGTCCAAATCCAAATGTTTTCTATAGAACTAGAGTTGGGGGGGGGGGGGGTTTGCAGGTTAAACAAGAAAAAATGACCTCATATCTATTGACTTCAAGGATGTTTCTCTTCTTTTGCTTGGATTTTTTTTCCAATTTCCTCTTTAAGCTATGTATGAACTGAACTTCTAAATTTTCTTTTGAAAATGAGAAAAGGGATATCCCAGAGTGGGGCTGAGAGAGGTGTCACATGAAGGCTGTAGCAGCCATGGTACCCTGATGAAATAAAATGATTCTGAAGCACTATTTCCACAAAGACTGACAAAAATGGCTTATTCAGCCAACCAGGAAAATCAGAAGTTGAAAGGCTCAGCAAGATAAAATATAACAAATTGTCCCTTATCCCATATCTGGTCTTATCTGGGCAATAGTTGAGATTTCCCTACTGTTAGATATCACACTAAAGGTCATGCTGTCAGAGAATTGGAAGAACTAAAAGCGACTGGTAGACATAAGAAAGTGCCAGGGATCATCTGGCATCTCTGTGGATTCTTGCAGGCAAAATAAGTCTGCAAAGTCCCTCTAGGCAAATATGCATATGTTCACACAAACATTCCCTTCCCAAGAAAACATTTGTACCCAAGAAGGGATAGTTTTGCTGAAGAACTCCAAATTGGAACCTAGCTTTCCAGAATGGCTATGCCCACTAGAAATACCCATTAGAAAAACAAAACTGGGTCATTACAGAAAATGAAAAGAATGTGAAACATTTGCTGGTCTTCAAGTGGCCCAAGTCAATGCCCATCTTTTTGGAATTAGGGCAAAAATGATTGCAAGAAGCTTCAGAGCAGGATGTGGAGAAGATAAAATAACCGGCTATTAAGAATTTTCAATAAAAGAAAGCGAAGCAAAACAATATAAGAGAAAATAACTTTTAAGTACTACTTGTACATTTAGTTGTTATGTTCTAAACATTATTTCTTTGTAGAAAAGATATCTGAGGCATAAGACCAACTCTTATTTCAGAGTTCTTTTTTCTTCATTTTCTACCAGCTGCACCCACTTGAACTGGAACCCACCACCATCATGCTTTCAGGAAACCTCTTCACCAGAAGACTTATCATTTTGCAAGACTCCATCAACCTTAGTACTTTTATCTCTTCAGTATCCTCAAAGAACTCCTCCCACACCCTTCCTTTAAAGAGATCTCATAGACCAACCAAGTCTTCATTTCCCATCCCTGTATTACCTGGACTAGACTCTACCTTCCCTCCTCCCCTTTTTCAGCTTTTTTTTGTATATTGCCTTCCCTCAGTAGATTATAAACTCCTTTAGGTCATGGACTGTCTCTCTTTTTCTTATTTGCATCCCAGCACTTAATACAGTAACTGGCACACAGCAGGTGCTTAATAAATGTTTAGTGACTGACTGACTGAGAGTAGATCATCAAGAGCCAGGGAGAAAATCTAGAAAGCTCAGTACTTTAGCAGTTAGTGAACAATGTTATGTGGCCCAACTGGCTGCCCTTTTTGACTGAGAGCAGAAGAGAATTCTCTAAAAATAGGAAATGGGGAAATATAAGGTCCATCTTTTCAAAGGAGAAGTTGAAAGGCCTTGGTAATTACAGAACAGTCAGATTCACTTTGATACCTGGAAAGATACTAGAATAAATTGCTCAACTCCACAATTACTTTGCAATGCCCTGGAAAGACACTAGGTAGGATGTAGCTATAAACATGGATTTGTGAAGAGCAAATCCTGCCAGACTATTTAAAGTCCTTTGGTGACAGACTGAGGTAGATAAGGGGACAGCAATAGACATAATCTATTGTACATCGGTAAGGTCTTTAATTCTGTTCCCCCTAACGTTATCACCAAGTTAAAAAGATAGCCTAGGCCACCCCGCTAGACAATTGTAACAGCTGAAGAACTGATATCAGTAGTTCCTATCATTCTCAGGTGACAAAGCAAGTGATGAAGCCCCATTCTGAGATCCCTCATTAGCATAATTTGATCACTGGATCAATAATCTGAAAGAGGGAGTTGGGAGAATGTTCATTAATTATGCAGATGACTCAAAATTGAATGAAGAATGTTTCACCTTGGAAGACAAAAATGAATTCTAAGTTACCTTGATGAATTAGAGAAATCTTGTCCTTGCTCACCTCTGATTCCATATCCTTCTAAGATACCTCAACCCTGCAATATAGGTGTTATTATTGTATTCATTTTACTGATTCGGAAACTGAGGAACATAGAGGTTAAGTTGCCCAGGGTCACACATCAAGTAAATGTCTAAGGCCAGATTTGAATTCAGGTCTTCCAGACTCCAGGCCCAGCACTCTATCTGCTGTGCCACTGAGATGCATACATACCCTATAATTACATACAAATTACATATAGTGTAGATAGAAAGTAACCTTAGAAGGGTTTATATATGTATGTGTATGTGTGTACGCACACATACACATACATATACATGTTGTCTTCTCCATTCAAATGTAAGGTCTTAATAGGTAGGCACTACTTAATTTTTGAGACTTTGTACCTCTAGCACATAGCACAATACCTGGCACATAGTGACTACTTAATAAATGCTTGTTGAATGAATGAGTAAATGAACGAATAAGGGATATGGCAGAATACAAGCTCAGCCTGAGTCAACCACATAGAAATACTTCGTTATTTTTTAAAGAAATATAATAGTGGAATGATTAAACAGGAATATTATATACAAAGCAGAATGTAATCCTTCGATCTAACATTAGTCAAAATTTTATCAAATTATTGAGTTCCGGTTTAGATCTATGCAATCTTTTGAAAAAAATCTATAAAAAATGATTAAAGCATTTGAAACCTTTTGGACTAAAAACTAAAGGCCAATGGCTGACATTTAAATTGTTTTTAGATTTTAGTTGTATTCTGTCTCCAGGGAGACAAAATATTTGGTTAGATGTAAGAAAAAAAAGGTCTTATCTAAATGCCTAAATGCTATAGCATGCTACTGAAAGAAGCTATTGATCGTAAAGACTTTTTAGGTAAAAGGATTCATTCCCACATTTCTTGTAGTTATACCATCTTTACTATATAGTTGGCCATAGAGCTCTTATAGATAACTAGACTACCTCTCTATGTTCAATCAACACCCTTAACTCTGACTGTAAGATTGCTTCACACAAAACAACAGCAACAAAGGTTGTTCTGAGGGATGAAAAGAGGACTTACAATGTTTGCCAAACCAGAAAGGTAAAAGTAAAGGAAGAATTCTGAGTTCCTATTAAGAATACAATATAGAAATTGTATTGAAAGGAATTATCATCCATACTATTCTACTTCCATGTTGAAGAAATCTGATTTCTTCTTCCTCTTCCTTGTAGGATGTATGAAGGGAAAGGAATGGAAAATGGGGGAGAAGAAAGCGTATACTAATATACTCAATTATGTATACTCAATTATGTCAATTATATCAATCAATGGCTACAACCCACATCTGTTACCTTCATCAAATAGGATAATATTTGTAAAGCAATTAACACTGTGCCTGGCACATAGTAGGTGATACATAAATGCTTATTCCCTTCCTTAAACTACTTCTATTTCAGAGAAGATTGGTGTATTACACAGAGAACCAACGTGTCAGCACTTCTGTTATCCAAATTGATGTCATAACTCTTGGCAATAGGTTTTGTTTTGCTCTGTTTTCATTTTAAATCTTTGTAATTATCGGAAACAGGAGGCTTTTCCTAGTCCCTTTCAATGCTAGAGCAGGGGTGGGGACCCTGTGGCCCTCTACGTCCTCAAGTGCTACCCTTTGACTGAATCCAAACTTCACAGAACAAATCTCCTTCATAAAAGGATTTGTTCTATAAAACCTGGACTTAGTCAAAAGGCCATACCTAAGGACCTGGAAGGCCAAACTGTGCTTGAGTCTTCCCTTCTAAGGTAATCTTCCTTCTATTCTTTATGTAACTTGTATGAACTTATAGAGCACATAGGCAGCAAGGTGGCATAGTAGATAACCCAAGGATAAGTGAGAGGGGGGATTTGACAGAGGGGAAAAATTGCTGGAAAAGGATGGGATGGAATGGGATCGCTTGTGCTTGTATTGGGGTTTCCCATGGCAAGGAGAGTGACTGACTCTACATGAGACAGGCGTAAAAAAGAAGATAGTGGAAGAAGGTTTCTGAGGGATGTGAAATGGAGAACAGGGAGAAAGAACAAGCTCTCAGCGAATAGCCTCCATTTTTTCAGGAAAAAAAAGAGACAAGGTTCTCACTTCAGAGGGTAAGGGGAGGAAGAGTTATGGGAAGCTTGAGGAGATATGGAAAAATTTTAAAAGCTACTATGGTGAATGAAGTGATGAATTGATTAGGAATGTATAAAAAGACTGCCTTGCTGCAATAAGAGCCCAGTTGGGATGAAGTAACATAAATCTGTGGTGGACCTAGTTAGTAGGGTTTCATTGTTTTCTCCATTTTCATCTAGCAGCACATGAGCAGGAGAGAAGACAGTGGGTGGCAAGAGTGATCCAAGGCAGGGACTTGGCAGAACAATAAGAGAAAGCAGCAAAGGACTCAAGATTATAGATTTATAATTATAAACTACAGCTTTCACCTGGTTCACCAAGAGGTTCAAGAAAGGGATGGAAGGAGAATGTAGCAAATGCAGGAGTGATGACCTGAGGGAAAAACTGAGATTGGAGGTTGTAGTGAGTTCAAAGAACAGAGCTTAAAGTTGCAAGACATAGAAAGAAGTAGAATGACTTCAGATTTCTTCAGCATGGGGGAACATTGTGGGTGATGGCAAGATCAAGGGTGTGATAATTTCTGTGTTCAGCTGAGGGAGAATAGAGCAGGTCAAGGGATATGAGTAAATTGAGGAATTGGGGTGTTAGAATATTTGAGGGAATATCAGTATGTATGTTGAAGTCCCCTAGTACAGGGTAGGTGTTAGAATGGAGAGAAAGATTGTGAGTCAGGCACTGAGGAAAGGAGGGAGGGGAGCATCCTGGAGGGCTATCAGCATCTTGATTAGTTGGTAGATATGGATTGGTTGAACCTCAAAGGGCAGGAGTTGCTGTAGAGAGCTAATTTGGAAGTGGCAATGGGGAACAACTCTCTCAACTTCACCAGTGATTTGAGGGCAATGAGTAAAAACCAACCAGTGCTGGAAAGGCTTTGTTCAGGAGAGAACCAGGTTTCAGTGAGGACCAAATGGAGAGGGAAAGGAAAGGTAAAAGATAAAAGCAGATTTGTTGCCTATAAAGCAGGCATTCCAGGGAGTACAGTGGAAGGTGGGAATAACTTTAGAATGAGACATTGGTAGGGCAGAGGGGTGGGAAGGGGTTGGGTTGAGAGGGATGGAAATAAAAGAAAGGGTAGTGGGAGAGTAAAGTATTTGAATAATGACAAATGAGCATTCAGAATCACTGGGATGGGGAGGGTATAATGGAGCAGCAGTCTTTTCATTTCTGAGGAATGAGTTTCAAGAGATTATGAATATCCCTAGGGGTCTGGCCTTACAGTGGAGTCCTTAGGGGGTGTAGGTAGGAGGTACCCTCTTGGAGGCAGACCCAGTTAAGATGTGCAGTGGAAGAAGCATGATGGCATAACTTCTCTCCTTTAAAAGCAAGCAGATGAGGTCAGGCCAGGAGACTGGAATAGGGCATATGATGGAATGGCTTTCTTCCTATCATCAGAAGGAGTGTCATAAAATGATATTTCTCTATTTTTATATCAGTGCTGAAAAATTTCTCTGAAACATTTTTTTTTATCAAAAGCAGCATCACCTTATGGCAATGGCCTTCTGGTTCATCTCTCTGCCTCAAGTCTCTTCTCGTACAGTCCACCCTCCACTCAGGTGCCAAAATAATCTTCCTAAAGAGTGAGTCTGAACATATCCTTCAACCCCAACTTGATAAATGCCAGCAGCTCCCTATCAACTTCACGATCAAATATAAACTCTCCTGTTTGGTTTAAAGCCCCTTATAATCTTCCCTCTCCCAACTTTCCAGTCATCTTCCATCTTACCCCCTCCTCCCATTTACTCTTCACTCCAATGACTCCAAACCCTCCTGTCTCCAGGTTTTTTTCAATGCCTGTTCATGTGCCTGGAATTCTCTTTCTCCTCATCTCTGCCTCCTGGCTCTCTTCATGCCCCAACTAAAATACCACCTTCAATAAGAAGACTTTCCTTATCCCCCTAATGCTAGCTTCTTCCTTGCATTGATTATTTCCAACTGATACTGTATATATCTTGTTTGTACATAGTTGTTTGTATGTTGTTTCCTTCTTCAGGATTCCAGCTCCTTGAGGGGAGGAAACATGTTTTTGCTTTTCTCAGTATACTTAATGTTTAGCATATGTCTGGCTCACTGTAGGAGCTTAATAAATGCTTGTTAACTTGATTTAACTTTCCCCTGGACTTCGTATGTACTCATGGAAGAATGTATCACAAAATTTGAGGGGGGCCGGGAGTGTTATAACAACTATTCTCACTGTATCACCTTAGTAAATAACCTTTTTAAAGAACAGCTTAAGTCCAGTTGTTTAAATGGTTCTCAATTCTCAAAATAATGGGGTATAGAAATCTATCTTGCCCTACAAGAAAGTAAGGGAAAAGGGGACATGGGGGAGTGGGGTGACAGAAGGGAGGGCTGCCTGGAGAATGGGGCAATCAGAATATATGCCATCTTGAAGTAGGGGGGAGGGTAGAAATGGGGAGAAAATTTATCATTCAAACTTTTGTGAAAATAAATGCTGAAAACTAAAAATATTAAATAAATTTTTTAAAAAAGGAAAAAAATACTATGTTATGATCTTTTTGTCTGTAGTTATGTGAAGCATCATGGTGCCATGAAAAGAAGGCTGGATTTGGAGCCACGGCTCTGGGTACAAATGGCTCTGGAGTCTCTTCTGGCTCTGAATCTATGATCTTATTGGTCTATGTTACCAGGGAGACATGATTTAATTTGGTATTATGTCCAACTTTTTTTTTTCCTAGTGAGCTATGTTGTAAATGTCATACCTTAAAAAAAAGAAATAAATAAAAACTGAGCTGGCTTCTAAACAAGAATCAAACTTCATGTCAGAAAATTCCTATCAACATAGGCCTGTACAAAGCTCAGAAAATATCAACCTCAGAAACCAAAACCACTGAAACTTGGGGCTAGAAAGTCAGTTGTTATTTTTTTTAAATAATTGTAAATCTTTCACAGAGTCTGTGGGCAGAGATTTTCATACCACAAGTTCTTCTGATGTCAGCTGCCATCAGAGAGGTAAGGAAGGAAATATGTAGTCCAAAAGCCCTGCACTCTTTCTGTTTTCTATGTAAAGCAGACAGTTGTGTTGCATAACACCATCCTCTGCTCACTCGTGGTCTGTGTGTCTTATAATGTTTGATATTCAATGACAGAGAAAGAGAAATAATTTTATTTAATGTCAGTCTGTAAGAAGAAAGGCGAAATTTCTAGAGTGCTCACTATTAGATAATATTTCCATCTTTGGATCCTTTCTCACTTTTGCCTTGTTTCCCTGACCCCATTGTAAACCACTAAAGCCCTAGTAATAGGAAAAAATACTAGATGATTCTCATTCCTTGGCAGCTGAATATACATTTCCCAGTCCCTTCTCTTTTTACTCTCAACAACAACAAAAACTATAAAGGAGTATTGGAGGAGAGATCCTCAGAGATTCTATCATTATCTACTACCTCCAAAATTTAAGTTCCAATCAACTTTTGGACCCCTTTATAGCTATCTTGATTTTGATTTTTTTTTTAAAGATTGGATCTCCCTATTTCACCCAGGCTGGAAATGTGGAGGCTATTCATGGATCCAGTGGGCACAGCCTACTGTAATTCAGAACTCCAGAGCTAGAGATCCACCAACCACTGTCTGTCCTAGCTGGGATTACAGGAATGTGCCACCAAACCCAGTCTTGCTATTTTTGTTTTTAAAACTTCAGTTTGCCACTCACACCTTTGCCGATTCTCACTCCAACTTCATTTCTTATAATTGTACCATAAAAATGTAGTGGATATGGGTGGGAGAGGACTTCAGTAACCTAACAGAAGCTTGGCAATACAGTGGAGAGAACTCTGGGTTTCAAGTCAGAAAGAGCAGAGTTTAAATCTTCCCTCAAACACTCATTTGTACTAGTTTTGTGACTCTGGGCAAATAATTTGGCATTTCTTAGTCCCTTCTGGGAGGGTCTTTGAAGTCAAGATCATTTGCATAATAATACTAAACTGTTTTAATTTCTAATACAGTAAGTATTGATAGATAAAAAAAAAAAACAATCCGTATCAATAAAAGCTCGTTCAGGGATTCTAAATAATTTTTAAGAACATAAAGACCAAAAAATTTGAGAACTACTAATTGTAGAGCTGACTTTTGGGTCAAGAAGAACATCATTTTAAACCCAGCTTCTATCACACGCTAGCTAGGTGACAATGGCAAGTCCCTTAACCTCTGAATGCCCCCAGACAATTCTCTAAGTTTCTTTTTTTTTCTTTCTTTTTTTATTTTCTTTTTTTTTGAGGGTTGAAGGCAGGGTAATTGGGGTTAAGTGACTCGCCCAAGGTCACACAGCTGGGAAGTGTGTCAAATGTCCGAAGCTGGATTTGAACTCAGGTCCTTCTGACTCCAATGCTGTACTCACTGAGCCACCTAGCTGTCCCATAACTTTCTTAGTTGCAGGAGAATAGCTGATCCCCACTGGTGAAAAGAAGTTTCTATTTTGGGACTTGCCTAATTGATCAATCGATCAATATTTATTAAGCAGTATAGCACCAACACGATATTCACAGTGTCTACGGAGGCTATGAATATGCTGGCGAAGTTCTGAATTGCAAAATATAACAGACCCTCTATATGGAAGACAGAAGCAAAACATTTATTCAAACACCAGAAAGCCAAATCCATGATAGCAACAAAGGAGGGTATACACAATAACAATGCAGGGGGCACCGCCATCCGCAAGCCTCCCCATGCTAGGGCCTTCCTACAAATGAACACTCAAGCTAGCTGCCTGCTCGCGCTCTCTCAGCTCTAACTGTTCTGACCAACTTCCTTTCAATTCTGTTCTACCCCTCCTGCTCCACTCTTCCTGCTCCACCCCTTCCTGTTCTACCCATTCAGCAAGCCCCTCCCACTTCATGTGACTAAAAATCATGTGACTTAGGTTTCCATGTGACTTAAGCAGGTCACATGGGCCTATGAATGGATGGGAAAGATCTTCCCATCAAGCAAAAATACATTAACAATGCAAGCACTTAATACATGCCAAACACTAGGCTAAGTACTGGGATACAAAGAGGTAAAAGACAGTCTATAGTGATGAAACCACAGGCAAATTTTCTAAACAATGGAAATTATATATGTAATATAACAACTTGCATTTCTCATATGATACATACGAAGAGAAGTGAACCAGATAAGTGCTGCATTCCTTCATATTTACCAAAAGTTATTATTAATTATAAAGGCAGAAATATTTTATGATTTTTGAGAATAAATATTGCATCTCTTCCTATTTTAATTATGAAGGAGCAAACACAGTTCCATGACTTGTTTTTCACGTCTGCATCTGCTTCCTATGAACTAAGAACTTAATGTTTGGTTCTCATCTTGTCTCCATCTTCAATTGGTTTTCCAAGTGAGCATCTGCCATCTGTGATGGCAGGCCTGTTTTTTTTTTATTTGAGTCATATGTGAAAATGTTGATTCACGACAGGGCTCTCACGTTGCATGAGACCCACTTTTAACAGTGCAGCAGTTTTTCTGACTTTAGGGTAACTATATCACAGTTCCTGATGAGGTAGTAGTAAGGGAGGAAAACCTATTCCACAAAATTCCAGACAAAAATTTAAAAAACACTTTACTTAATTACAAAATTTTGTTCAACATGTTATTGGAATTTAACTGCAATATGTTTTTGTTCAAACATAATTAAAAACCACACTGTGGGTCAGAAGATGTTCCATTCTGCTCCCAAACCCCAGGTTTGCCATAAGAAAGCTAGTATTTAAAAAAAAAGTGTAACTATTATAGAAGGTTTGTACTGAAATATTAAATCCTGTTCGGACCCACTTAGCAAAAGTTGCAGTGTTTGAAAACGGTAAAGTGGAAGGGAAAGGGGATTTGGAGACATATGACCTGGGTTCAAATCCTGTCTCTGCCACTTAATACCCGCCTGACCTTAGACAAGTCACTTAATTTCTCTGAGCCTCAGTTTCCTTATCTGTAAAATGAGAGGTATAAACTAGAGAGTTCCTGTGGTCCCTTCCAGTTCCAAACCTGTGATCCTATGAAATCATTGTTTTAGTGCCAAACATTCTTGTTAAAAAAAAATTAGAGGAATTCCATATGAATTTAAGGGGAGAGAAATTCCCTCTAGAAGGGCCAAGAGTTGAAATATGAAAAAGTCTCAATGAAGCATAAAAACATAAGTCATGGCCCAAATTTTCTGGATCTTTGGAATTGGCTCAGTTGCACAGGTCACCTCCAAATCCTCTCAGAGTAACCCAAGAGAGCCAAACTCCACACCACAATTCAGAGATCCAATCCAGGGGAGCCCCTGGACCAATGTTTGGTTTCTGGATTTTTGTGCATTGATATCAGTGCTTTGGCTATGGAGTGGCCTTGCCATTCACAAACCTCAGCCTATGCTGTTTAGCATATATCCCCAAAGAATCTATCCCCTAGCATGGGATAAATTGCTTTAATATTCAAGGAGGGAACATTTTTTTAAAGATAAAACAAATATTTGCTGTAGAGCTACAATGTACAAAACATTATGCTAAAAGATAGGCCAAAGAACTTCATTTTAAAGAATAAATAAAATATACAATCTTGAATTTTTTTTAAATTTAAAAGGGTATTGTGGTTGGGTGAATAGGTGGGTTTTTAATTGTAAAAGATGTTTTCTAAATTGCTATCAAGCCAAGTGATTCGATTTGGTAGGGAAAGTGGCAGTTGTTTAAATCCAATAGTCTAAGTCTCGTCTTCTTCAGGCTAAATGAACCCAGTTCCTTTAACCAAAAAGATGTGGGCCAATCACAACGCAAATAAGACAGAGTCTGGGCACATAGTGGGTACTTAATAAATATTTGTTGAACAACATATGGCCCACATACCTGCTGTAATGATAACCAGCTAATGTTTGTTTTTTTTAAAAAAAAAAAAACCTAAAAAAAGGTACCCAGCTCATTTGATTATGCCCTTTGAAGGATTTATGGGAGGACACAGGAGGGATAGTTTTTTATCTGTTCCCTTAGAAAGAATACTCATACTGAGAAGATAGTTTCATGAATTTAAAAAACAAATAGTGGGCAGGTAGGTGGCATAGTAGATAGAGTGCTCAGCCTAGGATCGGGAAGACTCATCTCCCTAAGTTCAAACTCTGCCCTCAGATACTTACTGGCTGTATGTCCCTGGACAAGTTATTCAACCCTGTTTGCTTCAGTTTCCTCATCTGTAAAATGACCTGAAGGAGTGAAATGGCAAACCACTGTAGTATCTTTGCCAAGAAAACCCCAAATGGGGTCATGAAGAGTTAGAAGCAACTAAAAAATGAAATACCATCATCATACTAAACACATAAGAGTTGCACAAAATACTAAGAGATCAGATGAAGGAGAGATCACATCAAACTAGGGGACAACAGTATCCTGTTGTTATTATATATATATATATGTGTATATATATACACATATATTATGTATGTATAATATATTATAAAATTATATGCCTAGGTCTCCCCCATTAGAATATAAGTTCCTTTGAGGGCAGGAACTGTTTCCAATTTTCCTTGCATCCCCAGTGCATAACACAGCCTCTTAGCAAGTGCTTAATAAAATATGTACTGATTGGTCGATTGAAATATATGGCCATCTATAAGGAAAAATCAAATCTAAAGGTATATAGCTTTATTTTTTTTTTAAATTGAGGTATTTTTTGCTGAGCAACTCTGGCTGAGATGGCTTGTTTAGCAGCTTCAGTATTGGGGAATGACTCCTGATCTGAGCACAGCTTTGTTTTTTAAGAAGAGACATTTCCTTTGCCCTAGAGCACCTGACATCTTCCAATGGCCAGAAGTTGTGAATCCCTAAGGCAGGCCCCCATTCTATGCCTGAAGCTGTCTCCTGGCGCTTTCTCTAGCTTTACTCTCTTCTCACGGAAATGATTCAATATCTATTGGTCAAAGGCAATAGGCTACATTATAAATTAAGAACAGAGAGTGAAAACAGTACTTTTAAATCCTTACCTTCCTGGAGACTCAAGTCCTTACTCATTTAGTAAATGCCAAATTCCCCATGTTGAAATGTTTCTTTCTTCATCCTCTCTACTCTCCAATATTGGAGCAGTTATAAACCAAAGCACATGGGAGAAAATATGACACTGTTGTTTAAAATCTGGCTATGGTATTATTCTTCTCAATTCAATTCAATAATTATCTCCAAAGCACTTACTATATGCAAGAGTGGATGGATTGTCAAGTGAGGAAGAATTTGTCGAAGGTAGAGGAAAGCCTTCTCTTACCCTCTTCCCTGCAGGTAATAAACCACCTCAAGAGTTGAGGCTCTGAGTACTCTGCATGCAAGGCATAGTCGCCAACCATAGAGATGAAAAATGAAAAATCTTCAGCCTCAAAGTGCTTACCGTATATATAATAAGGAAGGTGAGCTGTGCTCAGATGAGTAGGAAGCAAAGTACAACGTGCTAGGTGCCAAGGAGACGTTCAGGCAAATTACCATGAGAATTCCGGAAAGGGATAGATCATTTCTAGGTATAAGGACTAGAAAAGGTGGCACCTGAGCAGGGCCTTGAAGGAACAGAAAAATTTCACAAGATCAAGATTTAGACCTGGAGGGAGCAACTACGTGGCACAATGAGTAAAGCACCCACCCTGGAGTCAGGAGGACCTGAGTTCAAATCCAGCCTCAGATACTTGACACACTTACTAGCTATGTGACCTTGGGCAAGTCACTTAACCCCAATTACCCTGCTTTCCCCCCTCCAAAATAAAATTTAAAAAAAAAAGATTTAGAACTACAAAGGACCACAGAAGCCATCTAGTGATTTTATCACTAAGAAAACTGAGACCAGGGAAGATGAAATAATACAGCCAAAATCACACAGCTTTGCATTAGAAGTGGGCTTAGAGGCGGACCTACCAGACCAGGAGACAAGCGGAGAGTGCCCTAACATGCTGAATTACTGAGCTGTGGCATCTACCAGACCTCTCAACCCACAAAGAGCAAAGACATCAGAGAAGGTTAGTGGGAAAAG
>CM053627.1:81635848-81647891 GCA_028646595.1 Phalanger gymnotis
GGGGAGGGCAGACTGGGGAACAGGGCAACCAGAGTGTACGCCACCTTGGAGTGGGGGGGCGGGAAATGGGGAGAAAATTTGCAATTCAAACGCCTGTGAAAATCAATGCTGAAAACCAAACATGTCAAAAATAAATTAAAATTTAAAAAAAAAAAGAAGTGGGCTTAGAACCCAGCTCCTCTGACTAAAGAGCTAACATTCTTTCCTCTTTACCCAGAGAAGGTGCAATAGATAGAGCACTGGGCCTGGAGTTAGGAAGACCTGAATTCAAATCCTGCTGCTTACTTGATACTTACTGGCTGTGTGACCTTGGGCAAGTTACTTAATCTCTGTTTGCCTCAGTTTCCTCATGTATAAAATAATAATAATACCAACCTTCCAGGGTTATTGTGAGGGTCAAATGAGATAATATGTGTAGTGCCTGGCACATGGTAAGCAATATATGAATGTTAGTTATTATTATTAAAAGTCCTAAAAAAATTCATGGGTATAAGAGAAGACAGAATGAAATGAAGAAAATCAAATAGTCTGGTCTGACTGGAAGGTAGAGGATAGATAGAGTGACTGCAATTTGGGGAAGGGCTTAAAAGTAAGACAATGGAGTTCATATTTGATTTGGTAAGTAATGAACACCTACTGTAAGTTTTTGAGCAGGGAAGTCAAGTGATCAGACCAATTGATTAGTAAGATTATTTTGGCAGTGGTGTGGAGAGATGTTTTCAATACAAACATTTTACCAGTGTAGCCATATGCTAGTGAGACCTGGAACACCACTGCCTCTGAAGAACTAAAAATGAGCATCCCAAAGACACAAGATTAGTCTCAGCTGGTTGCAACATGTAACTGTAACACCCCCTTGAAGTTCACTTGCCCATTCAAGCTATTGGAAGACTGAGCCCCAGAGGCGTAGCTATTACAACTTCTAGTGTTCTAGGAGAAACTATGTAGATGGCTATCCTCTTAAAGAGTAGCTTTTGAGCCCTCACCCATGTGCTTCCTGTTAGTCAACCAGTGGACTGTCCCAAAGGCATTTATTCAAATGGCGTAAGAAGGATAAAAGTTACAAGTTATTGTGGGTATATTCCCCCCAAAAAAATACCCAGATAACACCTAGGAGAAGAAAAGAGTGAGTACTACTTTAAAGTACAGTGGCAGTGAGTCCCAGGGATAAGGGACATAGCCAAAACAAATCACAATTATGTTTCTACTGGGCCTCAATGTCCTTTTTCCAGTTGGTTCTCACAAAGTTTGCTGCAAGATGCTCTACTTTTTAGCTAGGCTGGCTCTTTGTAAGGTACATTGTCTCCATCAGATTGACAGCTCAGATGGAAGAAGTGTCTGTCTTGGCTGGAGGGGCCAATCTGCTATTGGACAAGTTGCTAGATGGCTGTCCAGGTTCCTTGCCAAGCTCTGCTACTACTGAACTGGGACAGGAAGGTTGCTTAGCTACCGTGTTCTTCTCTAGGTGCATTGTCTCTGCTGGATGTATTGATCTACTAGCCTCCTGGGCTTGCTCTTTAATGGGCACCTGCTGGACTTCTTGTGACCTTCAGCCACTGGGTAAACTGGGGGTATTGCATTCTCATCAGCTGGAGTATTATTTTCTGCTAGACCCTCAGCTTAGAAATGGCAGGCTTTTCCTTGACTCCCTCAGAGCCTCAGCTCTTGAGGTGACTTATCACCTGCAGGGAAGAGGCAAAAGGAGGCTTTCCTCTACTTTCAACAAATTCTTCCTCACTTGACAATCCATCCACACTGTATATGACTCAATGTTGCCTTAGGAGTTTGACTTCAGTACAGTCACTTCCCATATTCCTTTGAGAATCTTATGCAGAAGAATGACTAGGGCAAAGGTATGAATGTATTTTATGCCCTAGGGGTATGTTCACAGTCCTGCTGACCCCTTCACATGCATTAAGGTATTCATGCCTGAGGTGAGGAATGTCCATTTTCCATCTTAAGGCTTTCTCTTTTACCTTTTAACTTCTCTTTCTTTTAGCAATCGTAGTCCTTCAGCTTTTGCTTAAATCTCACTGGAGTATCCTCCTTATACAAACGATAAGCAACTCCAAAGATTATTGTTGTTTGTTTTTCCTTCTTGAAGAGGACAATGACATCAGGAAGGTGATACCATGACTTGCAGACAATTGAATTTAAGTGAGGGAAGAGTCATCTATGCTCAGTGGCAAGATATAGAACAGAATGACTGGAGATGACCCCATGCAATGCGAGACATTGGCCTTTTTAAGCTAAGGTTGTTCCCAGGTCTCAGTTTGACTGGGGCAATGCCTATTCAGTGATTAAAGCTTGGTAAGAAATGAGGCAAAGAATGGCCTCTTTTACCTAGTTAAAAAAAAATCAGTCTGGGAAGAGAAGATCTTCAGGGTCTGGAATAAAAGATGTGCCTAAAGAACTGTATGACAATAAGAGTGAGGAATGATAATTGAATGACCGAAGTGCTCCATTTATATTCTGGAGATGTCAGGAGAAAGGAAAATCTCTTGCACTTTGGGTAGACACCTGTGGCAACTTTTGGGAGAAAATAAACAAAAGGAGAAAAGATTGTGACCTACTTTGTTGGAGAGAACTATTAAATGTGAATGGGAGATAATTCTTGTGAAGACTTCACAGAGAGAGAAAATAGAAGAATTACTTTTTTTTTTATTGGTAAGCGTCTTGCACCCCACACAAATGGATATGATCCATTTGAGAATTTGACTAAAATAGATTGGAGAAGGGATAGACAAGACACATGGAGTAATGAGGCTACTATAGTAGCCCAAGTTAGAGGTTACATCATCTTTAACTAAAATGATAATATTAGTATTATAAAGGAAAGGTTGATATGAGAGATACTGAGAGATGGAAGCCACTTGATTTGGGCAACTAATTGAGCATGGGCATAAAGAGGGAAAGGTCAAAGGTGACTTCAAGGTTTTAAACCAGTGTGATTGGGAAGGTGGTGGTACAAGCAACATAGCCAGAATGACACGAGAGATGAGGGTCTATGGGTAATGGGTACATTACATTTGGATGACATGTTGCTTAGTTTTGCTGAAATTATTATACTTGTATTTTAAATTCTCTGTTATAAGGGATGATACCGGGAAGATGTGGGAGAAAGAATATTGTTGAAGATGGAGGTAATATAAAAACAAAAGATAAAACATGTAAAAGGGAACTGTCTGAGCTTTGGATGTTCTTAGGGAGTTGAGGTAGGATAGGGATGATGAGTCAGGTTTGTCCATATAGCTTTAGAGGTGTGAAACATTCAGGTGGTAATATTCAACTTGTTGTGGAAATGTGCTCATGGGAGAAATTGAAGTTAGAATTATAGAAGTATTAATCATTAATATAGAAGTGATCGTTTGAAGCCAAAATGCAGAAGTCATTAATACTTTAAGTATGTCGATGTTGTTTGTAGTTGTCATTAAAGGTGGCAAAGGAGCACTGGGAATAACAAGCAGACAAGTTGTGTCTCCTATGCCCACCCTTTCATTGGTTTGTAAGCCTTTGGAGAATAGCTTTTTCTCATTTTTTTATTTTATTTTTTATTTCTTTTATTTTTCATTTTTATCCTCCCATCCCCAGCCTCTAATATGATGCCATTCACATAGTAGGTTCTAAATAAATACTTGTTGAATTAAACACACATCCACTTTCCTATCCCCTTTCCAAACAAACAGTTTGGATGGCTTAACTAATGCTGTTCCAGGCATGAGTCAGTAAGGTTAGATTGAATTCTCATTTAGAAATAAATGTGTAGATGTTCTGAGCAAAGTCACTCTCAAGGACAAAAACTCTGGACCTCTATTTCCTACAGTTTCAATAACTAGTACAAAACCCAAGGAGCTTCAAAAATTCAAATCACTCTGTGAACAATTAATGACCAGAAACTCCAATTTCATGTTAATTGGTTTTAATTAAAAATGTTTTTTCCCCTCTCCTTATCTACAAGGGCTTATCGTCAGTATGCTAGGAATCTAATCTTTGAATTCCCTGCATCATATACTGTACCTTTGCAGCTGAATAATAAAGCAAATCTCAGAACAGCACCTGAATGGTCTAATGGAGAAAGGTTGGAGAGAAGGAGGGAAAGGGAATGAAAATTAGACATAGTGATTGATATGAAAAGAAATATGCAAGAAAGTCATTTCAGGGAGTTAAATAAAATGGCCAGAGGTTCTTACTTCCAAAACATAAAGGAAGAGTTGATTTCCTAACCAATTTCACTTGACTGAACCTCCCAAGGTGCCCTCATGTGGCTACTAATATTGTGAAATCACCTTTTAGGTGACTGGGACCACAGGAATCAAGAAGTTAGAGGATAATAAATGAAGCAAATTTTATCAGTTGTCAAAACCTGTAACTTCCCATCCCATAAAGAAAAGAAAGCAAAAAGCATCCAATTCTGTCCAGGCAAAATAGAGGCGACATTGCAACATTAAAGAATGAGCAAATTCTGTAGGCTTCAGCAAAAGAAAGGAAGTAATTCTACTAAATAACAAGTCAGCAACTTGCAAGGAATTTTCCAAGAAGTGTGGCAGTCTTTGCCCAAAGTAACTGCATGCTCCTGTTGTGTTCATAACAATTTCACAAGAATTCCATATTTAATAAATGAAAGGTGATAATTAATCTTTTCAGATAGAATGCTTTGCTCTCACAATTCTATTTTCTCCAGAAAAAAAAAAAAACAAACCTTTATTTCTGTAAATATCACTCAAGTCGTTTTGGCTTTTTTGTGGGGGAGGGGAAGACAGGAATACTGAAAAACACGTTAATTTGTAATTCATATAAATGCATTTGTTACAGTGGATTTTTGCATACACCAAATCAGCCCGTCAGTCAACAGGAAAAAAAAACACCCTTCCATCTCTGCCTCTGAGGAATCGAAGCCCTGCACTCATGGCTCAGATACACCTATTTTATTTTATTTTTAAATGTTCAGTCAGCTCGGCCTCAGCAGTGGCTCAAGTTTTCCCTTGAGTACTCTAGTAATGATTCTTGCAAGGCAACAGCTGGGAGCCAAAAGATCCGATATATTTCTGGAGAAGCTGCAGTTGCTTAGAAGGTCAGTCATCAAATGAGATTCATTTTTCACCAGAGACAAAGGAGGTGCCAAGGTCTTTTCAATTTGTATTTGTATGGAATTAGGCTGCTTTTGTAAAAGGGATCATGTAAACTCCAAGACTAGGCTTTTCAAACTTTCTAAAATCATTAAATATTTGCATGCATTTTTTAAATTCATGGGATTTTGATTAACAAAAATTAGATGAAATAGTAAATTATCAGTTTCTAGCCTATATTGATCCATATTGAAGAAAGAGTATAAAACATGATCATCATTAGTAATAATGAGAATGATGATGATTAACATTTGGGTAATAAGGATTAAAATGCAGGCTGGGGAAATACAATAAAATTTATCTCCTCTTAACTATGTTATGGTAAAGCAGAAAGCAATGGATTTAAAGACACAGGTCCTGGTTTCAAATTCTACCTCTGGAGGTATACCAGTATGGTATATGACATATTTTCAGACTTTTTCAGTATATTGGTGAGTTTTACTGATTTCTTTTTCCTCCTTGTCCTTTTTTTTCCTTTAAAAATATGTTTGTATGTGGGATGACTCTTGAGAGATGAGGAGGGGATATTAGGAGAAATTTTGGTAATGTAAAAAAAAATGAATAAAAATTAATTTTAAAATGCCACCTCTGATAAGTACTACTTATATGATCTTGGGCAAATTATGTAACCTCTCTAGGTCTCGATTTCCACATCTTTAAAAATCAGAGAATTGGACTAGATGTCTTCCAGAGTCTCTTCCAAGTCAAGGTCCATGCTTTATGACATTTCTTATTGTAATCCCATTTTTTAAAATGTAATAAAGTATCTGCCTCAAAGTGAAAACACTTGTCGCAGTTGCCTTTTGGTGATGCCATTGATTGTGGGTGAGAATAGCTGTATTGATAAAAAACTAAGGCAAGAGTGTGATTCAGAAAGAAAAGGGAAGGGGATTCCAAAAGCATACCTTCACTCATAACTTGTTGTAGTAGAAAAAAGGCTAAAACTTGGAGTACCAAACTAATAGTTATGGGCCCTGAATTCAAATCATAATTTGGCTAATCATTGGTAATTACTCTGCCTTTGTGACCTTAGACACGTCCCTTCTCCTCTGGCCACCAGTTTCCTCATCTGTAAAATGAAGGGGTTGGACTCGATCACCTCTGAGCTCCCCTCCAGCTCTGAATCTAGGATCTCATGAATTGTGGGCCCTAGAGAGCTTCCATCAAGAGCAGCCTGGGACTTGCTTCTATTCACTGGAAGAGAGAACAGGCTTAGAGACTTGACAGTCAAATAGAAACAGCGAGCAATGACAAAAACCTAGACAGGCAACAGCTATGTGAATCTCAGCAGATCTGCCTCTCTCCCAGGGGCAGAGGAGAAGGAAGAGACAAAGAAGAAATGAATATCTCCCCCAAATTTGCCTTTTCTCCCTGCTATATCTGATTTAGTCAGAGCCCATGTGGAAGAGAGGCCATCCTTCCCCTTTCCCCCCAATACTTGAGGGGAAGACATTCAAAATGAAAGTTTAACTTCTCTACAACCTATTCTCCAGCTCTGCTCTTTCTTACTCCCCTATTCACCCAGTGGGGAATGAGAAACTTTGGACCCTCAACCTTCCAACCTCTATGCTAAATCTTTGGTGGTCAGGTTCATTTAGGAAATACTGTGCCACAGGGGTATTGGTTAGTTTGGAGGTTTGTGACATATAAAAAGTTTAAGAGACATAGCTTCTGGGTAATTAATCATTTTATGAATTATGCTAGCAAATAATTAGTGAAAGGAGTCAGTAGCACTTTGGAACGCCAGAGACATGGAACTCACTCAACACTTATATGCCCTTGGGAGAGCGAGTATTCCTGAGGGTGGCAATCAACTCTGATTAACAATTAATAAGAAGAATGAATATTATAATGAGACGTGGACTTATTCTAAGAGGGGCTGGGGGATTGACTCTGACAACTCTTGCTCCCAGTCCCATGCCCAGCCTCTGGCAATCTAGACAAAGTTATCTATCCCCCTCCACCTGAGCCTGCACTTGGGTAGGGTCTGAACAAGACAGAGGAGAATGTTAATCGAGTTTCATTACCACCAATGTCCTTCATTGTCCTAGCTTGATCTAGTAGTAATGAGGATATAGAAAGGGAAAAATCCTGGATCTCCCCAACAATTTGTAATTTAATAATCATTTCTCTCATGTTCCTTGCCCTGCAACCAGCCATCTTGGATCCAAGCACTTGATTCAGGAGAGAGAATATTCTGAGAAAGGCTTACTTTGATCTGGGTTTCAACATAAAGGACCTTATTCATAGGCAGGGGAGAAATGAAGTAACAACAGTTTAGAGAGCTTGACTCTTCAGTTTTTTAATACTACCTTTAACAAACCCCCCCACCAAAAATGCCCAAGAATCCACAAAGGCCATGTTCCTACCCTACCCCCACTACACACATGCCCACAATCTTACACATATATACTCATACACATACACTCTAGGGAGGTGTATACAAGTAGCCAGGCTTTCACCAAAGCCTGGGGAATTCTGCTTGCTTCTGTGTATATAAAGGGAAACATGACTCCTGATTGGTGGAGAAAAGGTTTAGATTGAGTTGGTGCCAGAGATTCTTTGGGAAAGAGAGGTAAACAGAAGACACTGAGGACAGGGTAGAGAATGATTCCATAGGAAATCGGCCCCATGACAACTCTAGATTTGCTTGAAACTCTAGAGCAGGAGTTCTTTAACCTTTTGGGTGCCATATATCCATATTAGCAGCCTGGTAAAATCTATGGTGGCTAGTAGGCCCTGGAGTCAGAAGGACCAGAGTTCAAATTTAACCTCAGACAGTTATTAGATAAGACCTCAGACAGCTGAAATCACCAGAATATGAAATTGTGTTCAATAACACATCTCTACATTTAACAGTTGTATGAACCTGGGCAAATCATTTAATCCTGCTTGCTTCAGTCTCCCGATGTGTAAAATGATCTGGTGAAGGAAAAGACAAATCACTCCAGTAGCTTTGCCCAGAAAACCCCAAATGGGGTCATAAAGAGTAGGACCTGACAAATTGATTCAACAACAATGACAACTACAAAATCTATATAACTTCTCTTATTTCTGTTTGCTCCTTGTAAATGGGCTTACTTACTATTAGCTATTTGTGATAATCTTTTGTGTAAACAGTATTTGGTGAGAAAACACCCTGTTGGCCAGTTTAGTAAGCTGTGGTGTTAATGTGATTAAAGACCTTCCTCTACCCATTAATCCCATTAATAGGTCTCAGGTGGTGCTAGTTAAGGGAAGTTTGCTTGTAGGAAGGCCCACACACTTTTGCTAATTGGGTAACAAGGGTTGGGAAGCCCTCTAAAGCTCTAAAAAGGTTATATGTACTCTGAGGGTAGTCCATAAGTTATCTCTCAGAACTTCCAGGAGGAGAGGACAAAAGAAAGCAGACAGCTAGGATTTGTGAGTGAATGTTTATGGGAAGGCTGCAGCAGACGGGAAGGTTATGGGATGGCTTGGCTCCCTGCAGTGATATTGTGTTTTAAGTTCTTTGCTGTTATAATGAAGTGGACTTACTGGTTTGGGGATATAATTGCTCCTATGTTGAATGGGAGTTATTGGTTTTGGGACTTGATCCTCTTGTTTCTGAATATATGTTTTACTTCTTCTGCCTTTTATATGGAGAGTCTCATATTCTGTGATACAGAACTATACAGGCATATTCATGGTCACCATTGATATTGTGGCACTTGCCTTACTGATACATACTCTAAGAGCAACTTTCCCCTTTAAGAGCAACGATAGAAGCAGCTTCTCTTCTAAGCCAGACTTATACTCCTAGACTACCACTATTTTAAGGGACACATAGGTGTAATTTGAATTAAATACTACTGACGTAAATAGGTCAGGGAAGGAACAAGTGCTCAGCCCCTGTCCTGCTCCCTCAAGGAAGATACCTCAGTCACCTTTGGAGAGCTGTGGGCTAGATTCCAGAGACATTTAACCATTCTACCCACAAGCCACATCTATACATTTAGACAATCCATGTGGTTATACATATCTCATATACATAATTGGTATTGTAAAAACTATTGAAACCTCCAGAATATGAAATTGTGCTCAATAACACATCCTGACATTTAACAGTCTTAGCAGGCAGAATGTTCTCAGTGTCAAAGGAACCAGAATAGTTTTGGTGGTTGGAGGATGGTACACATGAAATTAAAGCATAAGACTATTAGTCTTGGCTCTTCTTTTGTTTTGGGTTGGGAAAGAGGGTACAGTTAATGAACTCCAGGTGAGCTATGACAGAAAAATAAACCTGAGGAGGGGAAGGAGAAAAAAGGGGGAAGAAAGAAAAATCTGTTTGAAAGATAATTATTGCTTATACTACGGTAAGGGAATTGGAAATGGGAAAGGAAGAGGTAAATAGGGAAAAGGAAGAATCAAAGGTTTGTCAGGCCTTGCTCAATGGGATAGTTGTAGGATTTCCTCTCTTTTTCTGTACCTTCAAGCTGAAGGAAAAAAATTAAAAACCAAGACGGGTACCCTAGGATGCAGACATAAGGGGTCTACATTTAAATTCCCTGGAAGTGAATTAAAACACTATTATTTCTTCTTCTCTGGCCTGTTTGCTCCACCCTTACCCCCATGCCCAGAAAGATACCCAGGACCTACAAGTCTATTTTCCCCTAGTGCAAACTTGCTTGGCACAATTTAATTAAAGCTTTTGAATTCTAGAAACTGATAAGTTCTTATAAAACATTATTACAGTATGCATTAATCAAAACAATGGTGACTCACTTTTTCCCCATATGAAATGTCTCCTATAATCTAGGCATTAGAATAAAAAGAAAGGTGGACAAAGGTGAGGATTTATAATAAATAATAATTTTGCACACTGAACAAATACCAGGCATATTATTACCCAGAATAACTATAACAAACACAATAGAGCCTTATTGTTCAGTTGATTAAATAGTCACATGAGACACTAAAGGATCCTATTAACTCCCCTTAATGCCAAATGAAAATTTTAAGAAGCTATTATTTTTTGTGACTAATGAGCAATACATAAAATAGCAGACAAAAAAATAATGAAACATAGTTCAGGATCAGGCTCCAAATTTTGTCGCATGACAAGATTGAGTTTGGAATCACCAAGTTCAATAAACTAGATTGAAAGCTGACCAGAAACTTTGGGCTCTTAGACATCTGGCAAAAGGGGATGATTTTCCTTCTGCTATACAAGCTGTATATGCTGTACAAGCATACCTCCTTTACTAGAATACCTGTGAGCTCCCCCAAAGTGGAAGTCAATTAAATTTCTTACATCAAATTCTATTGTAGATACAAACAAGACATTTGAAATTTAAAGAGATGCTTTGGTGAATCTCTTTAGTAGTAAATGATTTTCTTTCAAGGTGCGTTGCATTTCAGTTATTCTGTTTGATAAATGAAGGTTTCCATAAAATAAAAAGATAGAAGGATAGATGGATGGATGAATGAATGAATGAATGGATAGATAGATAGACAGATAGATAGATAATGCATGTATTTAGCACTTACTGTGAACCAGGGACTATGCTAAGTGCTAGGAATACAAATACAAGCAAGCAAAACTATTATTATCCTCTAGGAGCTTACATTCTAATATAGGAAGACAACAATGTGGCTAGCAGCTATTGTGGCTGTGTAAGACCAACAACAACCAGCACACAGAAGGGCTGCTAACACAGATTCTTTGATCTGCTTTTCCAAACAAAGGAACTTTAAGGGCTTAACAACCTCAGTTTAATTAAATATATATATATATATATATATATGTATATATATATATATATATATATATATATATAAATACGCATATATCATTCACTTAGTTCAGGAGGAAAAGATCAGCCCCCTGAACTTCAACAAACAGAAATTACAAACAGAGATAATATAAAACAGATCAACATTTCTGCCCTACCAAATCACAATATATATAGTTACCAGAGAAGCACCAGTATCTGTCTGGATTATCAAAGTGGGGGGAGGGTATTTCAATGGCTTTCCCATACTCTTTCAATGAGTGTACCCCCAAAGCAAAATGCCAACCTCAGATCTTGTATACCCATCTCGGGGCTCGAGGCTCACCATTTAGAGTGTGAGAAATCACTAACACCAAGAGTGTGGGAGAACTCCAACCACCAGCACCACATCATATACAATTCAATGACTCTCGATTGTCTTAGTGCTAAGAAACACTCCAAGACAAAAAGATCTCGCTTTACCTGCCCCATTCAAACAAAGAAAAGTGAAAAGTCCCATTTCAATTGCCATTACAACAACATGTAAAGGGAGACTAGAGACAATATATGTAAAACAGGAAGGAGTGGAGCAGGCCTGGAAATGGTGTAAAGGCTGGTGTTCTAGCAAGATAAGGCAAAAGCTTATGTATCAGAAATGAAAGACCCAGAGAGAGATATCAAGTTCCCAGGGCAGCAGCTCTTAAAGTGTGGTCCAGGATCCACAAATCTATGAAACACTTTCAAGATGTCTTTGAGGTCAAAACTACTTTTGTAATAATACTAAAATGATGTCATTTTATGTAGTAAGTATTGATAGATATATAACAAAAGCTCTTTGAGGTCCTCAATACTTTTCAGAATGTAAAGGGGTCCTAAGACAAAAAAGTTTGAAAATAGCTGCCCTCAAGGGACTCAGACTATGGAAAAGAATAATGTGGAATGATGGAGAATGGTAGACATGCTTCCTCCCACAGGTTTAGTTACAGCCTTTGTCTTTTGAAAATTAGGTCATGTAAGGAAAGGCAAAAGTTAAATGGAGAGGAATACAAGTCATTCCCCAATTGAGAAATGGTCAAAGGATATAAATAGGCAGTTTTCAGAGGAAGAAATTAAAAATATCTATAGGCATATGAAAAAATGTTCTAAATCACTATCGATTAGAGAAATGCAAATCAAAACAACTCT
>CM053627.1:81647991-81662849 GCA_028646595.1 Phalanger gymnotis
CAGATCCAGCCATTCTGGAGAGCAATTTGGAACTATGCCCAAAGGGCTATAAAAATGTGCATACCCTTTGACTCAGCAATACCACTTCTAGGACTGTATCCCAAAGAGATCACACAAGGTGAAAGGGCCCCATATATACAAAAATATTTATAGCAACTCTTTTTGTGATAGCAAAGAATTGGAAATCAAGGGGATGCCCATCAATTGGGGAGTGGCTAAACAAGTTGTGGTATATGAATGTAATGGAATACTATCATGCTATAAGAAATGGGGAAGATGTGGACTTCATAATAACCTGGAAAGAACTGCATGATATGATGCTGAGTGAGAGGAGCAGAACCAGGAGAACATTGTACACAACCACAGACATATTGATTCTATGATGACTTTGATAGACTTGGCTCTTCTCAGCAACACAAGGTTCAAAGATAGCTCCAAAGGATTCATGATGAAAAGAGTTATCTACATCCAGAGAAAGAACTATGGAGTCTGAATGCAGATTGAGGCAAACTATCTGCTCTCTCTTTTGTTTTTCTTCTGCCTCTTCATTTTTGGTTTTGTTTCTTCTTTCTCATGATTCACTCCATTGACCATGGTTCTTCTTTACGACATGACTATTGTGTAAATATGTTTAATGCAAAGGTATATGTAGAACATATATCAGATTCCATGCTGTCTTGGGGGGGGGAGGGAGGGGAAGAAAATTTGGAACTCAAAAACTTGTGGAATTGAGTGTTGAAAACTAAAAATAAAAAAAATCCAAAAAAAGTTAAATGGAGAGAGCTAGACAAAAGGTCCATAGAATCAAAGCTATGTTTTTTGTTTTTTTTTTTCCAGTAGCTGTGTATGGTTCTGAGAGTTGGACTATAAAGGAAGCTGAGCACTGCAGAATCGACACTTTCAAATTGTGGTGCTAGAGAAGACTTTTGGGAGTACCTTGGACAGCAACAGGATCAAAGCAGTCAATATTTAAAGAAAATAAATACTGAAATCAAATACTGAAGCTTAAATACTTTGACCACATGATAAGACAGGACTCATTGGAAAAGAACCTGATGTTGGGAAATATTGAAGGCAAAAAGAAAAGGGGATGGCAGAGGATAGATGAGATAGTGTCATAAAAACAACAAACATGGAGCTGGACAGATTTCAAGAGACAGTGAAGGATAGAAAGCCCTGGAGTGCTGTGGTCCAAAGGGGTCATGAAGAGTCAGACATGACTGAACAAATAAACAACATTAGTTTGGTCTTTATGACTGCCAATTTCTTTGAAGATACCATGGTATAACACACTTAGAATCAAGGAGACCTGGATTTTAATCTTACCTCAGACACTGACCAGCTATGTGACCCTGGGTAACTGGTTACCTACAGTTTTCTCAACTATAAAATGAGAGGGTTGTACTCTTTGATTTCTAAGATAACTTCCGTCTCTATATCTATGACCTTACTAGCATGTGACTACCAGGCTATGTCTTATTTCATCATACTTCTGGTTTGCATCCCTAGTGCCTAGATCAGTAGCTGTAACTTAACATGCATTTATGCCATCATGTAATGGAAAGAAGACAAGACTTAGAGATAATTGGAATGAAGTCCCAGTTTGAACACTAACTAGCAATATAACCATGGGCAAGTCACTGTAATATTTCTGAAACTCAGTTTCCTCATCTGTAATATGGTCAAGTTGCACTTTAAGCTCTAGATCCATGAGTCTACAAACACTTTAAATCCAAACATACAGGAAAGAGCACTCAACTTCAACTCAAGAAGAAACTATAGAGTTAAAATTCTCTGGCTACTACTTACTCCCTGCCTGACCTTAGGTATATCATTTTACCACTCTAGTGTTCAGTTTCCCAACTATAAAATGAAGGTGTTAGGCAAGATGTCACTTAAGTTCTCATTCCAGCTATAATCCTGATGAGGGGGTGTCCCAAAAGTCTAATTGCAGTTGTAAGGTTTTTATACTGAGGTGACTGTAGTAGGAAGGCCGAATTTATGATCTCAAAAAGGATCATATAAATATCTGAATGGTTCAAAATCGTTGGGTATACAGAATTCTCCAAGCAGAAGGCATCCAAAAATTTATTCAGGGCCCAGAGCAACAAATTAGCGAACCAACCTCCCCATTCCAGTATTGTGAACACAAGCCTCCAGGCCCAGTAGGCCCACCTCACAAGAGTAGCCAGGAGGCCACAGAAAAATAAGATGGCATAAATCATATTCACCAGCCTCAAGACCTCGCTCGAACTCCTGGGTCCACACAGGGGTCGGCTCTGCTTCGGATTTTTTTCCAGCTGTAGTTTTCTTGCCTCTCCTCTCAGCCAAGCCTCTGGTATTCTCAAGTCCTGCCCCAACGACTAGAGACCAGAGTCCAGAGACCCAATTGTTCCCGAATTGGCCCCTTTTAAGTCCTTAATCTATGCCCACACAGGTTTCACACCTGATAGGGCTTTGGGCCTGGGGCTTAGCATTTAACAGGTGAAAGTACTTTCACCATAAACAAAAGCCAAACTCCTCAAGGGCACCCATTAAACTAAGTCCATTTTGCCTTACTGGCACAGTGACTGATCTTTTTCCCCTGAATTTCCACAGAAGGCTAAACTAAACAAAGGATTTCTTGAATCCAGGAATCAAGAGAGGCTGTGAATTTTTCATCCTGGAAGTTCTTTAAAATTAGAATCTATAATAGACATAAATGTAATGTCCAATAATTTTTATTTTCAAAAATTAACCAAATACCTAAATAGCAGTTTATGTGAAAAAAGACTTAAGGTTCTAAGTAACTTTAAGGTCAACATAAGAAGTTGCTGAAAAGAATAGTAAAATTTTTCGTTGCATTAATAGAAGTATGACTCCATTGCCCAGCTCCCCACCCCAAGCCTGAGGTGTGTTTTCCTAAAGGAAAGTCCTGTGATGCTGAGTTGTTGTTGCTGTTTGGCCTTTGCTAGCAAAGAGGACCAGTGACATCACAAGATGATGTCTTGACTTGTGCATGAAGAAGATTTAAGTGAGGGAGAGTTGCACAAAGTTGTCAGCCTCACTCTCTCTTCCTGAGTCATCAAAGTCCAGTGGCAAGACAAAAGTCAGGATGACTGGCAATGTCCAGGGATGCAGTAAATGACCTTAGCATCTTTGATGTCTGACCAAGTTCTAAGAGTCCCACAATGCCAGCTTCAGCCACCTTCATGGCCATTGGCACAAATTGTTCTCATTCTGCCATTCTGCCAGGTGGCAGACATGCCTGGAGTAGACATTCCTCTAACTCACTGATGGATGATGCTGACTACAGTGTGGGTGGGAGGAGTCACGATGCCTGATAAGTTAAGAGACTTCTAACCCCATTATACTTTGTAAGTGTGGAGAGACTTTTGAAAAGGGTGTTCAAGAGGGGTAGGTGAGAGAATCAAGGCACAAATTTCTGAATGGGAGATGGAAGATATGTGGGGAAGTCACACCCAAATATGTCCCTTGACTTCCAGCACCAGTGATGTTTGTGGATGCTAAAAGTAGACTCCCTGATCTCAACTTTCTTTGGTTGAGCTGAGATTTTATCTCACTCCTTGTTGAAGAGATTATTTACTCTCATGTATTCATTTTCACTTTGGCAGCTGAGTGGAGGATGGACTGGAGGGCAGAGAGGCACATGGCAGGAAGACAAACCAGCAGGCTATTACTAGACATGGCTAGTGAGCAGCTGAAGATCTGAATTTAAATTTCATCTCAGACACTTACTAGCTGTGTGACCCTGGACCTCTCTTTGCCTCAGTTTCCTCATCTGTAAAAGGGAAATAAAAATAGTACCTACTTCACAAGTTGGTTGTGATGATCAAATAAATATATAAATAGCGCACTGAAAACCTTAAAGTGCTATGTAAATGGTAGCTATTATTAATATTAATTTTAAAAACAGAATCTAGTTAATCTAAAAAAATAAGATTTAATTAATTTAAAAAGCTAGATTCATCTATTCTTAGATGAAGATTAGCCCCAGATGAAATGATGAATCTGGATTTCGCAAGAGGTTCAAGTGCCAGCACCTTCACTTCTAAGGATATTTGAAGCTTGGTGGGAGGGGGTGGTTGCTTTCATGTTAAACAAACATGGAGGCTTAGCACAGGTTTGGACGAAGTCATTCCTTCCCTCCGCTTCCCTCCCCTCCCCTCCCCTCCCCTGAAAGCAACAGCTGAATTCCAACAGATCTTTGCCCGTTCCATGTGCTTCTTGTGATCCTAATACTAATCCTGGCCTAGAGCCAGCAAATTGTTCCAATCTGAAATCAAAACCACAAACAGCAGCTGTTTTCAACCTTAGCCCTAACATGGAGCCTCACAAGTGGCCAGCTAGGAGCTGAATACAGACTCTATTCTTTTCCTTTAAAGCAGTTGTCCCACTTCGTCCTGGCTTTGTGAAGGGCTAGGGGTGGAATCTACAGCCAGTTGGTAGCTATAATCCTAAACCTAGACCAGAGCCAGTCCAGGGCCCACATTGAGTTTGAAGCCTGTCCAAATGTTACCCTGCTACTGCAGCTGTCTCTCCCCATACTCTTAACTGAAACCCAATAGGAGCTCATCATAATGCAGTTATGTGTTTCAGGGGAAAAAAAGGGGCGGGGGAGAACCCTTCCCCATCTGGCAGAAGCAGAATATCCTCTTTGTCATAGGCTGCTTTGCGTACAACATGAAGAAAATGGAAATGAGCTAAGATCTCTGTAAAGAATGTTACATTGGACCATACATAAATACAAGCATCTAAATGAAACAACAGGAAAATCATGTACTTCCACAAAATGCTATTCATCTGAATTGATCTACAATTTAATTCAGCAACCATTTATTAACTACCGACTGTGTGAATGGCAATGTGCTAGCAAACTTGCAAGACAAATATTTTTTAAGGAAAGAAAGAAAGAAGAAAAGAAGGTAACATTTCCTACCCTCACAGAGTTTATATTCTGCGATCATATATTTTAAACTGGAAGAGACCACAGAGATGGTCGAGTCCAATCCTCTCCTTTGACAGATGGAGAAACTGCTTCATAGAGAGCTTTAGTTAATTAGGTAGGATCAAAGTAAGTATCAGAGGTGTGGGTCTTCTCGCCTTCAAGTCCAATACCCTATCCTACATGATGTCACACTTCCCCCATACCCCCAAAGCAGTGTGAAACCATTTAGGAATTGAGTTATGTAAATGTATGGCAATAAAGAACAGCATCCAAGGAAAGCTGGCCACCAGTTAATCCAACACAGGAGGTTCTTGATGAGAATTCTGGGAATGCTGAGTGGTGGCCTCTGAGGGACATTTATCATTGTTGTTTGTGGGTCATCCTTAGTTCTTGAAGAGAACCAATGACATCAGAAGGATGATGTGTTGACAAGAAATCATATTCAGAAAGGTGTTTGGAGAATAAATGAATGTCTGCAGAGGACTTTAAGAAAAAAAAAGGTAAATTGTTTCCTACCCCTTTATTTTGATGGAAACTAGATTGCAGTGTTTCTGGGTTTCAGGTGTTTCTTCTAGACCACCCAAGACTATGATTCTTCAGAGTATTAGCTGATCTGTCTTTCAGAATCTCTTAAAGTATGAGCCCCAGTAAACAGGGTGGGCTTCCTCTTTCCAATTTCTGTGACACT
The DNA here is from genome assembly GCA_028646595.1 of Phalanger gymnotis. NCBI lineage: Eukaryota > Metazoa > Chordata > Mammalia > Diprotodontia > Phalangeridae > Phalanger > Phalanger gymnotis. Next base: position 81,653,628 of record CM053627.1, read on the forward strand.
TCGTTTAAGAAGAACAATAACCTAAGAAGTGGAAAGGAAGCCTCCTCCCAAAAAGGATACATTTGCCTGAAGCTTAAACAAAGCACATACAAATGTTCAATGTAGGAAAAGTGACAAGAAATTCTGAAAACAACTTAAAATTCTTTCTAAAGCTGACAGGACTGAAAAGGAAGTGGTGGGGGTAACTCTTTGATGCCATCAACTTTTCTGGGAAGAAATCCTTAGATGCCAATTCCATAAATAAGCTTACTTTTTTTTGGAAGAAAAACTATAAGATATGTAAATTAAATAGATGCACCTCCAGAAGAGTTAAAGTGTTCTACTCAGTATTTTGGAGAAGATAAGCATAGATCATCCTCCTTTCAATAATATTAGTTCCAAATAAACAGCAGTTCTCTAGACACCCAAGTTTTTTTTTCTTTAACCCTTTGTGGTTTGGATATTTGCTTATTGACAGGACACATTAGCAGTTTTTACATAGGAAAGAAATGAACTTTTTAGTGTTGTTAATGATACTTATTGTACTTCTTCTTGATGGAATGGCAAGCCCTAATATGTCATTCCATACTCTTTGAAGCAGGCATATACATTTATAGATGACATTTAGGTTTATATGCATATGAGTATACATAGAATTATGTGCATGTGTATGTGTGTGTGCATAGACAGAAAAATAGATGTGTGATTTTATTGGTATAGGGAACTCCTGGGTGAAGAAACTCTCTTTTGATGCAGGTTGGCGTCTTCTTCGCTGCTTATAATTTTAGAGTTGCCCAGAGCACTAAGGGGTTAAATAACTTACCCAGGGTCACACCAATGAATGAATGAATGAATCACTTATTGAGCACCTACTATGTGCAAAATATTGTGCTAAGTGCTAGGGATACAAATAGAAAAGGAAGACAGTTCCTTGTTTCAAAGTTCATGTAACATATATGGAAGTTTTTAGTAGCAAAACAGATGGAAAAGTCCTCTGGTCCTTAGGGTGAAGTGGCAAAGCAGATGGGCATGTTGTTTCTCTAATGTCATTTCCACTGATAAAATCATATTTTCTGAGGGTGAACTATCTGACAGTGCCAAGGACTTAGGTAGCAAGAACTTTCTTGTTTGATGTAATCAGCCAAGTGTCCCATTAAATCAGTAGTATCTACATATATCTTTTTGATTGTGAGACACAGGAGACACTGGCACAGGATCAGTCCAGAGTGGCAAGACCTTATCAAAGATGGTGCTGTGCTCTATGAGCAAAGCAGAATTGCAGTAGCTCAAAAGAAACATGAGATGTACAAATTTAGAGAAATCTCCACTCCAAATGTTCATGTGAGCTATTTGTGCCCAACCTGTGGCAGAGCTTTCTGAGCTCATACTGGTCTGATCAGCCACAGTCAGACACAGTGTACCTTCACCCCAACATAGTGATGTCATTTCGGTCCTCTTCAAAAACAAAGGACACCAACCACCAAGCACCACTGTACGTTACAGATCCACATGTTATCTTGCTATTCAGTAATTTTCAAATGGATCCATGATCTCATTGATTTAAAAGGTCCCCCCTATAGTAGTACAGATTATATTCATGCTTGGACTTCTATGTTCCCTCATAAGATTAACACTGAGAGTCTTCTCAATATGCTGAAGGCATTTCTTGATTACTCCTGACATTACAAAGCGGACAGCTGAGCACTCTGGCTGTCCGTGCCTTGCACCACATAATGAGTCGGTCTGCTGTCCCCATCATACAATTTCCTGATCACATTCTACTTCTTCAAAGTTCCTCTTTGGTTACACATTGCAACTTATTCTCACCTAACACTCTGTTCTCTATGGCTGCTGTGCAAATACTCATTTGGAATTCTATGGAGGCAATTTATTCCATGTCTTACTACAATATAGCAACATTGGCTAAATGTTGTTATTAAAGACAAACACTTTATTTTCATGGGAAGTTTGGAGTCAGTAAAGCAGCTTCCTAATTTTCTGAAGGTAAGTAAATCTGCTTTCCTCCTTTTCAACTGTGGGCCCGATTTGTTATCCATTTGTACTGTCTGTCCCATTGGACAAGCTCCATAAGTCATTCATCCCAAAGCATTTTGAAATCTACGCAACAGATTCTATTTGTCCACTTAATCTTTCCCACTGTATAACCAGGCTAAATTCCATTAAATGATTACAGATTTTCTCTTTTTCTTTCTTTCAATGTGAATGGGGAGTGCAGGGGGGGAACACAGGGAAATAACTGAAAATAAATAAGTTTTAAGTGATTACAAATCTCTCCCAGTAGTCTCTGAAATGTTATTTGGCTTCATACAATCAGCCAAGTGATACCTGAAATCAGCAATGTCTAGAGGACCTCGCCTTCTACAGTGAATCAATCAATCCCTCCCCAACCTGGGGTCTGTGTAGTACCTTTTCCATCACAGTACTGGATTCCTTTGGTGAATTTTCCTATTTTATGTTTTGCTTGATGTTCATGACCAAAAGGTAACTGAGCAAAGTGATTTCTGTTGTTATATCTTTCAAGGAATTTTGAATGATTTTGACATATGATAGGAGATGTCTTGTAATAAAACAACCTGCATGGCAGTGTTTTAGTCTATAGAATCGAGTGCTTTTAGAAACTAGAAATAAATTAAATTTTTTTTTAAAATGAGTGACAAAAAAATCAGTGCTTTTTCAATATCCAAATGATAAGAAAAATGGGATCGTATATTCTCTATATCTTTCAGTTAACTGTGAAAAGGTAAAAATGTTGAGTGTGGTTGTGCACACCTATAGCCTCCATTGCTCAGGAAGCTGAAAGATCACTGAATTCAGAAATTCTAAGCTATATACATCCTACTGGGTATCCATCCTAAGTCCAGCACTAGTCTGGTGAGGCCCCAGGAGTGGACTCCCATGCTGCTGAAGGAGAGGTGAACTGGCCCAGGTTGGAAGTGGAACAGGTCAAAGCTTCAATGACAATCAGTAATGGAATCAGCTCAGGGAGATTTTATTGCTGTCATTGCTGCTGCTACTGCTGTTGTTGCTATTCGGTACTTTCAGTCGTGTCCAACTCTCCATGACCCTATTTGAGGTTTTCTTGGCAAAGATACTGCCGTGGTTTGCCATTTCCTTCTCCAGCTTATTTTACAGATGAGGAAGCTGAGGTAAACAAGATTAAGTGACTTGCCCAGGATGACACAGCTAGTAAGTGTCTGAGGTTGGATTTGAACTCAGGAAGATGAGTCTTCCTGACTCTAGGCCCAGCACCCTACTCACTGAGCCACTTAGCTGCCCCTTAGGTGAGATAGGGAGACCCAATTTAAAAAAAAAAATTAAGGATGTGGTCCATAGTTGAATATTCCTTGAAAAGGCCAGTTTGTCCCCTTGATTTGTGTATAAGTGATTCACAAAGATTTTATATACATGGAAGAGAAGACATATAGGTCACTAATTACAGATGTTTTTCACCTTTTGGGTTAATTAATTAGGTCCAAGATTTTTTCCCCATATTTTTGTTATTTTAACTTCTTCCAGACGAACCTTACGTATGAATTCCTCAATGCCCTCACAATTGCATCACCACCAGCATAGATATAATTCATAGAATACATATATGTGTATATATATGTACATAAATACACAATACATACATATACATATAGACATACATATATAATATATATGTATAAATGTTCAAGTGCATCCTCGCTGCAATCTGGTTCCTTTCCCCTCCTTTGTTATTTTTAGGGCCATTTCTATCTCCTCTATAAACTCATCTGGCACATGATATTAAAGTCTAAGTATGGCTCCACTGTTCTTGATGAAGAAAAGAATCTGTTATAAAGACTTTTGCAAATCTTATCCATTTTTCTTTTTTTCTGGTCCTTCTTCCATTTTCATCCATAAATGCTTTTAATAGGACTTGCCTTAGGTGAATATGTGCCAAGCTTTCTTTTCACCATTTTCACTTCTACTTCTCTTCACTGCTTGATGAGGCAATATTATTTATAACTGTCTGCCATTCTTCTTTGTAAGATTTTATAAATGAGTTTACATCTTAACTCGATGTTGCCTTTGGCAGCTATTTCTCCATTTGGAACATAAGTCAGCTGTTTGCTGATTAAGGCACTTCATCGGGCCCTTTTGATCTCTTTGTTTTGGCAATTAATCTACATTGGTAAAACTTCTGGATAAAAGTAGTATAGGCATTGCGGGCTTCATTTCTGTGTTATAATTCCCAACACTTTTTTTTTTACTTTCAGCTACTTGATTTAATAGTTCAAGGCTAAGTTGTTTAAGCAGTATGCCATATCCTTTTCTTATTATTTTTTTTTCTTTCTTACTAATTCTGATCATTGTTCTGACAAGTTGATGATCTGACTGTACATGGACAGCTGACACAGGGATAACTCCCACATCAATAACAAGTCTTTTCCTGTCTGTCAAAATATAATCTAGTTAGTTCTTTATTGTGTTATTTGGTGCTCTCCATGCTCAGCACCTACCAATTTTGTTTCCAATGGAAGTGTTTATAATATCAGAGGTATGAGGCTTCTCCTAATCTATTTCATCTTTGGCCTCTCCCCTTCCTTCTTCCTAAACTATGCCTTCCCATATTTTTCTCCCCATATTCACCTTTTCTATCTCTTGCACTGAAGTCACCAAGTATCAGAATGCATACTGACTTATTTTGGAAGATCTTATCAAATTCTTCATAAAATTTCTCTACCATTTCATTCTCAGCAACCAATGGCGGTGCCTAAGTTGCATTCTTTTGATGGTGGTCTTCTTGAAAATGTTACATTTATACTATGGGGTGTTCCTAAAGTCTGGACACATAGACAAAAATGCATATTTTCAAGAAATGAAATGAAATTTTCAACAACATCTTATTTAATTGGAATATTAGCAAATAACATCTTCAATATTATTTCCATCATTTGTGATGCAAAGGTTGATGCACTTTGCAAGATTCATGTGAACTCAATGCAATAACACATTGCCATCAATTTTAGCATATTCACTCTTTATGCATTCAATCAAGTGTGTTGCATCTGTGATTTTTATTGAGTACACCTTCTCTTTTAGCATACCCCAGAAAAAGAAGTCACTGAACAACATGGAGTCTTTGGTGAAATGGTTAATGAGATGTTAATGAGATTTCCTATGTGACCAGACTTTAGGGACACCCTGTACAATACATGATAAACAAATATCCCATAAAATAATGTTTTTACTGCCTCTGAGTATATGATAAAATTCACTCCACCATCCCCTTTTTTTGTCTTTCCAAGTAGTCCCTTTGAGTCATTCTTCTATCTAGCTGTTACTTCTTTCTTCTGGCTTTGTTTATAGCAAGAATATCAAAATTGATGTGACTAAGCTCCTACAATCGTGCAACCACTTATTAATCGTTAGACAAGTGACTATATTTAGGGTATCAATATTCAAATTAAAGTTTATTGGTCATGTAAAACCTATGTAATTTTCTGTGTCCTATGCCCCCTTTCTTGCCACTCCTACGCTGCCATTATGGAAAATGAAAGGGATTGCAAAGGATTGCAATAGTATTTCTTCATTTCATGTGTTGCCATCTCACCCTACCTCAACCCCAAAAAAATCATTATCAAATGGCCAACCCACTGGTGATTTTCCTCTCCCTGGTTATCCCACTTGACCTTTGGAAAACAGACTGAGTCTTATGCTGGCGCCACGCTTACAAGCTTTCCAGCATAGTAGAAACTGACAGAGATTGTGCTCCACTGACATTACCTTCAAGAAGCCAGGGTTGGTCACCTTCACCCCTCCACATACAATGAAGCATTGAAGCATCTGAGTAGGACATTATAGAGGATTATTTTGTTAAATACATAAAAATGTTAACATGCATAATCCAAATAACAACATTTCATAAAATGAGTTTACACAACTCAAAAAAGCAGATACTTTCATTCATGCAAAGATAAACCTCACAAAGCATACATCCTGAGTGCAGCCTAGTTGAAATGTTGTGGTGAGAGGCACACAATTCTCATCTGGTTCCTTTGAAGACAAGATCTGGTCAAACCCCACCTAGATTTTCCAAATTCCTTGAGGTTGGGCGCTATTTCAATTTTTGTCTCTGTATACTCAGTGCTTAGAACTGTACCTGATACATAATTGGTGCTTGTAAAAATGTTTCTTGAGTTGAATTGCTAATGGAAAATCTTTTATTTCTTGTTGTACTGTAGATAGATATGGAAGGAAATGAATCTTACTTTGGTATCTTCAATCACCTTCTACCACCAAATGACCTGGTACTTAGACACACACACACACACACACACACACACACACACACGTACATGCACATGCACATCTGTGTATTCTAAGATAAATCTCCAATCTTTAAAAAAACAAATAGTTCCCTGCGAATCAGGACTTTCAATCAAACTAAAGCAAATTCCCTAAGGTTTAGCAACCGTTCTATTGTTTAAAGTCTGAAGGAATTTCATTCCTTGTAAATTTCATAAGATTCCCTTATAAAAATTTATTATATTTTTAGTACTTTGCCCATAAATTTACTTTATGTGTGTGTGTGTGTACATACAAAGTAAATAAAAGGTGCATGTAATTAGAGTCCGCAGAATATTCGCAGATTCTCTCTGCCTCTTTCTATAGAGCCGATCATATGTGTGTGACAGTGCTCTGGGTGCTGGGATCTTTGAAGTGATGAAGTCTGCTGCTCCAGCCCTGGATGACTCATCCCTAAAAGGACTTTGCACTTTAGTATGAGAAGACAATTCTGAGTCAGTTCCTTGGTTCTCTCCTCTGCCCTATGACAAGAGAAGGGAAAGAAGGGACTATATCAGTTAAAAAGGAGAGACAGCGTCTGGCTCCCTTTCTTTCTTTGACTTTCCTGTGTGGCAGGTAATATTCTTTGCCACTAGACTTCCTCTTGATGGGCTGAGAAGATAGGCAGCAAACTTTCCCGCTGTCCCATTGTTCATTCCCTGTGGAGCACAGACTCAACCGGGCAAGCTTGCCCCTGGGCCTCAGGCTGCTTTTTATCTTTATTTTTTTTTTCTGAGTAAGCTGCCAAATATTCTCAAGCTTCAAAGTGACCCTATGAGTTTGAGGGGCACTTGGTCCACAGGACCACAGGCTGACCAGCAGCCAGGAGAATTCCTCCACCGCAGAAAATAACCATCAGCAGAAGATACAGATCAGGAGTTGTATAGACTGTACAGAGTTAAGATGAAATGTGGAATACCTAAACAGTACAATAAAAATTGCTTTTTATTCTGATCTAGATTAATTATTAGCCTCTCAAGAGATTACGAAAATAGTTTTATACCACTACCGAATCCTGTTTTCATTCATTATGTCAATGTATACTGTGTCTTTTGTGTATAGGAAATAAATAGCAGTCTCTTACTTCATTTATATTGTAAAGAGTCTTTCGATGCTCTCCTTTGGAGAGACATAGATGTGAGCCAAAACCTGAATTAAAATAAAAATTTCTCCAAGCAAATGTGGTGAAAAAAGCAAGCCTAAATCCTCCCCTGAGAGGCTAGGTTCACCTAGAACTGACTCTAGTTTGAACCATATTTGTAACTCCAAAGCAAATGAGCATTTAATGAATAAGGAGTGGTAATAGTTCCCTAGCCTTTGTGGGCCTGGTAGCAGTTCTTAAAGTTATGTATATAGAATGTATGTGTAGAGCATGTACAGAGGTCACTATAGTAATGAGAAAATCAAAAGCCAGATAGAAAGGCCCCACACACACACACACACACACACACACACACACACACACACACACTTCGTTGTTGCTATTGTGTGGTTTCAGTCATGTCCAACTCTTCATGACTCCATTTCAGGTTTTCTTGGCAAAGATCCTAGAGTGGTTTGCCATTTCCTTCTCTAGCTCATTTTACAGATGAAGAAACTGAGGTAAACAGGGTTAAGTGACTTGGTCAGGGTCACACAGCTAGTAAGTGTCTGAGGCTAGATTTGAACTCGGGTCTTCCTGACTCTAACCATCACTATATCCACTGTGCCCTCTAGCTGCCATTTATGTGTGTGCATATGTGTATAATGTGTGTATAAATATATACATATATGTATATGTATATATACGTATTTGCATATATGTGTGTATATATACACACACATACTTATATGCATGTACAGATAGGCATTCAACTCCATCATCATTTTCATTATACCCCACCCAAGACAAACTCATCTTCAGGAAAGGCATCATCACAGAAATTGCTTCAGCTTTGCTCCTGGCACCTCATGGGTACCTTCAGTTGTTTTTGCTTTTGTGTTTCAAGGGTGAAGCAAAAAACTCCTGCCAGAGGCTCCCTTTTTGGAGGGGTCAAAATGTAGTTATCTCTCCATTGGCCACCAGCTGCTCTTCTGAGTTTTGAATCCATAATCTAAACATTTTATAGAATCATGTAGTACTGACTTATCTAACTATATATTATGCTAGCTACTCCAGTAAAATGCAATCTCCTTGAGGAGAGGGACAATTTTGGTGTTTATCTTTGTGGTATTGGCACCTAGCAATGTGTTACAAAGAGTATATGCTTAATAAATGCTTATTGAATGTCAGAAATTAGTTTTAGTAGGCATTCTGCTTCCCTCCCCACTTTTAAGTGATCTTGGAGTCTGTTTTCATTTGAAATCAAGGAAGGAGATCTTGTCATACAGTTTTTAATTAATTAGGGAAGGACTGACAAGTGCTACTTCTACCACCGTGGAGAACAATTTTTGCCACCATTTCTTCAGACCAGTGCTATGCAGAAGCCAGCTCAAACTATTTTGAGAGAGCCAATTGTTAAATTTTCAGGATGAACATTTACAACTTGGAAATCAGCAACCAATGCAAACCACAATTTGATTTTTTTTTAACCATCTATACTTAAGAAAGTGATGGAGCAAATAATAATGCAGATTAGACTTAAAAATATGTGAAGCATACATTTTTTTCTCAGATAACTGGTTGTTAAACGTTTTCTAGCACACCCCTACTTCAGATTCTTCTATGTGCTTGTAGTAGGAAGGCCGAATTTATGATCTCAAATATAATCATGTATATGTTTGAATGGTCCGAAATCGCAAGGTATGAGAGATTCTCTAAGGAGAAAACAACAAGAAATTTATTTAGGCCCCACCGCAGCAAAAACTTGAACCAGCCTCCCCATTCCAACATCTTGACAAAAAGACTCCAGGCCCAGAAAGCCCATT
>CM053627.1:81662949-81699148 GCA_028646595.1 Phalanger gymnotis
TCAAGAGAGTGTTTAGCCAAATCATGTTCACTGGCCTCACGTTCCTGCTCGCACTGGGGTAAGCCCCGCTTCCGCAGCTTCCTGCCTCCGCAGCTTCTGGCTTCTGCAGCTTCTGGCTTCCACACCTTCCGCACCGCCACCGCCACCGCCGCCGCCGCCGCCGCCGCCGCAGCCGAAGTTGTCTACGGGCTCACCCCTCCTCACACCCGAGCTTCCAGCGTTCTCAAGCCCCGCCTCAATGACCACAGACCATTGGTTCCCGAGCTGGCCCCTCCTAAGTCGCCAATCCACACCCACACAGGTTTCACACCTGACAGGGCCCTGGGCCTGGGGCTTAGCACTTAACAGCTGAAAGTACTTCCACTCAAAAGAAACAAAAGCCATGCTAATGAGACAATTTTGCTTAACAACACAGTGTTCAGGTCATACTGAAGTCACAATATATGTCTTTACCATTCTATCCATACTTAAGTTATGCTTAGATATAATTTAACAGTGGGCTATGTCAGCCCCAGATTCTTCTCTAGGAAGACTCTGTTGTGTTCCAGAAGTAGAGACTTTCTGATGTATCATACTGTTGCTAGTTCTATAGTAAGATATCAGTTATTCTCAGATTCGTTAACTGATCTTGTATGGGGGAAGTGGGTGGAAGGCGGGGGGAGGGAGAGGGCAAACCAACTAGATAGTCTAACATATTAGTATTTAACTTTCCTAGCTGAAAGTTTCTTTCTTGCCCTTTCACAAAAAGAAAATAAAACTTATTGGCAAGAAATATTCATGAATAAATATTACTGGAAGAAAATGTTATAAATCTTCTACAAAATGTACTAATTCTAGGATATATTTCTAGTTGTAAAACTTGGTTCAACATACTTTATTCCATTATAACTCAATGGAAATAAATGTATGTTTACTAACAAAAAAAGAAATAAAATTGAATCCAATAAAGATAGTAAGCATCCTCTGTGTACAAGGCATTGTGCTACACAGTAAGCACACAAACATTGAAAAAAGCAGCATTCCTTGCTTTCAAATAGCTGACAGTTTCCTGGAAAAAGTAACAATATTTAGACACATTTTGCGTGTGTGTGTGTCTATATATACACACACATACAACATGTATGTATATGTATCTTACATACATGTGTTTATACTCTCACACAAATATATGCCAGAGTTCGGCAAGACAAATAACACTATGTCTTCCTTTCTCTGTAACGAAAGCCTCAGTGATGATATCCGAGTGCAAACATGTTTGTATAGTTGATTGTCTCCCCCGCCCCTTAAACACACACACACATACACACACATGCACACACACACACACACACACATACACACCTCCTATAATTTGGTGTGTGGAGAGGTCACTACAATACTGAGAAAATCTACAGGCCCCACCCACCTAGGTGCGAAGGCCAGCCACACAAATTATAGAAAATTTCCACTAGTTTTTGTGTACCAAATGGTCTATTAAGGGTTAAATGTGAAAATGTGGCCTAATATAAGTTCCATGGTCTTCCCTGTCACACCTAAGATAGTGTCTTATATTTAGTGTGCACCCAATACATATTTGCTCATTGATTTTACATTTCTAACCAACAAAAAGTCATGTTGTGAAATACTCTCTGTGCATAGTGCCATGCACATCTTAGGAACTCATTGAAGGTTTGTGGGTAATGGTACAGTAATACCATTATAGATACCACAGACTCTGTGGGAAAGCACTGAGTGACGGGCAGGCCTGACACTGTGTATAATTTGGTTCAATTTTTACTAACATTTCCAGCAAATCTATCTGAGCAAAGATATCAAAACCCTCAATCTCAAACCAAATCCTCCTATATTCTCTAAGAAGTTGGGAAGCTTTGTTTCAGGAGCAGGTTTTTTTGCACATTTCTCCTGTCTTAAGTTCTAGCTGTCCCCAGAGGCAGAAAGAGCTGGAAAATCAGCAAGGAAGGATGTGCTGAGGAGATGAACCTAATTGGAGAAGCTGGCACTCTTTTGATCGTAATTTCAAGCCCTGCTGTGAACCTTTCAAAGGTATCTAGCAGAGACCAAGGTCATCAACTCCCTGCCTTCTCCATCCCAAATCCCAAGTCCTACCACCTCCTAAGTTTTCCATTACTGTTAAAGCCACTATCATAGTCTTGGTTACACAGCCTCAGCAAGACTATGGCCTTAAGGTTATGTTTTCTTTGCTGCCTCTTCCCAGACCAGCCACCTAATCTGCCACCAATTCTTTCCATCCTCCTCTTGGGTTATATTCTCCACTTCTACAGCCAAACTAATTCAGGCCCTAACAATCTCAAAGTTCTTTTTCTATATCTTCTTCCCTAGTTCTAGTTTTTCCCTACTCAGAAACATCCTACATACAGGTATCTAATTGTCCTCCAAAATGATGTTCGTGCTATTGAGTTTACTGAAGAGACTATAGTGTCTATTTCCCACTGGATCATCTTAACTTTCAAGGTGCTAGTCGAGACCCTAAACATTTTACTTATCAAACTTCATCTCTCCTGAAATTCATCAGTTAACAAGTATTAAGCACCTACTGTGTACCAGGCATCATGTTAGGTGCTAGGGATACAAAGACAAAAATAAATATCCCTTGCCTTCGAAGAGCTTACTTCTATGGAACAGCCAATATACATATAACAGCTGACATTTATATGACATTTAAAGGCTTGCAAAGTACCTCTGACTCTTGTTGGCTATGCCACCTTGGGTAAGTAACTTAAATTCTCAGAGCTGGGGTAACTTTCTGAGACTATAAATTGCAGAGAAAGAGCTGGTCTATTTTGTGAGAGGCCTCCCTATTCCCAATGAAATCACAGTGCCAGTCCCTATTCAGGCTTTATCTCTTACATATATTATCTCATCTGTTCTTCACAATAACCCAATGAGATAGGTGCTCTCATTATTCCCATTTTACAGATGAGGAAAGTGAGGTTAATGGAGGTAAAGTAATTGAAGGATAACTCAGGATAACACCACTAATAAGCTTCCAAGGCAGGATTCACACAAAGGTGTCTTTGCTTCGAAGTCCAGAGATAATTCGTGGGGGAAGGAGATGCAGTACCAGCTGGAGAGATCAGAAAGGGTCTCATGTAGATGGTGCCAGAGCTGAGCTTTAAAAGTAAACAGAGATTCTTAAAGGCAACTATGAGAAAGGAGTACTTTCCAGGTATGGGAGACAGTCCATACATGCAAAGACATGAGATGGAAGACAGTTTGTACTCAACAGCAAAGTCTTTTTGGGTGAGGTCCAGAAAAGGGGGAGGGGAGTAAAGACCCTTGCCATTTAATTCAATCATCCCACTTACTTCACATTTCAGAGTCTCACCAAGATTGTTGTTTTCTCTAATTCTGTCTCTGCTCCTTGTAATGCCCTCTCTCCTCTTACCTGATTCATGCCAGCTTTATCTCTTTTGAGGAACCTTCCCTGACTAACCCCACTACACACTAATCACACTCTTATTCTGCATCCCCCTTAGCACTTTTGCGTACAAAAATGTTCACTACCTGCTAATTTTCTGCTTGCTTCATGGATATATGCTCCTCCGCTGCAGTGTAAACTCCTTGTGGGGATGGACCCTGCCTTATTATGCATCCTCTGTCGCAGCTGGTATAGTTCTACAGAAGCTCTAGGTGCCAAAGAAATATCTGATGAATAAATTGCTATGAGGAACTCAATCTAAATGAAGGTACAATCCAATGAAGAAATCACTTATAGTGTAATGAGTGTGTTGTTATCATGCTCAACTCTTTGTGATCCTATTTTGGGGTTTTCTTGGAAAAGATACTGCAGAGGTTTCATGCAGAAAACTGAGGCATACAGGATTAAGTGACTTGTCCAGGGTAACACAGCTGATAAGTATCTGAAGCTGGATTTGAACTCATGAGGATGGGTCTTCCTGATTCTAATGCCAACACTCTACACGCTGCACAAGCAATTAATCAACAAGCATCTCTTTTAAGCCTTTACAATGAGTAAATTCTGTGCTGTGCTTGAGAAAGGAAGACTTAGAGAAACAAAATTTAACTTCTGTGACTCAATGTAAAAATACTTTTTAAAAATTCCAAGATTTATTGGTGTTGACTTGAAACTTGTCTAATGCTTTCTACAATTATAATATTCACTTTCTAGAACTGAGTTAAAGGAAACTCATAGTATCAGATTTTACCCAAAAATCAAGGCTCTATTAAGTTCCAGAGTCTCCCCATATAATTTAATCTATTAATGCCTGCAAGTATTTGAAAACTATTGAACAATAATATTTTATACAGCTAAGGAAGGACAAGCCAAATATACAATATGTAGAGATATTGTCAGTATTTAAACAAAAGGCCATAGAATAATGGCATTCTAGGGTAGGAGGAGGCCTGAGAGGTCATATAGTCCAACCTCTCCTTTTACCGATGAGGAAATTTGGCCATCCACAGGTGAAGGTCCAAGGTCCCACTGCAGCTCATTAAGAGCCTAGGACTAAACCCAAGTTTGGGAACCTCTAATCTATTATATAGGGCAGCTAGCTGACTCAGTAGATGGAGTGCTGGCTCCATCTTATTTTCCTGAGTTCAAATCTGACCTCAGATCCTTACTAGCTATGTGACCCCGGAGAAGTCACTTAACCCTGTTTGCCTCAGTTTCCCTTGTCTATACAATGAGCTGAAGAAGAAAATGTCCAACCACTCCAGTATCTTTACCAAGAAAACCCCAAACAGGGTGATGAAGAGTTGAACATAATTAACAACAATGGTGACAATCTATTCTTAGTCCCACCATAACATACTGCTTCTCTCATTTGAACAAAGAGTTTATGCTAAGCAAATTTAAACCCTCATCACCATATGTTCTTCATTTTGCTTTAATTTTGACTCAGTCCTTCTTTCCTCTTTTCTCATTATTCACTTTTTCACCCACAAAAGAACTTTATCATTTCTCTTTCCTGGTCTTCTCATCTGCTGATTATCTTTTAATACTCACATATCAATATTACTCATACTAGAGATTAAGACCCATGGGTGGGTATTATGGAAACCAGAACTTCAGAAATTCACATAGCTATCTGGGCCAGGAATGAGGTAGGGAAGAGCACCACTGCTGGCTAAACTATTTCCCCAGGTATAAAAACTGTTTATCCACCTTCTTTCCCAACCATTTCTTTTGCTTCCTTATGTACTTTTCCATATTACCTTCCCTCAAAAAAAAAAAACCCTTTATCTTCTTATTCTCTCTCTTGAATAGCATTCTAAAGTGGCTCAGGAAAGTTAATGAATGAAAAAGTTTGAGAAACAATGCCTTCCCTCAATTGCCGCCTTCTAGCCATTTCCCCTACTGAATCCCTTCTCCCGTCTCTTCATATTCTCTGTTTAGGTCTCATCTCTATTTGTCAACCACATGTGTAGTCCATTTCATATTATGTTACTGGTAAACAGCTGCAACATTTTGTGCTAAGGACAGCTGGACACAGCGGGTAAAGCCATTGCCAAAGCAGCTTTTATTAACTCACAGTTAACTCAGTGGCAGAACTCCTAGAGAGATAGGGTTCACAAATTCTAACCCTAGATCTTCAGCTAATATTCTGGTCTTTAAGGCTTCTTTCTATTTGTCTGGTTTTTTTTACCTGAAAAACAGGAAATATTTATATTATTCTCTTTTACAGAATTATTGCAGTTAATGCAATATTACATTATTGCATAATGTAATTTTATATTTGGTTCTTTAGAAAGCATTTTTTTTAAATAAAGTGAATCCAATAAAGATTGTAATATCCAAAACACAACCAAGCAAGACCTGCTGGAATTCTTGCCCCATACCAATGCAACATATTCTTTATTGACAGGCTATAGCTACTCTCAAAGCATGTCATCAGGCTTTTTTAGGCTTTATAATCTTTCAATTAGATGTTTCCAATAGAAGGAACAGCTCTTCATGCCTGTAGTCACTGTCTTAACCAATGTAGTCTACGCCCAGCTGCCAGATCAGTCTTTATAATGCATAAGCATGACAATTTCACTTCACACTCAGTTTCAGGGGCTCCCCATTGTCCAAATGAAGGCCAAACTCCTTAGCCTGGCATACAAAACCCTCCACAATCTAGCTCCAAACTAACTAGTTTTATTTGCCTTTACTCCCTCTCCTGTACTTTATGTTTCTGTCAAACCAGATTATTCTGCTATCCCCTGAACACATCTTACCTTTTCCCACATTTCTGTCTTTGTTTTGTGTTTCTTATACCTAGAATGCCTTCTAGCTAATCTTCTAATTCCAGAAAACAGTTTGTTATCTGAATCCCTGCAAAAGGATAAATGTACCCACATTTTAAATACATTAATACCTTGTTATTACATTACTTGACTTTCTGTGATTTTATCAGTTTGGTGTGGGTGTGTCGGAGGAAAGTAAATGACTTGATCAGGGATGTCAGATCAACTACATTTATATTTGTTGTTGTTCAGTCTTTTCAGTTGTATCTGACTCTTTGTGACCCCATTTGGGGTTTTCTTGGCAAGGATACTGGAGTGGTTTGCCATTTCCTTCTCCAGCTCATTATACAGATGAAGAACTGAGGCAAACAGGGTTAGGTGACTTGCCCAGGGTCACACAGCTAGGAAATGTCTGACACCAGTTTTACATATATATTATTTCCCCTACCAGATCATAAGATCATTGAGGGCAGGAGAAATCATATCATTTCTTATCTTTTTTCTCAGGAGTGTCTACTGCAATGCAATGTACTTCTACAAACAATAGACGCTTAATAAATGTTTGCTGATTGTTGAATAAAAAAAATCCTGTAAAGCAAATGAATCCAATAAACCCAAAAGTCAAGCCATTATGTGGGGAAAGAAATTGTGTCCTGGGCTGGAGGAAGCTATTGGAGGCTTAGGAAGAATATAGCTAGCATCCAAAAAACACTGCTGGATGGGCTTTTGAAAAGTGGAGACAACAAACTGTCAAAATCAGAAGCATTAGTATCAAGATAAAGCAAACATATTTGGAGTCAGTCAGGAGAAGGCCCTTGTGACTGCATCAAATTCAGTTTATGCAGAATGATAGGGATGAAAGAGGAACTTAAATAAAGGAGAAAAAAATAAAGAGACTTGGACACGTGGATACTTAATTTTTCTGCATCTGAGTTTCCTTAGGTCACAAGATGGATAGGTAAGGAAAGTTAAAATGTAAATGAATATTACACAACAGGGCCTGAGATAAAAGTGCAAATTAATCTTTATTTCATATTGTTAATCTACCTAATCTACCCTAATCACCATCTGGGCTGATAGAGAGCATTTTTTCAGAAGAGTTATAGATTCAACTGGACAGCAACAACTTCCAACTCTGGCCAATTTTGATTCGCCGAGGTGAAAGGTTAACAAGCTCACCCATTGTGCCCCTTAGCTTGAACATTTAGGGAACAGCTGGAGAGACCTACTGTTATTGCATTTAAAATGCATATGTATAGCCATTACCCTCACTAGCCTCACTGCAGATTTTTTCCTCCTGAAAGGAGAATATAAAAGCAGCTTAGCTAGAGGACATGCAGACTCAAAGCTGGAATCTTCTCTCCTTTGAAATAGCCCTTGGAGAAGTGGGAATTGTTCCTATAGCAATTTGAAAGAACTACGGTATAGGATTCTAGGCCAAGGGAAATGTAACTCCATTTAAAGACAACAATTATCTCCCCTTAGCCACCCCCGCCAAAAAAAAAAAAAGAATATACATTACCTGGAATTTACAGGTTGTTGGTTTCCTCAGTCAAGCAAAACTTATAACTACCATTGATCTTACTAGCAGCTATTGACAGTTACAAATGGATGATGGTAGTAAGCAAACAAGAAACACACCTTTGTTTGTCATAAGGGGGCTTTTCATTTTAATGTAATGCCTTTTGGAATTACCAGGGGTCTGGCTACATTTCAAAGATTAATGAAGGCCTTCCTGTTGGTCTCAAGCTGTGGACTAGGTAGGTTGCTCCGACCATGTTAGCCTGGCTTCCCCAGAGTTCATAATGACTCTTTAAGGACTTGAGAGAAGTTTTACAGTGAATTAAAGGGGCAGGTGTGACTATAAAAGTAAAGTGTTAGGCTTTGATAGATACTATAACTTTCCTTGCATGGCAGCTTTCCAAAGAAGAATGGTACCCACTGACCTCAACAAAGTAAGTCATAAAAAGTAGAGAAAATGCCACAAAATATGGAGATAGCATCTCACACATTTTAGCACAGACTAGCTCAGGGTTCTTATGTCCAAGAACTTCTTTTGCTTTGTTTGATATTTCAATGTATTTCAACATAATTGGTTTCTTTGCTAATGATGGGGTACAGGCTCTGGAAATCCCCTTGAAGTCCCCTGGAATCTTCACACTTGCTCTGACCATGCCCCTGAGGTATCTACCTGTATGGGGTGAGACCACCCTCCAGCAATTAATTAAAAGAGTCAGAGGTATCTCAAGGTAGAAACAGAAAACTTCTTTATTATGATCTCAAGAGAAAGAGCGTCATCACTACCAGCAGCGGGCTAGCAGGAGAGGCCCAGTACAGGAAGTAAAGAATGATTATATACCTTAGCAGTTCCATCCTCCTCTCACCACTGACCTTCACTCTCATTGGTGGAGTTCAGGCTCACAATCTCTCAAGAAATCTAACCCAGGAATAAAGAAGTGCTAGTTTAGCCAATGCAAGCTCATAAAAACATCTTTATCCTTATTTGTCGAGGCTCATGCTGAGGTGGTAATGAGAAGGAAGTGGGTCGGGGACTCTTAAGTTCCGGATTCCTATAAGTCAGGTGAT
Source organism: Phalanger gymnotis (assembly GCA_028646595.1). Lineage (NCBI taxonomy): Eukaryota > Metazoa > Chordata > Mammalia > Diprotodontia > Phalangeridae > Phalanger > Phalanger gymnotis. The sequence goes on from CM053627.1 coordinate 81,671,749, forward strand.
TTCTCAGTAACTCAAGACTTAGACCTAGCGGTCAATCAGAAGCCCTGAGCCATGCCGATCCCATTCAATTTACAAAAAGGTTGAGATTTAGATTTCATGATTTCATGAGAGGTCCTCGCTATCCCACTCATATCCATCCCAGACTTCCCATCCTTGATCCTATCTAGACCTCATTCTCCCAGGTTCCTAGTGTTTCCAGCCCTTCTTTGTTCAAGATCCTCCCTAGACCCCGTCTCCAGTCACCCTGGGACTACTTGGCCTCTCTTAGATCCCTCCCACGTTGTTTCTATAAAAGTGCTCAGATTCAATCTGGCCTACCTACATTGGCAATACAAGTGTTTAGATTCCTTAAGTGTCTGGCCAATATGGTGGATCTTTAATAAACCTTGGGAGGGGGATATTTTGGCTGAAAGAAGGCTTGGGTCAAATTCATTCAGGCAGAACCTAGGTGTTACTATTTCAGGGTCCCAATGAAGGGCTACAGAATCTGGGAGCCCCTTTGAACTCTCCTTGAATCTTCCCACTTGATCTGGCTTTCACCTGAGGCCATAAGCCTTCCATTATCTAGGCCCAAATCTCTGTAACCCTTAAAATAGCCTAGCCCTGCTTTGTCAGTTACCTCTGGATTGCCTCTGGCTGCTTCCCACCCTTGATCCCATTAAAATCCCATTCTCTTGGTTCCTGGAGTCAGACCTCTTGTCACCCCACTCCCATCAAGATCCTCCTTAGACTCCTCCTCAAGACCCTCCCTAAACCCCTCCTCATGTCACCCCAGACTACTTGACCACCCCTCAATCCCTCCCACAGTCTTTTCTGCATATGTCTCATCTTGCCTCTATGAAGGTACTCAGAGTCACAAATGCTCAGGCTCCCTAACAGTCTACCCAATATGGTGAATCTTTAGTAAACTTTGTTTTTCTTTGGCTATAAGGAGGCTTGAGTCGAATCCATTTGGCAGGACCCGGTGAGTTGGTATTTTGGGGCCCCGAGCACCCCTAAACCCCAAACCTCAACATAAGGTTCCTTGACCTCATCACCAGTACCCCTAAACAGTCATCCTATATATTTTATTTTATATATTTAAAAACACAATTCTGAGAAGGGTTCCATAGGCTCTACCAGATTGCCAGAGGTAAGCTTTTCGGCACATACACATACACACAAATATTAAGACTCCTCCCCACACACACAAGTTTTTCAAGAAATATTTGACTAACTGAACCAAGTATCAGTGGACTATTTGTAGGTGTTAATACATGTATGAATGTAAATGGCTTGCTAGATTCATATTTAAATGTTGAATATAATTGGAAGGTTACATGGGCTTGAGAATTGGTTTCTGAATTATTTGATTTTTTTGTAACTTGAGATTACCTCAAGAATGAAAGAAAATGAATAATTTGAATTTGCAAAATAGTGGTTGCTTAGTTTAAAAGGCTTTGCACTAAATTTCTGTTGTTGAAAAGAAGAGATGACATTTGTGTTCAAAGAAAAAAATATTCTGGTTGCTCAATCTTGAAATAAAGGTGCCACATACAATACGAATGCAAACTTTTGGAATCTACACCTAGAATAGGGGACATAGATGATCAAGTAAATATGTAGTGTTCTTTACTGGTTCTTAAAGAGGAGAACTTCCTTCTTCCTTCTTTGTTTCCTTGCTTCCTTCCTTCCTTTCTTCATTCTTTCCTTCTTTTTTTTCTTTCCTTCCTTTCTTCCCTCTTTCCTCCCCTTTTTACTTCCTTCCTTCTTTCTCTTCCCTTCCTCCTTTTGAATATGACTCTTTAGTATGATTCTAGTTTATTTCATGGGTATTAACAACTGGTCATTTCATTGTAAACTGGATTTCTTCACATTTACCAAGAGTTCTTGACCTCACCTCCCAACAACTAAATCTTGATGATTCAACATGGGTTTAAGGTAATAATAAAATCTGACATTTATATGATGCTTTAAAGTATACAAAGCATTTTGCAGACACTATATAACTTAAGCCTCACAACAAACCTGTGAGGGGTAGGTACATTTATTATTATCCCCATTTTACATATGAGAAAGCTGAGTCTCAGAAAGGTTAAGTCTTGCCCAGGACTGCACAGTCGGTAGCTGTCTATAAAATGATTTGAATCCAGGTCTTCCTGGCTCTCAAGTCAAGAAGCATTCTATCTACTAAGTCATGCTTGAGTTAATTTTTTAAAATGCATTTCAATTTATGCTGACCTTAAATACACACAATTACTTTTGGTGGGGGGAAACTAAGAATGAGCAATCTTAGTTAGTGGCCTATATTTTTTTAGAAACCCCTGGCTCCCTACACCATCTTAGAATGAGTTCACCATCTCACCTAGAATATGCTTCTACAATGCAGCATCTAAACAGTCAAAAATACATACCAACCAATATGATGCTCTTAAACATGAGAGCCTTTAATTTTAAAAAATTAACATACTCTCTAAAATTTCTAAGACTTACCAGAAACACAAAGAGCTCACAGCACTGGCCTGATTTCCAAAGAGTAAGATTCTCTATGTTAACACAAAGAACAAATAAGTTGGGGGTAGGGGGGAACTGATTTCCAGTTAGACTGGACCTTGTTTTTCATCTAGCACAATCCTTTCATGTTGCAGATGAGGAAACTGAGACCCAGAGAGATAAATTTGCCCAAGATTACACAGGTAGCAAATAACTGAGCAGGATTTAAATAGGTCCTTTGGCTCTAAATCTCTTTAGACTCTACCACTTCCTTCAACATAGAAAAACAGAATCAAGCAGAAAAGAACCAGTTACCCTAAAAAGAAAGAGCACAATAACAGAACTAGTTTACATATAAAGAAGGTCATGGAAGCATATCAAATAACTTATGTCAACACTACAGTTGACTGAAAAGCTAGCAGAGAGTATAACATGGGCTCATTCTAGTTTGACATTAGCAATATTTACAAACCCGGAAAATTTGATTTCTTATCCCTCCTGTTCTAGTAACTGATACTAAAAATGTGAATTATGATAATGAAGAAAGCTGACAGATGGCACAAACACAGGATGGCTTTAAGCTTTCATACTCAATACTATGAAGGCACGGGAGAGTAATTCCTGAATTACATATTCAATCAAGAATTTACCTGTTACCTCTCTCTCTTTAGTTCCTTGGTATTTATTCCACCATGGAACCATCCAAGTATCCTAGAAAAACTTGTTTCTGCTTGTGGCTTCTCAGGCTAGTGTTCAGCACTCCGTCCAATATAATGACTATTTATTAAGGGTTGGCACTATTCTGGGTCCTGGGAGAGATCAATAAGACATAGCCCCTGACCCCTTGGAGGTTACAGTATACTATGAAGAATATGACATGTGAAATTAACTATAATATGGAATAGGTCATAATAAGAACATAGACTTAAGCCTGTCTTTTTCTCCCCATGGCTCCTCCATATCACCAGAGGCTAGATTCAATTTCCTAAGGAAGACAGAAACCACAGAGAGTCCTAGACCTGTTCTGGTTTGAGCCTGAACCTTGCAGCACAGCTCTGGGGCCAGGGGAACTGACTCGTACTTAGGGAACCTAAGACCACAAGAGTTTTGCCAACCAATGTGCCTCCAACTAAAAGAACATCGAACTGAGAACTGCAAACAGCAACCCAAGGATTTCTACCACAGTGTTTGCCAGAACAAAAATAACCCAACTGGAAAATTGGACAACAGTATTACAGAAAATACATTTCAATCCATACCTCATGCCATATACTACCAAAAAGTAATCTATTTAATGAACAAAATAAGCATTTTCAAAACCATTAAGGAGAAAGAAGGATAAATATGCTCCTTTCAATTATGGAAAAGGAAATATTTATCTGAAAAATGGAAAAAAATATTAGAGGTAAGGTGCCTTAAGGTCAAGAACTGTCTCTTGGCTTGTCTTGGAAGTCCCAGTATCTACTACACTATTTCTGGTATATGGTAGACTCCTAATAAATTCTTGTTAAGCGAAATGAATAAATGAATGAATTCTATACCATGAGAGTTTCACCAGTGTTTCACCTACACTTTATATTTCATTGGTACAGTCTCTTCACAACAGTATGCTAGTGCTTATGAATTGAATTGAATGGATTCACAGGAAATAGAGTGGTGCAATACATCACTGGCTCAGGAATTAGAGAATCTAGGTTTGAATCCAGACCTTGATGTTTACTTCTTGTATGAGTTTGAACAAGTCACTTAATATCCCTGGACTTCAGTTTCTTCATCTGTAAAAGGAGTGGGTTGGACCAGTTGGCCTCTGAGATCTTTTGTAGCTTGACAGAAATATAATCCTAGTAATCACAGAGAAAATTTGAACAGCAAAACAAAACAAAACAAAAGTCAGTAATTGGGGAAAATTTGAAGGCAACTATAGATGGTAAAAAGCTGAGAGACACAATATGTAAGCAACTTATATAAACTTGGGGTGATATGCAATCTTAGGCAGAAAAATGGTCTAAGGATAAAAAAGATAATTCATACACTTCTCTTTGACATATTAATAAAAAATGCAACTTGAACCAATTTTGATATACAATTAATAATCATCAGATGACAAAAGTATTAAAAATCAATGTTGGGGCTAAATGATGAAGTAGATAGAGCACCAGCCCTGGAGTCAAAAGGACTTGAGTTCAAATCCAGCCTCAGACACTTACTACCTGTGTGACCCTGGCAAGTCACTTAACTCCAATTGCCTCCAAAAAAAAAAGTCAGTGTTGGTAGGGCTACAGAAAAGCATACACACTTCTACTAATAGCTCATATTTATTTAGCACTTTTAAAGTTTGAAAACCATTCTGCATATATTATCTCATTTGGGTTTTACAACAATCCTGAGATAGGTAAGTGGTATTAATGTGATTAAAGATCTTCCCTGCCCACTAATCCCATTAATAGGTCTCAGGTAGAGCTAGTTAAAGGAAGCTTGATTAGGGGAGGCTTGCTCATAGGAAGGCCCACACCCTTTTGCTAATTAGGTCACAAGAGTTGTGAAGCCCTTTAAGGCTCTAAAAAGGGTGTATATTCTCTGAGGGTAGCCTCAGAGAGGTAAGCTTTCTCTCAGAACTTGGGTGGGGGGAGGACATAGGCAAGTAGACAGCTAGGATTTGTGAGTGAGTGTTTATAGGAAGGCCCCAGCAGAGGGGAAGGTTATGGGATGGCTTGGATCTCTGCTGTGATATTGTGTTTTAAATTCTTTGCTGTTATAATGAAGTGGACTTGCTGGTTTTGGGGATATAATTGCTGCTATGCTGAATTGGAATTATTGATTTGGGGATCTGATCCTCTGGTGTCTGAATAAACATTTTATTTTTTCTGCCTTCTATATAGGAGTCACGATACAGAACTATACAGGCATATTTATGGCCACCGTCAATATTGTTACACTTGCCTTACAGATACAAGGCAGTATAGGTATTTTCACCTCTATTTTATAGATGAGAAAACTGAGGCTCAAAAAGTTTGAGTGGCTTATGTATGGATGACAAAGCTAGAGTCAGAAGCATAATGAAAACCAAGGTTTCCCTGCCTTCAAGACCATCACTCTACCCATTATACTTTCTATTAACATTGCTGGTAAGTAAATTCGTAAATCGATGCTAGCTTTTTGTCAAGTAATTTGGAAATGTATAATAGCATCTACAACCAGGAGGGTTCTCCAGGGGCATTTAGTCCAATTCCTTTATTTTATAGTTGTAATAAGTGAGTCCAAGTGAAGCTAAATGACTTATCAAAGGTGATGCAAGGAATAGCAGATGAAGATTCAAATTTGGGTCTTCTAAACCAAAAACAATATGTTTTCTATTACACAACGATGTCTTTTAGAAATTATTAAATTTTTTGATCCAATGATCCTACTGATTAAGAGGCAAAAAAAAAGAGAAAGAAAAATACCTGACTGTAAGGGCTTTATTTGTAAAGCCCCCTGTGTTAAAATTGTATCTTGTTCTGGTCCTCCTCCTGACCACCACCCCACCCCACCCCTTCTAGTCAGTATAGTAAATTTATAAGTAGCCAACAAAAAGTAACAACAGCAGGAAATAAAATTGCAAAGGCAAACCTAGACGTCACATACAGACTGTCCCAAAGATCAAAGAAGCATAATTTGCTAATTGTATCATATGTTAACTAAAAATCACATCCTGAGAATATGTGCTAAATCAGGGGAAGCTATCTAGGCTTTGTTGTAAGGGCCTTTTAGTCCTGTGATATGTAAATCAATTGTGGCATATCATTGAGTGATAAACCCAAGAAGTACATAGAAATAATGAAAAACATTGCAGTGTAAAGTGACCAAGGCAGAACTAAAGCAACATATACATGAACTACGACTATATAAAAATGTGTACGTAAACATTTGATTTCTCTTTTCTATTTACTTTGTTTTCAAAAAATATTTGCAAGGGACAGCTGTGTGGTAGATAGAGCACTAGCCCTGGAGTCAAGAGGACCTGAGTTCAAATCCAGCCTCAGATACTTGGCACTTACTAGCCATGTGATACTGGGAAAGTCACTTAACTCCAATTGCCTTAGGAAAAAAAAAAACACTTGCAAGTTGCACAATTAAATTAAAATTTAAAAGGGCAGAATGTGTGTGGCAAGAGGGAGGTGTTGGTAATAAGATTTCAACATCCCAGATTTGCTGAAGACCTGTGTTCTTGGGATCTTTCTTATAAATGGTCACAGGCCTCTTATGGAGTTGAACTTCAATAAATAAACACAAATGCAAAGGAGGGTGAACAGGAGTAGGGAGTGAGAGGATGGGGGAGAGAGAGAGAGATCAAAACTGTTTTAATGAGGCATATAAAGCTCATAGACTATTAAAGGAAATTCCTAGCTCCATAATAACATCCAAATCCATCAAAATTATCTCTATAAGTTGATCCTTTACAGAAACCCTCATGAGATGAGACATACAGTTATTCCTAAAAAGAGGACGGAAATGGATTATCAACTAACAAATTTCTTAAAAACCAGAAGGATCTCCCATTCAAGCCATTACAAATGAGTGGAAAAGATCATTGAAAGACCATTGTTCTACCCACCAGAGGAAGAAGAAAGCATTTTGCTCTGTGGACCTCCAAGAAAAAAAAAATGAGAGGAAAGCAAAACCAATAAAACCATATTCTCTTGTCCTCCAGGGGAAGAAAAGAACAAAAGAAGAGAGTCAAGTTTCTCATTTTCTTCTCATCAAAAAGAGAAAAAACAAAGGCAACATGCTTAGATAAAAGTTCCTCAGCTCAACAAGAAAGAGGGAGTTGAGTCGAAAAGAAACAATTTCATAATACCTTTATCTTGAATGTCCACCTACTACTTCTAGTCTACTCTGGTCATATATACTAGAGTTCCCAGTTCTGCTCAGCTCCTCCTGTTTCAGGATCAGAGGCAATACCTTATCTTCTGGATGCTAAAATTTAAGGGTCAGTTCTGAAAGTCAGTGATTGCCCCCTTTTAAGGAATAATTCAATTTTCAAGCAAGGGGATCCTGCCTCATATCCTGAGTCAATTTTTCTGGATAGAGTCAAGGAGGGAAGTGGTATTCTGCTGCCTATTTCAAAGAACTAGAGGGTAATTAGAATGGGTTTATAACTTGATGTAGCCAAAGATTTCTGAGTAGGAAGATTCCCAAAAGAAGGGCCTAGTAGCCCTCCTCAGTCATACATACACCCACACTCCACTGCATACTACTCCATTGCAGTATGGCCTCTAATAGAGGGGACACATCTCTAAATGGGGGTTTCACATAGAGGTGGAGAAGGATCTAATATCCACTAATAGAATCTGAGAGGAGAAAGATTCCTACCCTCATAGCTTAACTGAGAGGACTTTGTACTTCTTAGTGAATGTTGGAAGCAAGCAAAAAAAAAAAAAAAAGAAATCAGTGACCTGAATGTAGCAAAAAGAAAAGTCAAGTTGATGAATGGAGAAGCAGATTCATTATGGGAGGGATAGAGATTGAGAATGGTAAAGGGAATCAAACTGAGAAGAATAATAGGGCAAAATTTCTCCTGAGGGTTTCTCAGACCTAGGCTTGATGGGAGTATTTGGGGGCCAACATACCTCTGTTTATTAATATTAAATTTGGGTAAGTTTTTTGCCACTAGTATAAGTTTGTTAAGGAGTATTTTTCATGGTAAATTGTCCTGAATATGTAGCCATGTTAGATTTGGAGAAAGATTTGTTTTCCTTCTTATTTTCAGTGTATTTGTTAAATATATAATTCTCAAAATTAAATGCTTTATAAACTGTAAAGTATGCAGATAGGTGATAGGCAGATGCAGATAAAAGTATGAATATAAATCGTAGAGCTATACCTAAAGACATAAAATCCAACTGCTTTTATTTTTTTCACAGGGCAACAAAATGACATGAGGCAAAAAGTCAGTACAATTATGAAAATAGAATGAGCAATATTTAGCAAATTCTGCTTCTTTTTCTAAATAGTACACTTCTAACATGGCAGGGGGTGGAGGGAGGAATCAGTTCAGTTTCTGAAAATACATCTCACAAATAAGAGTAACTTAGCCACTGGGAAAATCTGGCCAACACTAGTTATGCTTAATTCGGACAGCTTCCCCTGGATGAGTATTATCCTGAGTATGCAAATGATGGAAATTAGATTATTTCCTTATGGTTACAGCATGAGTCACAGGAATCGCTAAAACACAACACAAACTGACATAGTCTCAATTTAGTTCTTTAAAATGATAGAATAATAGAATCATAGGAAATTAGAGCTAGACAGGAACTTTGAGATTACGTGCTCTAGCCCCTTGTTTTGTGAGTGATAAAACTCTAATTATGCTTTCAAAACTACCGGATGAGTACAATTTTGAAATCTTCTTTGGCCATTGTGCATTTCCATGAGATGAAAGAAACCAACTATTCTCGGCCTCATGAAATTCCATTCTTATTTCCAAACTGTATAGAAAATTCAGACTTCACCAAGTTGTTCTGTTGACTTTAAATTTGTCAGAAAAGGTTTTCTAAAATTACTTTTGTACTTGGATAGTTCTTTGATCTCACTGACTAGATCCTTCCTCCACTATATAAGACCTTGGCTCATTCATAGATTCCCTCTAACCTTGTAAAATTTCCTTGTCCATATCCTTTTAGAAATAACTACTGAAAACATTTAACAAAATTTTGGAATTATGGCAGATGTGTGGATTATAAGGTTTTTATTTCATTAACAATATTCAAAATCTATTTCAGGTTGTAAATTATTTTAAAGCTGCCTTTATTATTTGCTCATGTCAAATAAATTGGCTATTTTGTTGCTCACCATATGTTTTTTGGCAGAAAGTGTACCATGTTAAAATCATATTGTGAAATAAGAGGCAAAGGAGGGAAGAGGTCTGAGAAAATTACATAAATGTTGGCAAATTTCTATGATCTGTAGAAATCTACCAAAAATAAAGGAAGATCGCAAAATAAGAAAGTAGGTTGATCCTGAACACATGCTTGGACTGGCTCTTACCAACTAATAGTGTATGTCAAATGTAAAGTGCACACAAGTTTTCATGTAATGGAGATATCCAATTACATGTGTGCAAATTTTTCCCCCCAGAGTCTCCTAATAGGCACAAATTCCCCATGGGTAATTTAGGCACTCAATTTTGATCACTTGGCCCTGCATCTCTACAAATTGTTTGCTTTCTTTGTCATTCATAATGTCACAGCTGTTCTTGGCAGCGGGGAGACAAAGAACAGAAAGACAGCATCAATTCTCTCTATTTTTTTTTTGTTTTTCTGTGTGTGTTTTTTTAAACATGGTTTCTTCTTGCAGCTTTGCTTGTGTGCTCCATTCCACATTGCATTCATAACAGGCAAACTCTTGACACTCACAAAAACTTATTGGTTCTATAGTCCACCAGGCTTTCCCTGCCTTCTAATAGAGGAAGCTGTGGTAATTTCCCCTTGGAGTGATATACCTCTGACAATCTGGTAAGCAGCTTTTACAATTTCCCTAGGATGAGGTAAGCAGGGAAAAGCAGTGTGGGTCACAGACTGTTTCCTGCATCATTGTGCCTAGTTTTTTAATAGCTTCACATAAGCAAACCTGTCACAAATGAAACTAAATTGCTTTTTCCCCCCAAAACCATTCAAAATCCACACATTCATCCAAGATTTCACCTTTAAGGGCTCGTTTGTTACCTTCCTTGCCTTGCTCCCTGTTTCTTCTTGTTTGTCCTCCTTCCTCAAAGAAATTGCTGACTTGTCGAGGATGACTTGGGAGCTCTCTACACAACCAAACAATGTCTTCCCACCCTTTCCAAAGCTTTACTGACTATACAAAGCACAAACAAGCTAGGGAGGTATCAGGAAGTGAACCAGGGAAGGGATGCTGTTTATAGGCCACAACAATCCCTTAGTGTATTTTGTTTTGTTTGGTCCAGGCTCCGCTGTTTGGGCCGTAAAGAAAATACGACCCCTCCCAGGGAAAATACTGACAGTCTATTGACTATCATTTACAACAACTGCTTCCACAATGTCTGAACTCAAGCCTCAGGGGAGTCCAGCAAAGGAGAAAAGTAGTGAGAGGGCATCTAAAAGAATATTGCTTACCTAGTACAGGGGGGAAATCGAAATGAAGAAACTTTAGGGTGTACATTTCAATCTCTCTTAAATGTTTAGGACTGCAGAATAGCTTGCCTATTGAAATAATGGACAATTTATCCTTCTGGAATCACTTTAAAGCTTTATTTCTCAGAGCAATGAAATACATGTTACAGAGGATGACAATTTGTAGCATTTAACGAGACCCCATGTAAAGATGTTGTAACAGTTGCTTTGCACAGTGCTGCACTTAAGGATTGTATTGGCTTAGATTAGAAAGACGGTAAAGAGTTTTCTAAGACTCCTTAGTTTGAGGGAGGGATGAATGGATGAATGAATGAATGAACGAGTGAATAAATGAATATTGCCCAATGTGAGTGTATATAACATTTTTCCTGATAGATTTAAGCTTCATGAGGACAGAGGTGTTTCATTTTGTCTTTATATTCTCAACACCTACAAAAGCACCTGATACATAGTAGACTCTCAATAAATGCTTATTGATTGCTTGCAGTTGGCAAAAAACAAGGAAGGTGATTTTGATGGAAAGACAAGAATTCATAGGATTTTTAGAGCTGGAAAGCCCCTTGGAAATCATATAGTTGGCCTCTTGGTCACAGAATATGAACGAATTAGTTGGAACAAAACATTCAGTTAGAATTGTCATATGGACAAGAGGTCTTGATGGGTCGGATTAATGGGCTTTAGAAGAATATGACTCTTTAGTATGATTCTAGCTGAAAGGGTCCATAACGCAAGTCATGGATATCAAGACCTACTATTAAGATATGAAAGATGTCGAAGAATCTCTAAGAGATTCTAATTAGCTTCTATTGAATCTTCCATTTGATATGTTGCAATTTCTTTTAAAGTGAAAGACTTAATCACAAGAAATAAAGATGTCTGTAACAAAGGGTAGCAGAGATTTTGACTGGAGGATGAGTTAATTATCCAAGAGTCTAGAGTGGTACTATTCCTTTAGGGATTAGAAGGACCTCAGAATCATGAGTCATATGTCTACCATATTGTGGGCCTCAGGTAATCTGAGTTCCACCCTCCAACTTTTCATTTTCTATACAGGACCATAAGATATCACAGCACCCTTTATCTGTAATCCTCAGCCAGTAGCCCTGTACACACTCTTTATGACACTGGCAGACAGTGCACAACTACAGATTAGAGTTTCCTGAGGAAAATGGAATAAACAGAAAAGGGAAAAGAAATGCCACATTTGGTCACACCTTCACCTTCATGCCAGTCTCTGCCTGCTGACAAAGCAATAAGAGAAAATATGGCCACATCCAATCTCTTCCATCTCAACTGGGAATGCTATGCTTTTTAAGTTTGTGCTACCAAGGTTGCAGTTTCTACTTTAACAGGGAAAACTGGCAGTAGAAAATTTCCAACTCTAAATAGCCCTACACAACTGTGAAATAATGTTCAATAAAAGACCTTGAGGTTTGAAAATAACTGGTTGGTCCTGCATTTGTTGTTATATGATGTTGACAGAGTCAAACATGCATTGGACAGATACATATGCCCACAGTATTTGGCTCTTGGTAGGTTCTTAATAAATGCTTACTAACTGACTTCTAAACCATCTGGCTGCCAAATATGACCCATTCTAATAGCTTTCCTTCTTCAGCTTTAGCATTTTTTTTCTTTTCTGAGTTGGGTTTAGCAAACGAAGCTTCTCCTTTTAAAATCCTAAGATTTTCAAGTGGCAGCTAGGTAGCACAATGATTAGAGAACTGGCTGTGGAGTCAGGAGGACCTGAGTTCAAATCCAGCCTCAGACACTTGACACACTCGCTAGCTGTGTGACCTTAGGTGAGTTACTTAACCCCAATTGCCTTGCCTTCTCCTCTCCAAAAAAAACAAAAAAAAAATAAAATCCTAAGGTTTTTCTCTCAAGTATATTCAAGCTCAGAACTATAGGCCAGATTCAGCTTCTTACTAATGAGTTGATATTGAGTTGACTTTATGAGTTGGCAATCCATTTATCATTAAATCATTCCCAAAATGAACATTAATGAACTTTACCTTCCATAGCTGCACCAATGGCCACAGCACATGTGGACACCAATTTCTAATTCTCTAGGAAGTGACATGAGCTTAGACTGATGTTACTGAACTCTTACACAGCCAGCTGTCATAGAAAAACAATGCATTTCTCTGTACAGAGCATGGTTTAATCCTTACTAATGTGCTGATGTGATACATCTCAGTGATCTGGTCAAGTTGTGAATGTGAGATCTTTGAAATTCTTGTTCTAGCTGCCAAATTCTCAGATTGGCTAATACATTCTAGCTGGCACTAGTGTCAATTCACATTAAAATATTTTGTTTTACCAAATTATTTCATGTTAATCAGTAGGATGCTGCTAATTATCATCAACATTTCTTTGTCCTGGCTCAGTGCCTATATTGAATTTGGAAGACGACTAAAAGAGGTGGCAGCCGGAAGGTATTCTCAAAGGAACTCATTGTTAGAGCTGGAAAAGGCCTTACAGTTAATCTAACATCTACCTGTTTCAGATAGATGGGAATAATAAGGGCATCTACCTCTCAGGGTCATTATGAGGATAAAATGAGAGACCATTTGTAAAACATTTTGCAAGCTTTAAAGAGCTATAGAAATGGTGGCTATCATTATTGTTATTACAATTTATTCAAATTTTAATTTTATGGGTAAAAACTATAGATTAGAGTGTTTCCCACAAAAACCTACAAAATCGAGAAAGGGAAAAATATTACATTTATTCATACTTTCACCTTAATTCTGTACTCTGCCTGCTAACAAAGCAGTAAGAGAAAGCATGAACACATTCAGTCTTAGCCAAGACAATGGTGTACTAGAAATGTTAAGTGATTTGCTCAAAGTCACAGAGCAGAACAGGAATTAGAACCTAACATTACACCATGTTCTGGTCTACGGGACCAACAGTAAGACCGTGAAGGAGGCAATAGTTGTCTTCTTCTCATCCAACCAGCAATCTCCTATCCCTTGTCAAGAGCAGATCGGAAAGGAACCAGTAAGCCTGGAAAGAAGGAGGGATAGGTGTAATGGGATGGGGTCCTGCTTCCCTTTTTGACTTCATCCTGGTGCTCAACTTTCTTTTAATTCTTAGCACTTCTGCTGTGTCTTATTCATAAGTTGTTAGTAAATATGACTTAAGACTTTCTGGGCAATTGCATTTTCACATAGGGGACTCTTTTGAAGACTGAAAAGCCTTCAACACTCAAAAGAATAAAATTATACTGGTCACAATAAGCAATAAGCTTTAAAACAAGAGCCTTGATCCTGTCAAATGCTTCCTTGGAAATAGTAGGTGTTTAATAAATGCTTATTAATTGTTGATTGATTCATTCCCCAAATCATGCAACCTAGACAGACAGCTATAGTATAGTGTAGCAAATTCCTGGGATCTGCCCTTCCCTGGGATTGATGTTAGGAGTGAGAAAATCCAGGAGGGACTCAGTTGGAATCGCCCATATGTCACTCCCAGGATATCAGACCTGGTTTAAATGGAATTTATAGAGTCTGGTCAGTACTGAGAATAAAATAACCATCCTATTGTCATAACCTGCAGGCACTTTGAGCTCTCCCAGTTTGGCACTCAAGACAACACTTCTTTCTTTGGGAATGGTGGCAAGAGGATTGGACTTAGAATCAAAGAATTGGTATCTATTTGGGTGCTGCCTCTGGTTATTACTTCCTGTATTACCTTGAGCAAATCTCTAAGATTCTCTAGGGGCTGTACTGGGTATTCCAGTTTTCTTTCCATCCTGTATTCCTTAACCTATCACATCCCATCCATTCCTCGGAGCCTACTCTTCTCATTCTTTCCAGTCATGCTTGTCCCTTTCCCACCTGCTCTTCATGAGCAGTACCACCATCCTTTCCCCAGTCAGGGGTGAATAACCCCAGTTCTACTTTTCCTCTCTGCTCTCTATGAGAAGATATTTTAACAAGACCTGTCTGGTGTAGCAGAAAATTCATGGGCCCCCAAACCTCATGGCTGCATTAGATTCATTACCTGTAAGTTCCCTTCTAGCTCTGAAATTCTATTCTGTGAGCCAGTATAACAGAAATGTCTCCCACATGCTCAACTGTATGAGTCTTAATTACTTCTTGTATTATTTTCATATCATAAAAGTTGATTTGGGGGCCTATTTTGCAGTGCCTGTCCCAAGTGTCTAAATTACTAATCATAACTATATGTTGATCCCATATCTTCATGCAAAGCATTTTATATTATGGGAAACAAATAATTACATAAAATCTGCTTGTGCCTTGTAGGAATTTCTTAGGAATAATTTTTAAATTACCTAAAGGAATTAAAATATAGAGCTATAATACCCTAAATGAACTAACTGACCCTTCAATAATGCATAAAATATTCCCATTTAGTAAATACTATAAGAAAACATATTTGAAAGATATCTTCTTGTGGTTTAATATTTCATAGTGTTGTTTAGCTAACACATTGTGAAAGGAATAAACTTTATGAGTTACATATGTGGTAATGGCAGAACAAGAAAACTGACTAGAAGTCAGAGAATTGGGATTTAAACCACAGCTTTGCCACCTACTCTGCGTAACTTTGGACGAGTTATTTCTCTAGGCCTCAGTTTCCTAATCTGTGTAATTGGACAACTTGCTCTCCGAAATAGTCAGTCATTCATTTGACAGGCATTAGTTGTTATTTAAGCTCTAGAGCCTAACGATATAACTTTTTTGAGGAGTCATGCGCATGTGCATGTGTGTGCATGTGTGTGTGTGTGTGTGTGTGTGTGTGTGTAAGTATGGAGAAAGATCATAGGATCATGGTTTTAGAACTTAAAATTATCTTAGAAGCCACCTATTTGAGCACTTTCATTTTACAAATGGGGAAAATGAAACACGGAGAGTGACTTGTCCAGGGTCACATAGCTAATAAGTAACTGAGGCAGAATTTTAACTTAGCTCAGTCAGTGAATAAGCATTTAATAAGTACCTACTATGCACCTGGGGCTGAAGTCTTTAAGACCCCAAGTCCAGTGCCTTACAGAGTACAGCATTCTCAGCAAAGTTCCTTCTTCTATGAACACATTTATATGAGTCTGATCAGTTTATTCTGGTTCCTGAACAGATGAGAGCTAGAGTAAGAGAAAGATGGCAGCTGTACTCAGATAGAAGGTGGGGGAAAGGAGAACTGCCAAGTGGTGATAATAACTAAAAAGAAGAGACTCAAGTAGTGAACTTCAGTGAAGGCACTATGCTTAAAACACTATCAGCAAGAGTAGGGAGAAAGTGGGAAGAGAAGAAAAGAAGATGAGATCCCCAGAATCTACATTTAAATATTGGTTCTGCTACTTATTCCTGAAGTGAGCTTGGCCAAGTCACTTCATCTGTACGGGCCCAATCTGTAAAATGAGGGTTTGGGCTTGATTTACCCAGAGGTCCCTTCCATCTCTAAGTCTAGACCCCTATGACCTCTAATTTCTGTGCATTAATGAGATGAGTGAATCCACAGGCATTTTTTTATTCATTTTCTCTAACAAGAACAAAAAAAAAAGAGCTGAAGATTATACCTAAGTACCCCACATGGCTGCAGAGCCACTATTCCATAACACTTCACAGCCCCCCTTAATTTACACTTTTATTATTGTTGTTGCCACTTTTGAGTCACTTCAGTCCTGTCTGACTCTTCATGACCCCATTTGGGGTATTTTTTGGCAATTATGTTGGAGTGGTTTGCCATTTCCTTCCCCACCTCATTTTACAGATAAGGAACTGAGGTAAACGAGGTTAAGTGACTGATTTATACTAAGAATTCTAAAATCAGAGGGAAGAAGGGATAACATTTGAAACTCAAAACTTTAAATAAAAATCTTTACAAATTGGGGGAAAAATAAATAAAATAGTTTATTTTAAAAAGAATTCTAAAATGTTCCCACAGTTGAGAAATCCGATTATTTCATTTGTTTTTAGCAATAATACCTCCCCAACTTCACCCAAAGAAGTATCCTGTGGAATGTATTATTTTTAAGTTAAAGCAAATTCAAAGTAATTTTGTTTTGAGCACTGTGTGACAATCTGAGGTAACTGGAGACACCCTGGAGGGTTGAGAAATCAAGGCTGGTGATCTCTGATCTACACAGACAGCCACATAACCCTGTCAGCTTCCAACATTTGTCTGTGTTATGTCCTCACTTGGATATAGACAGGGGCTTGTCAATGCATGGAGTTAGCTGCCAGGGGAAAGGCTCCTTCTTCTTTGGACGTGCTGTTTCCCTGAAGTGACCACTGCTGAGTAATGACATGGTGAATGGGGTTGACAATGTGTGAAGCAGAAAATGTCACCAGAGGAAGAGAGACACAATGAACTTTAGTTATGATTTAAATTAATGGGAACTCAACAATACAAAATCTCTACCATGTTCAAACAAAAGCCATATGGTGCAGGTGGGCATCTCTGTGTGTATGTCTGCCCATGTATGATCGATATATGTATTTGTAAACCAAATTGAAAGATTTAGAAACATGAGTACTCAAATTACATGGATGCCATTTAACTATCAACCTTTGGATTCCATTCTAATATGGATTTTTTAAATATTATTTTGGCAACAGCAGCCTGGGAGAATATAGCAGGCTGAGCCAATTATATCAATGAGGCAACTGTCTGGGCAAGATGCTGAAAGATCTGGTTTTTGTGAGACTTGAGTTTCATCTTGAAACAAAGATTTACCAGACCAGCTATTGAGTTGCTTTGGCATATGTGATTGTTTTTAAAAAGTCCAACAGACAACCAAGAAGGAAAAGACTCCCAAGGAGCACAGAATCTGTACAGCTCCCAATTCAAACCAGCCCACTGCCTGTTCAAGATGCATGTGTACAGCACAGCTTACAGTAGTCAGTAAGCCTGACCTTTCCTGGATGGAGAGGAAAACAGCCAATGGGAAAATGGCAGTGACATGCTCTTCCAGCTTTGCTGGATGCCTCTTCTCTGGTTTGCAGCCTCAATCTATTAAGTGACCTAAATACAACTCTGTGAAAAACACAGATGTAACCGAGGTAGAAATGTCCCCCAAGAGAAATCAAGCTTCCCTTTTCCCCTCTCTTTCTTTATTATCCAAAGAATCAGGCAACTCAAATGGGACTTGGAATTGATGATTTGGCAAGGGAATTGGATTGGGGAATCTGGGTCTTAAATAATAGTCTAGCAAAAAGTCTGGCATTCATTGAATCCAAAAAGGTGGGATGAGGGAAACTGAGGCAAGTAGGTAGGCTCCTCATTAACATGAGATTCTCTAATGTTATCATTTGACATGCTAAGATAACTACTGGGAAGAAAACATTCATTAGCATTTCTGGAAGAATAAGAGAAGTAAAGAGGCATCTGAGAAGTTGTTAGGACAATTAGCATCCTTAAATAAGAGACATAAGTGTAATGGGAACAGAAAAGTTCCTAAGTGGCTCATCCCACAGCCTGCTTTGCAGTAATGTGAATGTTAAATGTGTACCAGAGGAGAAAAAAAACAAGGATAAATGAAACAAGTGTTATTCTTCATGGGATCATAGAACTAGACATAGAAAAGGTCTCAGAGGTCCTCTAGTCCTATTTTCTCACTTTACAGATGAGGAAACTGAGGCCCAGGAGAAGTGTGACTTCACAGTCCTCCCACAGTATTGTGGTGTCTCCCTTACAAATAGTGTGCTTGTATCCCATGTGTATTCACACAGCTCTAACGGCTGAGCTTGATTTGAAACTTGAGATGTAAAATAAAATTTTAAATGCAAAGATAGTAAAATTCCATTCCAAAGTACCTTGTGCCGTGGACTCCATTAGCCTGGACACAAACTCATTGTCTCTCACACACCTGGTAGGTGTGGTGCGCATCTTTCTCACTCTAATAAGTAGAAGCAGAAAGACAATTTATATGATAACATTAATATTTAAAAAAAAAACAATTTTCAAAGACTTGTTCAAACCAATGAAGAATGAAATGAGCCAAACCAAGAGAACAATTTATACAATAATAACAATGCTATTAAAAAATAAACAACTTTGAAAGTTGTAAGAACTCTAGTCAATGCAATGACCACCCTATGATTCCAGAGGACATTGATGAAGCATGCTCCCCACCTCCTGACAGAGAAATGATGGACTTAAGGTGCAGAATGAGACAAACATTTTTAGACATAGCCAACAAAGCAATTAGTTTTGCTTGACTACGCATATTTGGCACACGGAATTTCTTTTTCCTTTTTTTCCTTTTCGGTGGATTGGGAGTTATGGTGTGAATAAGAGAAAAAAATGGATTTCTTTTAATTAAAAAAAATTAATTTAAAGAAAACTTATAGCATAAGTATTATGCTACTCTTCTGCCAAGAGCCAAATCTATTAAATTATTTGAAGGACTAAATCTATTTTCTCCTTGGAAACTTTCCTCCCCACCTCAAACTGGACCCATCTAGCCTTTAGATTCCAACAAAAAAACTTATTTCCTGTAATATGCATTTATTTCCTATTATTGTGCTTCTATTTTGGGATGACTTTTGTATGTATCTAGATGTAAGCTCTTTAAGGGCAGGAATAACATTATACTTCTTTGTAACTCCCCCCAACAGTTCACATATAATAGTAAACCAATCAACCAACAAGCATTTACAATATGCCAGGCACCGTGCTAGGTACCAAGAATAGAAAGAAATGAAACTATTCTTGCCCTCAAAGAGCTTCTGTTCAATAAATGTTGCTGAATGATTGATTTGAATAGGATTATGCTAGTGAGCATACTGCTACATGCATATCAGAGCTGTTTGTTCTAATGAGAATGACAGATAATTTAAGATACAGCAAAAAAGACAGTTTTGACCATGATGTCAGTGATAAAACCTTGGACTTGGAAACATGAAACCTGAGTTCAAACTGTTCCTTGGTTACTTGCTAGCTCTGTAACTATAGGCTAGTTTCAACCTCTCAGAATTGCAGTCTTCTCTTCCATAAAATGGGAATGATGCTTGCTCTAACCACTTTACTTTTTGTAAGGGAACTGCTTTATAAATTAAAACACAATATTAATATGTATTGATATTATTATTCAAGGGGGTCAAGATGTATTTTCACTAGGTAATAGAAACATATTACCTATATATAAATATAATAATTTATTATTAGTAGTATATGAATATAAATATATTACCACTAAATATATATCAGGTCTGAGTACAATCCTAGTACAGGCAGCATGGTGGTACAATGGATTGAGTGCCAGTAATAATACTCCATCACAATCATATGCCACAACTTGTTCAGCCATTCTGCAATTGATGAGAATCTCTTCGATTTCCAATTCTTTGCTACCACAAAAAGAGCTGCTATAAATATCTTTGCACTTTTCCTTTTTCTTTAACTTCTTTGGGGTACAGATCTACTAGTAGTATTGCTGTATTGAAGGGTATACAGAGTTTTATAGCCCTTTGAGCATAGCTCCAGATTGTTCTCCAGAATGGTTGGACCAATTCATTACTCTACCAACAATTCATTAATGTACCTATTTTCCCTCATCCCTTCAGCATTTGTTATTTCTATTAGGTGCGAGGAGGTACCTCAGAGTTGTTTTAATTTGCCTTTTTCTAATCAATGGTGATTCAGAGAATTTTTTCATATGATTATAGATAGCTTTGATTTCTTTTGAAAACTGCCTGTCTATAGACTTTGACCATTTATCAATTTGGAAATGGCTCTTATTTTTATAAAATTTACTTCATTCACTATATACTTGAGAAATGAAGCCCAATTAGAAAAATCTACTGTAAAATTTTTTTTATATTACTTCATTGTCTGTGGTACTTTTTTTTTTAGTAAAATATAGCTTTCCTAAGTCTCTTTCAATTAGATTTAATTTTGCTTTTGCTTTCTCTGAGATCATGATTGCCCCCTGCCCTCTTCACTTCAGCTGAAGCATAATAGACTCTGCTCCAGCCCTTCATTTCAACTCTGTGTGTATCTTTATATCTCAAGTGTGTCTTTTGTACACAACACATTTTTGGATTCTGGTTTTCAATTCATTCTGCTATCTGCTTCCATTCCTTGAGTTAGCTCATCCTATTCACTGTTATGATCATTCTATATTTCCCTCCATCACATTTTCTTCTCTCTCTGTCTCTCTCTCTGTCTCTCGCTCCCTCTCCTTCTCTCCTGTACCTTTTCAAAAATCTATCTTTCTTCCAACTACTGCCTCTCCCCAATCCTCCCTCCCCCTAATAATTTCCTCTCATATATCTTTATCTTCTTCCCCTCCTAACTCATTATTGGATAAGATAGATATCTATACCCGATTGAGTGTGTGTGTATATGTATATATGCGTATATGTATGTTTGTGTATATGCATATATACACATATATGTTTATGTATATGTATACATATGTGTGTATATATGCACACAAACATTATATATACATGTATATATGTACATAGGTATGCATGTGTGTATATTATATATACATATATATATTCTTCCCTTTTTGAACCAATTATGATGTATAGTTCAAGTATTGCCCACCAACACCAGCCCCATTTCCCCCTCCACTAAAAAAGTTCTTGCACATATCCTTTATGTGTCCCCTTCTACTTCTCCCTTTCTCCTTTCCAGTACTCAACATCTCACACAGCTACTAAGGCATCTTTAATGGGAAGATGTGGCTGTCCACTGACATCAACCCTCAAAATATTTTAGGACATCATCCTCAAAAGGTTAGGGCTATCACTTGAAAATACAAATAACTAGAGATGCATTCTTTTAGTCCGGAAGCAAAAATCACCTTAAAATATGGCTATCTTCCCCTGGAGCTCTAAAAAAGGTAAGGTCATCTTTTGTCACATAAAAACTTCAAGATTTAAGTAGAAGGAAAGACTAGTGTAGCATATAAGTCACTTCGATAGAGTGTCACAAGACATTTATCTCAAAAATACTTTATTGAATTTACATGCATCTTCTCAAGATGTATATTCCAAAAAGAATTTGTTGAATTAGCATTAATGTATACCCTATAGAGCAAAGTTAACTACACCAAGTCAGCATTCCTGTTTTTCTTCTGAAAGACTGTATAGACACACTCCTAGAGTTAGTATAGGGAATGGGCTACTTATTTCTTCATTTGTTCATTTATTCATTGAACAAGCATCTATTAACCACCTACTATATGTCAGGCACTATGGTAGGTGATAGAGATACAAAAATAAAATCAAACAGCTCTTGTCTTCAAAGAGTTCAGATTCCACTGTGGAGAGTGGAGAGAAAGGAAGAGGAATAGTGTATGCTCAGATAATAAAATACAAAATAAACACCAAGTAAATATAAAATAACTTGGGGGAAGGGCACTTACAACTAACACGAAGGAGTGTTCCATGGAGAAGAGGTTTTATGAAGGAATGACTGCCATATATAAATAGAATGAATCAGTAAAACTTTTTTTAGAAAAGAAAGTTACCCAGAAAAGAAGAGGATTTTCACATAGCCATGAAGACCCAACTGAGATTAAATAATATGAATTTATAGCAGACTGAGGCTGTAAAGGTTCATGACTTCATCCAACAGTGCTCTGCATCCTAGAAATGGGAACAGAGAAGGTGATGGTGACCCGTGGCTGAAGATGTCAGAGCAATGGTAGGACAAGGGAGAAAGAGATCCACAGGTAGAGGACAGAGTGTCATTGAAGAGTACAAAATAGTGAAGAGATAAAAGTGACCTCAAACCATGGGAGATGAACAGGAAGGTACAGAGGGGCTGGAGGCCATAGTTAGATCAAAGAATAGAAGGAGTGAGGCATTAGAAGAGATAGAAAGATTGGTGATTGTCCTCAGAGGAGAAGCTTTCTCCTCTTCAGCCATTTCCATGGCTAAATATCATGAAAGAAGCATAGTTGTGGACAGTGGCAGTGAGTGATATGACCATCCCCTGTATGGCTGAAGTGGAACGAAGAATTGAAATGAAGTAGAATGGAAATTGAGAAGAGTGAAGTGTGGAGAGATCAGTGTATTTGAAGGGACATCAATGTGTATCTTGAAGCCCTCAAATAAAGACGGTAGGACAGGGGTAGAGAAAGACAGTGAGCCAGGTACTGATCTCTAAAAAGAAGAGAGGGTAGCCTAGAGACCGATATATTAGAACAACAAGGACAGGTTGATATAGATTGTAGGAGTGAATCTCAGAGGACAAGAGGTTTATAAATGGTGCAGTGGTTACAGCACTGGACTTGATATCAAGAAGACCCGAGTTGCAATCTTGCCTCAGATATATACTAGCTATGTGACCCTAGGGAAGTCACTAAAAACCTCTCTAAGCTTCAGTTTCCTCACCTATAAAATTGAGATAATAATAGCACTTAGCCCAAAAAGTTATTGTGGGGATCAAATGAGATAACCTATAGTGTTTTGCAAACCTTAAAGTGTTACATAAATGCCAATTATTATGTCTGTTATTGCTGATTGATGCTGACAGAGGGAAGGTCTGGAAATGGAAGTGAGAAACAATGAGTCTACTGAATCCTCTTCTTGGTCTAGAGTGAGTGGGACATGAGAGAGAACAATGCAGTAGAGGGTATGGTCAAGGCTGCAAGGTCTTCCAGAGAGCCACAGGTTTCTGTGCCCACTAGGTGATGGAAAGTGTGAGATAAAGAGATCTAGGAAGTAGAGTTTGTCAATGACAGGTCTAACATTCCGAAAGAATTCCGAAAGAGAAGAGAGTTTGGGCAGAGGGCTAAAACCTTTAGGTTTGAGAGTTTGGGGAAAGGGAGCAGATGGTGATTCTAAATCACAGGGATTAGGGTATCAGGACTTGGGAGTTTGCCAGCTATGAACCATCAGCTTCCGCAGTTTTTCACTCCAGGCACTGTGAGGAATAGAGCAAAGGCAGCAAGAATCAAAGGCTACCCACCTGGGTCAGTAAATACTTGATGATTAGGTCTTCAGGACCAGCTTGAGCTCACAATCCTCAACAGTTCCCACGATGGGCAGGGGGATGAGGCACACCCAAAAAGATACTCCAACATGAGGGAAATCATTAATCCATCAATCAATAAGACATATTAAGTGCCTATTGTATACAGGCACTGTGCTAGATGTCAGAAAGACAAGGACGAAAGTGAAGCAGCTATGTGTCTTCTTCCTGAAGCCTACAGTCATGCCTGTCAATTCCTTACAAAACCCTCACTAGACCCTACAATCCTCTCTCTTCTCCTTCTCAGCTAAACTCCTGAAATAGCTGTTTACACTCAGTGCCTCCATTCACTCTCTTCTAAGCACTCTATCTGGCTTCCAACCTCATCATTCAATTGAAATTGTTCCTATCAAAATTATTGATAATCTGCTTGTCAGATTTAATGATCTTTTCTCAATTCAGCTTTTGGCACTATTGGCTACCTTCTCTCCCTTCGTACTCTCTCCTCTTTGGGTTTTCATGATACTTCTCTCACCTAGTTTTCCTTCTACCTATCCAACCACCCCTCCATCTCCTTTACTGAGTTCTTATCCATTTCATTGCCCTTAACAGTAAGCATCCCCATAGACTCTTTCCTGAGTCCTCTTTTCCTCCTCAACTCTCATTTGGTGACCTTATCAGATCCTGTCAATTATTATTGCTATGCAAATAACTCTTTAATCTACCAGGTCCTAGGAGCAACCTCTCCAACAACCCAAGTGGACTCCCTTCCTCCTCCTGCCATGGCCTAAAGACTGTCATGCCTGCAACACCTCTGACTATAATTTCTAGCCGTGTCTGTGTGTGTGCGCGTATGTGTGTGTGTGTGTGTGTGTGTGTGTGTATGTGTGTGTGTGTGTATCTGTACATCTATGTGTGTATAGGGTTGATAGATGATTCTCTAATACTCTTTCTTTATTGTTTCTGCTTCTCCTTCCATGTTGTCTTGGTCATCTCCAGTTTAACCACATGGCCTTCCCTAAAAAGCATTTTTTAAAGGAGCCTATTCATCTCAAAATTGAACAGTCCCTCTGATGCTTCCTCAAAGCCCCTTTGGATCCCAGCAATAGACCTCCACCCAACTATTATCTGACATCTTATTATGGGTTGGGCCTTCCAGGTCCTTAAAAGCAATATTTCTATTCATAGGCGTAAAGACTGCCTAAACAGTCCCTGAATTGCTAAGGGGCTACATGACAAGAAACCACTCTGCTGCAGATATGCTTATTTTTGCAGTGAAATTAAGTATAGGAAATACTTAAGATTTTATCTGGGAAGCTTAGAGTTTAAACTTATGCCACACTGGTAGCATTCTCTAATCCTCAGAATACAAAATCCTTTATTAAAATTGGACTTATTTTAAAATAAGGGAACAGAGAGTAGTCCATTTTTAAAATGTAGTTTTAAATTGGGCTATTTTTAAATGAGTCACCCCTGTGTACAACATTTCTATGGCTAAGTATTCAATTTGAATATTGACTATCTTCAAGTGTGGTAAAACCTCATGAATTCAGATTCAAAAGTAATTATAAAAATAATAATTAGTACAAAAATTGGTCAACTTCTCTTTGAACTGTCAGTGGGGGAAAAGAGTTTACAAAGAAAATAATGTAAATATGTTTGCGAGGGAGATCGTTGCTATAATTACTAACCTTCATCTATTATCAAAGTGGGCTCCCAAAGACCTCCACTTGAAACATCAAAGATGACAATGTGGATTCTTGAAAATAGCACAAATAGAAAAGTGATTTTTTTTTAGAATGTTATATAAAATTTTACCAATTTAGTCTGCTACCTTTAATTCTTCATTCCAGATCATATAATGTACAAAAAGTTGTTTGGTATAGACTGTCCCACTTTTGTCTTTGAACCCCTAGGGCCTAGTACAGTGCACTATACTAGACATTGGAGGTTCAAAGACAAGAGTCTTTTAAAAGATTGTGTCTTAATGAATAACTAAAGTGCCGATTGGTATGGTGGATAGGGAGCTGGCCTAAGAGTCCAGGTTAAAATTTCTCCTCTGACACATACTATGTAACCCAGAGAAAGTTATTCAATTTTTCTATACTCCCAAACAATGTTTTAAGAACATAAATTGTCAAACAGTTGCTATCTGCACTGGAGGGAAAAAAAAACATTTTCTCACCAGGTCTTCCTTATACCAGTAAAATCACAAGTTCAGTCCAAATGAAGATGAAGCAGTAATAACAATGAAATGACAGGAATATAAAGCACATTCTACTGGTCAGGAAAAGAAATTATTTTCTGCCACCCTAAAGCTCAAATGATACGGTCATAGAAAATAAGAGGCAAACAACAAAGAGGCAGGGTGTTAATGCATTAAAATGATGTACAAGGACAAGTCTATCCCCTGTTAAGTGTGACATTCTCTCTGATGAAATTAGAGGGGCAGCTTTCCCCAGGCTAGCCAAAAATTGGCCACATCCCTTAAAATACAAGCCTGCCAACCCCTGAGAAGCAGTCAGAGAACATTCAAGGTACTCAGCAACTCTGTAAGAACTGGCCCCAATACCTCTACCAAGACAAAAGGGGAGAGGGGAGGGAGGAGACTTTCTCACTTCCTCCTCCTCTAACCAGACACATCTAGCAGAGAGCAGAGAGAGACACTTAGAGACTGAGAGGGTTGAAGGGCAGGAGGCTTCAAGGAGCCTGACCTCTGGCAGGAGTGAGGAGAGTCAGCTATGGGGTCAGGAGATAACCCTGACAGTTGAGTTCAACTGTATGGAGGTGATGAAAGGAGCCCCAGTGAGCAGTTGATCAGGCTTCTGCTCTACACCAAGGGTAAAACAATATGAAAGGATATTGTAGCCCTACCAGGCCGAAGGCCTGAATTGTCTTGCTCGTATGTATTCCCCACGTATGCATCTCATTATCAGTGTACATTATCTGGGCCCACTTTTCACACAGATACTGTGTGCATTTGTGGGACAGTGCACCTGGCCCAAGTCTCTAGGAGAAAATATTTTGTAGCTACTATTATGCTGTCTTAGTGAAGGTATTTTTTGTATTACTTAAACAAGCTAGGTGGCCCAGGGGATAGAATTTTAAGTTAGAAAGGCCTAAATTTCAATCCTGCCTCAAATACTAATTTTGTGAACCTGGAGAGTCACTTAACCTCCTAAGTCTCAGTTTACTCATCTTCAGAATAAAGGTAATAATAGTACCTGTCTGACAAGGTCGTTGTAAGGATCAAATGAAATATGTAACAAAACACTTTGCAAAACTTAAAACACTATATGAATTTTAGATATCATCACCATTACCTACTGGCAGACTAATAAAGATGAGTGGGGGTCCTGACACTATGGTTTTAGAAGTGTAGACCTAGGGGGGCGGAGCCAAGATGGCCGCATGAAAACAGCGTCTTGCCGGAGCTCTCTCACAGGTTCTGTTGGATTCCTATAAAAAAGTGAATCTGAGCAGATCTGAGAGAGTTAGAAATTGCGAGCAGTCTGAGTGGGGCAAATTTCCCAGCCGGGAGAATCTGAAAGGCTGAAGGAACAACTCTGTAGGCTAGGAGAGCGCTCAGTGTGCGGAGCTGCCCCAGATGGCACCAAAGCAGAAGCGGCTGGCCGGAAAACCCACGTGGGAGACAGGCTGGGAGAAAGCCGGGTGCCTGAAACCAGTGCAGATGCCCAGGCCTCCCAACACAGGATGGCACTCTGTGGAAGCTACGAGAGGCAGCGCAACGTCACCGACTGTGAGATACCAGGTCCTGAGGCTTGCAGCCCAAAGGTTTCAAATGCTTCTTGAGCTTCCGGGAGACATAATGGCCAGGTAAACGGCTCTAATCCCTCCCCTCCCCACCCAGAGAATTCCTCGGCGGG
>CM053627.1:81699648-81728836 GCA_028646595.1 Phalanger gymnotis
GAGAAAATGTATAAATTAATCCAATGCCTAGTTATACCTGGAAGTTATATGGGACTCCATGCCTTCTTGGGGAGGGAGGGAAGAAAATCTGGAACCAAAATTATGTAGAACTGTTTGTTGCAATCTAAAAATAAAAAAATTAAAAAAAAAAGAAGTGTAGACCCAGAAAGTACTTTTAAATTGAAGTAGCCACCCCTCACTCTCAGACCCAACTTGCAAATCTGTGAGGGCTAGGTTGGAGAAATAGCTCCCAAAGGGGTTGCTACAACTCTTTAATCCTTTGGTACTGTGCTGCAAGGCACATCTTATGATCCTTAGTGCCCTGCTTTATATAATATTTCTCTAATCTGCTGCTATGTCACAAATCAACTTACTTTTGCAACTGAAGAACTGATGCCTCAAGTTAACCTCAAATAAATGACCAGCCTCAGGGAGAATGACAGAACCCAGTGACAAAGTTACCCAGAAATTCGACTTCAGGGTTTTTACAAGTATAGTTATTTGAAATTTGGCTACTCCTTCCATTTCAGTCAAATTATATAAAGCATTTTGTGTTGGAGAGATAAGTTCCCTCCTTTTTTTAGCTTTCCTACTATTTTCTTCATTCCTTTCTTTCAAGGCAGTTGGGGTTAAGTGACTTGCCCAGGGTCATCCAGTGTCTGAGGTCAGATTTGAGCTCAGGTCCTCCTGACTCCAGTGCTTTTGCTGTATCCCCTGCACCACCTTAGCTGCCCCAGCTCTCACATTATTTTCAAGAAAAATTTAAGCCATACTATGTCCCCAAAGATCTATACAGTCTGTCTTTAAACAGTATTTTTTTGAATGATGAGCTACAAGTTATTACAAGGACATCCCCAAAAATTCTACTGTAAATACTTTAGAACATTTGCTCATTTGAGTGGTAAATCAGCAGAGAAGAAAACCAAATAAGGAGGATGCAGATAGTGATGCCCATCCAAATATATAGGATCTGATTGAATACTATCCATAATAATGACAGGACACAGCAACCCTCCCTAGGTGATACAATGAATAGAGTCCTGGTCTTGGAGTCAGGAAGACCTGAGTTCAAATTCAGCCTCAAGCACTTATCTTAAGTGACCTGGGTAAGTTACTTAACTTTTGTCTGCCTCACTTTCCTCAACTGTACAATGGGGATAATACCAGCACCTACTCTGCAAGGTTGTTGTGCAGATAAAATGATGTAAAGCATTTAGCAGTAGGCACTATATAAATGTTTATTCCCTTCCTCTTTCCAATCTATGGAATTCATCTTCCATTTGCAAAATGGTGCCATTCTCTAGTCATTAAACATTAAGATACAGTAGTAAGTTAGTATACCTATTTCTTAGGATTCCCCCACCCCACCCCACCCAATGTAGGGAGGAAGGAATGAGAAAAAAAGAAAAAAGATTTTTTTTAATTGAATAAAAACATTTAATTTTAAAAGACAAAATATGAAAGGCAGATGTTGCAGCTAGTTGGCACAGTAAATAGAATGATTACCCTGGAGTCAGCAGGACCTGAGTTCAGGTCTAAATCTCACCTCAGACCCTTAATAACTTTGTGGTCTTAAGCAAGTCACCTAACTCCCATCTGCCTCAGCTTTCTCAATGGCAAAATGGAGATAAGAGCACCTACCTCCCAGAGTTGTTTTGAGGATCAAATGAAATATTTGTGAAGCCCTTAGCACCATGCCTGGCACATGTTAGCATTTAATAAATGCTTGTTCCTTTCCCTAAAGATAGACAACCTCCAAAAAGAATTAGGAGGCCGGAAAATTACTTTTATTCATATTAATTTTGCCCACTATTGCTATTCTCCTAAGAAATCCAACCCACTCCATCCCCATCTCACCCCACCTTAAACTTTAGGTAAGTAACCATTCAATGAGCAGCTGTGGCAAAATCATAAAAATCCTTGACCTTGAGCTAGAAGGACTTCAACAATCATCTAGTCCTCCCCTTCATTTTACAGATCTGAAAACTAAGACCCAAGGAGTTTAAGTGATTAGCCCCATACTGGAGAGGTCTAATCAAGATGATGATGGTAGGGAACCACAGGTTTCTAGGGATGTTCGTGACCCCAAAATACCGACACGCCGGGTCCTGCCCAAAGAATTCGACTCAAGCCTTCTCAGCCAAGGGAAAAGACAAAGTTTATTAGGGATTCACCATAATGGGTTGTCTTAAGAAATCCCACCCTTTGTGAGGCCTGTTTTCACAAGCAGGCCAGATTCAATCTACTGAGCTAGATTGAATCTACCTTCATGGAGGCAAGATGGAGATTAGAGACACAAAGATTGTAGGAGGGATTGAGGGGTGGTCTGGGGTGACTAGAGGAGGGCTTTAGGGAGGGTCCTGAGGAGGAGTCTAAGGAGATGAGATGAGGTCAGAGTCCAAGAACCAAGAGAATGGGATAGTGGCAAGTAGCTGAAGGCATGGATATTGATAGTATCCAGGGTGGGAAGTAGCTGGACAACAAAGGGCAAGGCTAGGTAGAGATTTGGCCCTAATGATAATATAAGGCTTATGGCCTTAGGGGAAGGCCAGATCTAGTTGGAAGATTCAAGGAGAGTTCAAGGGGGCTCTCCGAGACTGTATTGCAGATTCAAGGGGGTTCCCAGAGACTGTGCCCTCATCAATGTTACAGAGGTGTCAAGTGGCAGGGTCAGAACTCAAATCCAGATCCTCTGAATCTAAATGATTCTTCCCACACTTGTTATAGAAACTACTCAAAGGAAAAGAATCCTATCACCTGCTCTCAGGATTCACTAAGATTGTGGTCTTGATTTCAGAATCTGGAAAATTTAGATGGAATTTGAACCCGAGTCTTACGATTCCAGATCCCCAGTTTCTTCTACTAGACCTCACTGTGTCCTTTAGATACTTATAATTTTTTTAAGTGGCCAAAGTTATTTGAGATAAGACAACAGAATGAACAATAGAAGCCAGAGGGGTGGAGAAGTCAGTGCTAGAAAGCTAACACAAAAAGATAGTAAATTATATGTTTCCAGAAGAAATGGAGAGGGAAAAAATAACACTCCATATCCCCACCTTTCCCCTCACCACCGCTCCTCCAATGAAGACAAGGAAAGGGAAAGAGATTCAAAAGAATGAGTTTGGGGTGGGGGGAGGGGTGGGGAGGGGGTAGCTGTCTTAGTGCGGACTCATTACTGATCTCTGAAGCTCATTCTCCAATTTTCCCTGTCTGCCCTTTGCACAGGAAGCAGGCCACACAGTCTGGCTCACAAATCCCTGGAGGGCAACCAGCTGAGTCACTCAGGCATTAGCATGTTAGAGGTGGCTCTTTTAGCCCACGTGCCCAGGGAACACAGGCTCCAAAGCCCAAAAGGTCATACCTCCCAGGCAGTATGCACTGCTTCAAATGAGGCACGCCATTACGCAGGCTGGAATCCACGCCCACGGTGAAATGAGTTCAATTGTGAGACTTTTCTTTGGGGCCTACATTTTGTTTCGTTGATCTGTTTATCTATCAAATCACCTACTTATAAATCTTATTTTGAAGGGGAAAAAGGTATCTCCCCTTCCCCACCTTTTATTTTCTAGTAATAAAATAAAATTGTCTTTCTAGTAGGGAACATGAAGCTAGAGCCGGGTGATCCTTTTCTCTCCCCTGGGAAAGTGAAAATGAGGAGAAGGTTTTTGCTAAGCTTGACTGTCCACAGATACAGCTTCTTCTAAAGTGGTGAGCCAGCGACCAGGCACTGTGTGGATGAGTGAACTCAAGCACACCATATGGTGTCTGATTTACAGGACTTTGGTGAAGGTGCTTCAGAACAGAGCACTGACTAGTGAGTGAGTCTAGCGGAATCACAAAGGATTTATTGTCCTTTCTATAGGATTTCTTCCAACTCTATTTTGACTATGATCCCCTAACCAACAAATTCACCCAGCATGAATACCTGTCACAACATTAGAGTGAAGACAAAACGAACTGGCCAAGTTCTGCATGAGTCAGGGGACTGGAGATGTAGTCTATAGCCTTTCACCTCCAAGTCAAATGGAGGTCCATGTGGATCGCAGCCCACAGGAAAGGAGTGGGCGAGCTCAGTCTGTCTTCTGCATTATGGCCGGAAGCCTTGGGAAGGACGCCAAGGACTGAATCATTCTGTGACACTGAACCATGCTCACATTTCTCCTCTGGAACAGGAAGGGGGCACCTTGGAAAAGAGTTAACGGAAAACTTTGAATCATGGATATTCGTTCCTATGCTAGGGCAGCACGTTTAGCAAGGACACTATTTAGCCTTTCCTGGGCCTTTAGTGCTTCTTAGCCACCCTGAGGTGATGGAAAGAGTATTCATTTGGAAGTAGGAGAGAGGTGAGTGCAAATGATTACGAATTACTAGGAAATCTTAAAGATCTATATAAATGTCAGTTACTGGCTCTGGTCCATTCTGTAACCCACCCCTGGTGCTCCCCTCTCCCGTTTATGGTCCTCAGAATAGCTTCCTCAAGCAATGGATTCACACAGTAGAGAAAGCACTGGATTTAGACTCGGAGACCTATGTTCAAATCCCATCCTCACCCCAGGCTACCTGTGTGAACATGGGCAAACTGCTGCACCTCTCTGGCCCCCAGTTCCCTCATCTCAAAAGTGAGGGGGGGGCTTGACCTCCGGAGTCCTTTTTGGCTCTAAATCATTGGATCCTGGGATCCATTCAAAACCATAACTCAGGATCCCTCACCAGTGTGTTTATCTTTAGTCAGCCAGAGGGAACAATTAGTTCAAAGCAAAAGCAATTAATGAAACGACATAATGAGAAAACTCAATAAACATAGGACAATAAACACAGGACATTCTCCCACAAATCCGTATACCATTAGTGGGGAGGATAGATTCTGGGAACACAAGTGGAGGATTCATGCTGCTAGAGCACATACATACACACTCATGATGTAAGAACACAGATTTCCAGTCCTTCCCTGTTATGGTGGCATCCCTGCTGAGTGGGGTGTTCTTCTTTTCCCTTTTAGGACTAATCACTCCACTTGTACTTTCATTCCCCACCCCAACCTCACTGCTCCCACCTTCTCCAGGGCCTTGCTCCATCAATCGTTTGTTCTCTTTCTTCCATCTTTGATTTCTCCTTATTTACTGGCTCCTTCCTCTCTGCCTAAACTATGTGCAGATGTCCTCATTCTTTAAAAAAAAAAAGTCTTTTCTCATTTCTGCTCAGTCTATCTTCATCCTCATTGTCAAATTCATGAAAAATAAACACACCTCTAATGTTTCAGATTCATTACCTTCACAATTCAACTCTTTGTCATCTGGTTTCTTTCCTAAGATGTCTAGGGATAGTCGTCTTTCTAAGGTCACCAACGACCTCCTAATTGCTAAACTTAATGGATTTTTTTCTTAGTCTTCATCTTCCTCAATTACGGCCTCCTTTGAACTCTCTTTAGCCTTGTCTATCTAGACCAGGGTGGGGGACCATGTGGCCTCAAGCCTGCAGGTTTCCTATCCCTCGTCTAGACACTGTGCTAAGTGTTAGGGGTACAAAGAAAGTCCCCCCTCCTCTCCCAAAAAAGTCCCTGCTCTCAAGAAGCTTACAGTCTATTTGGGTAAACAACACACAACAACTATGTACAAACAAGCTATGTTTATACAGCATAAGTTGTAAGTAGTCTCAGAGAGAAGGCACTAAGATTAAGAAGGACTTTTCAGGCTTCTTACCTAGATGCAACTTGAAGGAAGCCAGGAAGGTGGAGGTGAGGAGGGAAAGAGTATCAGAGACAAGGAACAGCTGGTTAAAGGTATAAAGTACGGGTATAGAGTATCACGTTGGAGGAAGGGGAAGGAAGTCAGTGTCAATGGAAGGCAGAGTGAATGGAGGGGACCAAGACGAACAGGAATAGAAAGGTAGGAAAGGGCCATATGAAAGGTCAGGATTCTAATCCTGACTTAAACTCTCAGCTGTGTGAGCGTGGGCAAAGCTTAGAGCCTGTTTCTTCATTATAAGCTCCTTGAGAATGAGACTCTTTTTGTATTCCCAGGGCTTAGCACAATACCTGGCACATGGTGATTAACAAATAACGATTGGTTGATTGATCTGTAAAGTGGCATTAATGATTCTTATGCCACCCATCCCTCACAGGACTATTACCAAAAAAAGCACATCCTAAACCTTAAAATATTATGTGGATATATAATTATCTCCAATTCCTTCCTTTTCCTCAACTCACTATAACCAATCAGTTGATAAGAGTCCTCATGTCTACCTTTGGAATATTTCTGAACTATGTTTCCTCCTTTTCATTCCCATTATTGCCACCATCTTTCAAAGGCACTCATTATCTCTTGATGAGACTCTAGTGTCCTAACTGGTCACCCATCTTCCAATTTCTTTCTTTTTTTTAATCTATCCTATGACTTGCTACCAGATTCATCTTCACATAAAGATTTTATGATGGTTACTCAAGTGGTCAAAAAGCCTTCTGTAATAGTTCCCAACTGCCTATCTAAATGCACTGATATTTAAAGCCCTCCATATTCTGGCACCAACTTACTTTTCTACTCATAATGCCCCCTTTTGAGTATTCCACCTCCCAGGCCAACTGAATGACTCATTCTTCCTCAAACATCTCATACTTCCTTCCTCCTGTCTTTGCTTATGTGCCTCCCGTCACTGGAAATACAAATGGTTTTTCTTAGGCTTCCAATTTCTAACTCAAATGTCACTTAAGATTATAGATCTAGGGTAGCTAGGTGGCACGGTGAGTAGAGTACCTGCCCTGGATCAGGAGGACCTGAGTTCCAATCCGGCCTCAGACACTTGACACACTTACTAGCTATGTGACCTTGGGCAAGTCTCTTAACCCCAATTGCCCTGCCTTCCCCCCTCAAAAAAAAAGAAAAAAAAGATTATAGGTTTAAAGGTGGAAAGGTCACCTAGTCCAACTCTCATTTTATAGGTGAGGAAACTGAGACTTGTGGAAGCTGTGTCACATCTCAGATCATAGGTAGTAAATCAGAAGTGGGATTTGAACCCAAGTCCTCTTACTCCAAAGCCAGAACTTTTATCCCACTATGCCATGCTATAGGCTCACAGGATGCTCCCCTTTGTTCTTGGTTGTCTATGCTGTCTCTCCCTCTTTTTTCTTATTTACTCACATGGTTCCAATTGTATGGACATATGGCCCAACAGGGGACATATTCATCAGAATTGTTTGCATTTTGGCCTCAAAATTCAGTGTAGTCTTTCTAGCCTTGAGTCTAAAACTGGTCTTCCCACTTTTACCTGTTCCTTGGATCTCTGTGTTTCATTGGCACCC
This sequence comes from Phalanger gymnotis, assembly GCA_028646595.1. NCBI lineage: Eukaryota > Metazoa > Chordata > Mammalia > Diprotodontia > Phalangeridae > Phalanger > Phalanger gymnotis. The sequence continues at coordinate 81,706,946 of CM053627.1, forward strand.
TGTTACAAAATCTGTTTGACTTTTAAGTATGTGCTTATACTCCTTCCAACTCAGATCACATTTCTGTCCCAGGTGCATTCTGTTAGGGAAGGAGGGGTGACATATATGTGTGCATGTATCTATATTCACATATACATATATGTATATAGGTATGTGATCTCTATATAGAAATGGATCTAAATATATATATATGTATATATATATAAAACTGTAGAGAGACAATTAAATACATATATGTAGGGATATATAGATCTATAAATATAGATATATAAAATCTTTTCCAGAAAGGAGGGCACAGGTCTAATATGAAGGCTAATCTGTTAACCATAGAACAGTGATTCCAGAGAGCACAAAAGAATGGATAGGGAAGAGAGAAGAAGAGAAGGAAAAAGAGGAAGGAGGGAGAGAGACACAGAGACAGAAAGAAAGAGAAAGAGGAGGGAGGGTGGGAGGCGGAGAGAGAGAAAGAGAGAGAGAGGAGAAGAAGAAGAACAAGAAGAACAAGAAGAAGAAGAAGAAGAGTGAGTGAAAAGGGAAGAATAAAGAAGGGAAGGAGGGAAGGATGGAGGGAGGGAGGAAGAAAGGAAGGAAGGAAGGATCAGATCAATATTAGAACTAAAGCTAAAAGGCAAAATTTAAATCTACTGAGATTTGTGTTCCATACCAAGCTAGCAAATGCCATTTCCTGGTCCAAAGAAAGTTAGGAGACGACCACAGCATGGACTTGGAAGATTTCTGAAACACCAGACTACTACTAACAGATAGACTTTGATGAGTTTAGTATAAATGAATCATGGTCATATGGATCATATTTCAGCTGAAACAAATTAGAAGTTTAAAAATTACAAGAAGAGATCTTTGGTAAATTCATTTACATGTTGTTGAATCCACAGCATTTGGAAAATAGTTCTGCTACATTTTGCTGACTCAAAGCCCTGCCAATTTCCTCCTGTACCTAAGAGTTCCCTTGTTTTCTACATTGAATCTCATTGTACTTCCTGTCCACAGTTCTAACTTTGGTTGGCCACAGAGAATTTAAGGGACTTGCAGGGTCACATAGCCAATAAGTACTTGAGAGAAGATGAAAACCCAAGTCTTCGTGACTCTAAGCCCAAAGCCTCCCATCCACCATGACATACTGCCTCTTAATAGGATCTAGTGCTTTATGAATATCCGATTGACTGCCATGTGGAAGATGGCCTGAAAAGGGAAGAAGCTTAAGGTAGGCAAATCAAGTAGAAAACCATCAAAATAGTTCAATTGAGAGGTGTAGAAAGCCTAACTCGAGAAAGGAAAGGATGAGAGAGATGTTGTAAAGGGAGAATCATTGTTGATTTGTCAGCTAATTGGAGAGTGAGAAGTCAAGGATAACAATGGAGTTGTGAACGTGGGTGACTGGAAGGATGGTTATGCCCTCCATGGGAATAGGGAAATTCAGAAAAGGGAAAGCTATGGGGAGCAGAAAAAGAATGAGCTCTGTTTTGGACATCCATGAAAGGAAACTTAAAGATCATCTAGATTAAATTCCTCTTACTACATTTGAGGAAGTGACACCCAGATAGGTAAATAATTTGCCTGAGGTCTCACAGATAGTGATAGAATTGGGTTTTGAATGCAAATTTTCTGACTCCAAATCCACAGCTCTTTTCAATGTAACAGGCTGCCTTTCTATTGAAGGGCATTAGAGCAAAGATTAAACAACCACTTGTATGGGATTTGAAGAGGGGATTGAAGATTTGCGGAAAGGGTTCAGCTAAATGACCTTTGATTCTGATTCTACTTCACCAAGTTTTTCTAAAACCATGGGCAGCAAGACATGTCCTTTTAGTTATAATTATCAACTATCGCAGAAGCCATGCATTTGCTCTATCCCTTCAAAATCTTTTACCCACTCCCCCCCTTTTGGAAATATTTCTGAAAATATTGACTAAAGAATGGGGTGTAGTCTTCGATAAGAGAAAATAAAACCATCTCTATAGGGATAAAATCCTGGATCTTGGCCATTAACCAAATGTACAACATAGCCCAAACTCCACTAAATGACTTCCCTGTAGTTGGTATTGTTCGTAGCACTGTGTTCTTTCAAAAGGATTTTCTTTCCGCTTGCATTTTTTAAAGTATAAATAGAATGATGCATGATTCTGAATCTAACACAAATAAAAAGGCTTAGGGAATAAGATTATATGATGTCTGAAGAAAACAAACCAAAGTGCTGGCCACAAATTGAGCAAATACCTTTGTCAAACAAGATCTGTTCCACTTTTAATCAGTATACACACTAAATTACACAACTTCCTCACATCCAGTAAATGATAAAGTGATTAGTCCATCCTCTGCTACACCTCCCAATTTAGATTCCAGGATTTTAATTAATGGGCTGTTTATCCCTCCCCCACTTGCAGATCATTAATAAAGATGTTTAATAGTATTGAGCCGAATACAAATCCTTACAACTCTTTGCTTGGTCTTCTCCCCCACATGACCTTCCAACTCACTTCCTACTACTCAAACCCCAGCCACTAAATAGATGGCTACTTAACATTGCCATTCATTACAAGTCTCAACTGCAGATATAAATCCATGTGAAAGTATTTGCATACTTTCAAATAAATTTTGGTGACAATTCAATGCTTTATCAAACTCACTGCTTCCTTTGTTTGCTAATTTTGTAAACCAGTTAAAGAGGACATAGCAAGTGTGCCCACTGTGGTTGTTGGTTTACTGTTCTCCAATGTGTTATATGATTCAAAGATATTTAGAGGAAACAAAAGGTTGACATACGGAACCCTATGTTGAGTTGGGCATTTGTTGTCCTTTTTTCTCGAGGATGTCACTTTCAATTTCTCTTTACATATTTGCATTGGTGAATAAGAATGCTGTGGTTTAGATGATTATTTGCATCACTTTATTAAAACAGTGACTAGTATACTGCTCTGCAAATGTCTTTAAATAAGCATACTGTGTTTGTTTCTAAAGCCTGACTGAAACCCCATTGTCTTCATCCATCAATTCAACAAAATGTTTATTAAGCACCTTCCCAATGCCAAGCATGGTGGCAAGTGCTGGGAATACAAAACCACAAACAAAATAGTCTTTGCCCTCAGAGAATTTGTATTCTACTGCCTCAGAACTCATAATTTCTTGTTACTCATTTTTTGTTCAAATTCTAATCCAGAAAAATACACACAGATCCAATTTATGGTTTTGATATTTTTCAGGCGATTAATGTTATAGAAATTGGCTATACTGATCTATGTCCATATTTCTTTTTATATGTTTGTTCGCAATAACAAATATTCAATATCTGGCCCAGAACCTATCCAGTGGGCCCAGAAGGAAAAAGAAGCCTCAAGATGTTCTTCCTCTCCCCTACCTCACTCTACCTGCCTACCTAGCCCATATCCCATCCATCTCCATCATGGGAAACCTTTCCTCCCAACCTACCTGTTAATATTTCCTTCCCTTTTCCCCATTCTAGATACATTTTGGCTTTTCCATCCCCATCCTGCCAAGAATGAAATCCAGATTCCCCATTCCACTCCAACCCATGGGTAAGAGGCTGAGACCTCCAACCACCCTCCCAAACTGAGGTATGGAGATGGCTACTCTACCCCTTAGAAGAGCAGGGTTAACTATAATCCTTTCATTTAAATGATCACTGGGCCTTTCCGCTGCCCTTCCACTACTCCCTCTAGATTCCTAGGCATTGCTGTCTGGCCTACTGATGTAGCCTAATGATCCCTAGACATTGCCACCTGCCCCATAGCAACATCTTTACTACCACTGATTCCTCCCTTCCTCTGGACCTTTCTTTATATTTTGTCTCTTCCAATTAGCATGTGAGCTTTGTGAGAGCAAGAACTGTATCAATTTTCTATTTTCATAACCAGTACTTGCTATCTGGCAAACATTTAGTAAATGAATTTCATTAGTATAGTATTTTGGGATTTTCAAAATGCTTTATATGAACAATCTTATTTGATATTTAATCAATTCCAGTCAGTTCAAGAAATGTCACAGTGCTGGTCAACAGAAATATGAAGACAAAATAGAAACAGTCCTTGTCCTCTCAAGGGAGCTTATGTGGTGAACAGAGGGAAGGAACATGTACATGAATCAGAAAATACAAAATAAACATAGTTTTAGAGACGTACTACTAACTGGGGATTTCAGGAGAAGTATCTTATTGTTAAAATGGCATTTTTGCTAACCCTTGAAAGGAACTAGAGGTTCTAAGAAGCAGACGTTGGAGAACTCCAGCCCAGGTTGAATGATGGAGTATTTCTCCAACAGCCAGTCACTAGAAGACCTCCTCCCATTTCTGTAACCCTAGGTTCAAGCCTGCCACATGGGCATGAGACTCTTTTCATTGGTGAAGAAAATGATGGCTACATGTACAGACCTACTTGGGTAGAGCAGAGTTGGTAAGAGAACTTGGCAAAAGGGAGACTAGACTTCTTGTTTCCTGCTTTGAGAGAGCACATATATGGTTCTGGACTCTCTTCAAAGGGGAAAAAAAATAACAACCAAAAAAACTGGAGAAAAAGAAATGACTTTGGAAGGCAATGATGTTGGAAAAATTCAGCTCTCCAACATGTGCCTGCTCTCCAGCTTGCCTCACTAGAAAATTTAGAGAATTCTTCCTGAGATGTGACCAGGGACTCTCTTAGTTGAGCTAAGAAATCTTGTTACCAATGGGAGAGCTCTATATACACTCTATACTCTATATACTCTCAATATATATATACTCTATATACACTCAAACAATACACTCTATGTATTGTTTGGTATATTTTAATCTATATAACTGCCCTGATTTCTATTTGTTATCAGCTTGGATAGATGGGTTTACTTGCTATTCATTACTTGGGATGGTCTTTTGGGTAACTAGACTTTGGTAGGAAGGAGTCAAGCCTTCAAATATAAGCTTAATATTTTATGTAAGCTTTCTCCATAAAGGATAACAATCAGGAAAGCAGCTCGAACCTAGGAAAATCAATTGCCCCCCTAGACTAGCAATATTTAGGAAGGTAAATAGGTATAATTTTGTTCCAGTAACCCTTCCCTGTGAAGATCAGACAGATGAGCCTCCTGACCCCTTCTCTTGATTCCCCCCTCCAGACAAGAATCAAATTCTCCCTTGGAGAAAACTGGGCAAGAATAGCAAGGTATCTGTCAAAGCCACCTTGGCATCCATTTTAGACAAACCTATATGAATATATACATACATGTGCAATATACACACCCTCCATTTCTATGGCTCTATCAAAATTAGTCAAAAATACTTAAGATTTTCATGATACTAATGATACCTTATCTTTTTATTTTATTAAGTTACATGAAAGGCTATTATGTTAATTGTCTTGACACAATAGACATTATTCCTATTTTATTGATGAAAAAACTGAGGAGAAAAGGATTTAAGTATGTTGTCCATCTTCACACAACTAATAATAATGAACTAATAAGTGTCAGAAGTAGGACCAAGCCTCAGGTCTTCCCTACTGCTAGGACTCTTTCAACTACCTCACACTGTCCCGCTTGAAGTGCAGACTAGATTCTAGTTAAAATGTTAGAGTTTAACTAAGGGTCTGGATAAACCAGGTGAGGTGTAACTTGCTCTATTCAGCACCCATCAAGGCCTCGTAAAGAGCTGGGCATTTGATAGACACCTTTTTAGAATGCTGATGATGATGCCTGAAGAAATCTAATAACCTCCTGTCAAACTTCACATGATTGTCTTTATGTCTAATCTTGAAAGAAATGGATGAAGCTGTCTCACAATGCTTGTAAACCTATGCAGCCTGAGCAATAGCTCAGCTCAGACTTTGGGACATTAGGATGCTGGGTTCTACCTCCGAAACATTTCTTGCATCAGTCCCCTTCTCTCTGTTCACCTAGGCCACCCCAGGTTGGGCCCTCCTTGCCTCTCATCTGAACTATCCTTCCTAAGTGGTCTCCCTGCCTCCCAGCCTGTCTCTTCTACAATCCATACACCACATGGCTGTCAAATTCAATATTTATAAAGCGCCAGTCTGGCCATGTCACTCAAGAAGCTCAAGGCCTCTGGGATTAAATGCAAGTTCTAGAGGCATACAAAACCTTTCACAGCCTGATTCCAGACTCCTTTTCCAGTCTTGCTGCTAACCTTCACACATTCTGTGTTCTAGCCCAGCACTTCTTAAACTGTGGGTCATGACCCCATATGGGGTAGCAAAAAATTTGGCAACAGTAAAAGGTTGCTGAACGTGCAATGACCAAAAAGTCATTAAAAATCAAATGCATAATGAATCTGAGGTGTTTCTGGAAGTTGCTTGCCCGTGTTGCAGGGAGCAACTTGACTGTAGCCTTGGTTCTGAACACAAAGCACGCACACTTTGCACTGCACATGTTCTCAGGCCACGCAACACCAGCTGCCTTGAAAAGAGGTCAGGAGTGGAAAAAGTTTAAGAAGCCCTATTCTAGCCAAGCTAACAAATAAAACATCAGGTCTCCTGTCCCCATGTTTTTGCATAACCACCTTACCCCATTCCTGTAAGGCACTCTCTTCTCACTTCTGGAAGGAAGGGAAGAAAGGAGGAAGGGAGGAAAGGAGGAAGGGAGGAAAGAAGGAAGGATGGAAAGAAGGAAGGAAGGAAGGAAGGAAGGAAGGAAGGAAGGAAGGAAGGAAGGAAGGAAGGAAGGAAGGAAGGAAGGAAGGAAGGAAGGAAGGAAGGAAGGAAGGAAGGAAGGAAGGAAGGAGGTTAGGACCTAGAAACAAAGCATTTCATTGGACAAATTCTGAATGAACATTTGAAGGGAATCCTACAGTTATCTGAACCTCAAAAAAATATGGTTTTCTTACTTCTGTTTAGGCTATGATGACCCACTTCACCTGTGAAAAGTCTAAGGACCCCACAAACAGATGCCTCTTCAGTATATATGCCTGGTAAATTTCTCCAATTATCCATGGTTGTCTTTCTGCAAAATCCATGACCTTGAAAATGGAACTGTTTTACTATGCAGTGAGTAAATATTGTACACAACCTATATTCAGGCAAGTAAGTTATAGGTATAAAGCCTGGTCACTTAATTCGACATAGCAGTCTTTTAGAGATCATTATTCATTGATTCATTGATATTCAGTGAGAGGAACTGTCATGACATGGTTAGGGAGCTAGCCTTAGAACTGGGTCCAAATACTGCCTCTGATATCCTCTGACTGTGTGACCCTGAGCAAGTCACTTAATCTCTCAATACTCCATCTGTCTCTCTTAGATTACAAATTGCAGAAAAGGTGACCTGCTTTAGATGAGGGAATTTTCTTATCTTGGAATGCAAAGGACCAATGAAATCACAGATCCAGTCCTTATGGCTCTCTCATTGAGTCATTTCCTATTTCTACCCTTGCTTTTCCTCCTTCCTGTACATCAGAGTCCCCCTCATTCATACCCCACCTTGGCTACTGAGGAATCAGGTCCTTTCTGTCTTATTCCTCCATGCTGTATCTTTTAATTGAGACTAAATTACATTCCAGGCAGCAACTTAACTCCTTAGCGATAATATTTGCCTAGTTTCACACTCAGAGAATTTCCCTGAACTAAAACATTCCTCTCTTCCATTCAGCTCACCTCAAGACTACACCTCTCTTTCAAGCCTTTTCTAATTGACCTCCCTAAGGTCAGCTAACATAACCTGTTTTAGCCAGCTCAGCAGTTCCTCCAATGTGACTCAAACCATCCAGATTTCTCAATAATAATAGCTAGCACTTATTTCACGCTTTAAAGTTTGCAAAGCACTTTATATACATTATCTCATTTGATCTTCATAACAATTCTATGAGGTTCCCAAATCTATTTATCTCAATAGCCTCTTTCTCTCTTTGCTTCTGCCCTCACCCTTATTACCAGCTCACAATGATGACATAGAGGTTCACGTTTCTTGGTCTCCTTGACTTTTTGCTTGTCATTCAATTCTGACATTAGCATGCTCAAAACCTCACATTTACACACGTACTTTGCTGTTATTCAGTTGTTTCAGTTGTGTTTTACTTTTCTTGCATCCTTTTGGGATTTTCTTAGCAAAGATAATGGAGTGGTTTGCCTTTTCCTTCTCTAGCTCCTTTCATAGATGAAGAAACTGAGGCAAACAGGGTTAAGTGATTTGCCCAAGGTCACACAGCTGCTAAGTTTCTGAGGCCAGATTTAAACTCAGGTCTTCCTGACTCTAGGCCCAGCACTCTATCCACTGCACCCAACCTAGCTGCCCTACATATATACTTAGGAGATTTTCATCTAGAGAAAAGACGGACTACAATATAATCAATAATCTTTTGGGAAGACACTATTTCTTCACGAAAATATGGCTCATCAACTGAAAATCCATATTTCAACCAAACACATTAGTCCAAGTCTACAGACTTAAAACTACAAAGATATTAGACTAGATCTAAAAGATTACAAAGATATTAGGCTAGATCTAAAAGAAACTATAGGAGGATACAGATTGGACTTACAATAAGTAAACCCTTCTGTCTCATCCAATACAGATCAGCACCTTTTCTACAACGTAGAGAGTCTTAGTCACCTAGAGCAGAGGTATCAACTTCCCTTGCCCACAAAACTCCCAAGTGAATCTTGAACTAGATTAAAATATAATTGGAGAATGATTAACAAAATAAATAAAAATACAGTGAACCATAGATAACGTCGATTTGTGGTTTTCGAAGTCAATGTGCAACTGCAGGGATCCATTTCTATTTGAGTTGGACATCACTGACCCAGAGCACTTAATAGGAAGTTTCAGAGGTAAGACTTGTCTTTGTGGAATGCTCTCTACTGCACCATACTGTCTCTCATTGAATAGCAATAAATCAAAGAAACTGCCCAGGGAAAATCAAATTTCATTAAAAATCAAAATGTTGACAGAACTCATCTATGTAACATGCCTTGGGCTGCTAACGATCAATATCATCAGATATATCATTGCCACTGTGTCAAGAAGTAATAAGAAAAGCTGTTGAAAATTTTGTTTAAATTGTATTTAACCCATTACCGATCAATAAACAGAGGTAAACTGAACAAATGACCATCTGCTGAGAGATCAGAAAAGCTTTTCATTTTTAAAAATTGCAAAATTATAGAATTTCAGAAGCCATCTAGTCTAACCTATATTTGAACAGGAATCCTCTCTACAACTTCCCAGACAAGTGGTCATTCTGCCTCTTTTTAGAAGACAGGTAGGAAGGAGGAATCACTAACTTATAAGGTGATCCAGTCTACTTTTGCTTAATAGTTGGGAAGTTTTTCCTACATCGACTTCTTTGAAACTTCCACCCACTTCTCCTAGCTCTAGTACCTGAGGCCAAGTAAAACAAATCAATCTTTGTTCCCCATGACAGATCTTTACATATTTGAAGACATCTATCATGTCTCCTCCCAAAGTTTTCTCTTCTCTAGGTTAACTATATCTAATTTCTTCTACCAGTCCTCAAACGGCATAATCATAAAGCCCATTCTCATCTTAGATACCCTTCTCTCTGGATATTCTCCAACTTGTCGAAGCATTTCCAAAATTATGACACCCTGAACAGAAGACAAAACACCTAGTGTGACAAGAACAGAAGAAAGCAGGACTACTCTTCCCTTTGTTCTGATGCTATGCTTGGTGTTCCCAGCATATGGCACTCCATCCTGCAACTCCAGCCTTTTCATTGTCTCCCTTGCAAGGAATATACTCCTTCCTTGCCTCTGTTCCCTGGAATACTTCAAGACCCAGCTAAATGCTCCCTTCTGCAGGAGGCCTTTTCCAGGATTCCAAGAGGGAGATTTAAGGAGAGAGGGTATTCCAGTGGACTCCATGAAAATTTCCCTTCAGATTATTTGAGGCGTGTTTTATGCTTAGCCAAGAGTTGGTCATTCCTATGTTTCAACCAATGGTACACAAATCTAAATCCCACTCTTAAACATCATCTTATGAACAACATATTTACTCCCCAAATGTTTCTCTTTCCCAAATCTTTCTCTTCTAAAGACCTTGCCCTTGACTAACAACAATGATGAAGCAACTTGTTTTCTTAAGTTCTTCTGTTTCTTTCCCAGAACTTTGTAATTGTTTGCAATCCTTTTCAGATTTCTCCTGTAGGAATTATTTGTGCCACCATGAACAAAAGTTGTTTTGACAACACTAAGTTTAACAAATCTGAAGACTTTTGCCATTACATCGTGTAGCTACTAATCACTTGTTAATATCAGCCATAATGACCTCAAGTTCTAATCCGACGAAAGTTTATGATTTCATTGGTATGGGTGCTCTGTCTCCTATCCCCAACCAAGACCTCAACTCCTCAGGATATTGGCAGGTTCTCTTCAAGTGTCACTCTGGCTGAAATCAGTGTGTAGACAATCTACTGAGGGATCTCTTCAAACTTAGTTTGGCTGGTCCTTGCACAACAGACAACCAGCATCGTTGGACTGATACCTAAAACCTATCCCTGTGATAGGACCTGCCAAAGCTTTTGTTCTACTGGCATAACCCTCAAGAGCCTTGGGTCACACCTACAGTACAATGAGGCATATACAACAATAGCCAAGATATATAATTAATACTTTAATGTCAATCCTTTTCTTAAAACAACTCTGCGAGGTAAATAGCGCAACTATTATTCTTACCCTTGACGAAATTCAGTCTTAAGAGATCATACTAAGTAGTTTGCCTATATGCTTTATTTTTATATTTCTCTTTCCACTTTACAAAGCACTTTACCTCATCTAAAGCTTAAAACGATGCTGTAAAATAAGAATTATAATGTATTCCTATTTTTCTAATGGGGAAATTGAGACTCAGGCAATGTGATTCAATCAAATTCACACAGCAAGTTAAGTGCCAGAATCAAGACTCTCGCCATCATCTTCTTTTTAACTCTAACTCTATTTATTTATTTTCTTCCTATTTTTAGCCCCCTATACTCTACTGGTACATTATCTATATAAATGGAATTAAAATTCAGTGACATTGTTTTAATGCATATAACAGGACTCTTCCACCCCCCCCCCAATTTTTCTTTAGTGGGAAAGGTTTTAGTCTTCCCTCATTAAGGAAAGAGCATAGTAAAAGAAGGAAAATTCTCATCTACACTGCTTTAAAGCTCCAGTGTTTTAGTAAATATTTGCTTCCTCCCAATTTTCTTAGAGGTAAAAATCAATATAGCTGGCTTATACAGAAGACTCTTCCCTCCAAGTATTGTGGTGGTAACCATGGGGACAAAAATCTTTCAGGAAAAGCCCAAACCAAAAATTGTTACAGCATTTTATGTTCTACTGACACAGCCCCCAGGAACCTTGGTTCACTTCCTTTGTACAATGAGGCTGGTAAGACTTTTGATAATGATGAGAACCAACACACACAATTAATACTTTAATGTCAACTCTTTGAGGTAAACCACTTTATGAGGTAAATAGTACAACCATTATATCTCTATTTTACACATGATGAAACTCATTCTTAAAGAGAAGATTGAGACCATGGCAGAGATGAAGGAACAGACCTGAATATAGGCAAATAGAGTGGGACAAAAGGACAGAAAAACAGGACATAATAAAAAAAAATAGAAAAGCAGCACCTGGGATATATGCTCATTAGATCTTGGAGAGAATATGTTTTGTGGTTTACATAGACAGTTTAATAAATGTCCCTCTACAAAAAGTTCAAATGTCCAAGAAAGATTTCAACAGGACTTTTCCCAAGTCAGGAAGCTTAAAGGTGCCAACAGGTGCCCATTCAGCAATTCAAGTCCTAAAAGACTTTTCACCAGTACTACTTGCAGCTTTGGTCCTTTCAGAGAAAAAGTTATGGGCTCTTGCCTTATATCATTTGGCTTTTCTCCCTGATAGAAGAAATCCCTTGAAGGAGAAGATACTTTAGACTCAGCACCAAGGATAAATTTACTTTATAAAATTCCCTTTCAACATGGGAAATAGATGCTGGCTAAGTTTTCTAAGTTTAAGAAAAAGAAGGAAAGGAAAAACTTCTGATTGGTGGCTGAATTTTATGGGAATTGATACATTGCTCTCCATCCCAATGGGTAAGAAATCTTCAAAGTTTTAGAGTTTAATTGTATAAGAAATTACTTCTGCAACTCAGCTAACAGGAACAAATTTAAGTGTGTTTTTTAATCTTATCAGAGTGTGACAAAATCAGAAAATCCATAGATTTGCACTAGAAACATATGAATGCACAAGTTACAAGGAAGCCCTGTTTAGAGAACTCAAATTTATAAATGCAACCTGCATATTTGCACTGCTCCTTAGAAAGTATGGAATCTTTTGGATGCTTCAAGGTGGCTTTTAAAATCTCATCAGCTGTCTTGCCTGAAGGAATGGGCAGCAGGATTACTTTCTAGACTGCCTATGACTATTTCATATAGTTCTGAATAAGACCCCTTTGCTTTGAGTTCTAATCTTTCAACATAATTCTCAGGCTCAATTTTCACGGGTGTCAGGGAATCCTCACTGGGGCAGTTCAAAACCGAGAGGGGTAAAAGTTAACTCCCTTCATATCTCTGCAGAAAATTAAACACCTGCCCACCCTGCAGGAAGTTTCGACTATTCCATTAGGTGTCTATGCCATGTTGAAGCCTGTGGGCAAGACAAGCTTTGCGTTGCCAATTGGCCAATATGTTGCTGAGATCATTTTAGTTAGCCCAGGAAGTCATGCTTTAGGTAGCAAATGCTGATTCTCTAAAGCTATCATGTATTTCAGAGTCCACAGAGCTTTTCTGAGAGGCAGAAGGCTCATGGGATCACAGGCTCCTACATTCAAAGGATGAGAGCCCAAGAGACCTTAGAAGTCATCTCCAAGAGGGGGCAAATGACTTGCCCAAGTTGTTGCAGAATGTGGACAGTTGGGCAAGAGAATTCAGGACAGCTTTCCACTCAGCTTTCTAAATTCTTTTCCCTTTAATTTCATCCCCTGTTGGTCTATATTTATTTGCATGACAAGGTCCCTGTTACCTGGAACAGACAATGACAGAAATGGATCTAAGAGGGATTGATCTAACCTATGTGCTCTTCATTATACCCAGTGGTCCGTCTTTCAGCTCCAAGCCTCTTCATAGCCATTGTGCATGCCTCAACCTCCAAAAAAGCCTTAGCTGCCAGCAAGGATCATCCCAGGTTACCACTTTTAGAGAAGTCTTTCCTTGATCCTCCTAGTTAATATTACATTACTAATAACTATTAGTGCATTTTTCTTCCTTAAATTATTGACACAGGTGTCTTTTTATATCTTGTATTTGCAGAGTAGAATATAAGCTCCCTGAGGGCAGGGACTATTCTGTTTTGGTGTTTATGTCCCCAGTATGTAGCGAAAGGCTTTACACATAGTTGGTGCTTATTACATGCTTCCTGAATTGAACTGAACTGACAAATAGCAAGTTTGGGTGAAAGTAACCCAGAAAGCAATTGGAATGTTTCTCCATGTCCAAAGGGATAATCTAAACAATTCCAGAGTGAGGGGTGGGGAGCCATGAATCTGGAATATAGGACTGTTAGTAGACTGCCATCTTGCAAATTTTCCCAGTCAGCTTTGGGGAATGGTCAGCTCCACTTACTTAAATCTATGTTGAATTCTAGAATACATGAATGCATATCCGGACATTCTGATACAAATTTAACCTATGTCTCGGGGTCTAACAACCTAAGATAGATTCTTCGTATAAAATGGATCTTTTCCATGCTCCCCAATTAGGCCAGAAGCCAGATGAGAGTACATTTTTCTTATAAAGAACTTTAGAGTATACAATTCAACAAACTCTGTTGACAAACCTGTATGACAAAACAAAATCTTTCAGAAAGAAAATTATTTTTAGAAATGGTGAAAGTTATTACTTGCCTAAGGTCATTTAGCTAATTGGAGAAAGAACCATAACCCTTATTCTCAAAGTAAATGGAGATTAGAAAAACAAACCATATAGGAAAAACTAAGTGGATGATAATGGCATTCCCTTGGGTGGTCAGACCCTTGAGTTGGTACTTCAGTACATTTACCACTAATAGGAACATCAGGCTTACTAGATCCAGAATTCGACAGGAAGAAGAGAGAAGATTGAATTTCATTCAATAAATTATTCAGCACTTTCAGATATCCCAAGCCTTATCTTAATAGTGAAAAATAGCCTTTTAAAATGCTGCTGCATATTTATGAATCCTAGAACACCATCTTTAAAAAAATCAGTGGAAAAGTATCTAGTATCTACTAGAGTTAAATAAGCTACAGATTTCCATTGATGACATACACAACCAAAATGGTGCTAATTTCCATGAGTGATAACAGATGAACTACTCAAAGGCTCTGCTAAGGCCCATGATAGATAGAAAGATCTAGAAAAAAGCCTCCAATGGTCATTTATTAATATGCAACATAAAATTAGAGATTATTCACAGAAGAAAGACACTAACATTGAAGGGGATTGAGAAAGGCTTTGAGTAGAAGGTAGAATTTTACTGGGACTCAAAGGAAGACAGGGAGGCCAGGAGATGGCTATGAGGAGGGAGAGAATTACAGGTAGGGAGAAGACTCAGTGAAAATGCCCAGAGTCAGTTGATGGAGTATTATGTACAAGGAACAAGAAGCAGGCCATGGTCACTGGATCACAGAATACAGAGTGGAGACAGAAGAGTAAGGTATAAAAAGATTGGAAAGATAGGAAGGTGTCTAGTCATGAAAGGTTATGAACACCAAAGAGAAAATTTTATATTTCATCCTGAGAGTCACAGGGAAACAATGAAGTGTAATAACAGTGAAAGATTACTGTTCACTGAGAGGAGATGGGGAAGCTGAGGGAAGGGAAGGTGTATGGGGGAGTGTCATAACATAGTGAGACTTCTACTTTAGGAAGACCAATTTGAGATCAGGACACTGAGTAGATGCTCTGCAGATGATGTAGAACTCAAGGAGGTTGATGGACAGGGCAACCATAGATAGGACAAGAAAGTGGGGGCAGACTGTGACCCATACTAATAGATATGATATGTATATGTTGCCTCCCCCAGCAGAAAGTAAGCTCCATGAGGACAGGGACTGTTTCACTTTTGTCTTTGTTTCCTCAACAACTAGCACATTGCCCAGTACATAATACTGATTTAATAAATGCTTATTAATTGGGTGACAAAAAATCCAATGGAGTCTTGAAATCTCACAGGAGACTATCATAAATACTTACATAGGAGTAAAGTAATGAAACTGGTATTTTAGGCCTATCAGTTCAGGGGTGATACAGAAGATGGTTTGGAGGGAGGTGAGACCAGAAGCAGGAAAACCAGCAAAGATGCTAGTGCCATAATCCAGGCCCCTGAGAACTTGGCTTAAAAAAATGATGAAGGAGGTCTTCTAGAAGGCTTAGATTTTCTGAGTAAAATAGTAGAGTGATTCTCATTTGTTTATGTTTTCCATATACATTATTACATTTCTAGTTTTTGCATAGGCTGTCCCAATGACTGAAATCCACTCCCTCCTAATACCTCTTAGAATTCCCAGCTTCCTTCAGAGCTCAGCTCAAATGCCACTGCTTCCTACCCAAGGGTCTTTCCCTGGGATGCTCCAACTTCCTGCAAAGTGACTTAGTTTTTTACTTTGGGTAAGGTGGGTTATGGTAAGTATATACCTGTTTATATAAACACATGTCCATACATATATTTGCATGTATTATATGTGTATATTTATATGAACTAAGACCATAAGCTATCTATATCTATGTACTAATTTACTTAACTGTTAATTTACATACTGTCATTGTCCATCCCACCCACCCCCCATAGAATATAATCTCTTTGCGGGTAGGTACTATTTAGTTTTTTGTCTTTTTACCCTCAGCACCTAAAACAGTATCTGGAACATAGTATGAATTTAATAAATACTTGTTCAATAAAATGAATAAGTAAATTTACCACTGTCTTCATGTCTGCCCATGCTTTGGCTAATACATTTCAGCTAAAAAACAAGCAAACAAAAAACAGACCCCATTCGAGAGTTATTTACGGCCTCACTAAAGCCTGAATTCCTGGGCTGACTGAACTCAGAGCCACTCAGGGAAGTGACAACAAAAAACCGACATCACTAAGATGTTTCTCCTGCATTGCATTCTTTCCCCATGTTCAAAATGTTCACATCATCTACTGAAAACAAGAGACACGGAGGGCTCTGTTTTGTCAACAAAAGGATCATCACTACTGAAGGCCTGCTCCCTTTCTCCCAACTGGCAAGGTTGTCCAGGAGCCTCCATTCTGTGGAGGGGTCCAGAGAGGCCTTCCTTCCTTATTCTCCTGACTCTGTTCCTGATGACTTCCTCTGGACTTCAAAACCACACCACTATATCTGGTCCCTTCGTCATTCCTCCACGGTTTTCAGTTCCCTTTTGTATGTTGTCTTGCTCCATTAGAATGTAAGCTTCTTTGAGGGCAGGGTCTTTCTTTTGTTTGTATTTATATCCCTAGCCTTTGACACAGTGACCGGCACTTGGTAGTGCTTAAGGTTTATTTTCCTTCTCCCTCCCTCTCTCCCTTCTTTTCTTCTTTTCTCACTCCGTCTTTTCTTCCTTACCCTCTTTTCTTTATTTCCTCTTACTTCTTTCCTCTCTTCCTTCTTCCTCTCTCCCTTCTTTCCTCCCTCTCTTCCTTACTTCCTCACTTCCTTCCTCTCCCTCCCTTCTTTCTTTCTGAGATAATTGTGGGAATTGTGTGAACCAAACTGACTCTGTCTTCTAAAATTGACTCCATTTTTCAGACTTAAGTTCCATTTTCCTGTAAATTCCACCTGCTTACTAATTGTAGGAACTGAGTGACATCCTGTTTCACATCTGGAAAAGTTCACCTGCTCACTATCCCCTCTCCCAACTCTCAAACCTCGCTCATCTGCTTCCCAATTCAGAAAGCCCCTAATCTTTCCTTCAGTTAGAAGTCAGATTAACTTAATCCTGCATCCTGGTTTATACCTTATTAATTGTTTTCTTTTAATGCATAAAAATCTGTCTTATCTGTCTGTATCAAGCCGAAGAGGCCTGGTCCCAATTTATTATGTAATTGGCATGTATTGCTTAATAAATTGATATGTTCAGAAGCACAAACTTTTTTTCCTCAGTCATTTAAATCAATCAACATATCATTCTTCCATCCTTCCTTCTTTCTTTCCTACATCCTTCCTTCCTTTCTTCTTGCCTTCCTATATCCTTCATTCCTTCCTTTCTTCCTTCTTCCTTCCTTCCTTCCTTGTAACAAGGACCCACTTTCCTAAATAAGTTCAGATATAGATACTTCGAGTCCCTTGTATACATTTCAGGTGACCTCTTCTACAGCCTGGCCCAAGCGCAGTTTGTAACAACACTGGCTTTCTTTACATAGCATAAATTAGAAGCAGGCATGATAACCCCCTAATGATTTATAGTGGGAGTGGAGCTGTCTAGTTCACACTGAAGGCACAAGATGCCCTTTTATTTCTGGCTGCTCTGTTTGGTCTGTTGTGTCCCAGAGGATAATTAGTCCTGAACTGAGGGAAAAGATTTATCTTACACTAGGGATATTTTATCAAATACCTCTTCACATTGAACTCATTTAAAAGAGGAGAAAAAATGCTCCCTAAGGAAAATTAATCAGTTTCCCATCTTCCAGTAATTTCCAGCAGGTACTGCCTCTGAAGGCATGGGACCTCCCTCTTCTGCAGCTGGGAAGGGATCAATTAAGCATAGTCTATTCCATATTTTAAGTGGGAAAAGAGGCACTTTAAATAGCTTAAAAGGAAAATGTTCCCTTTTCCCCCAGAGCTGTTTCAGTCATCCATCAGAGATCTGTGTACAACATGGAATTATCAGTGACAGAAATTAGTTAATAAACATAAGGCGCTTTTCAAATCTTAAAGCGCTATATAAATGTGAAGTATTGTTAGTTACTATTTTACAGAAGAGTTAGTTTTGTATCTTTACAAAGCAAAGTGGACATGGTTGGGGGGGGTTCCCATTAAGTTATTATGAATCAAAGAAATCAGATTTAGAGTTGGAATGGATGAGAGGACATTTATACACGTCCCTCATTTTAGAGATAAGGAAATTAAAGCCCAAATAGATCAAATAGCATGTCCAAGGTCACACAGGGAGCTGGACAGAAGAGGTTTTCTTACTCTAGAACCTATGTTCTTTGCGTTGCACATGGCCAAGAACCTAACTAGTTATAAGCATGTTACAATTAAATAGTTTGACCATCATTCCCCCTAGTACCTCATAAATTCTGTGATTAAAGAAAATGTAGGGTGAGGAAGTCCTCCAGGAAAATAGAGTGAAAGTTATTGTCTTTGTTTCAGCAGCACAGAGGCCTGTCACTGTTGCTGCCACCCTGCATTCACACAGCCTTTTCACATCTGGGAAGCCTAGGAAAGGAAAGCTCTTTGGGATTTAACCTTTTTTTCCTTTATCTCTGGTTCTGCTAGCTGGGCCTCAAACAGTCTACACAGAAGGTTCACAGGGGGCTCTAATGATAGTCACCAGGAGGTTAGAGTTTCCTTCTTTGGGAATTAAAGGGCTATGGGAAAAGTAGAGGACATGGCCCTGTCTGTCTTTTGTCACAACCAGCTCCTTCCTCTCCCCAGTCCCATCTCTTTCCACCCGACTTAGTGACCTCCAATCATTCTTATCAGTGGTTCAAAATACAGCCACAGCTGAATTTAGAAATGAAATCATTGGTATCTCAAAGCATTTTCCACTGTGGTCACTTGAGTCTTGACAGGAAGACTCTGTGTGTGTGTGTGTGTGTGTGTGTGTGTGTGTACCTTCTTCTTGCTTATGTATCAGGGAGTCTGCCTAAAGAAGATACGCATACAGTCCAATTCAAGTGAACAAACATTTATCAAACATTTGTATACATTCTCTGTGTGTGTGTGTAGATAGACACACATATGTATATATGTACATATATATATACACATGTGTATATATATATATATACATAAATATATATTTAAAAGTTCCCCCACCCCACTTAGTTCTGATACATTCATCGGGTATTAAATACACATTTATGTGCTGTACACTGCACACAAAGAAAGCCTGAACACCTCCCTAGGAGCAGCAGAAAATCCATTTGGACTGGCTGATGGACTTGGTCACATCTTCTGGGGCCTACATAAAACCAAGGAACCAACTGGAATGGAGAATTCAAACCTCTTACTAAAGCAGAAAAGAGAGAAAGTCATTTCTGAGAACAAAATCTAGGCCTCAGCCTTGCTCCTTCCCCATCTTGACCAGAGGAAGACCTTTGAAGTCCAAGTTGAAGTACCAAGATGGCTGGACTTCTCATTAGTATCCTAACAGTAATCCTGGATCAGCTGATAGTGGTGTTCACATCAGGAGTCAAGGACAAACCGGACACAGATTCAAAGCTCTATAAAGAGCCCAGAGTTTGTGTGTGCTACATACTGATATGGATATATGCTGTTTTAGCCATTAGAGCATCAGCTTATTAAGGGCTAGGGCTATTTCAATTTTGTCTTTATATTCCCAGCACTTAACATAGATACTGGCGCATATTAAGTGCTTAATAAATGTTTCTGGATTGGTTGAATTTATTGTTGCTATTGTTCAGTCATTTCAGTTGTGTATGATTCTTCATGACCCCATTTGGGGTTTTCCCGGCAAATATACTGGAGTGGTTTGCCATTTCCTTCAGCTCATTTTACAGATCAGGCAACTGAGGCAAACAGGAGTAAGAGACTTGCCCAGGGTCACAAAGCTAGCGTCTGAAGCCAGATTTGAACTTGGATCTTCCTGACTCCAAGCCTGCCACTCTATCCACTGCACCATCTTCTACTGTGTGCTAATCAATGGGGGTAAAAAGATGACAAACCATACAGATCCTGCCCAAAAGATGTAATAGAATATTCTTAAGCATATAACAAGAGAGGTCAGAATCATCTTGGAGTTTCAAAGAGTGGGAGATCCCTCCTAGTTGGGAAAATCAGGAAAGCCGGCATAGAGAAAGTGGCACCTAAGCTGGGCCTTGACAGTAGAGAAAGCTATGTGGGCAGATGTGGATAATGTCCATTCTAGGCAAAGTGTGGGTCATATGCAAGTCACCCTCCACTCCAGTATGAGAGGAAAAGATAAGAATAGCATTCATTGGGGTATATATCCTGGCCCTCCAATACCAAATATAATAATGATAATACTAATGATAGCATTTCTATAAGTTTACATATATTATCTCATTTTAATCTCACAATAAATATCACATGGCCATGAAGTGTTGGAGGCAGGATTCACACTCAGGTCTTTCTGACTCCCAAACTCAATGCTCTCTCCACAACACCATATTTTGAATGGGAAGGAAACCTAAGATCTATGAAAGAAAAGAACTTTTTTGAAACTAAAGGGATTCTGAGAATTGGGGGAAAATTATACTCAAGAAATATTTTTGAAGTGCCTACTGTATGTGCAGAACCATATCATACAGTGAGAGAAATATAAAAATTAGACAAAAAAGTTCCTGATATAGAACTTATAGTTTAGTAGGGGAATGTGACACACTTAGATCTTCATGCAATATGAAATTACGCATAAGTATATTAAAAATGTTCAAAACACAGGGAAAAAAAGTTGTTGCTGCCCGAGTAAAATCTAAAAATAAGTTCCTTGGAGGAGGTGCCATTTGAATTTGGCTTTAAATGACAGGAATTCATCAGGTAACGAGGAGAAGGAAAGATAATCTAGGCATAGGAAATAGTGTAAGCTGTTTCCTATAGGGAACAATAGACATGGAGGAAAGAAAGCGTAGGGGAATGTTTGGGAGACAAAAGTCTTTGGAGAAAAGTGGGGTGAGATAACACCTGAAAGGAAGGGTTATACCCGATTGTAGAGAGCCTTTAACTGCCAGCTGAAGAAATGTTGATTCATTTAGTAGGCAATATGGAGCCCCTAAAGATATTTGAGCAAAATGACATAAAGATTAGTCCAGCAGAAATGTGAACAATAGATTGTATGAGGGTGGGGGGAAGGGTTAGCAAGAGTGAAGGTGGGAAAGCTTATTAGGAGGTTACCACAATAGGCTAAGAGGGTAGTGATAAGGGCTTTCACTAGGTGGTGGTGGTAATAATAAAAAGAAAAGAAAATAAAGCAGAAAAATATAATCAGTAAGACTTACACATTCAGACACGTAACTCCTGTTCCAAAACCCATTGGTATAAGACTCTTTCCTTATTGGTAGAGATGATGGTCCTGCCCTGCATGAGGAGTGGGGCAGAGTTGGTAAAAGATTTCGGTGTTTGTCCTCACAAACAAAGAAGCTAGAGGTTCTAAAAGGCAGAATTGATGGGAGAACATTCCAGGCATGGGAGAAAGCCAAGGCAAAGTGAAATTCTATACTGAAAATCCATTTTCGGAGCCAAGATGGTGACTGGAAAGCAGTAACTGGCATGAGCTCCCCACCAAGTCCCTCCAAAAACCTATAAAAAATGGCTCTGAACCAATTCTAGAACTGCAGAACCCACAAAGTGGCAGAGGGAAGCAGGGCTCCAGCCCAGGACAGCCTGGATGGTCTCGGGGTAAGGTCTGTCCCAAACGGAACTCCCAGCCCCCAGCTGAGGGGAGAGAGCTGAGCCAAGCAGAGCCCAGTGCGCACGGCGCGTGGCAGACCGCGGACCGACGAGACCAGGAGTGGAGCTGAGAGTGCCCTAGCATGCTGAATTACTGAGCTGTGGCATGTACCAGACCTCACAACCCATAAACAGCAAAGACTACACAGAAGGTTAGTGGGAAAAGCTGCGGGACTGGACAGAGTTTGCGGTTCGGCTTCCACCCCTGAGGCAATGGAGGCGGGGCAGCTTTAGAAATTCAGCTGCAGTTGCTTCTGGCCCCAGGCCCACTTGGTGGGAGGAATT
>CM053627.1:81729336-81823203 GCA_028646595.1 Phalanger gymnotis
ACGGAGGGGAGGGCAGACTGGGGAACAGGGCAACCAGAGTGTACGCCATCTTGGAGTGGGGGGGGTAGAAATGGGGAGAAAATCTGTAATTCAAACGCATGTGAAAATCAATGCTGAAAATTAAACATATTAAAAATAAATAAATAAATAAAAGACTTACACATTCAAAAGGAACTTATTTTTGCCAACGAGGTAATTTGAGTCAATAAGAATAAAGTGCTAAAGAACCTAGGACGTTTTATAATAGTTGTGCTATTTTGAATTCTATCCACATATAGCTGTGAGAATTTAAGGGAAAAAAATGTCAGACCACCTTAAAAAGGAACTGCAGTATTCAGGAAGGTAATCCAGGAAAAGATAAGTCTGCTAAGATCAGAGGACAACAGAACTTCATCTGGTTCCATCTTGAGTTTTTTCACCCCAGACCTTGAAATTGGATGCGTTATAAGAGTCCTCAGTCAGTGTTTTTTCTTGATAAACAAAGTTGAGTCAACTTAAAATGTCTATTTGGCTGTTATCATGAATGATTTTATTTTTTTTATTAAGATTTTTTATTTTCAGTTTATAACACTCAGTTCCGCATGATTTTGAGTTTCAGATTTTCTCCCCCCTCCCATCCCCCTGACCCAATGGCATGGAATCCAATATATCTTCTACATATAACTTCACATTAAACTTATTGACACAATAGATTGAATGATTTTATTAATCCTCACTAAGATATAAGCTATGAAAACCTGCCGAGAATATTCAGTCTGAAAGAGCCATTTCCACCATGTGACTAGATTACCCAAAACAATATGGAGTCATGTAAGATTATGTCTGTACAATTGAGAAGGAAAAAGATTACAACTATCAATTTTTTGTTTTGTTAGTGCAAAAAATAGTGCAATCATTTAACCAGCAGCATCCCTGATTGATTGGATCTCAATTTCACCAAAATCCTGAAATAGAATATATCTTTGATGTATCTCTTAGTATACCAACGAGGTAACATTCCCATAGTTCAAAGGCTTTCTCCCAGCTGGTACAGTATACAGGTGTCAGAGGCCAAGAAGATAAACAAATATTAACAATAAATAAAAGTGAAATATAGGGTTGTCACAGTCTTTTCACTACCTAGAAGGGGTGTGTGATTTCCCAATATTTTTTAGATAAATGCAAAATTTATGCCAAAATGATCCATTTGCAGAACAGGAGAGACACAGTAAATTCAAGTCAAAGAATAACACCATGAAAGATCTTTATCAGAAAGTGCTCATTTGTTTTGAAAAGGATCCTTGTCCTTGAAAAAGGTTGGGTTGGGTTTTTTTAGAACGATCTATGCCCCGTAGCTTTTCAGTAATAAGAAAACTGTCTATCAGTCTTTGTTATTAAACCTTCTCTGAAGGACGACACCACAGGGATTGCTCTGAATTACATCTGCTGATTAATAGAGAATTAGCCAAGTTTTATTCCTATATATCAACACATGCTTCCTTTCATGAAGTATTTTCTATCATATACTTTTAAAACACTCCCTCCTTTTGTTTCCCTTTGTACTACAATGCATTTTTAAAATCATAATGTGACTATCTCAATCTCCCTGAGCTGGGCTTGGATTCTAGGGCATCCTAAAGGGTTGAGAGTTATCTCTTCTCTATTTCCATTAGCTCATACCTCTACCAGAAGTGTTCCCCCACATTGTTAGGGGCCATTGAGTAGCACCCCAATTCCATTTAACCACTTGATATCAATTAGCTTTTACAAACGATTATATACTTTGAAGGAAAAAAACACTAAGGAAGCATAAAGTTACCCACAACATCTGGGGAACACACTCTTCCCCTACCCCATTTCATTCTCTAGGGAGAGTAGGTACAAACTTGGCTCAGTTCTTCCACAGCATTGACCCTACCTAGTTCACATCCAGATGCAATATGACTGCCTCATGAATCCCTTGCCTCACTACCTCTGAGTAGAGTTCTGAAGGTCAATTCTTACTTCTCTGGTCACTAAGACTCAGCTGGCTACAAAGCCTGGATTGTGGGAAGCCTGGATCCTTATTCTTCTGACCTTTTGAAACTCATAAGATTGAAATCTCTAATCCCTTCACTTAAAATAAACAGAACTACAATAGAGTTCAAAGACCAAGGTCACATGGTCTCAATGGGAAAAAAGTCACACAGGCCTCTTCCCTCACTTCCCTGAATTGTCTCTACTGTCTCTGACTGGTCCATCAGTGAAGGAGTCAAACCGCTAGCATGTACCTGGAGAGAATGAGATGAAGAGACTGGGTCAAGGCTGATTCAAGACTTTTTGAAGACTCTCAGTTTTGGCTGCATAGTCAACCAAAAAGGTTATTCCTAACCATATAGTTAGCAGACTGGAACCAATTGCAGAATGTCCATGCATACTCTATAGCAGAAGTGTCAAACACACTACCAGTGGAGAGTATGTGGCCCATGACACTCTCGAGTGTGGTCCAAACCAAATTAATGTTATTGGGAAATACTTAATAAAATAAAATAAAACAAAGATAATATTAATATTTGGTTTTCAAAGTCAATATGCTGCTTGCAGGGACCCTTATGTATAGTTTAGTAGACCTCATTTCTATTTGAGGTCCTACAGTCTCTCCAAGGTATTTTATTCTTCATAAGAATGAGTCTCTCAGGTCTCCAGCCTGTCCCATGTAGGGATGTTGCATCAGTGGAGCCTTTTGAAACAACCTATAGATGCTCCAGTCCCTTATGATAGGATCTTGGGATCATAGATTCAGCACTGTAGTAACCCTTAGAAGTCATCTAGCTTGTCCATTCATTTTAAAAATAAGGAAGCCAAGGCCCAGAAAGGTTAACAGACTCATGCATCACTACTAATTTTTAAGTACTTCAGCAACTAAGGAAACCAACATATGAGTTTGGTCCAATGGTCCAGTCAACAAGCATTTATTAAGTACCTGCTATGTGCCAGGCACTGACCAGGAGTATTTCCCATTCCCTCTCTGGCTTGTCTTCTAGTGTAGTGTTTGATATATTAAGCTAAAAAGCAAAGAAGACAAGAGCAAGTTTATTTACAGAACTGTAAATAAACGTTGGGGTCTTGGTCCTGGACACTCCAATTAGAATATCCTCATCCTTTAGAATCTCACATGGAACTTAACATCTCCAGAAGAATGCATTAATCCTTTTGTAGCATTCATTTATAAAATAATGCAGGGTCTAGGGCATGCTCCCCACCATTACCACAAGTGCCTCAATGGGGTCAGGGAGCAGGGGGCACAAAAGAGAGATATCAGACATTTTACTAAAGAGCATTGGGATTATAATATGTTAGATGTTGGACCCAAAGCTGGACATAAGGTACTGCCATGATGGTAATGACCAGCGAGGCCCAAGACACTCTGCAGGAGCTGGGCTGCCAGTTATTTTTCTGCAATTGCATTGTTGCCTCTTTTCCCCATGTCAGGAAAAAATGAGGCCATTTTAAAAGTCAGTTGAATAAACTGATGAGCCCAATGGCCTGGAACAGCAAAACAGAGCGCATGTTGGTATGAGTCATCCCCAGGGGGAAAACACAGAAGAAATATGTTGAACAGAGTAGTATCTAGGTTTATTCTGTGAAGAAAACTCTTAAAGAAGAAAAGGGAACAAGCAAAAATCAAACAGGCCTCATTCTTCATGTTTCCCATTAGCTAGAACCCCTCATGGCAGTGCCCATCAATTTAACTTTTGGATGTCTGGATGCCAGCCAAAGAACTCCCAGCTTCCATATGCTCAGCAAAGGGCAAAACAGCAACTAAAGCATTGCTGCTGTCAGGCAAGATGGGTAAATCATGGCATCTTTCCTTGGGAGCCCAGTTCCTCCAATTTATTGCTTGATTTTAGCAACTCTCTTCTCCAAGTTTCTTTCTGGATTTGGACTTGAGGGGAGTCAGCTATGAAAAAGGACTCTTCTATCATTTCTCTCCTTTCCTATACCTGGCTTCTCACTTTTGAAGTTCAGTAGCTCAGAGAAAGCCAAAGAGGACCAGCTTCTGCTAGTCCCAAGCTTAGGACTCCGCCCTTTCTCAAAGAGCACAATGGCGCCCCAGTTAGAAAACAAAGAGACAAACACCTTAACACCCCAAAGAAGCAGCACAGTATTATCCAGACAAGTCAGAGACTGGAGATGGTGGAGACTACCCAGAAGCAAGCTCAGGGAATAGAGAGGATCAACTTGTCCAGCGTGGATGCCACACCTGGAGAAGGGCCAGCCCAAACTCGGTCCAGTCTGTTATCCTCCACTTTAATCTTAGGCCTGACTTGTCCATGTTTTATAGTTATAGATGGAGAGAGAGGGAGGGAGGGGAGAAAAAAAGGGCAAGGGAAAAGGAGGGTAGAGGAGAGATTTATAGTATGTAGTATAGACACTTATTAGCTGTGTGACCTTGAGCAAGTCACTGAACCCCCATTTGCCTCAGTTCTTCATCTGTAAATTGGGGACACACTAGAGAAGGAAATGGTAAGCTACTCCAGTATCTGTATCAAGAAATCCCTAAATAGGGTCATGAAGAGTCAAATAGCACTGAATGAATAACTTATATGTATAGATATAGGCACAGACATAGACATATATACATGCATATACACATATAAACATACACACTACATAAATAACATGTGTATATATACATACAATGTATATACTATATGCACGTATGTACAATATGTGTGGGTATGTATCAAGATATATAGACATACATGTCTATATATATATTCTTGTATGTATATATAAAATTAGATAAATGAAGCTTACATATAATAGGTGCTTAATAAATGTTAATTTAATTGAAATGAAATTAATTGAATTAGAGGGTTACCTAAAACATTTAAGTGACTTGCCCTGGGGTTACAAAGGCATCATATGTAAGAGGTGGAACTAGAACTCAGGTCTTTATGACCCCAAGTCTACCTCTCTATTGACTACCAATCCCCTCACTGAAATCCTACATTTTAAACACTTAAGTGAATACATGTTTATGGAATTTAATCTTTCTGTATACGACCCTGACAAAAGAAAGTAAGGCTCTTGCCTGAATCATTGCTTTCTGGGTTCATTTGGTGCTTATCCATCCACATTTTTGCCTGCTGTATCTTTCACAATATAGTTAGAAATACAGGTCTAGCACGCTCGAGGCAGCTGCCATTGAGACTCACATGCCTTTGAGAAAGGGCAGTGTGAAAATATACACCAGACAATACCCAGAGTCTGGTCAGAATACCCAGTGCTCCCATCTCAGCCATTGGCTGCATGTCAACTTCATTGCTCTTGCTAGACTTCTCAATGGGGAAAATAAGCTGCCCAATTCTCACATTCATTGGCTTAACACCCCTACCTCAATTATTCCAGATAAAGTTGCTACTTATAAAGTTACTATTTATACAAATATTTATGGACATCTAATGGTACATGGTTCATGGTGCTGTGGATAGAACACTGAGCTTGGAGTCAGAAAGACCTAAGTTCAATCTACTCTCAGACACTTCCTAGCTGTGTGATTCTGAGTAAATCACTTAATCTCTGTTTGCCTCAGTTTCATCAACTGCAAAATGGGGATAATAATAGCCCCTATCCCTTAGAATTGTTGTTAGAATGGAATGAGATAATATTTGTTAAGCACTCAAGACAGTGCCTGGCACATAGCAGATGCTACGTAAATGCTTCTTCCCTTCCCTTCCCTTATGGACTTGAAGTCTAGGGTTTTTCCCAGTAAGGGGAAAAAGTAAAAAATGTACTTGACATAAAAAAAATTAATCGGATATGGAACAGATAGTTTATTCTTGCACATAAAAGGGAATCTAAGCAACGAACAATGATAGGACGTTTAGAACAGAATCCAGTAACTTATTATGACTAGTACAATGGGAGGCTAATACTTAAATCTCATTGAAACATAGTGTTTGCAAATGTCAGGGGTGTGTGGGTGTGCTAGCACAGATTATGTGTGCCTGCATGGGTCTATGTGTGATTCTCAGGGAGGCAAAAAGAGATATTTCTACAGTCTCCTCTTATTCTTCTACCCTGCCAAGAAGGGAAGCAGTAGATTGGGGCCAGAGACTAGCTACTCTGTGCTCCTGGGGGATTGAGGGGGGATACTGTACTAGAATTATATTTATCTGCTCCCTTAAATATTATTAATCTAGAGGAAATAATTTTTAAGTACAAGCTGTACTCCTAAACACTGTTCCTTCATGGGAGAGGATAGCCCCAAGCTATATACCCAAGGCTTGACTCTCTTCCTATAAAATGCCAGTACACACACAGCAAACAGCTAGAAAACCCGTTTATCTAAGGGGCCAGATATACATAGGAGAATATATACCAGATAATACACAAAGGGGAATGAACTCTACCATTGAAAACATGATGAGTCAGCTCCACCAAGAGAAAGAGAGTCTCATATCTCACCTAAAGAGAAATTCCCCCAAAGTTCCACTTAGTACTCCGGGGATGGAAACATGAACAAAGTACCAGTCCCAATGAAGATAGTCCCAGTCAATTGGCCCTTTGAGCCAAAGTTGCACAAAGCTGCTAATTAGCTGTTTTACATTTCACCTGTACAATGGCATTATCTGGTCAAATCATCAGGCAGAATCCAAGTAGGATCTCCTTTTCTGGGAACTTCCCTCTGATTCCAACAGTTTCTTTTTGTCCCTCTTGATCTTGCTACCACTGTTGTAACTCCAACCATTCTGGTTGGTGCTGTCCTTGTAGCCAGCATTCAAAGGCCTTCTAGGACCTTTGAATGCTCACTATCTGGACGTTGAAAGAAAACAAAAAAGGAGAGGCAAGGTAAGCATGGCCCACCAGTAAGAACCGAGCTAGTTGAATCCATGCTCCATGTGGAAAGTAAGGGATCAAAGGAAACTGGCCCCACCATTTTGTCCAAATAGAGGACTCTTCCTCCTTCTACCCCTCAACAGAAGTCACATCTTGTCTTCTTGGAAGCTGCTTCTAAGAGACTCACCAGCTGGAAACCATCTCTTCTTCTACCAGGTATGGCACCTGCATCATCAGTTTCTCCAGTTCAACAACCATAAAAGTAACTCAAGCCAGGGATGAGTCATACATAGCTGGACACAGAGACTAGCTGGGCATGCTCAAGTCACTACTTAGTCCCTGTGGGGTAGATACAACATCTGCATATTCTCCAAGTTAGAGGTGTGGAGGGGGAAATGGAGGAATCTAGTCATTCTAGATTGGAATGCTGAATGATTGTGCCCTAAAAGAATCACCACTATTACACAGAGAAGAGGAACAAATATGTTCAAACCATAAATGACCCTTCTTGTGTAATACTCACCCCTAGTCCTGGAATATATTCTCAGGTTATCCTTACAGAGTGGCAGCTATGATATTCTCCTACAACCTTTTCCATAAACTATACATAAAAAAAGGAAAAAAAGGGAAAAGAATATAAAAAAGAAATGTAGACTACTTTTTCACATTCCTATTTTAAATTATGTTTAGCAAACCTTTAATAATCTTGCTTATCTCTTTAGTCTATTGCCACACACTAGCCTACATTTTTCAACCTCTCAGACCTGAAGCACCCAGCTAATGAAAAGAAGTCATTTACTGCTTGGTAAACATCAGTAACTATGCCTTACACAGAGAATACAGTTTGCTTGAGCTTTTCACATAAAGCATAATTTGTTTAATAAATAAATTAATCATAAAGTATGCATTATATACCAATTAGATGCTTAGTACTATGCTAGGAAGAGGAATAAGAAAGAAATATGAGATTAGTCAATCTTGGTGCCTGCTCACAAATCAATCTGGGTTCTGTCCATACCTAGACTTTCCCTTGCGAACACCAGATTTTTGTTCATATCTAAGGCTCTAAACATAGCAGCTGGGTGGCGTAGTGGATAGCTTCCCAGCGATAGAGTCAAAAAGACTCATCTTCCTGAGTTCAAATCTGGCTCCAGACACTTACTAGCTGTGTGACCCTGGGCAAGTCACTTAACCCTCTTTGCCTTAGTTTCCTCATCTGTAAAATGAGCTGGAGAAGGAAATGGCAAACCATTCCAGTATCTTTGCCAAAAACAAACAAACGAAAACCAAAAGGGGTCATGAAGAGTGAGACATAAGTGAAACAACTCAACAACAACAAGGCTTTAGACATGATCACATCTAGAAGAGGTAAAGCTTTTTATGCTCTCATATAAGCATGCAGGCTAACATAACACTGAAAAATGGAATAACTATTATTTAACTCAACAGAAGAAGCCAAAACAAAAAAAACTCATGCCCCAGACCATAAATAGTAAAAAAAAAAAAACCCTCCTCTTTCTTCTTGATGAATCACCACTAGGGCCTGGAGAATCCTCCAGATTTATAATACTAAACTAGGATGGAACTCCCCCACAAGGAGAGAGGACTTGGGTTTGCTCAAAATTCAAGTAACCCCCTTCTTCTAATAAGTAATCTCTTTCCTAACTGCTCTAGGTATCTATGTAGCCCTTCTGAATTCCAATTCTACCTTGGGGTTAGTTTTGCACCAGTAAGGGAAAGCACTCTGCTTCCCCTGATCCACACAATGCATAGAATAGCAAGGGTTGACATTTGTGTAGTATTAATGTTTGCAAAGTGATATCACTTATGTCATTTGAACCTCAAATCAATCTTGAGGTAGCTACTACAGGCATTGTTATCTATCTTTTACAAAGGAGGAATCTGAGATGATGTAAAGAAATATAAAATAACTTGCCCATGCCCAGCTAGCAAGGGTTGAGTTGGGCAAAGCCTGGGTTTGTGCCTCTCTACAACAAGGTTTTGTCCTTTGCATCAGATATTTCTATATGGTCCAAGAACTGCTCCTTTGGGTCCAGGAGACATAGTCCCAGAATTCATCCTCCATCGTTCTCCTACTAACATTCTTCCCACTGCTATTGGTTCTTTTACCTATGGCTCACAGCCTTGCTACTCCACGTTGATATCTTATAAAGATATCACTGGGGCCACATGGTTCTCTCCTTTATTGGGGCCATGTGTTTCCATAGTGCATAGTCCATGGGGTATAGAGGTACCAAGCATTCCCCCCAGCAAAAATGAAGTTTAATGACTGGCTTCTCTCTGCCTATCTCAGTCCTGGCAATCTCTGTGTCTTTAGTTCTTCAGTCCTTTATTTAAAAGTCAAGTCCAGTAGCAAATCTCAGGTGAATGATGAACCAAGACTCCAGCCATCCCTCAAAAGTATGTTAAAGAGACCAAAAATCCCCAAGGATGTCCCAGTTCACTCTTTAACAAGACAGTCAGCAATGGTAGGACAAAGACCTAATTATATTCATCTCAGTTCTACAAGGAGTTAACTTTGGTAAAAGAATCTCAGAAGAAGGCCTTACCACTATCTAGATTATGATTGCTCTGCAGATGTTAAACTTTTGTGGATAATAGTCAATGTCAATGTTTGTTCCTTTATGAATGTTCCGTTTTCCTGATGGCTTGCTTAAATAGGTAAAGTGGGAGCCGTTTCGGCTGCACACCAAATTGTTTTATTTTTATTCTTTTTTCCTAACTCGGCTTTGATTGTGATCTTGCTTTAACAAGCCAGTAGTGCAACTGTGTGCTGATAGCTGATACAGAAATGTTTCCCACATTAGTAACTAGTCTTTTCCTGGATTCAGAAATATTCAATTTTGTTTTTTGGAATTATTTAGTATACACCTTGTCCAGTATTTCCTGCTTCTTTTCTCAAAAAACAAATGTGTATACATACACATATATACACATACACACACATATATACATACATATACATATATAAATATGTATATATATATATATATATGTATTCACGATATGTGAATATGAGGTTTCTGTGTAATCTACTAGCATTTTGTCTCTTTCATTTCTTGATCCTGGGTCATATTTTCCAATTTATGTGGAAAAATCTCCACCTGCATCCAGTTTTGCTTGGAAGTCACTAAATATTAAAATATGTGTTCATGTAATTTGGAGGGTCTTTTTCAGCTCTTCAGTTTACAACTGATGTTGGCACCTGGAAGCTGCAATTATCTTCATGATAATCTTTTTGGTTACGTTCATCTTGAGGACTGAAATAGACCTTGTCAAATATTCCATGATGTTTATTTCTGCCTATGGACACAAAATTAAATCAACTTCTTTACTTGCCTTTCCAAGGACAGCCTGAGATGCTATTCTTACATTTATCTGTGACTTTACTTATTCTGGTTTCTTCGATAACTAAAGGGATATCATTCAGTTTCTCCAGAAACATATCTACTCACTACTCATTACGAAAGTATCTCAAATTTAAAGTCTCAACAGCTAAATTCATATTTATATAGTTTTTAAACTTGTCTGATTCTTAGCATCTCCTATATTCTTTTCTACTCCTCTTCCAGAGTCACCACAGAAGTAGATAGGGATTATATAGGACTGAGGATCAATTTATATTCTTCTTGAGTTTCCATGGCCAAAAAATTAAGCACCCAGTATACGGCCACTAGAGATTTAGGTTTATCTGCCCCGCTGTACATTATAATCTGGAAAATATGTGTTTTATCCACTCTGTTTTTCCATTATGGATGTGTAAACAAATATCTTTTGAATAATTATCATTTTACTGTAGAGGCTTTGTAGTGTTTTGAGATTCAATTCAATTAATATAAAGTTCTGAGGCAGCTTTCATGGTGTTGACAAACACGCATAGTGAACAAATGTCTCCATATTTTATGCTTCGTCTGATGTTAATACGCAGCACCTAGTTGAAGAGGTAACTATATTTGTAGTTGTGTATCTATCAGATGCATTATTTTACTATTTTGTCAGATGGATGAGAAATACATTGTTTGCAAAGAATCTTTTAAATGCTATATTTTATCTTTTAAAGTCAAATATATTTTGAAAATAAAATGAACAGTAGACATAGTATTTTGTATTCTCTGTTCACTTGTGGGACTAAAGATAGAGTCTACTGTAGAACATTTTTTAATCAAAGTGTACCTATTCTCCTGTTACATTTTCATAAAGGGTATCGTCAACATGTGCATAGAACATTCTTATAAAGATAACATGGCACTGAGGAAGTGGAAGAGGTAAACTTGAAATATAGGTGGATTTGCCTTCAAAGGAGATTATCACTGCCGGGCAAGATGACTAAGTAATTCATAAGATGACATTTATTGTAATCTGCAAACACACAATAAAGCAAAATCTACCAAATCTTTGATTCAACTCTCTAAGGAGAAATAGTCCCCAATACCTCAATAAGCCAAAACTCCATTTTATCTTCTGATTTCATCTATAGTGAGAACATAAATATGGCTGTTGTTCAGTTTTTCTAGTGGTGTATCAGTTTGGTTATTGGACAAGGATTACATGCTAACAGTATCAACCCTTAAATTACCATTGTAGAGGTATTGGGAACTGTGTGGTTCTTAGCATCCTCTCTCATTGCCTTAATCACTGTGGCTATAAAAAGGAACAAACAGAACCAAGGGTCATTTTTTTATCCAGACTGGGCCAAGCAATTCACTCTTCAGGGATACACTATGTTTGGCTGCCATCAAACTCTGGTATGGCCTCCAGTTACTGGACCCCTGGTGGCTTTTCTTATCTTTTGAAGCTCATAAGGTCATAGCCTAGTTGGTACCATTTCCAGCACATATTCAAACAAGAATGGAACACAATAGAAACAGAAAAACAAACATGCCATGTGCCCATGGCTTCATGTTGCCCTGAATAAAGAGAATAGTCCTCAGTGGATAGATCAGGCAGCCAAGTCACCATGCCCTGCAAGCAAGGGAGGGATTCAGCCATTGATTATGCTATACCCATAAGTGAATCCAATGGTCAAGTTTGTAGGAGCTGCTTTGTGTCTAAGTCAATCTCCCAAGGGTCCAATGCAGCAGTGTGCTGGTTAATGTCTAACAACTGGCTTTCTGGGGGGGGGGGGGAAGCAATGTACACACAATACACGTTAAAGTTTAATCTATATTACTGACATTTTCTCATCGTTTTCTTACGTCTCGACCATGGCTCAGCAAACTAAGGCCTGTGGGCCAAATCTGACCAGCCACTGGTTTTTGTAGTAATTCGTGAGCTAAAAATGGGGGTTTTTACATTTTAAATTAAAAATTATATTTAAATTAAGTTGTATTTTAAAAATGCAAGAACCGTCTTCCTTTCTCCTTCAGCCGGCCAAGATGCCAAAAGGGAAGAAGGCCAAGGGGAAGAAGGTGGCTCCGGCCCGTGCTTTAGTAAAGAAGCAGGAGGCCAAGAAAGTGGTCAATCCTTTGTTTGAGAAGTGGCCCAAGAACTTTGGCATTGGTCAGGACATCCAGCCCAAAAGGGACCTTACTCGATTTGTCAAATGGCCTTGGTACATCAGACTGCAGCATCTAAGGTCTATCCTTTACAAGCGCTTGAAATTTCCACCAGCAATTAACCAGTTCACCCAGGCTTTGGATCGTCAGACAGCTACTCAACTGCTGAAACTGACTCATAAGTATAGATCCGAGACAAAGCAAGATAAGAAGCAAAGGCTTCTGGCTCAGGCTGAACAAAAGGCTGCAGGCAAAGGAGATCTCCCCACTAAGAGACCACTTGTCCTGAGAGCAGGTGTTAACACCGTTACTACCCTGGTAGAAAACAAGAAAGCACAGTTGGTAGTGATTGCACATGACATGGACCCCATTGAGCTAGTGGTCTTCCTACCGGCCTTGTGCTGAAAAATGGGGGTTCCTTACTGTATAATCAAAGGTAAAGCCAGACTGGGTCGCTTAGCTCACAGAAAGACCTGCACAAGCATTGCCTTCACATCGGTTAATCCTGAAGATAAGGGAGCCCTGGCTAAGCTGGTAGAAGCCATCAAAACCAATTACAATGACAGATACGATGAGATCCGTCCGTCACTGGGATGGCAACGTTCTGGGTCCAAAATCGGTGGCTCGTATTGCCAAGCTGGAAAAGGCAAAAGCTAAGGAACTTGCAACCAAATTGGGTTAAATGTATATTTGATTTTTCCCTACATAAAAATAAAAATTTAAACAAAAAAAAAATGTGAGAACCATTTAGCTCATAGGGCCATACCAAAAAAGACAGGGGGCCATATTTGGCCTGTAGGCCATAGTTTATCAACCCCTGGCCTAGACAATCAGCAAAACAATAAATCAAACCTTCATTTATAACATTTGCCAATTAAATACTCACACTAAAAATTTGGTGATTAGCTCTGCTGAGCCGGTATGAGCTGGCTGCAACATAGCCCTGGATCAAAGTGATAGAGAGGAGTAAGCCCCAGTTTGAGAAGATAAGTTTGTGTATCTATATGTAAAAAGTTATTTATTATCTCTTTAGTATAGACAGACAGAGATAGATATGTATATGTATGCATAACTTTGTAAAACCTAATTGATGTTAATTGCTTATCAAGAAGTTTTCAATGAGTTAAACGGTACTGAATTACTATCTACCAGTAATTAATATTGAGGAGATATATTCCACCAGAATGGAAGTCCAAGCTGACAGTATTAGGAGAACCTCACTGTACCTCAAAGACCTCTCAAGGGAAAAGTCAAGCTCCAGAGATCTGATGTTACTAGTTATTGGTGTTTGGATTAGGAAAATAAGCCTAGACTTCATTATATAAATATATAAAGAATATATATGAGATAAAAGTAAGTAATTTTGAGAAAGAGGGCATTAGGATATGGGGAGAACAAGAAAGGCTTAATATGGAAGATAGTGTGGGAGTTGAGGTTTGAAGTAAAAAAGGGATTCTAAGATGTAGAGGTGAGGAAGGAGGAATGGTGGACAGTCTATGTCCACTCATCACATCCAACTCACTTCATTCCACTGAAATGAAAGATGATGGCAGGGTTCTTACTCCCCAGCCAAAGAATTAGAGACTAGAGAAAGCTGAAGAGTGGAAACACCAGAAGGTGTTCTGGGGATCAGGGTGTGTAGTATGCTGAGGAAGAAAATATTCATTGAGCTTTTGAAAGAACCTCTAATTAGAGAGAACCCACTACCTCCCAAGGCAGCTCTTTTGGACTGATCTCATTGATAGCAAACTTTTCCAACTTGGAATGACCTGCCTGAGGTTGTTTTCTGTTGGCACTGTTTCTAGGAACCCAATATCATTTCCATATTATAATGAGACATCAGAGTATGACTTTGCTGACATATCATTATAACTCTGAATGAATGAATGGATGAATGGATGGATGGATGAATGAATGAATAAGCATTTATTAAGCACTTACTCTATACTAAATACTTTGCAAGTGCTGAGATACAAATTTTTTTAAAAAATACAGTGCCTGATCTCAAGAAGCTCTTTTCTAACAGAGGAAGAGAACATACATATATATATATATATATATATATATATATATATATATATATACATATATATATACATACATATATATGTGTGTGTGTGTGTATGTATGTGTGTATATATATATATATGTGGTGAATACGTATGTGAATAGGAACAATACATGTATGGATTGTTTCATTCTAAGGAGGCAGGAAATTGGAGGAGGGAGAGAAAGATGCCATCTCCAGTTTAATGTATAACGTACTGGACCAGATGGAGAAGAACCTATCAACAATGGCAGGTAAATGGTGAAATGGCCTGGCTGGGTGGCTAAATGGAATGCAAACTAACATATGGCTTGTTGCCTAAGGCCAACCAGTAGATAGAGGGGACTAAGTGAGGCCATTTTGACATGCCTCATCACTAATCAAATGAATTGAGCCCTAGAACAGAGGCTCCAAAGATGAGTAGACTATTCTGGAAGTTGCAAACATGGAAGTCCAAATCTCAGGTCCAATGTAGAAGGTCCTTGCTGGTGTAGGTAGGGAGGTGCAAGCACAGGAGGCTGGCTTGCTCAGTCAATAAGCATTCATTAAATACCTACTATATACCAGGCTCTGTGCAATATTGTGTGTGGTGAGAAGGCCTATGGGGGTGGGAGGAGAGAATGGCTGGATCAGACATGAAGCTGATACTGAAAAAGAGCCTTCTTTAATGGACTGGTTCCAAATCAGACTCGTTTTTTCAATAGCTAAACTGCCAGAGTTTAGTCTATGAAGAAAATGCTGAATCCTCCATAAGTCAAGCTTCCACATCATCAGATGCTTCTGCATTTTGGTTGGTTGTGGTTCAACTATCATTCTAAATCACCCACAATGTGCCTATGTTTGTGGCCAAATAGGAAGGGAAAGGAAGCTTGGGGAAGAGGGAACTTACTTAACAGTAGGTAGTAGTAAATTCAAGTTCTCTGCTTTGAAGAAAACAAAAACTGATAATGAAATATTAGCAATTTCACACATGCCTTCCCTTGAGCTATGGAGGCAAGCTTCCATTGGAAGCGTGGTCTCTCCATCTGGTACAGACTGCTGTCCAGGACCCTGGATCCAGGAAGCCCAGGCATGTTTACAGACCTCCACGGAGGCCTGTCTGCTGTCAGTGTTCGTGTTGGGGCTGCTTGTGCTACCAGTGGACTTGATCCAGGTGTTGTTACAACTATTGAAACATCTGGGCCCCAGACCCAAAGCATCTGTGCTATCCTTCTCTTCATTGACACCAGAATTTCCATTTTTTCAAACTGCTATATACATAAACCAAATTCAGTTTAATATCTCAAAACTTGGATACATAGCTAAAAGCATAGAATTTAATAATTTTTCTCAATTTTGGCCACTGGTTTAACTTTGGTGATGGATCTGCCCTAAGCGTGGGTATGTTCGTGTGCCGCTTAGGGAGCTAACTGTTGTGGTTTAGAAAAGCTGATATAAATTGAAATAACTTTTGATTCTTCAGTAACAGTATATGATACAAAGTACAGAACTGAACATCTTCAAAATGGAGAGGCAAAATGGTCCAACAGATATAAAGCCAATCTGTGATTCAGGTTAGCCCTCAGTTCACTTTCCTGATCTAACAATGATTGAATGGCCCTGGGTAAACTCTCAGAAACCCCAGACAATCCTGGCTTATAAATTAAAAAGTAGTTCTCTATCAGCATTGATAGAGGAAGTTCCTTGCCCATAGTGATAACATCACAGATCTAGTGAAAAAAAATTTTTTTCAATTAACTATTTTTGATGTTTGCAAAAGTAATTCTGAGTTCAGTAAGAGCCTTAGAAACCTACTACCCTACCCTAAAGTTGATAAGCTGATTGAAAACTTTATTAGTTAACTGTCACTTCATAATTCCATTCCCAGCACAGCCTTCATCCTTTCACATCTGTCCAAATAATGCTTCATAACCTTTCTAGGATGGGGATAGGGACTGGATCTGTGATTTCATTAGGAGCTCTCATGTAAGGAAATTCCTTCTACTGATGCAGATCAGGCACTGAGAGTTTGAGTGACATGCCCGGGTTTGCATATCCAGTAGGTATCCCAGGCAGGACTTGAATCCCAGGTCTTCTAACTTTGAGGTCAGCTTTCTCTTCATTATAACAGGCTGACTCTCAGCTCTTCTAGGCCATCTTGAAAGGTACTTCTCTGTCTAATTACTCTGATGAGACAAGGATTTTCTTCATTTCCAGTATTCTTTGTTGTCTTCTCACATACTCCTGCCTGTTATCCACAAGGATCTAGAATTTGGTTGGTTAACAAGATTTAGGAAACCAAGGGCCAGTCAGCTGTTAAAAACAAGAGAGTGCCAACTGTAAGATCATTCTTCTTCCTTAAAAACATCCACATTTTAAAAGTCAACAAGCATTTATTAGGCACTTATTATGTGTTAAACATTGTGCCAAGCACTGGAGATAACAGGAAAGGAAAAAACACGTTCCCACGCCTTCAAGGAGTTCACATCCTAATGAGGGAGACAATGTGCAAATTACGTCTATATAAGACATTTACAGGGTAAAGTGGAGGTAATCACAAAGGAAAATGCCAGCATTCTGGAGGACTGGAAAAGGTGAGATTTTAGATAGGGTTTGAATGAAGCCAGGAAGCCAGGAGGCAGAGATGAGGAAAAAGAGCTTTCCAGGAATGGGGGATAGCCAATAAAAAGTTAAAGAGATGGTAGGTGGAGTGTCTTGTGTGAAGAACAGCAAGGGAGCCAATGTTGCTAGATGGTGGAGTACATAGTGGGGAAGGGGAAAAAAAACACAACTGAAAAAATTGGAAGAGGTTAGGTTGTGAAGGTCTTTAAAAACTAAAGAGAATTTTACATTTGATCCTAGAATTAACCAGTAGCCATTGGAGTTTATTTACTAGGGAGGTAACACCATCAAATCCATGTTTTAGAAAAATCATTGGCTGTTGAGTGGAGGAAGAACTGGAGCAGGGAGAGACCAACCAAAAGCTTATTGTAATAGTCCAGATACAAGGCGATGAGGGCTTGCATCGGAGTGCCCATGTCAGAGGAGAGAAAAGGACATATACATGAAATGCTGTGAAGAATATCAGTGGACAAAACTTAACAACTTGAGTGCATAAAGTAGGTGAAGAGAGGCATCCAGAATGGCACCTAAGGTTGTAAGCCGTATAACCGGCCAATGGTGGTAATAGTGAGCATGCAGTCTGGAAGAGTAAAAGGTTTGAAGGGAAAAGATAACGAGCTCAGTTTTAGACACGCTGAATTTAAGATGTCTAATAAGCTGTTAGAAATGTGATACTAGAAGTCAGGAGAGAGATTAGGACTGATTGCATAAAGGCGTGAGGAAAGAGTGAGATGTCAAGGAAGACACTTAGATTGTAAGCCAAGTGCCTGGAAAGACAGTGGTACCCTTGACAGCAATAGGAAAGTTAGGAGTAGGGGAAGGATGTAGGGAGAGGAAGATTTGAGTTTGGTTCAAGATGTCTAAAGGACGTCAAATTCAAACTATCCAAGAAGCAGCAGGAGATAGGAGTCTGGAGGTTAGGATAGTCATCTGAGAATCATCTGCATAGAGATGATAACTGAATCCGTGGAAGCTAACGAGATAATCAAGGAAAATAGCACAAAGGAAAAGAGAAGAAATCACAGAATAGATCCCTAAGGGATACCACAGTTAGCGGGCATGGTCTGGCTGAAGAGCTAGAAAAGGAGACTGAAAGACAAGTGGGATAACCAGAAACCCTATCATGAAAACCTAGAGAGAAGGTAATCAATAACATCAAAAACTCAGAGAGGTCAAGCAGGATAAGGATTAAGGAAAGGCCATTAGATTTGGCAGTTTTGCATCAATAGGAGTATTCCTTCCACCAAGCCCAATGAAATGCCTATGCTGTCATAAATCACTATGTTACCTGGTGGCAAATTTTCAGGAGATCATATATTTAGAGCTGGAAGGGACATCAGAAGTTACCTGGTCTAAACCTCTCATTTTCCAAAGAGATGAACTGATATACCCAATGTCACGCAAGCAGCAAGCTAGCATTGAAACCAAGGTCTTCAGCCAAAATATCCATTGGACCACATTGCCTTCCAAACATAGTCTTTCCTAACCTGGAAATGCTTTTCCTTTCATGCTAGAAACCAAATAATTGACCAGTATGATATCCACAGCTTTTCCAGCTTAGTGGAACCAGTCCATCATTATGGTTCATTAGTATAGCCTTCAGAACACAGGGTCAGTGGAGGTGGAGGAAGACTTTAGTAGAATTTACTCACCTGGCATCCAATTCGCCACTTACTCCAGAAAGATTTTTTCTATGAGCAAATTCTATGCTCAGAAATTCATATTTACAATAGCCAAAACATTTTCTAGAATTTGGGAAAGTAAAGGCACTTTTAGACTTCTCTGACCTTTCTGATCACTGACTGCCCATTTCCAGTGTGTGGCATACTTTTATTTCTCTCATTGGTTTCTGGTTTTTTTTCATCCACATTTCTGTCTTTAAGGAAAGAACAGGAATAAAGATAAAGAACTAGTGGGGAAGGTGGTCGTGTTTGTTAAAAAGGCCTCCCAGCCTAAAGCATTAATTTTCATATTATTTTGTGTAAATGTGTATGCCAAGTTCTGAGCCCCTAATTTCAAGAATGTAAGATAAAATAAAATGAATTAGTACAACCTATAGTGATAGCTTTCAGATACAATTGCTTTCAGAAACTTAACGCATGGTAAAATACTATAGATTTTTTAGTCAATTCAACTCCACCCTAGGTAAGGGGAGATAGAAAGGCAGTTAAAAATGATTGCCCAACCAGTCTAGCTGTCTTGAAGTAGGAATTACCTCACCCCTACTAGAACCACTGGGCATGCAACCATACAGAGAAGTCTAGCAAAATGGCCATTAAAGAATCTGAGTACTAGAAGGAACCCTAGGGGATCATTAACACTAAACCCCTTCAGTTCACAAATGAGGAAACTGAAGCTCAAGAGGGGAAGTGACTTGAAGGTAACACAGAAAGGTGGGAAAGCCGTGCCCATTTGGATTGCCATGAGCACAGGAACACTGGAGAGACTCCCAGTGGTCAAGATGGAAATCCACCAACAATCCTGTCCTCAATCCTCATGAAGTTAACTTTCACATGGACAATCATGCACGAATTGTAAATGATAAACTCACCCTCCTGAAAAAGAAGGGCAGAAGCACAGGCGCCATGTTTGACATGGACATAAGCCAGCACAACAGAATGAACACTGTGGGTCCTGGGAAGACAAGTGGGGCGGTTGCTGTCCCCCCCAAAAAACCTGGATCAGAAAGAGGAAGAGATTGAGTGTGGCCCTGGGCAGGAGCAAATGTAGTTGCTGCCACCAAGGACAACTACAGTGCGGTGACTTGGAGGTAGAGCAGAAGAGAAAATGAAGAGAAGACAAGAAGGGTTCTGGTAGGACACAGCTGCTAAGAGGTCATGAAGACCAAATGCTGGGACAACAAGATGACAGCTTGTGATGGAGCTATGCAGGCTCTACGTGGAGTAGATGCTGAATTGCTGGCACTTTCCAGGTTGTGGAAAACAGAGCTGATGTTTTCCTCACTTCCCCATACTTTCTACCCCTACTCTACCTTGTTTCTTTGAGTTGATTCATTTCTCTGTCACACTTTTATTTTAAAGGCAGTTTCCAAAGATAAATGAAGTTAACCCTTGCATTACTTAGAACTTAAGCAAGTAGGAATTATTTTTTCTTTGTACCATAATCCCTAGCCCCTAGCATTATGCTTACTTGATTGTCCATTAATTACTAATACGTGAGTATCTTGGTTCAAAAGTGGAAGGGAGAAAAAGGAAATAATTTCTTAAATTCATTTTAAAATACTATACTTTGCTTAAGTATGTTTTCACATTTTTCTCCTTTACCATGGATATATTTATATATAGGTATTGATATATACATACACATATACATATATACACATACTTTCCCTAAGAGATTCTACTCCTAATCTTTTTATGTTTGTGTATATCTCGTCTTTC
The DNA here is from genome assembly GCA_028646595.1 of Phalanger gymnotis. Classification (NCBI taxonomy): domain Eukaryota; kingdom Metazoa; phylum Chordata; class Mammalia; order Diprotodontia; family Phalangeridae; genus Phalanger; species Phalanger gymnotis. Next base: position 81,749,706 of record CM053627.1, read on the forward strand.
TTTTCTCTCTTAACTCCTCTACTTTACTTCTACCTGCTACCTTGCTCTCTTATTAATCTACCCCCACTCCAGCAATCCCTCCCTTACCTTCCCATTCCCCTAAATCTAAACATCTTTTTGTACATCCCCTCCTTTAACCTATTCCATCCCCCTCCCCTCGAAAGCTCCCTCCCTTATTCTCCCATTTCTCTCAATCTAAACAACCTTCTACAACCCTCTTTTTAACTTATTCCCTCACCCTCCCCTCTAAAGATCCCTCGTTTATCCTCTCTCCTCTCCCTATCCCCTTGGAGTTTTATTTCTTTTTAAATTTAGAAGACTTTTATACTCTTCTAGATGTATATGTATTTTCCCTTCTTAAATTCATTCAATGAAAGGAAGTTTCCAGAACTAACAGTCCCCCTCCACCATCTAATTCCTCTGTATTGGTTCTTCTTCTTGTACGTCATTTAAGATAATTACTCTTTTATCTGATTCTGAATGGTTTTACTTTTTAAAGTCATATCATACTCAGGTCTACCCCAATCTTTCTCATAAGCTACCTAATTATCAGTAACAATCTCAGACATAGGTTTTACATACATACAAGGTAAACATTCTATCCTTATTTATTCCCTTGTAATTGGTCATTGGTATGTACCTTATATTTCTCTTGGCTCTTGTATGCCAAATCTTCTATTGAGTTTGGGTTGTTGTTTTGGTTTTTTTTTTTTAAACAGAGTCCTGAGAGTCTGACAGTTGTCCACTTTTTTCATTCAGAATTGTGCTTAGCTTTGCTGGGTATGACATTTTCGACCACAGAACCAGTTGGTTTTTTTTGTTTTGTTTTGGTTTGGTTTGGTTTGGTTTGGTTTGGTTTGGTTTGGTTTTTTGCCCTTCCATAAATAGTGTTCTAAGACCTGTGATCTTTTAATGTCACCAATGCTAGGTCTTTCGTAATTCTAATTGTGGTACCATCATGTATAAATTATTGGGGTTTTTTGATGCTCATAATATTCTGTCTTTGATCTGGGGGTTTTGGTATTTAACTGTAATATTCCTGTGAGTTTTCCTTGTAGGATCTCTTTCAGGCGTTGATTGGTGGATTTTTTTTTTCCTCTTTCTACTTTCCCCTCTTGTTTCTTCTTGTTCTTCAGGACATTTTTCTTTAATTATTTCTTGTATTACTGTATCAAGATTCTTTTTTTGGTCAGAACTTTCAGGTAGTCCATTCTTCTTGTTTTCTCTTCTTGATCTGTTCTCCAGATCTGTTGTTTTTCTTGTGAGATGTTTTATGTTCTCTTCTATTTTTTCATCCTTTATATGTATATTTTTAAAATTTCTTCACCTCTTATAACTTTGCTGCCTTATTCTTGCCCAGTTCAGATTTTTAAGGAGTCATTTTCTTCCTTAAGAGTCTGGATCTCCTTTCCTAATTGGTGGACTTTCTTGTCATAATCTTCTTGTTTTTCTCGTATTATTCTTATTTTTCTTTTAATTTTTCCTCAGTCTCTCTCATTTGATTTTTAAAGTCTTTTTTAAAGTTCTTTAATGAATTCTTCTTGGGCAGGTGACCATTTGACATTACTCTTTGGGGTAGTAAAGGGTTTCTTTGCTTCAGTATCCTCCTCTGAAGAAGAATCCTGTTCTCTATTCCCATAGTAGCTCTCTATGGTTGGATTCTTTCTCCTTCGCCTGTGAATTTTTTTTGGTAATAATTTAGTTTTTATAATCCCCTCTAGTCCTGTGGCATAGTGGACGGTGCCTCGGGCACCATCTGATCCTCTTCAGTTCACCCTCTGACCTTGAACTCACACCAAGACCTCCAGCCTCCTGTGCCCACAGATAGCAACATCCCCACCCCACTGATTCCATCCTCTCTGGGCATGGGCTGGTTCCTTCTAGCCCCTCCTCAGCACAGCTGGGTCTAGCTTTTCTGGTCAGCAGAGGTTCCCTAGATCTTCTTGGGCTCCAATGCCCAACTCCTCTCACTATTCCTGAGGTAAAATTTCCTGTGGTATGGTGGAGGCAGCCTCCTACCCCAGCTAACCTCGGGGCTTGCCACTTGTGGTTTAAGCAGCTTGCCACTTGTTGTTAAAGCAGGCCCTAGCCTGGAGGTGTTTATTTTTCTCAGGGAGTAAATCTAGTCAGGGATTTTTCTTCTGGTCTTCTATTGTCCCAAGAGGATGCTTGTTCTGCCCCTACTCTTACTTATTTTCACAGCTCTATGTTGGCCCAGAGGCGCTATTTTATCTCTTTTGTGGAAGAAAAGCTTGAGAACTTGAAATTTTCTGACCTACTCCGCCATCTTCCAAGAATCCTCTCCCCTAAATACATTTTTAAAAATGTGTTCTGGGGCAAGGATACAATCCCCCTACAAAACAGAAATAGACTTGAGAACAAATTCATGGGAAACTAATTCAGCCCACCATCTTGTGTCCCAGACACTACTATATACCTTATGGTAGCTTACTCAAATTGCAATATTGTACCTAAAAAAAAACATGAGGCCCTAAAATATGACCTTTGCAAATCCCAAATCTATAACAACAACAAAAAAAATTCACCTTTAGTAACTGGATAATTCCTTCAACTTCAGTCCTGAAATGAATATAAATGAGAATGTTATTGTACCTTAATATAATAACCTACAAAGGTACCATGTTAAAGGAGTAGGTCCTTGGATTACTGAATGGAGCCCACTTTTGCACTACTTAGTTTGTGACTTCCAGGTTAGCCCCTGAGGCCTTTTAATATATTAAATGTGTATTAAATAGCCCTGTAAGAGCTATTGGGGTAGCTGACACTCCTAAGATAGTCTGATATCTTGCATTCATCTATTTTATTTCATTTTCTGTTCATAAACTTTGTTTTTATTTTTATTGATAAAAGAGGGGTTGTCTTAAAACCAGGAAGACCTGGGTTCATAGCCTATCCCTGACAGCTATGTAACCTTAGTCAAATCACTTAACCCCTTAGTGCCCTAGGCTGGTGGTCTCCAAAGTGGAAGAACAGAACCCCTGAGGAGTTGTGACCTTACCAGAAGGGTTGACCCTAAAGGGTCTGTGATCAGCCATTCAAATGAAGGGAAGACAGATCACCTGTGATCACTCATCATAGGTCTTGTATCCAACACATTCACACCTACCTTTTCCCCTAACACTTCTCCCCTCCTTCCTCTCCCTGAGTTGTGCAAGCTTCCAAAATCCCCAAATCTGAGCTGAGAATACACCCTTCATGGATCCCAGGGAGCTGGTCCTATTTAGAAAACTAACACCCCACCTGCTGCCTCCCACGTCACCTTGCGGCTGATGCATTTTCTGTGGGGAAGGAGCAGAGCTGAGAGAGGAGACACTAGTAAGAGCCCTGTCTTCTCTCTTTCTTTTCGTTTTGGGTGGGATAGAATCACGCATGGTAAGCAGATATGCTTAAACATGGTGATCTTCATCAAAGATATACTTGTATTAACTATTCTCCCATACACTTCTTTCAACTTCCCTATTTCTACCCACAGAACCTTGATGTCATCTTTGATTCTCCCTTTTCCTCATCCCACATGTACAATAAGACTCCAAATAGTATTGCTTAGATCTCCACAACTCTCCTCCACCCTTTTTCTCTACTCATACAGCCACCATGCAAGTTCAGGCCCCAATCACCTCTCACTTCCACTATTACATTTGCCTTGACAGGTCTGTCTCAAGTCTCTTCTCTGCTCCAACCCATCTTCCATATAGCTGACAAAGTGAATTTCCTCAATGTCTAAGTCACTGCTTTATTCAATAAATTCCAGGAACTATATATTGACTCTAGGATTAAATATTATTTCATTTTTAGCCAATCTTTTAGTATTTCACTTTTGTGCGAGTTTTATAATGTACATAGTTTTGAATATAGTAACATATAGAAAGATTGGGACTAGATCTATGCTTTCTTTGATATAGGGAAATCCTGTGTGAGAAATTCTCTCTATCAATGAAGATCAGCACCTAAGAGATTAAGTGACTGATCCAAGGTCCTACATTCAATACATATCAGATAAAGGACTGGAAACCAGGTCATCTTGGCACCAAAGCCTGCTCTACCATGTTACGCTAACTCTCCACATATATAATTTACAAATGAGTGTATATACATATATTGGAGGTGTGTCATCATTTCTTTTTTACTGATGGGGTATAGGATTAAAAAAGATCATAGCCATAGGCATTTCTCAATTAATCAATCAACAAGAATTTATTAAACTGTCTATTGAAAATTCCAGGAATTTTCAATACAAAGGCAAGATATGAAACAATCCATAATCTCAAAGAGCTTACATTCTATCTATATGTTGATTTACGTTTATGGGTGTATATATATAAATATATGCCAATATAGAATAAATATGGAGAGACAGAGATATCCTTGCGAATAACAACCATAGTTCATTGTGATACTGATGACAAACCACCAATGGATACTGAGACGGAGCAGTCAGACAGGTGGAGAGAATCAAGAGAAAGCTGCATCATGGAAACCCAAAGAAACTCAAGTAGTCAAAAACAACAGAGATCAATTAGGAGGACTGAGAAAAGACCATCAGATTTGGCAATTAAGTGATTGTTGGGAACTTAAGAAATAGTAATTTGAATCAAGTGATGAAATCAGAAGCCGGATTATAATGGGTGGAGGAGTAAGTTAGAAGAGACAAAGTGGAGGCAGTAAGCGTAGACAACAATTTTGAAGAATTTGGCTAAGAACAGTAGAAGGATAGAGTAACGACTTGAGAGGTTGGTAGAGTCTCATTAAGAGCTGGTACTGCTGAGAAGATACATGCTCGCTCCAATTCCTATATCCATGAAATCATCCAGTCCCTATCCCTCTCTAGTCCCAGTGTTGCGTTTTTACATCATTTTCATTTCCAAAACTGTCCCTCCATCTTTCCTTTCCTCTATGGAAGCAAGCACTTATAACAAAGAGTAAAAGGGGAAAATAGTTCAGGAAAAATAATATGATAAAAAATTATAATAAAAGAATATCACATCAACCAAAGTCGACATCATACTGCAGTGCCCAACACCCAAAGTCACTCATTTTTATAAAGAAGGAAAAACAGGGCATTCTCATATTTCATAAAGCCAAGTTTGATTATTGTTGTCGCTGATGCAGCAGCTGATGGTGATGATAAAGATTTATTCTTCCATTTTAAAGTTACAGAAATGGAAAGATTTATATTGCTTCTTTTGGGAGCAGGGAAAAGAGCTATCACAGTTTTAATCAAATTAATCCATTCACACTGAGTCACTTTGTCATTCTGTTTGGCTCCTTGGTTTGTTGTATCCTCAAATCAGAGGATCACACAGAGGCTCCAGGAAGTTCTCCAGCTCTACAAAAGCCCATCCCCTCCTCCATTCACATCCCCCACACCCAAATGAGACACTCAGCACTCATCTACTTGTCCCTTGTCTGCTTTGCCCTTCTCAGAGATACTCATCAAAGAAGTTAAACAGTGAGTTGAAGGATGAAAACCAGCAGATCACCTGCGTTCTCGGGGTTGAAATCAGGCAAAGTCAACCTTAACTACCGCTTCTTTCTTTTAGTAGATATGTAATTTTCCTTATAGAAATATTCTTCCCACCATCCCAGTGACAGAAACTTCCATCATTTCCCCTTGGCATCAGACAAGAATTTCCTGTTCTTTGTGTATGCTATAGTGAAGCCTCATTCTTCTTCACCAGGATTTCCTCTCTCCTTGAGCCTCCTGCAAGGCTATTTGGACTGCTCCACCACAAGCTCCCATTAGCGCCAGACAGTGGAGAAAGAAAAGACCTTTGAGCCTCACATGAAAATGGAATATTTTGAAACATTGGGGTGTGTGCATGTCTGTGCTTGGCTCTCTGTGTATTTGTATAACTATATACTTCCTTTCTTTTTTTTTCCTTATTATATACTTGGGTGGTGCCTCTGGTACTGTCTCTGTTTCATGAGAAATGGTATCCTTCCACACCAGGCCTCTCTCACCCCCTTCCAACTATCTCTGTCACCATTCTGCTTCCCACACCAACCATTCCTTCATACCATTTATGCTTATGCCAGCCTCTCATTCTGACTGCCTCTACTTCATATATAAAATGTCCAGTAAGTATTTGTTAAAAGACAATGAATGGATCCCAGCCCCATGATCCTGTAACTGTCCCATGTCATGGTGTAGTAGATAAAGCATTGGAATTGAAGTCAAAGATGCTTGGATTCAAATCCCACCTTGGATACTTATTAGGTGTGTGACCCTGGGCAAGTCACTTAACATCTCTTAACCTCAGTTTCTTCATTTGTAAAATGAAGGGGTTGGTCTCAATGACCTTTAAGGTCCCTGTCAACTACAGTTATGTTCCTTCAGGAGCAAGTGTGAACTCTCTGAGTCAGACATATACCAGAGAAAGTAAATCGTGAGATTAGTCTTTATTAAGGAAAGGTGAAAGGAAGAGGCCAACACATCAGGCTATGAGAAAAGAGAAAGGAGAATTTCTTTTGTTTGTTCACAGAATCACAAAATTTCAAAGTTGAAACAGACTTTGTTGACCATCTTGTAGAATACAAAAGAAGAAAGAATTCCATCCATGATATGAATGACAAATGATTGCCTAGCATTTGTTTGAAGATTGCTAAGGAGGAAGAACCTATTATCTCCTGGAACAGACCCTTCTACTTTTGGAAAATTAATTTTTTTTTCTCAAATCAGTCCTAAACTTGTTCTTTGTAGTTTGCACCTAATATTCCTAGTTCTGTCCTCTGAGACCAGACAGAACAACCCCAATCCCTCTTCCATGTGATTCTCTTTGAAATACTCGTTCATGAGATGACCCAGAGACCTACCTGAGTTTGTATTAGAGAGTGGAATTGTTCAGTCATTTCAGTCACTTCAGACTCTTTGTGACCCCATTTGGGGTTTTCATGATAAAGAAACTATGGTTTATCATTTATGACTCTAGCTCATTTTACAGATGAGGAACTGAGGCAAATAGAGTTAAGTAACTTGCCCAAGGTCACACAGCTAGTAAGAGGCTAGATTCAAACTCCGGAAGATGATTCTTCCTTACAGGCCTACCACTCTATCCACTGTGCCATGTAGTAGGAAATAAAATTGGAGAAGATGGTGCCAGATTATGGAAGACCTTAAAGGCTAGATAAAAGAGTTTGGACTTGAGGCTATGAAAAATAGAAAATCAGGGATCTGGGGCCTCCCCTACACCTGCTGTCCTGGAAAGAAGACTGCATCTTCGGTAAGGACCTTTTCCTTCAGTAAAGGTGAATTCACGAGTGGCAGTTGGCCCAATACATGGACACTGTTAGAAAACAGGATTCACTTTGGTGAAAACCCACTCTAGAGTAACAAACTGTAACCCAGACTACCATTCTCCACAGGAAATATAACCATGCCCTCTAGGCTTCATATTGAACATTTTTAGTTCTGTGCCTTCAAGGAGGCATAGAAAGCTTCAAATCCTATAAACATCAGTTTTCATTAAAACTGGGCAGTGGAAAAGACCCATTGAATTTTAAGTAGTCTTCCCATTACCCAAGAATGGGAAACAGATGACTACAACACCCATCTCATTACATGAAGCCTTCCCTGACCAGCCTTCACTGACCTCACCCTTCTCTGAACTTAGAGCAACTATCAGTGTTGTAGTCTGGCTTTTAAATATCTAAATACCTACTGTTTATGCCACTTTTTGCTATTTTAAGAACATTAGCCCTATCTTACCATCTGCACTGTTAAACTCTTAAAGACAGGGACTATGTCATATAGTAATGAGTGGTAGTATGTTAATGTTACTCAATAAATACCTGATTGCTTGTTTCTTATGAAAAAGGTAAATGGAGTGTTGGGTTTTTCCTATTTTTCTGATTTCTAAAAATTTAGATTCTGTAGAACATTCATAGCACACCATAGTCAACAAGTTATACTTGATGAGATTGGCAAAACCTTCTGACTGGTAATTTCCAGTATTCTCTCTCTGTTCACCATTTATCACTTTGCTTATTCATTAACTTCTTTAATTTGTGCCCTTTATCTCTCTGTTCACATCATTATTGTCTTAATTTATCAAAGTTTGGAGTGCAAACAGGTTTTGGTGAGAGTGGATTGAAAAAACTTAGACACTCAATTCAAACAACTCAGTTCAAACAACTGAGACATGTAGGCCAGTTAGTTCAATTCTCTTATTTTACAGATAAGGAAACTGAGGTCTTAGGAGTTAAAATGATTTGCCCAAGGTAAATTTGCCCAGATAGTAAACTTTAGAGGCAGGATTTGAGCCCAGATCCTTTGCTTCCAAAACCTGTGCTCTTTCTATCACTTCACTTGAGCTAAATGAATTCCAAAAAGGATGAATCAAAGATTTTTTTCTAGAGTTCTGAAATCATTTCAGAGTTGATCCAAGAGGCTAATTAGGTCATAAAGCTTTGGTCCCTCCACCCTCACCTTCACTGTGGAGTAAGTGATAAAGAAATTTTTGTATTGCCTATATAGCCTTTAAAATAATCTAAACTACTAGGAGATGTCTGATCTGCTAATATCCCAAGAATATACAGGTTAGGGGAACAAATAAGGTAGGAAGTAAAATAGAAGTTTAATTATTAGCCTTGGACCTGGTTTAGCAATTTCTGTAATAGGTGACTCATTCAAATATCCTTTCTCCAAAGTTCTCCAGTGGCCACTTGGGATGTGGTCATTACAGAAAGTCAAAGGCTATTTGCAATGGCACATAGAGGTTCACTTTTGCCAAATAGACACATAGATTCATAGCCTGTTAAAGTTGGAAAGGATTTTAATAAGCTTTTTTACAGATGCATAAATTGAGACCTGGAGACAAAAAGTGATGTCATCAAGTTCACACAACCAGTTAGGAGCAGAAGAAAAAATAGAACCCAGATCTCTTTCCGCTATACCATCTCTCTTAAAAAAAATTTTTAATAGACCCAACAGATGCAGATTGTTTAAGAAGAAGATACTCTGAGTATCAAAAGGGACCAATGACTGACAAGTAACCAGATTAGTCTCTGATTTATGTCTTACTTAAAACAAAAAAGAGAAGAGGCCTCTATGCTTTCCTGGAATGCCAAGGTCCCACCTGCTTTTTCCAATAGCACTTCTGAGGAAAGGAACTGCTTACCACAAACTGACATTCACCTTGTGGAATGGCTCCAGATACTTCATCTGGGATCCTTCCTCCTCAATCCCTTAGCAATGGATCAGCACTTTTCTCTCCCCTGGTATCTTGGGGGAGAGTGAAGCCAGTAATGACACACAGCCCCGAAGCACTTGAGTTTGATAACACCCTTTCAGGATCTATATTTGTCTTCAGTTTGAAGGGTGGGAATTAAGAGTCATCTCTGACCCTCTGCTGTAGATCAAGCCATCTTGCCAAGAGACTCAGAAAGCAGCTGTGTTTTGGTACATTGGGTGAAAATCATGCAACTTTTCAGATGTCCCCACCGTACAATGCCTTTCATTTCAAAGCTCATAGGCTATATGCCAAAAAATAGTTCCTGAATTCTTTTGAGATCCTGGCCTCACCAAAATGCTATTTGACCAGCTCTAATTGACGCTTCAAGTCTTTTTCTCCCAGAAACTACATTGTGCTTTGCCTCTAAAATGCTGCAAAATCCAGATCGTACAAGTGCAAACTGCTCTAAATTTAGCAAATATTTTTTTTCTCTCAGCCATTAGTCAGGATTTTTCTTCATTTCCTTTCAAACCCAGCCCTGCCTTTGCAGTCAAAGTTTAGCCAGATGACTAGCTCCTTTCTTACTTGTTCCTACCGTCCTCCTCACATCTGACTTGGGTTTTATTGTTTGTCTGAGGAAACATAAGAAGGGAAGCAAGGAGAAGAAGGAGCTTTGGGGAGGTGGGGTATGAGAAGGGCGGCTGCTTAGTGCCCCTGCCTTCCTCAGTGACCATTTTTGTACTGTGAGCTCTATGTAGATCACTGCCTGACTTGGCAACTGATGACAGAGTGGTGGGTGGAGATGAGAAAAACATCTGCCTCTCTGATTTGGTACTTACAAATACAATGCTCACTGAAAGACTCTGCAAAGGGTACAGAGCGTTCTAACGCTGGACACTCTTGCCTGAATTGCTGATTTGGAAAGTTGTTTTCATTTTTCATTTTATTAGGAAGGCAGCAAGGGAGTAAATGGGAACAGCCTTGGACTTGGAGTCAGAAGGCTTGAGTGAATATCTGCTCTTTATGATCTGTGTGACTTTGAGAAGATTGCTTAACCCCTCTCTGCCATGGTTTCCTCATCTCTAAAATTTGAATAGAGATATTAGTATTATCTACCTTATTGTGGAGATCAGATTTGATAATGTAATCTATTCATCTCCAGAACGCCTGACCCGAACCCCTTCATCAGGCCTAGAATTGGTTGCCTTGCCAGTGGTGTAGCGGGATAACTGACCCACCCAGGCTTTACTTTATCTCTCTGCCATCTTCTCTCCAGTCTGCCAACTGTATCCCCTCTCCTCCTCACCCCTTTTCCAAACCAAAATAAAAAAGGATGTCAATCTACTGTTCTAAGGTTCCAAGCACTATCCCCATCACTTTCTAAAAAGAAATACTCATCCCCGGCCACTATTAGTTTACATGTATTATCTCCCCCATTAGAACGTAAGGCCTCTGAGGGCAGCTATTATCTTCTTTTTCTATTTGTATTCAGTAGATAGATAGAGACATAGAGATAGAGAGACAGACAGACACACAGACAGACCAACACACAGACAAATGGATGGATGGCTAGACAGAGAGATAGAGAAATAGAGAGATAGAGAGGTAGACTGTCTGACAAACAAATGGATGGATGGATGGATGGATAGATGGATGGATGGGGGGAAGCAGAGACGGGGGAGATAGGCAGGTAGCTCTTGGACAGACAGTACAAATGGAAAATGAATTGGACCCAAAATTAAACAGAAAGAAAATGGGCAAGCTTCCCTTTGAGAAGTTGTAAAACTCCTTTAATAACACCCAACTTCTACCAGAAACAAAGGCTTACCTTTTTAATACCAATATTCTACCAGTGTTTTCAAATAGCTAAAAGTCTTAGAACACTACAGCCTCATACGAATTAAAAATGAGTATCCCACAGAGTGATATGGAGATGTGCATGGTTTATGTGAGCAAGCTGCAACATAGAACAAAGAAGAAACTTCAAAGGGAAAGAGGAATAAAGGATGCCATCAGAGGAACGTATAGTGGAAGAAGAAAATGGGCTAGTCAAGAAGTAAGAGTGAGGGATGCTCTGCCTATGTGATTCTCTGGCATCATGATCATGTCAGGAGAAATTAAGAAAAGCCCCTGGGGTGGACCACTCATTGCAAAATTATGGGAGACCATGAATGGTATGAATGGATTGCAGTCTGACAATTGGAGGGCACACAGATTCAATTGAGTATTGATTGAGATATTGTCATTCTAGGGATATGGGCAACAACTTTTACATTTAATTCCCTTAATGACCTCTAATTGTGATTTTTAAGATTTCTTAAGCATTATCAACCCTCTAAACAACACTCAAAATATGACATTTAACTTAAACATATTTCCTTCCTGTAAAATGGCTCTATAATCTAAAAATAAAACACGCACCACAAAAGAATAATGGAATACAGTTGAACGATAGATAAATGACTAGAAGAAAATGCCAAGAAGGGCCTTGGTCATTATGTGTCCCTTCCATCAAGATTTTAATAATTTAAAAGTGTGCCAGATTTCTCCCACCATGCACCATCCCCTCCTGTTCGTCTCCTGTCTCCTCTCCCCTAAATGACATCTATTTCTCTACTCTTGATGGCTATGTTTATTAAGTATGCTGGATCTGCAAATCCCTGAGTCCCTGTCTGCTTTAAACCCTGAATTATCAAGTCGTCCTCACAGGAGTCATCAGAACCCACATGCCAAATTTAGCAAGCACATCCACAGAGAAGGTTCACTTGGTTCCTAATCTGTTGGAGATTACACAGGCACAGACCACAAATATTGCAGGATGCCATTAAACATTTGTAAGCAAGGGCCCAAACAGACACAAAAAGATGCAATAACAATAGAAAATTTATAGGATTTAGACTACAGAAGAAGGAAAGTTGGACCTAGCATCATACAGAAAATGCCTGAGTATGTTATATAATTGAGCTTCTGAAGGCCTTGATATTCATTTTCTATCCCACCTTCTGCAGAAGGCCCATACCTATTAGCACCTTCCACCTGACATTACACACCCATTTGTACTGCATCTGTCTTGTATGCACCATTACTCAAATATTGTCTCTCCATTAGAATATGAGGTCCTTGATTCAGCAACTATTCTTTGTTGTTTTTTTTCTCCTCTTTCTTGTATCCAAAGAACTCCAACCAATCTCTGGCACATAGTAAATACTTAATAAATGCTTATTGACTAAACCCTATCCCTGGAAATACAAGAAACGTACATAGAGCTTCACCATCTCACCTGTCAAAAGAATAAATTGACTAGCCTATAAAATCTTGTACTAGATACCCAGCACAGGAAGAGGAAAACTACTGTTCACAGAAGTAGCTCTGAACACAAGCATTCTTCCCCAGGTAACAGAAGCCTAAGATGGAAGGGAGGGAATTAGCACTTACATAAGTGCCTATTACATGCCAGACACTGTGCTAAGAGTTTTACAAATATTGTCCCACTTGATCTTCACAACAACCCTGAGAGATAGGTGCTAATATTATTCCCCATTTCATAGTTGAAGATACTTAGGCAGACAAAAGTTAAGTTACTTGCCCAAGGCCACACAGCTAATAAGTTTCCAAAGCTGGATTTGAACTCAGATCTTCCTAAGTCCAGGATCAGCATTCTATCCATTGTGCATCCTAGCCTAAGGAATGAAGGCAGAGAGCTGAAGTATTTGCCAGGATCAATCCAAAGTTCCCCAATTATGCCCTTTGAGGTATGTCAGAGGGTCAGAAAACTACTTTGTTTAGTTGATATAATGTCCTGATTAGGGTGATGGGGCTGGGAAAGTAGGAAGGGGCAGATCCTGGAGAAGAAAATTTCTTTTCCCCTCTCTACTCCAGGTACACTGTTAGGTCTTCCTCCTCCTCACCACCAGACACAAAGTGGGATCCTCTGACATTTTGTAGCATGCAATTTCAGGAGGGAGGAACAAAATAGTGAAAAGAGAAGAGGAGAAAACAGGAGGCAACCATCAAGATATTAAGCACTATTAAAAAGCTCATTCCAAATTTCTGCTCCTTGGAGTCATACAAAGGAGAAGGGTCTTCCCCTGTCCAGCCTCCCCAAGAGAGGGACCAATAGTAGTACAGCGGGAAAAGAGGCAAAAAGATATTATCACTCTCCGTCACCCAAGTCCAAGCCTCAGTCACTTTCCATGCCAACTCCTACTCAATATTACCATCTAGGGAGCTATAGGTACCATTTTCTCCCAATGAGTTGCCTTTCAGTCATATATGACTATATGGAGACACACCTATAGTACTCTACTTAGGGCAGCTGAATGGCACAGAGGATAGAGCGCTGGGCCTGGAGTCAGCAACAGCAAAGTTCAAATCCTGCCTTAGACACTTATGGGCTATATGACCTTAGGCAAGTCACTTAACTTCTGTTTGCCTCAATTTCCTCAACTGTCAAATAGGCTGTTGTGAGCATCAAATGAGATAATATTTCTAAAGTGTTTGGCATAGTACCTGGAACTTAGTAAATGCTATATAAAGGGTTGGTGGTGGTGGTTGGTGGTGTTGTCATAAAAGAGAATGTGCGATCCATGTGATGCTTTAGTAGCTAGAATTTGTCCTCAGAAATTGGCAAAAGAGTGAGTGGGAAACCTTCTTGATAGATAAATACGTAGACAGATAAGGCAATTTATTAAGCGTTCACCATGTGTCAGGCACCATGGAGAATCCTCTCTAGTGACTCTTCTGCCTTCTGATCATCCTCAATATCCACATACCTTAAACTTGCCTCCGAGATATAAATAATCAGACATCTGCATTTATCCTCCTGGTTAATAGTATCAGTGAAATAAAGGGCAACTCAACGGTCTGTCCGAAGCTTGACAGAAATCAAATGCTGGGCTAATAATAGAAGAGGTCAATCAATCGATAGCTATTTATTAAGCACCCATAAGTCAGACACCTAACATTTGTATCAACTGCCTGACACAAAGATAGAGTCCCTACTTTACATTTTATTGGGGGTAAGCAACAATTAAATAAATAATTGTACATCATGCCCCAAAAGTTTTAGCACAATTTTGACTCTAAAACTACACTGAGACTTTTGGGACATCATCTATAAGTGCAGATAGGATAGGGAACACACGGATGAGAAATGCATGTCCACCAATGCATAGCAACGCCTTCTCAGCAATTTAGAGTCTTGGTGAATTACCTAGAGCAGTCAGAAAGTTAATGACTCACCAGGAGGCACAAAATGTGGTCCTTGAACCCAGGTCTTTTGGGCTAGAAGGCTAGTTCTCTGATTACTATACCATGCTATCTCTCTAAATATACAAGTATATATGGTCCCACTAACTTTCTTTTGGACATCTGAAACTAGATGTCCCACACAAATCTAGAATTCAAGATATCCAAAACAAATTATTTTTCCCCTCAAATGCTCCCCATTACTAAGCTTCTTGATTTCTGTCTGGCACGCAACCAACCTCCCCATCAGCCAGGCTCAGAATTTTAGAATGATCCTTGACCTCTCATTTTCACCCACCCCACATTTCAAATCAGTTGCAAAATCTTGGCCTTTCTACCCTGAAAATAATTCTCATATATGTGCCTGCTTCTGCACTCATACAATCACCACCTAGGCTCAGGCCTTTATCGCTCTCCACTGGATCACTACAATAGTTTTATGGTGGTCTCCCTGCCTCAAGTCTCTCCCCATTCCAATTCATCCTCCACTCAGCTGCCAAAGTGATTTTTCTAAAGCACAAGCCTGACCATGTAATAGTAGCCCATCCCCTACCCACCCCACATACAAACTTGGATATTGCCCCACTAGCTCCAGGACCAATATTAGGTCCTCAATTTGTCATTTAAAACTCTCCATAATCTGGCACCTTCCTGCCTTTCCAGTCTTACATTTTACTCCCTTCTACACAAAATAAGCCAGTTACTATGGCCTGCTCACTATCCCTTGTACACAGCACTCCATTTCCCATCTTTGAATGTTATACTGGCCACCCTTCATTCTTTATCTTTGTCTTAGCTTCCCTGGCTTCCTTCATATCTTAGGTCAAATTCCGCCTTCAGCAGGAGGCCTTTCCCAGCCCTTTCTCTACCCCTACTAGTGTCCTCCCCTTGGAGTTTACCTCTTAGCCATTCCTCTACATACATCTTGGATGCCTCCCTCATTGATGTGTGAACTCCTTAAGGGTAGGGAGTGTTTTTACCTTTGTTTCCCCAATGCTTAATACATAGTAAGCGCATCATAAGTTATTTTTGATTGATTTCAATTGGACATATGGAATATACACAAAATAAATACAAGGTAATTTTGCACAGGAGCTGGGGGAATCAAGAGAAGATTCACATAGAAGGTCATGAGAATGCTGAACCTTGAAGGAAAGGAGATTAATTCTAAGGGTTAGAGGTGAGGAAAGAGTATATTTCAGGCTTGAGGGACAGTGCAAAGGCTAAATATATAAATGTGGAGTCAGTTGCATATGGGTGAAAATCAAAGCCTTTGGAGCTGATGAGTTGACCAAGGGAGTGTAGAAAGAGAAGAGCAAAGGGCTCTCTTGACAGTCTTGAGATATATCCGCAATTAGAGGTTATAATATGGACAATGATCAAGCAAAGAAGACCGAGGAGTACGGTTCAGACAGATACGAGGAAAATCAAGGGAGAGCAGTGTCACAAAAAAGCCAGAAAAGAGACAATCTCCAAGAAGACACGAAGATCAATAGAAAGTTCCAGGAGGACGATCACTGGTAACTTTGGAGAGAATGGTTTCAGTTGAGTGATGATAAGCTAGATGGCAAAGGGTTGAAAAGGATGAGAAGATAGGAGGTAGAAGCAACAAGTATAGATGGTTTTTCTAGGAGTCTGGCTGTGAAAAGGTGGAAAGGTAGATGGCCTCTATGGTACTTTCCAGGTTTTTTATTCTGGGAGTCTATCTATGACTTTACTTCCTTATGCTAGGAGCACGATCTTTGGCCACGATGTCCAGAAGTTTGCAAAAAGTGATGAATATGAAACTGGTCAATGATGGCCCTAAGAAGAAGTCCAAGCTTCCTTATCCCTGTGTACAACTGATCACTTAAAAACCGTCAAGTTGGTGCAATCATAGTATAAATTTTCCACAGGGAATCCTTTCTTTTCAAAATTATAATTGGGATAATATTTGATTAGTGAGATAAAATGATCCTAAGAACCTGTGTTGTATGTCTATGAAGCAGCATTACAAATAAATTTCAAAATAACAGTACTCTTAATAAATTATATTTATGTCGAACTTGATTTTTTGAGCATTTTAAATTGCTACAAGTCTTGTTTTGTGATGCTTTTATTTCGTTGTTCTCCTTGCACATTTAGGAAAATCACACAGCAAATTCAGGAGAAGCAGAATTAGAATTCCAAGTCAGAATATTCTACCACACCATTCCAATAATGCGGGTATCATCCTCTGCAGCTATACCAGTGAGGCTGAGCAATAACTTAATGGAGCCGTGAACCTATTTTTATCAGATGAATACCTTCAATTCCTGTATTCTAAAGAAGAGAAGGTGATGGGAGGAGAGGGGAGGGAAGGGGAAGGGAGGGGAGGAGAAGGAAAGAAGGGAAGGGGAAGGGAGGAGAGGGAGAGGAAGAAGGAGAGCGAGAGGGAGAAGGAGAGGGAGAGGGAGAGAGAGAGGGAGAGGGAAAGGATCAAAAGAATCCTTTTAATGTCAAAACTCATCTCATTTTACTACTAGGCTAGACAGATTCCAATTCCTAAAGAAATTTCAACATATTGAGAGTTTTCCTGAGTCAGACCCAAAGTAAAAAAATAGAGATCAGCTAGGAAAGACTAACATGGTATCCTTTCTTTTCTGTAAACACATTTACCTTTTTTCACCCCGACTCTAAACTATCCCCTTTTCCAGAGTGTGTCTCCTAGGGCTCCGTGGGAGGGGGTAGACACTCTCATTGTAATTTATAGACATTGCCATTTTGTGACTATTCAAGGCTGCCTTGGTTTGGGGAACCTGTTTTGAACTACAATGTACTCAGCATTGATTTTGGGTAGGAGATAGAAGATATTTTTCATTTCTATGATAATGTGCCCCCGCGGAGGGTTTTCTATCACTCTGAATTATCTATATAACAGATTTTCATTACGACTCAATGTTTGGCCTCTCTCCTTTGCCCACTAGATTCTCAGAAAACATAGCTATTCACATCACTTGCTCTATCTACATGACCGTTCATCTTGCCTCAGGTACTGTTGGCAGATCTCATAGTTCAGATAATTGAAGGGTAGGATAGGGAATAGCTTCTCCGAACATGTCAATGTTGACAGGAGGTAGAGAATAGGGTTTTTGATCAAGTTTAGCACCCTGAAACGATCTATAAATGATCTCTTTTTTTAATCTAACTGCAGTCAATACTTTGTCATACTATGTGACCCTGAGTAAGTTGTTCATTATCCCTGGGCTTCCATTTCCTCTAAAAGGAGGGAGCTGGACTAGAAGACATCTGAGGTCCCTTCCAGCTCTGGATGTGATCCCACAATACATTTGATATAAATGTTCAACAGTACCAGACCAACCACAGATACTTGGGATATTCCTCTGGAGACCTCCAAGCCAAGTTAACATTGAACCATTAGCTTTTTAGGGCCATTCGTTCAACAAGTCTAGTGTCCATATCTCTTAATCTTTTCCACAAGAATAGTAAGTGGAAATTTCTCAGATGCTTTGCTTAAAATCCAGGTAAACTACGTTTACAGCATTCCCCTGACCTACAAGTTTAGTAACATTATCAAAAAAAGGAAATGTTAGTGTGGCATGACATTTTCTTGATGAATACTTGCTCTTAGTAATCACAGATTCCTTTTCTAGCCATTTATTAACCATCTCTTTAATGATTTATTATAGCATTTCCCCAAGAATCCAAGTCCAAATCACTGACCTATGGTTTTCAGATTCCTTTTCTCTTCCCATTTTTTGTCTATCAGAATAGTATCTGCCTTTCTCCATTTTTGTGACATTTCTTCTTTTCTTCATTGTCATTCATATAATTACTGAGAGCGGTTCAGCAACCACACTTGCCCTCTTTTTCAATACCAAAATATAAGGTACTTATCCCCTTTGCATTTTAGTTGCTGAAAGGGGCAGAAAAGGACATTGCATGAGAAAAACAGCTTAAGATAGTTCTGACGACCTTGAAAGAGCCCACCTTCATATAAATGTACTTAGAGGTTATGT
The DNA here is from genome assembly GCA_028646595.1 of Phalanger gymnotis. Classification (NCBI taxonomy): domain Eukaryota; kingdom Metazoa; phylum Chordata; class Mammalia; order Diprotodontia; family Phalangeridae; genus Phalanger; species Phalanger gymnotis. Next base: position 81,768,142 of record CM053627.1, read on the forward strand.
TTGAAAGCCTTTCAAAGACACAAGAGCTGACTGAAAATGAAGATATCTGCAAGGCATGGTTGTCTATCAATTCATTGGCATATGACTCTTTTCAGGGTTTTGAAAAATATAGCTGAGAAACTAAAAAGAAACTACTTGAAGACTGGGATAAAATTGTATAATGCTTATTCATGTTAAATTGTGGATTTGGGGTTTCTTTTCAACCTGAGTTAGAGAGTGATCGTGAGAAGGCCTTATCTGAGATATTAGAAGCTATGCTGAAGGTACATGAGAAGTTAAGAAGCCAGAAATCAGGAGAACGAGAAGACACAGCAGCTGCCCACAGAGAGAAACTAATGGTGAAAATTGTCCCTGGTGCTTGCACTCAGTAGAATAGAGCTGACTAAGCTAGGATAACTCATTGATGCCACACAGGCTCAGTAGTTACTGGGTTTTGGGGGGAGGGTTTGAAGAGGGGAAGGCAGGGCAATTGGGGCTAAATGATTTGCCCAACGTAAGTGTGTCAAGTGTCTGAGGCTGCATTTGAACTCAGGTCCTCCTGACTCCAGGGCCAGCACTCTACTCACTGCATCACCTACCTGCCCCTGCTACTGTTCTTATTAGAGCAGAGCTGCATACTGGAAGCTTATTGGGGAAAGAATCCTTCTATTGAAGAAATGACAGATTGTCACTTATCAACTTCTAGTGGCATATACAGTCCAAGAAAGGGGAAGAAACTCAGGTACTTGACTATGTTACCTCTCTGGTTTGAGAGGAAGACATTCCTTAGATCTCTAGAGAGAATATCTAAAGAAATATGTAGTTCTTTCAATCAGGGAACTCTTTGTTCGTGAAATAGTTTAATGCTGCTTCAGAACCTAGCCAAATGAGCATACCTAGAAAGCTACTGACCATGGGTTTAGAGCTGCTATTTCACTGAAAGAATCTATTGATGCTACTTTAATACTGCTTCAGTGACCCAAGAGTGGCAGAAAGGCAAATTTGTCCAAAAGAGTGGAGAGGCTCAGAAGATGAGCAGGCATGTGTCAGACTGCTCTCTAAAAAAGGCAACCAAAATTCAGGCCAATAGTACAGTCTTAAAGTGCTCTGGGGTACCTTCTCTTCTCATGTGTATTGCTGCTATGTTTTTGAAGTATGTGCCTACTCTCCCTTTCAGACACTGCGGGAATTGGTGGGGGAGTGTGACTCAAGTTTTTGGTTAGAGTGTTATGTTTTGATTATTTCTTCTTTTGTCTTGTAATTAGTAAATTTGTTTATTCTTATTTTTGTCTTTATGTTTAATGAATGCTTCATGTTTAAGAGTCAATGGTATCATTTTAATTGCTTATTGTTAATAAGGAGCACACTTGTGGGGGCTTAGGAGCTACAATGGCAAATAATATGAGTGTATCTCCCTCCATTGCAAGGTAATCCCTATGACCCTGAAAGGGAGATATTGCATCATAGTTATTCTCATAGCCGACCCCATAATCCGGGAAAGCCTCCCCAGACTGCCCAGTATGAGAACAAATCGGAGAGAGTGAGTTAGTCCAGAGAGAGATTAGGGAGATATAAGTGCCATGTTGGACAGCTTACCTGCAAGGCTACACTACTTGTCCTTGTAGTTCTGTGTCATACAAGGATATAGTTCATCTGGACCGGGTCACTTGAATTAATCAAAGATACCTAACCAGGTTCTCTCTTATTAACAATTGTGTTTATCTTGAGTGTTCAGTACCAGTTAACTGTTTTTGTTCTGTCATTTCCAATAATAGAGTTCATTCTCATTGGCAAAACAAATAGAAACAAAATGAGAATTGGGCAGCTTTGTTTTTGTCTTGTCAGTTTTATTATCTTCCAACCCAAGCAGAGATCCTAGCTCTACTTTGATTTTCCTTTTTCTCTCCCAGGGTAACTACTTCCTCTTTTTAAAAATTTTCTTTATCTTCCCTCACCAGCTAATTGTGAGCTTTAGCGTTCCTGATGCCGTTTTTATAAGACTATATCATGTTCTTGTTGCCAGCCCATCCTTCCATCTTCTGTGCATTTCTTTTAAAAAATCTAAGTTACTCAGTTAAGTTCCCTGTTCATCCATTTCAGCCTTTTCAGATACCTCTCATTTTTCCTCATTGGAATTGTTTCCCTTCGTGACTTCAGAATTTCATTCTTGAGCCTCTTTTGTCCCTCTGGGCTTTACTTCTCGAATGCAGCTTGTCTATTTTTTGGCCCCTGTAACCATTCTTCCTTCATGAGCCCTAGGTTGTTTTTTAAGGTCTCCGAGTCCACATATAGAAACAGAGTCTTCATAGGGTAGGCAGGGCACCTTCCCAGAATGCCAGATTGCTCCAAACCGAATTTCCAGTGGAGATAGACCACAGCTGTTCCTTTCACACCTGCCCAGAATACTGCAGTAAACGTAGGTTATTCCTAGGACCACTAGGCAAAATGCCTACTTGATTAAAGTGGTAGTCCAGTCCTAGATGGAAGATATTAGACCATTATGAATTGTTTAGAAATTAGACAGAGAAGCAGATGGAAGCACGGAAGGCACAAGTCACTTCTGTGTCACAGCGTTTCCCTTCTCTGTGTGTTTAGATAACTTCCATTGTCCTGTTATTTTTCAAGGTAACTATAAAAACACATTATAGCCATCTGGTTTATACAAAGACATTGCATTTCTATGGAATGTTGCAGAGGGCCATGATTAAGCAGTCACTGCCATTTCCAGGGCTGATGGCGCCTTTGCTAACAATAGGATCACAACCGGGGGTCCCTACAGGAAGCCACATTTCCCTCTCAAAGAAAAAGGATCCAGAGAGAAAGAAAGGAAGGGGCAAAACATGAATCCCTGGAACACGTGGAAATGAGTTGACAAAGATCTCTATAGTTTGGCAGAGTGGCTAGAGGTTGGTCACTACTCATGAGGAGGCCTGATTTGAGACAGAAGCTATGGCTGAAGATAGAAGGTGAGAAGAGAAGAAGCCAGAAGTTAGGAGAATGAGAAGATACAGCAGACACTTAAGAGAAATTTCAGGGGAGCCACAGGGAAACTTTAGTTTAGTTTAGGTACTTTCTGTGGCTTCTGGGCCATAAGACAAGTGATGACTGATGACATGGAACATAAATTTTGTTGACTCTTCTTTTAGATTAGCTTTAATCCTTGTTATTTGTTGCAGATATTCTGTATTCCAGTTGTGATACTGGATGAATTGATTTTTTAGATAAGATAGATCTTATAATCTGTCTATGAGATACTGTGCATTTGAAGGGTATATGCATTTTGGTACCCATGACCTGGAAGGCTTATTCTCTTGAGCCAACATTAGACTTGTATAAGGCAAACAGAGCTCTTTGCTGTGGTAACCAGTGCAAAGATCAATAGCTTCCCTCCAGGAGTGCTACCTGGCTCCTCAAAGTTTACTGAAACTTCAAGGTCACTTACATGGTACTGGCACTAGCTGCTGAGAGCATGAGAAATTCAGTCACCCTAAACCAAGTAGCAGGGAGGCTTGAGAGATGTCTCATTGGTCAGAGGTAGGATGTGAATGGAGAAAAGGGTCTTGAGAACCTGAGAATCTCTTTTGTATGCCAGCTAAGGGTAACTGCAATCTAGACTTGTATAAAAGCTGAAAATGTGTTGATTAGTCCCCAGGCATATCCCTTTAAAGAAGAAGACTCTGTAGCAACCAATGATAGCCCTGGCAAATGGAAGCAGGAGCTCAGAAAGAAAGCAGGAAAAACTGTTCTTTTGCTTTTAATTGTTTTTCTTGGTATCCTTTTTTCTTATATGACCTTAATTTTCTAATGTGTCTCAATCCTTTTTAATTCTAATGCCTTCTTTCTGTTGATTATTTCCAATTTATCCGATATATAGCTTGTCAATATGTAGTTACTTGCGTATTGTCTCCTCTATTAGACCATGAACTCCTCACGAACATGGGCTCTCTTATCTTTTTCTGTATTGTCAATGCTTAACATAGTGCCTGGCATATAGTAAGTGCTTAATAAATGTTTATTGACTGACTGACTTACTGTTGTCTGTTGACAGTTTGCAGAAGTAGACAGAGAGAGAGAGAGAGAGAAAGAGAGAGAGAGAGAGAGACTGAAATCCAATAATATTACCCAGGAAACTGTCGGTGATGAGGCAAAGTGGTGGATTGCAGGTCAGAAGACATGATTTTGAGTTTGGGGTCTGCCTCTTAGTATTTGGGTAACCTATGTGATTTTGTGATTGTGACAAAAGGGAAAAGTCACAGTAACAAAATCAAATTATGAGTAAGAAGATGGCTCTACAGCACCTTCCCAGCCAAAGCTATTTTAAACCTTCTCTCATCTCCTCTCCTCAGATCTATTGCTAACTGACTTCTTAGCAAATGACCCCAACTTCTTTAATTAGATCAAGTCCATCCAACATGAGATCTCCCCAACTTCCTTCCTTGCCATTTAAATGTCCCTATATCTTTACCCACTCTTTTCTTCAATGTTGTCTCAGGAAGCGTCTCCTTTTTTCAAGACTAATCTCCACACCTGTACTCTTGATCCTATCACCCTGTTCCCTCCTTCAGAAACTCACTCCCTTTCATTCTTTCCTCTTCTTCAATATAACCCTTTGGATTCACTTTTTAAGACACTTTGGATCTCGTTTTCCTCCTCTGTAAAATGCAGAGGTTGGATTAGATGATATCTAAGCTATCTTCCCGCTCTATGTTCCAGGAACATCCCGTGAATATCCTATAAAGTATAACTCCAAGTTTGTCTGTGTAAGTTTCAATAGAGGCATTTTCTTCTGGCATAGCAAGGTGAAAATTAAATCTAACAGTATGGGTGGTAAACAGGGTTGGTGATAAAGAGTCTCTATCTATGTAAAGATTGGGATTTGGGTTGGACTTGGATTTTATTGGTACAGAAAACTCTCAGATGAGGAAATTATCTCTACTAGTGCAAGGCTGCACCTTCCTTGCAACTTAAGTAGTCTTAGAGAGTTGGCCAGAGCACTGAGAGGCAAGTGATTTGTCTAGCCAGTATGTGTCAGAGTGGAGCTGGAACCCCAAACTTCCTGGCTCTGATGATGATGACTCTCTAGCCACTATACCAAGCTCCCAGGTGGTTCTACAGTGTGACTAGCACTCTGGATTCTGAATCCAGTGATCTGAGTTCATATCTTGATGCAACCTTTTAGGTTTACATATGCATAATTTGAAAATTGTTCTTAACACTTGTCAAAACTGCTAAAAGTAGACCCTAAGGGCAAGAGGATAGATGTCTTTTTTAATCTTGGGGAAAGGAAACTTACAGAGCATTAGGGGAACCTAGGAAAGGGCATTTTCAGTAGCATGGTGGTGATTTCAAGGGCAAAGGAGTAGTGAAGACTAGAGGAAGTAAACGGAGAATACTCTCAAATTTTTGTCGGTGAAAGAAAGAAGAGAAGACAACAACCCAACGGGGGTAGTAGGAGCAAGGAAAATGTTTTCTTTGCAAACTTTAAGATGCCGTATAAATGTTGATATTGCTATTCATCATTATCATTGGAAGGATAAAATCTGAACATGTTTGCGTGTTACTTGGGAAGGGACAATGAAGAAATGAGAATTGAAGAATCCAGAAAGAGAGGGAAGAAGGGCAAGAAAGGAGAAGGTAGCATAAGAGTTCAGGTAGGTAATAAAGTTAGAAGACCCAGGTTCAAATTCTACCTTGGTCATTTACTACCTATGTAACCTATCTGGGCTCCAGCTACCTCATCTGTAAAATGAGGAGGTTGGGCTCCACGGCACCTGAAATTTCTTCTGGTTCTAAATCTGTGATCCCACGAAACTGTAGCTTAAGCTTGTGACACAGGAAGAACGCTTATTCTCCTGAGATATTAGCGAAGGAGACTGAGAAATGTTCAAGAGAAGAGAAAGAAGTTGAGGGTGCTCAAGCTGAATGGAGTAGGAGGTGAAGTTACCTGCTCACAATGGGTGGTGTTTGAGGACGGTGGCCTGAGGAAAGCCAAGCAGTTTTGGAACATTATTGGGAACCTCAACGGAGTTAACATCTTACTTCAGTCCAAACAACAACAATGATAATAACTAGCATTTATATAGTGCTTTATAAATTCCAAAGCACTTTATGTATGTTACCTCATTTGTTCCTTGTAATAGCTTTGGGAGATAGGTGCTATTATCACCCCCACTTTACAGATGAGGAAATCGAGGCACAGAGAGTTTAAGTGGCTTCCCAGGGTCACACAGCTAGTAAACGTCTTAGGCAAAATTTGAACTCAGGTCTTCCTGACTTTAGGCCTGGTGCTCTATCCATTGCCCTACCTAGCTGCAAAGTCCTTCAGTACTTCCATATTTTCAGGATTCTTAATGTGTCCTGTTAAGACAGTTACTCCCTCCACTCCAAAGAAGGTGCGACCTCTCTTCCCTTAGTAGCCAGTTTTCGTGATGTACTATTGCCAAGAACAAAGATCAGCTGGTGTCCAGCTTCTGGTGAGGAACCTCCTTGAATTTAGTTAGGCTGACCTTCAGATAATAGATGTTATCCATTTCCACATCAAGTATTTTTAACTTAGTAATATCTGTCTAAGTTTGCACTCAATCAGCATGGCCTTTGATAACTCAGGGTTATCTCCGTATCACAATATGGCATCAAAGTAAAACAAGAAGGTGAATAAAAGAATTGCCAAGCAACGGGGAGAACCCATCTCAGATTAGATGGTATGAATTTGTAGGGAGCTTAGTCTGTCCTGTCTCTACAACGTACAAAATTCCTGAGCACATAGTAGGTGGTGAAGTAACATCTGTTGGCTAATTGATTTTAGGACTTGTGCCTAACTGTTCTTCGAATTTTGTGCTACGATAGTAGGTATTTATGAGGAAGATCAGACTTTAGCAGTGAATGATTAATATTAAGGGACACACGTTTCTATTACAATTTAATCTTGGATTACTATTTTGTGGCTTGGGTCCAGAGGCCAAGTTTATAGTACATGTGGCCTTGGAGTTCATAGGTTGACATTGTCAAGGCTCAGAGGCAAGATCTCAGGAGCCCTCCCTTCATATTCCCCTCTGTAAGAGTGAGAAACTCAGCAAGATGATGGCAAGTAGGAGATTGTTTTGAAAATGATACTTCAAATAAAACTTATTTGCTGTCTTGCACCAGTGAGTCCAAAGAATGAAAACAGTAACATGAAGTTTCATAATTGTATAGACGTTTAATTTCTTTCTAACAAGACAGGCAGTTATTACTTGTTAATTACTAGATTTAGCAGTTATGACATAAACCCCTATCTATTACATAGCCAATCCTCAATGGGTATGTTTTTAGCAATCAATTGGTGTTTAATTAACATACAATAACTTTCTTGTTAAAACTAAATTGAATTTGTAGTAAGTCTGTTTGAGGTAGTTTAGAGTGCTGTAAGCAAAACATTCTCTCTGGCTTCAGGTTTACATTCTTATCTCCAATTCTTGAATTTGGAGCACTGGAGAGGAGGATGGGGACAAGGACAGACTTTCAAAGCACAGACTTTAAAAGGAGGTACATTATGGTTTGGTTTGGTTTTTTCCACCAATGGAAGTCTTCTCCCTATCACCCTCATGATTTTTCTTCCCTCTTTAGAAACTAAAAGCAAACAGCTACTCATTCCATGAACATTTGAGGCATGCACTGGTATCTGAGAAGGGGGTGAGGCACATGGCTCACAGATCCTCCCATAATGCCTTAAAGCCACTAAAAATACCATCCTGAAAAAAAAAAGTCCTAAGGACACCTAGCTCTGGTTTGCAAGTTTTCTTTTCTTTACCCCACCATTGGAAATTTTAGGAGGACTCTCCAGCTTGTTCTACACCAAATAAGATAACACCAAATTGCTCCCCCCACCATTACATTTTATCTTTTCTCCATCTCTAAATTGTTTTATCTGCTTCATTTTCTTTTTTGTATTAACATTTTCTTTTTTCTTACGAATTCTACAAACATCAATAAACACACACACATGTGTGTGTGTATATATATACATACATATATATGTATATATATACATACATATATATGTATGTATATATATATATACAAAAAACAAAAGATTATGTAGGAAACAACAGAGAGCTTCTAACCCCAGATAGAATATAAGTTCCTTAAAGACAAAGATGGGTTCATTCGTTCTTAGCACTGTGTACATAAATAGTAGGAAATTAAATAGATGTTTATTAATTCATTGAAACTGTGATCTTCTCTAACATTCAGCTTTTGAAAAGTCTATATTAAATTGAACATTATATTAACAAAATTTCCATGCTTGTCTGTGTCCCTTTGGAGCTTCCTTCTATCCTATTCAATGTATTTTTTGTTTCTTTGGTGCTCAATTATTTCTTCTTTTTTGTATCACTATTATGGCTCATCAATTCCTTTCCTAAACCCCTAGTCCCTCCTGAAGCCTCCCTTTGTAACCAATAAATATAATATAGAATGAGAGTATCTCTTGCTTCACAGTGATGCAATTTGATAAAAATTTAAATCACAGCTTTTAAAGCAGCCCTACAAAATAATGGTGAGCATCAGAGAAAAGTGTCCATTATACAGTTACTCTTCTCACATTACGGCTTTCCCCATTGTGGTTTTGATATACGCTGTTCAGCATAAGACATTAAATGGGAATTTGGGGGGACTTTTGTGGAAGCTGCGGATGACATGTGAAGGCCAGAAGATACATAGAAAAAGTTTAGAAACCCAGAAATGCATAAAATATATGTATAGCGTTGCATAGTATCAACATATTTTAATTTAAATACCATAATAATTAAGACCTCCTCTGGCACGAAGGGAAGGCCAAAACATTTTAGGAGGATTTTCCAGATCAACTGGGTACCGTGACCCTAAGCCCCACGATGTAACTGTACGTGGGAGGAAGTTCTATCAGCAGTCTGTAGGAAACTGTAAGAGAGGGGGGGAAAAGAGGAGAAAATGTGATTCTTTGTACATATATTAGAAGATAGAAAGCTTGGAGCATTTTGGTATATGTTGATGGATGTAATCTCATGGATGTGGCCCTTCCCTGTAGCAGCACGGGTTGCAACCCAACCATGTCGTCTCATCCCGTGTAACTTCTGTCTCCTCCCGTAAATCCTCCACGAAGGGTGCTTGCCCTCTGGGGCTCTTCCTCTAGTTCTTTCAGCATTTGGTGAATACCAGTAAATTATGTGGGCTACATATTAATTATACCTCACTGTAAGACTGGCCTACCTTATTTTCTGGTCATTCTGGACCATATTTTGGCCACCCATCTCTGTGATGACATCCTTTATGACATTTCTCTTGCCCAGTGGACAGTAGGTTGGTGACTTTGTGATGAATTCTTTAGCCATGGTAACCCAATGCAACCTAGGATATTAATAAACTACTAATATAGTTAATCTTTTCTCACTGAAAGGCATAACCGAGTGTCTTATGCAAAGGTGAAATATTTTTACTGAAATTTTTAAAAATAATTTTGTTGATATCTTTTGTTTTGACATCACCTAAAATTTCCCATCTCTTTCCCAGAGAGCTATCTCGTAGAACAAAAATTATTTTTAATTTTAGAAAGAGAAATAATGAGGAAGAACAGTTAGGAAAACCAATCAGTGAATAGGAAAAAATCTGAAAATGCATACAATATTTCACACCTGTGGACCTTCCACCTCTACAAAGGAGCATGTATGTGGGGGAGGGGGGCATTTTCTCATATCTCTTCTTTGGGATGGTTTTAAGGTATGTTTGGTGACCTTATTTGCAGGAAATTGGGTCAAGCCAGTTTGCCCCAGTGTTCCAGAACCCTAGTTATAAATCCTCACCTCAGGAAGTCATGCTACATATTCATCGTGCAGGCTTACTTTTCTGCAAATCTTTTAAGTGGTACCAAGGGAAATTCAAATATAATTTTCACAGTGTGTAGGCCTTAAACAAAATTACAATCCTGCTCCTTTCAAATTTCCATGACACATTTTCAGCACATCATTTAGAAAGTTTGCTTCATATTGGAGATAAACAAATGTGATTCATGACTTCAGCAACCCTGAGTAACTGCTTGCAGTGAGATATCAACAACAAAAATACTCAACAAATTTCCTGAGGAGTATGAATGTGAGAAAAAGACCTAAGGCTGCCAGGTTTGTCAGGCATGATGTCCTCTGTATGTTTACAAAAGTCTACTATACTCCACTGAAGTCCTTTTTCCAAAGAGGTCACCTTGGGTTTATAATGGAGAATGTTCACAATAGCATAAAATATCATTGGATATCACAGGGATAAATTTATGGCGGTGATTCCAAACACCATTTCTCAAAAGTTATGCCAGCAGAAATCCTGTTAGGTGCTGCCAAGATGGGAAGGCTTTGAGTATGAACCCATTCATAGATTGTATATCTTTCATCTGATGACCAGCCTAGCTAAATCGAGAGAGGCTCAACACCTGGTCAGTCACTGGTTGACTAATGTTTCTGTGATGATTTGCAGAGACTGTCTTCTAAGTTGTGTGAAAGGGATGAAATCTACAGCAGTGAAAGAGGGTGCCAAAATTACCTCTCCCCTTTCTACCTAAAAGGCAATATTATTAGGTAAAAAGTTCAATACACCCCACACCCAAGAACCCAATGTGAACTCAGTTACCCACATATTAATCACTAGAGTACTCCTTGATGTCAGCCCTGGAATCCAGGCTGTTCTAAAGGTATAGAGTCACTCAAAGGTAGAAGTTGATGAGAACCTTGAGAGATGGACTATCCAGAGCTTCTTAAACTGTGGGTCATGACCCCATATAGGATCGAGAAAAATCTGGGAACAGTAAAAGGTTTCTGAACGTGTAACAACCAAAAATTAATTAAAACTCAAACATATAATGAATCTGAGGTATTTCTAGCAGCGCTTGCCTGTGTTGCATTGTGCAACTTCACTTCAGCCTTGGTTCTGAACACAAAGCATGCCCATTTTGCAATGTGCATGCCCTCAGGCCACTCAATGCCAACTAACACTCCTGAAAAGCAAAGAGGGGTTGTGAGGGGGAAAAGTTTAAGAAGCCCTGGACTATACAGAACGCTGAAAAATAAGGTGTGGTAAAAATCTCCTACTTTTCCAAAATGAGGCAAATGAGCTACACGTGGTCTAGTATTTAAGTAAGATACAATGAGATCTGGTATGGGGGAGATTGAACTGACAATTCCTGATAGCTTCCCAAAAGGATTTGGGTAAAGAGAAATATGTTCACTATTATTTATCAAGAAACAGCTTCCATTATTTCCAAGTTTCTCTAAATTTCCATGTGAGGCTACCTCTACCGGTAATTTAAAAACTTTTGCTCATGTAGCATCCTCTAGATTCTTAGCGTCATGTGCAACGAAGTAGATTTCCCAAGGTAGCTTTGAGAAAACTGGGGCTCCCTGGATTCCCCTCTAAATGGCAGATATGGTCAAAGGAGTACTTGCTATGCTTTGGATATGTTATTTAACCTCCTTAGAGCTCATCTGTTTCCTCATCTGTAAAATAAAAAGTTTGAATCAGCTGCATGATATAGCAGACAAAGTACTAGGCTTAGAAACATGAAGACCTGGGCTCAAATTCTGCCTTAGACACTAGCTGTGTTACCCTGGACAAATCATTTTGCTGTTCTGTGCCTCAGCTTCCTTTTCCATAAAAGGAAAGGGGTTAGACTTAATGGACTTCAATATCTTTTCCAACTCTAAATCTATGACCCTATGCCATGAAGTTTATGGAGACACTAGAAAGAACCAGAGGTGTAACTAGCTCATGGTAACAGGCTTAAAGACTAGACATAGGACTTCTTAAGTTTTCCTGATCAAAATTCTATAGCCATTCAATTCTAGACCTGCACACCCAGGCCAAGGAGTACTCCAAAGCCAAAAAGCCTTATAAAGTCTCTGCCAAGCCCACTTGTTCTCCAACTGCCAAGTCCACTACCTAGTGATCTATCCTGTCTTTTTGACTATACATACGTTTTCTGTTGTTTTGGGGGGGGTTTTTTGAGCCAGTAAGTTCAGCATCAATCAAAGCCTATCTCCTCTCTGGCATATCAAGTGACATTGTTGACATTTGTGGAATTATCTTTAGCTCCTCATTTAGCTAGACAAGTAGAGTGGTTTTTGTCATTCCTTCCCTTCTGGAGGAACGAGTCAGACCTTTGAAATCTGTTTCATACTTCTACACACTATAGATTTACTACTGAAAAATCTGAAGGTAACATTAGTGACTTGTGGTCAGAATAGAACCATTAGTCTTAGCCAAGGCCATAACTTCCTCGTGGCCTCCTGGCACTTTGGCCCAGTATAATGAAATATAGAGGAGGTGCTGACAGCACTTACAATCCTTCAACAGGTAAAAAGCAACTGTGCTTAATGTCTAATTAACGATAATGATTAGTTAAACTTGGAAGCCACCAGAAATTTCATCTCCCTGGCTGCTGAACCACAGGTAAGTGCTTCATTCTCACAGCTGGGGAGAAGACAGCCCAGCCTATGCACCCCAGATGATTGTGTCCCACAGGGTTCTGCTGACCCCAACACTTACTCAGGTGCCTTGGGCAAATCCCTTAATCTTTCTGAGTTGCCTTCCCTATCTATAAAATGGGGTTATTCATGGCTGGCATACCTACCTCCCAGGGTTGTCGTAAAGTTCAAATCAGATAATGTCATACAGTGCCTTGCAAACTGTAAGTCTTCCACCCCTATAAGGCATTAACCCGTTATTTTGAGAAGTCTAGAATAATTTAAACCTTACTATTATCCTAATTATAAGACATGAAAACACACTATCCTACACCTTTCTTTGCAGAGGTAAGGGTGGGGGAGAAAACTATGGATGTGGCATAACACATACAACAACAGACTTCTTTGATAGTTTGGTTGGTTTTGCTGAAGTTTCTGCCTTTTTAAGATTCTTTGTCATAACATTGTTTCTCTGGAAGGAGGTGAAGGGAGGGTTACAGCTATAGGATAAGAAAGAGCTAGACCCTCAAATTCAAATCCTGCCTCCAACGCTTAATAGTTATGAGAACCAGAGTAAGGCACTTAACCTCTCCCAGACTCAGTTTCCTCATTTGTAAAATGGAAATTGTAACACCACTTCTTTCATAGGGTTGTTGTAAAGATTAAATGAAATAATATGTGTTAAGCGCTTTGCACACATTAAAGTGTTCAATGTATATTATTGTTGTTGTGTTATAAAAGGGAAAGACATTAACAATTATGTACCTTTAAAAATATTAACTAATCCTTACTTCAAATGGTACTAAGTACTATAATGCTTATAGATGGAGCAAAAGTAGCCCTGGGACCTAGAAAGGCTAGGTGAGCAGGCAAGTTGTCCAGGCTTTGGATATTGGCTCAGTGACCAGCTATATAATGCCATCCAAGGTCCAGCCTAGCTAGGTGCAGAAAGGCTCCTCACTTTTCTGGTCACCAGGCAAAGATTGATATCAGTCAAAATACTTTAGGAAATCATTTAAGTCTAAGATACAGAGAGGGTTATAGTGTGCCTAGGGGGTGGAAGAGCTTCACGTTGCAAATCAACACTCAATCAACAGACATATATCATGCACCAATGAAGCCAGGCTCTGTGCTAAATGTTAGAAACACAAAGATAAAAATGAAACTGCCCTCAGGACGCTTATCAAGAGAAACAACATGTACAGGGGAAAATATGTTTACAAGAAGAGGAAAGAACAGAAAGGCCAAAAACAAATTGGGATACTTAGCTATCTCAATAAGATCTCTCACACACTCCCCTTCTCTCTCCTTGAACACTACTATCAACCTGGTTGAAAGCCCCTAACACCTGAGACAGGTAGATAGCACGGTGAATGGAGTACTGGGCCTGGAGTTAGGAAGACCTAAGTTCAAATCTGAACCCATACACTGACTATGTGACCTTGGGCAAGTCACTGAACTTGTTTGCCTCAGTTTCCTCAACTGTAAAATAGGGATAATAATAGCACCTACCTTCTAGATTTATTGTGAGGATCAGATGAGATAATATTTGTAAAGCATCTCACATAATGCCTAGCATACAGTAGATGCTATATAAATGTTATTATTAATATTACTCATGGCTGGGCTATCACGGTAGGCTTCTAATTATTCTCTCTGTGTGCATCCTCCATTCAACTGTCAAAGTGATCTTTATAAAGCGCAAGCCTAACTTAGGCTCTTAGCTCGATACCTGGCACATAGAAGGTGCTCCATAAATGGTTATCGACCATGTCACTCCCTCTCCCTCAATTCGATAAACTCCAGCGGCCCCTTCTTGCCACTAAGATAAAATTAAAAATCCTCTGGTTGTTAAAGACGTACAAAACCCGGCCCCTTCCAGCCTCCAAGTACTTCGTGCTCCAGGGACACCAGCCTCCTTACCGCTCCCAGCACCCGACGCGTCATCTCCCATTTATAGCATTTTCACTGACTGTTCTCCATGCCTGGAATTCTCTCCCTCCTCATCTCCACCTCCAGGCTTCTCTGACTCCTTCAAGCCTTAGCTCAAGCCCCAATTTTAATCTTAGTGTCGCCATCTAAAATTATCTGCAATGTATCCTGCATTTATCTTGTTTGTGCATAGTTGTTTGCATGTTGTCTCCCCTACTAGACTGTGAGCCTGAGAGGGACTAGTTTTTTTTTTGTTTTGGGTTTTTTTTTTTTTTGCCTTTCTTTGTATCCTTTGTAAAGTACTTGGCATATAGTCGGCATTTAATAAATGCTTGTTGACTTATTATTCACACACATATGCCCATGCTCTTGTGCATGCACCACACACACACATACACACAGTAACAAAGACAACATATCACTGAAGATAAGACAATATATTTTTGTTCCCTTTGGGAGAATGTATTCAGGATTAATCTTAAAGACAAATGCAATTCCGCCCTGCCTTTACCCTCCCCCAGGACCCCTAGCTGGGTACTTTTTGCTGCCATCTGTACAGCCTCATTGGAGACCATTAAGCAGGAGGGTTTTCTGACCTCTTTCTCCCTTCATGTTCAAAGCACAGCCCACATTTAAAACCAGAACATACTTCCTTTTATTCCAGTACTCAGGACTTAACCTATTAATTTGCAACAAAGATTTGAGCCAGACATAGCTTGCAACAGAGACTCTGGCACGCCTGAGGAGAGTAGATCTTTGTAATTGTGTCCAGTGATATTTATACGACTATCACTGTGTATAGACAGCCAATCTACCCAGTGCCCAGAGATTAGAATAGCTCCCACCCACGTACGCATACATCCTTTTCATATCCTGAGCCAACAGACTCTCAGTTAAAGTGACTGGGTCCTGGAAGATGATCAAAGTCATTCAATATTGAAATCAAGAAGGTCAAAGAAATAGAAGCTTTCCTTTCCAAGCCCGGTGTATGTTCAAATCTCAACCTGGAGAGGCTCCCATTTGTTTGAACTCCCAGCTTCTATCTCCAGCCTGGAATTGATGCCTACCGTTTCAGAGAATAGAACTACCAACCTTGACTGCACATTAATTTATCTTGAATTACATTTCAGTCATTTCCAGAAGGGCATTTGCAACTTTTTTTTTCCAAAAGAGGGAAAGAAAAGATTAGGGAGGGAGGGAATTGAAATTAAAAGAGTCCCTTGAAGTGATTTCAATTAATTTGGGAACTGGAGATCCTGGAGAATGGCTCCTCTAAGAGTTACTGAAGTAGAACAGAGTGATTTGGGATCTGAGTTTTATATTCAAATATCCCCAGCAGAGAAAAAGCATTTTGTCTCCTGACTCATTCACCCTCACAAATGCGCTACCTCATGGCTGGTCGCTTTGAATAGGAATGGAGACTGCCCACTTTAGTATATTAATGTGCAGTTATACGCAGGCAAAAGGCACACATAGAACGTTTTTTTTTAGCAGGGTGAGGAGTGAAGGTTTTCAGCCAAATGTGAAGTAGTAGGAAAAGTTCTCACCAGATTATAATGCCAGGCAAGGACGAAAACCATCAAGAAGTTAATCATTAATATCGATACCAGCAATTAATTATCTCTACACCAATGCCCAAGAGTTTATCCACAGCCCTCCCCTATTCCCGGAAAGATACCATGGTGTGCTGGATAGCAAAAGAGCCTCAAAAAAGGAAGAACTCGGTACACATCCCGTTTCCTTCAAGTCCCAGCTAAAAGGCCCCTTCTACTCCAAGCCTTTCCTGAATCCCCTTAATTCCAGTGCCTTCCCTCAATTGATTGACTGTTGTCATTGTCGAAGTCGTTTTTTCAGTCTCGTCTGACTCTTCATGACCTCATTTGGAGTTTTCTTGGCAAAGATGCTGGAGTGGTTTGCCATTTTCTTTTCCAGCTCATTTTACAGATGAGGAAACTGAGGCAAACAGGGTTAAGCGACTTGCCCAGGGTCAAACAGCTAGTGAGCATCTGAGGCTGGATTTGAACTAAGGAAGACTCTTCCTGACTTCGGGCCTGGCGCTCTATCCGCTGTGCCACCCAGCTGCCCCTTTTTATTGATTAGCTCCAATTTATTCTGTCTTTCTCTTGTTTATACATAGTCGTTTGCACATTTTCATTAGGCTAGGACTGTATTTTGCCTTTCTTTTTATCTCCAGCACTTAGTTCAGTCCCTGGCACGCAGTAAGCATGGATTAAATGTTTATTGACTGACTGACTTCTGATACACACAGGTTAAATAACCAAATCACTTAACCTCTCAGTGCTATAGGCAACTCTCTAGGGCTGTAGTTGAAGAGAATGTGTGATCTGCTTCAGTAGAGGGAGTTTCCTCACCCAGGAGGTCCCTATAACCAATGAAATCAGAAACCCAGTCCCCATCCCCTATAGTAATTCTATTTACCTTCCTGTTGTCTCCAAGGATTTCAAAGTAGTTGATTTTAGCTAACACCACAGTGAGAAGCGAATTTACTCACCTCTGATTTCAAAAGGACCAGAAGAGAGAGTAGCATCTAGAGGGTGCCAGGATGTTAGAGGTCCCCTTCTCTAACCCTCTCCTTCTAACAGATAAGGCAACTGAGGTTCAGAGAAGTAGAATGACTCATCACACAACCTAGCTGGGATTCGAACCCAAGCCCTCTGACTCCAGCTGCAGCATCACTGTCTCATGCTCACTTTTGTCTCATGCTCTCTTCTATTACAAATGCGTTTATACTCCCCTTTCAAATTAGCCATAGAAATATTGAAAAACTCACCTAAGGTCCCAGCGAGCAGTTATAGCTGAACTGGGAATGGAAACCAGGCGGCCCCATTCAGATCCACAGTAGATGAAGATCGGCTCTGGGAGTCAGGAGACCTAGGTTTGTGCCCCAGCTTTGCTATTTCTTTATTAGCTGTGGAACCTTGGCGAGTCACTCAACTTTTCTGAGTCTCAGTTTCCTCACCTGCAAAATGAGGAGGTTGGACTAGTCATAAAAATAATAGCTCACATTTATGTTACATAATAGGCATGTACAGAATATCTCATTAGGATGTATCCAGGGAATTGTATTAACTAACTTATTTTTAAAGCCAAACAGTTATTGAATATAGAGTCAGAAGATTATTTTATTCATCAAATTAAACTACAACTGAATTCAATTTAAGCATGAACACATGCACACTATAACAATCCATACTTTAAAACTAAAAGAGCCAATCATGCGATTAAGTTAAAATTCAGAAACATTCTTTTTTGAGACAGGATGTGCCTAGACATACCCAGCACACCCTGCATGTTCACCTATGAATAGCACTGGGAGGTTGGCAAAGTGCTTTAAATATATTATCTCATTTGATTTGATTAGATAATCCTCAAGTCTCCTTCCAGCTCTGGTATCTGTGTGGTTCCACCATTCTGTTTACTGGGCCCTAATCATAAACAAAGCTTTACAAAGCGTTGTGAGTTAAAAGTGAAATATGAGGGAACTTTGCCTCTCCCTTTATTGAATGATCTACAGCACAGCCGTAGTTAGCTCATAGTAGCTACACAGGGGAAGCTACTGTTTCCTGAAGAAACTCCTGGGTACCTTCTGCTGGAATATAAATTTGGGATTGTGTCAGGTCCTTAATTTGAATTAGATGTTATTTCTGGCAGGTAAACTGGAAAGTAGGTAGTTGTAGAAATTGAGGAGAGCATCCTAAAGAGAGAACAGCCACAGGCAACAGAGGAGAGTAATCACAGAGAGCAGAGGAGAGCAGCTGTAGGGATAGAGCTGAGCAACCATGGCAGAGCAGCTACAAGGGATGGAGGAGAGCAGCCATGGGGAACAACAGAGAGAAGCAACCTGGGGAGAAGAACAGAGCAGCTGCAGGGAAAATAGGTGGAACAGACTTGGAAGAAGAGTAGAGAAAGCCATATGAAGCAGCAGTTAGAGAGAAGAAGGGGCAAACTTGGAGGAGAATAGCTGTGTAGAAAGAATGGAGAAAATCAGAGCAGAGCACTAACTGGCAGTGGGACTGGAGAATCATGGAGGAAACTGCCTAGCCAAGCAGTAGCATTATGATCCCTGAACCACAACAGGTTTCAATGTTTGTCAGCTGAGGCATCAACATTTATACCAGCCGGCCTTCCTAAGACTGGGAAAAGACAGACAGCCTTCTAAGTTTTACCACCAGTGCCATGAAGCTTTAACCAGGGGCATGCTGATCAAAAAAACAAAAACAAAAAACATCGGGTCTCTGGAAAACTGAATGCAGGACACACTTTTAAGCTTAATCTGCGTTATTAAAACTTCCCTGTCACTTTGTTGTTGCTGTTGTTTAATTGTTTTCAGTAGTTTCTGACTCTTTGTGATTCCATTTGGGGTTTTCTTGGCAAAGATACTACAGTGGTTTGCCATTTCGTTCTCCAGCTCATTTCACAGCTGAGGAAACTGAGGCAAAGAGGGCTAAGTGACTTGCTCCAGGGTCACACAGCTAATGAGTGTCCGATACCAGATTTGAACTCAAGTCTTCCTAACTCCAGGTCTGACATTCTAATCACTGTACCACCTAGCTTTTTGAAAGAGCTAACAATATCAATGTAACCTTGTGAAAAAAAACTCATAGAAAGACATGTTTTTAAACTCCATGCTGAATTAAATGTGAGGGGTGGTGCCTTGAGGTTTCTAGGTAAAGACAAAAGCTCAAAGAGGGAACTTATTTTTTTGATCAGCATGCCCCTGGTTAAAGTTCCATGGCACTGGTGGTAAAACTTAGCTCTCTATCTTTTCCCAGTCTTAGGAAGGCACACTTTCTATACAGCTATTCTCCTCCAAGTTTGCCCCTTCTCTCTAACACCACACTTTTTAAAGTCTAAACAATTAACAAGACAATAAGTCAATCCTTGATTTGTAGCATTTGCTGATTTCCAAGGTATAAATGCACACACCGAAGATTTAGCCATCAGCTCTCATGGACCAATAGAGCAGGCCCCAGCACACCACTAACCTTAACTGATTGTGTGGGTCTTCTGCTATACAGGATTACGGAGGAATTTAACCATGACTTTTTTGGAGACACTGTGGAAATAAGAATAGCTAATATTTATATAGTGCCTTCAGATTTACAAACCAATATCCTCATTTTGTCCTTACAACACTGTGAAATAAGTGCTATCTCCATTTTACAGATGAGTAAACTGAGGCTGAGGTCAAGTGACTTGCCTAGCCAGTTAATGTCTGAAGCAGGATTAGAAGCGAATTCTTTTTGATTCCAAATCCAATGACCTATCCACTGTGTCACCTAGCTGCCTCAGGCATCTGCTTTGTGCATGGGTGAAGATAAGGTTTGCTGCCAGATTCAATTCTTTGTCATTATCTTACAATTGTGTCTTAAGCAAATATCTTTCCTCTTTTTTTAGATTCATGTGCCCTTGATGTGGTCCCAAATAGTGATGACATTGTTGGGGACTCTGACTGCAGTCTGAATTGTTGATAGCCCAAAACAACACAAAAAGCTTAGGAAGTACTGAGAGTTTCCCAGTACATGTCGGAATCTGGTTAGAGAAAGTAGAATGTGTCAGGACTTCATAAATAACTATAAAACTTGGTTTCAATGTTCAAAAATATTGCATTCCAGTTTGAGAGATGAGAAATGAGTACACAAAATATGACTGACCATAAGCATGGCAATATATGACAAATGCCAACTGTTTGTTACAAATAGTAAGTGCTATAAGAATTCAGCAGGTAAGAGGGTTTACTTCCAGGGGCGATGGTCAGAGAAGCTTTCATTAAGGAAATGAGACTTGATCAGGTCTTTGAAGTATGAGTATGGTGTGAGCAGAAAGAGAAGTTGAGTGGAAATTCCAGGCAGTACAAAAGTATGGAGGAAGAATTGCACAGGACACATTTGTGCAAATGAGTACACTTCAAACATTGAATCCTTCTACCCTAAGTACTGAATATCATTGTCTGACTTAGGGCAGAAATAAGTTCCCCTTTTGAGCTTTTGTCTTTACCTAGAAACCCTAAGGCACTACTGCTCACATTTAATTCAGCGTGGAGATTAAAAACATGTCTTTCTATGAGTTTTTTCACAAGGTTACATTGTTATTGTTAGCTCTTTCCATGGTAGTATTAATTAAAGCAAGAAATACGATAGCTAATACTTTAGGAAAGGAAAGAAGGAAGGAAGGAAGGAAGGAAGGAAGGAAGGAAGGAAGGAAGGAAGGAAGGAAGGAAGGAAGGAAGGAAGGAAGGAAGAAAGGAAGGAAGGAAGGAACCCAGTTTCACTAGGCTGGCTTTGCTGAAGGATTTTATTTTACAAAATCTATAACCAGACAACATTGGCATTACCTTTTGTACTTGAGATGTGATGGAATTAAAGGATTTGAGATTGCAAAGCCCTCATGAATAATTTAGGATCTCCTACTCCTCACAAATATTCCTTTCACTTTCTATGTGCCAAGATGAAGCTGTGACACCTAAGGAATCGCTAACAAAGCTGGGCACTCCCTATCCCAGAAGAAATCTCCTGCCAGCTTTTCATTGTCACCTTCACTCAGAAGCCACCTTCAGTGAAATCTAGAGGCTCAAGATCTCAACCATCAGGTCTCTCAAGGAACAAAATCATAGCATTATAATTCAATCAGTCTCCAAAGGAAAAGTCAAGTAAGTACTAGAAAGTCCCCAAATTAGACATAAGACTCTCACCAAACAGGCAGAAACCTTGGAGTTAATTTTGAAGCTCCCCACTTCCTCATTTCTCATACTCAGGCCATCTTACTGCTTCTACCTCCACATTAGCTCCCTTGTCCACTCCCTTCCTTTCTATTCTTACTACCACCACCTGAGCACAAGCACCCCTTGCTCCTCACCTATACTAGATACATCCGTGGTTCTCCAATTCGTTTATGATGTCACTTTCTATATCTAGGTCAGTATCCATTCAGAACTTACCTTTGTACAACGTATGAGGTATTGGTCTAAATCTAACTTCTTCCGTCCTGCTGTCTGATTTTCCTAGCAGTTTATATCAAATAGTGAGTTCATAGCCTAGTAGCTAGTGAGGGGGAGTCCTTTGTGTATATTGTATAGTGTACTAGTTACACTTGCTTCTGTATGTTTTCTACTTAATCTGTCCAACTGTTTGATCTTTCAATCATTTTTTTAACCAGTATTAAATTGTTTTAATAATTACTTCTCTATAGTATAGTTTGAGATCTGGCACTGCTAGGTCCCTTTCATTCCCATTTCTTCTCATTACTTCTCTTGAGATTCTTGACTTTTTTTTTCCTCCACATGAATTTGGTAATTTGTTGACTGGTGTGATATATAATAAAATAATTATTTTAGGTAATATTGTCATTTTATTAAATTCATTTATCCTACCCATGAGCAAGTCATGCCTCCATTTCTTTAAGCCCGTCTATATTTCTGTAAAGAGTTGTTTGTAATTGTGTTTCCATAGTTCTTGTGTGTATCTTAGAAGTAGATTCTCAAGTATTTGATATATTCTTTGGTAATTTTAAGTGGAATTTTCCTTTCTACATCTTTCTTTTGTGTCTTATTGATATCATATAGAAAAGCTGGTGATTTGTGTGGATTTATTTTATTTCCTGCAAGTTTCACTGAAGTTATTGTGTGAACTAATTTTTAGATGACTCTTTATAGTAGCTCTTTTTGCGTTGGGAAAAAAAAAAACCCAAACTAGAAACTAAGGGGATGCTCATCAATTGAGCATCAGGTTCATTTGGCAGAATAAGTTGTGCTAGATAAATGCATACCATTGTGCTGTAAGAAATGAAAAAAATAGATTATTTCAAAAAGACAAGGAAAGACTTTTATAAACTGTTGTAGATAGAGTATGATAAACAGAGCCAGAAGAACAATTTATAGTGTAACATCAATATTATAACAGTGAATAGCTTTGAAGACTTTTATAAAACTAATGAAGAATGAAATAAGTCAAACCAGGAGAACAATTTACATAATAACAGTAACACTACAAAAACAACTTTGAAAGCTCTAAGAACCAAAATCAATACAGCGACTATTCGTGACTCTACAGGACCAATGATCAAACATGCTATCCATTACAAAAAGATGACAGATTTATGTGTGTGTACATATAGGTAGGTGCATGTGTGTGTATGTATATATGTACACATGTATATACAGACACACATCCATATGCATATATATACAAACATTGGGAGATTTTTTCTGGATTATGCATATTTGTTATAAGAGACATTTTCCTTTTCCTTGTTTAGAATTTGGGCACAGGTTGGAAGAAAGAAAAAATAGATTTTTGTTAATTTTTCTAAACATAAACAGATAGAAGGTGCTACAAATATGAAATGTTACATGAATTTTCACATGAAGTGACTGTATTATTAATTTTACTTAACTGTTTTACTGTGTCACATGAAGTGGGACTAATCTGTATTTGTAATGTAAAAATAAAACCTTTATTATTTTTTAAGACAACATAGAATAGTGAAAAAGACATTGACTCAGGAGGCAGAGGACCAGAGTTCAAATCCTGCCTCTATCACTGAACTACTTGTATGTCTTTGGGTAAGTCATTCAATTTCCTTGAGCCCTGGTTCCCTCATCTATAAACTGAGGGGTTTGGGTGAGATAGACTAATATCCCTTCTAGCTCTAAATCATTTTTTCCCCTCTAATCCATCTCGAATGTCACCACCAATTATTTTTTCTCATGCATAGATGTTGTAATTTCAGTCTTCTCCTAAAAAAAATCTTTAATAGCCACCTCTGGTCTACTAAGTTCCAACTGTTTTCTTTGTCATTCAGATCTCCCACAATCTGTTGCAAACACATCTCCCTAGCTTTAAATTATTACCTTCGACAATATTGAACACTCCAGCAAATCTAGTCTATTCTCCAACACACACACCCTAAAATTGCTCTTTTCCATGATTTTTGCAGTAGAGAAGACATGGAATTAAAGAATTCAGTATTGCAAATTTTCATAAATAATGCAAGATCTTCCACCTCGTACAAATATTAGCTATTTGTTCCTTCTGCCTGTTATATCCTGTCTGTTGAATGCCTACTCTTTCTTTAAGGGCCAATTGCATAGCCAGCCTCAGCAGAGAGCAGTGCACTTTGGGATTTGACCTAACAGCTGAAAATCAGAATCATTTTTCCCCCTAATTGCTGCTCCCCAGGTGGGTCTCACTGATGTTTTGGTTTCCTACCAGTCATCTCCCCTCTGGCATCCCTTTGATGCTCATCTGTAGAAAGGACTTACAGCATTTCTATAGCATTACCGGAGAGGTAGGTGTTCAAGCTGGTTCCTGGCATGAAACATGAATGTTTAGGGCCTGAAGGCCAGTGGCTAAAACCAATGTTCAACTGAACCATTTCTACTGGCTGTGTTTTTTGCTGAGAATAATGACCATTCAACCTACATACCACATGCATCTTCTCCATGTAAACTGCTTCCTCTAAATCAAATCTTGTTAAAAAAAAAAAAAAAGTCTGTTCAATCAACCAGTTCCAGAGAAGCTGTTAATGCTTTGACAACTTGTGGGTTCTCTTACCTGAACTGAGGTCAACAAAAGCTACCACAAGATCATTCAGACCAGAACTTGAGTCAGTTATCCCTGGAAGTGAAAGCATTCTCTGAGAAGATGGAGGAATCATTTAATTTAATCACTTGATTTATATAAGCTCAAGTAGAGAATGACACTTATCTACTAATTACATATAAATTGAATTTATTCTGAATTTTCAGTCTAGGACCAATATATCATAGCTCTGGGGCTGGAAGGACCCTAAGAGTCCATCTAGTGCAAAACCAACCACAACTTCTCCTTCAACTAGAAACTAAAACAACCCTAATTTAATTAATTGGTTAAAAAATTAATTCCTCTCTCACCTTAGAGATGAAGATACTGATGTTCAGAGAGATTTGATTTGCCCAGGATCACACAAGTAACAAGCATCAAAGGCAGTATCTCCACCCACTTCAATTTAGCAGGTATTTATTAAATTCCAATTATGTGCAAGGCACTATGCTAGGCATGGAAATACATAGACGAAATGAACAAGAGTCCTTACCCTCAAGGAATTTACATTCCACTCTACTCTCACAGTCTACGAAAGTTAACAAAATCAAAGAGAAAGGTTCATGGGAATTTGTGGGACAAAAACAACATCCCAGAAACAGACAGCCTCCCTTTAAAGAAAGAACTTCAAGGAAATATTATAGGATCATAACAAAAGAGAAACAGAAGAAGCTTGGGAAGAGGGGAAAGGAGGTGGGTGTTGAGGTAAGAAAAAGAAATAAACCTTGCGTTATTTTGATATTGGTTGCCAAAATGAGCATTGAAGAACTATGATACCCTGCTTAACAATAGTTACTGCCTAAAAGGAAGTCTAGGAACGACCCCTTTGAAAAGGGTGATTGGTTTAACTTGACTTTGATGAGATATTGTCCATTTAGCACGCCCCATTCTCTGGGAGAAGTCACAGTGGGGCAGGGACTGTCTTGCTGCTCTGTGGCATGTGGTCAGCCTGTGGCCAGAGGATCTTTTTGCACTCTTGGAAGCTACCGACATCTTTAGGTCCTTGGTCTGTATTCCCTCTTGGATAATTAGTAGCAGATCAAATGTCATTTGTAATTCTAAGTTATCTAAGGGAAAAACAGAGCAAGAGAAAGGCGGAAAAGTCATCTAACCTTCCAGAAATGTTCCGTATGTTCTAGACTTCTGTTCAAAAGATTCCCTGTGCTGCCTGACCCCAGACACACAGTCATTATACACAGTAGTATCTCCTGGCCAATTAGACCAACGGTCAGTTGGGTCAACCACAAAAAAGTAGATACACATGAAAGAAAGGACTATTTCTGTTCTGTTTGGGATTGTGCGACAGTGTCATGATAAACTAATCCAAACACAAACTCAAATTCTATTCCATTTTTCCTTTTTTATGTTTCTTCCTGAACGCTGTAAAATTAAGAGGTTGGAGAAGATCAAGTGTCTGCTAGCTACAGCCTGTGGGCCAGATGCTGCCTGTTTTTGTATGATCCATGAGCTAAGAATGGTTTTTACATTTTTAATAAAGTTTTACTGTGTTTAAAAATGTAAAAAAAAAAATCTTAGCTCGCAAGGCTATACAAACAACATGCCATGTCACCAGGCAGAAAGACTCAGAGTTTGAATACAAAGATGAATACTAAGGTCCCTTCCAGCTAAAAACCTCTGATCCTAAAACTACCTTGGATTATAGTCACATAAGGCCTTTCTCCAGGGAGTACAAAGCACTTTGTTAGTTCACGATGATATATCCTCTCCCCTCCCAGCTGTGCTTCTGAATCTTCACTTGAAGCCTCAGGGGCAAACTCACCCTGGAACAACAGGCCTCCCCTGCCTCCCTCTCACAGTGGAGCATCCTTCTGCTAGACTGAGTTCCCACGTGGGTACCTTTGCCACCCTGCCCACCAGCCCCTTTTTAGTTCCCTTTTGTGTGCTGTCTTTCCTCATTAGACTATAAGCCCCTAAGGGCAAGCACTGTCTTTCCTTTGGCTTGTATTTATATCCCAGCACTCAGAACAGTGCCTGACACGTGGTAAGGAATTAATAAACACATCTTGCCTTGCCTGGCCTTGCCTTGCCTCATCACATTTAACAACATGTTCACTATTGTAAAATAACTCACTGTCACTTCCAACAGTGCTTAGACCTTATGAAATGCTTCTTGACCCTGCCTATTTCTATAGGCCATGTGGAGCTTAGAGCATCCCCTGGGCAGTCTTACTTTCTCTCTCCTCTGAACCTTTTTTCTCCATCCTCTCTCTTTTCTACTCTCCTTGTCATCAACACCCTACCCTACTACTACTGCCATCCCCTCCAAAAAAATCTCGCATCTGAGACTCTACTTGATTGCAGGGCACGACCAAGCAGAAAAATAATGAGTGAGGCAAACCCCTCTACCTTTCCATTTTCAGATTTTTCAGAACTGCTCAGGGATTGCTGCAAAAATTCATTGTATCTGCTGATTAAATAACTGCATACGTTAACTCTAAAAGTCACTGTAAAGTGATAATAGACGATATTGCAGACCCAGTACATTCATGTTAATTTTTTTATCCACAGTTGAGTATTTGAAAGCTTAATTTATTTTTATATCATCATTCTAACTATCAATTAAAGTCCTTTGCCATAAATTCAATTTTGGGAAACAATCGCTTTTGAAAGACCATTCTTATCTCCCATATCTCACGATATTTACCTTCCTTCAAGGATCAGCTCATACGTCACCTCTTGCAAGAAGCCTTTTCCGACCTCCCTAGTTGTTAAAATTCTCTTCCTACCCAAATTGATGGCAACTAGGTGGCTCAGTGGATAGAGTGCTGAGCCTAGAGTCAGGAAGACCTGAGTTCAAATCTGACCTCAGAGACTTACTAGCTGTGCAACCCTGGCCAAGTCACTTAACCCTGTTTGTCTTAATCCACTACAGAAGTGAATGACAAACCACTCCAGTATCTTTGCCAAGAAAACCTCGTACGGAGTAATGAAGAGTGGAACAGAAGTGAACAACAAACACCGTTAGCTATTTTCTTTTGTGTCCTCCAACAGAATGTAGTATTTTATGTATATTTTATCATCTATTATATATTATGTACATATGTGTATATATGTATATGTGTGTATATACGTATGCATAATCTTTGTATCCCAGCTCCTAGCAGCTTTCCTTTTGTATTTTTTAAAAATCTGGACCTGTGTTATCATTAGTCTAGGGAGAGAACTCCCTGTGAGGAAATTCTCTACCAATGCAGAGAGGCAACCAACTACTGGTACAAATAGACAGTCTTGGAGAATTTCATGTGGGTAGCTAAGAGGTGAAGTACGTTGCCAGGGGTCGTATAGTCAGTAGGTGTCAGAGATAAGATTTGAACCTAGGTCTTCCTAACTCCAAGAAGGCCAACACTACAGGGACATTTAATAAATGCTTGCTGGAGAAAAAAAAAACAGAACTGGACGCAAAGTACATGTCAATTGATTGGGGAATGGGTGAACAAATCATAGGACATGAAGAGTACAGAATACTATTGTGTTATAACAAAAAATGAATATAGAGAATTCAGAGAAATACAGGAAGACATATAACCAATACAGAGTAATCAGTAGAATTAGGAAAAGAAGATACACAATGATTACAATAAGGTAAAAATAAAACAAAAAACCCATCATGTTGCGTAACTATAATAATCAAGCTCAGCCCTGCATAAGAAATGAGAAAACACAGCTTTGTATAATTGAGGGTATAGAAAACGGGTGCCAATTTTAAATAGAAATAGGGACCACTAAGCCTTATGTAGAGATCCCTGCAGACCACATGCTGATTTAGAAAACTACATATTGACATTATCTATGTTTTGGTGTATTTTTACTTATTTTGTTAAATATTTCCTAATTACATTTTAATTTGGGTCTTTGGCATTGAGGAGTGGTTGTTCCCTGTAGGCTGTATGTTTGACATCTTTGGTATAGAACATGTCAAAAGAGTGTCAGATTATACTGATGCTTCAATTGGCTTTACTGGACTGGTTTCCTTTTCCTCTTTTCAATTCTTGATTACAAATGAGAGTTTTCCAGGTAGAGGATGGATATACATAATCAAAAATGAAGGCGATATAAAAATAAAAGATATCAATGAAAATTAATGACTAAATGCTTTCTAAAAATGAATGCTGGTTAAATTAGATTGGACTCTGCTCAAGTCAATAAATGTACATGTCTCCAATTCCCTGTCTCAACCAGGCTTATTCTGTAAAACTGTAGCTTCGTCAGGCACTGGCACTGCAAAGTTATCTCAAATGTTTTATATAAAACAGGCTGCATTCTTCCACTGAGAAGGCACTCACTTCATCAAAGAGTAATGGCTACTTTCTGGTCACCATTGTTCTTCAGTAAATTGCCTCTTATAGTGATAGGCTAAATCAGGATTTTACACTTTGGAACTTACCATCGAAAACAACTTCAGTCACTTGTCTCCTCATTATTTCTATTCTCTTCAGCAAAAATCCAGAGGACAGGGAGGAAGTAATTAGGCAGTATTTATAGATAGAGGGCTGGACTTGAAGTCGGGAAGAGCTGAGTTCAAACTCAGTCTCAGACTAGAGGCATGACTGAGGAAATCAATAAAGGCCTCTTCTTGGCCTCAGCTTCCCTATTCATCAAATGGGTTAATATTTGTAAAGCACTTCAAAAACCTTAAAGCGCCATATAATTGTGTTATCAGGAAGAGCAGAACATGTTGGCACACCAAGGAAAATGGTGCACTAAATGATAAACACTGTGATCATGTTCCCAGAGTGTGCATGCACTTCCAAAGGATAAGCACACTGATGTAAGAACTCGGATTTCGAACTTCGAGGGCCCTTACGGGTCATTTGGTGTAATTCTTTCATTTCAAAAGATAAGGAAACTAAAGTCCAAAGACGACATGATTTAGTCAATGGTGCTGGATTTGGAGTCAGTTAAGATGTGGGTTCAAATCCCCACTCTGGCACTTCTTAGCCGTGTGACCGTGGGCAGGTTATTTCTCCTCTCTGTGCCTCACTTTTCTCATCTGTAAAATGAGAGGGTTGGGCTTAATGATCTCTAAGGCCCCCTCCACCTCTCTATGTTCCTACAATCCCAGGTGAAGAGACTGACTCATGCACATAATTATCTGCAGAGCTGAGACTAAAAAGGAAGGGCTTTAGACACCCAGTTCATAGCATGCTCCAACCTCACCAGTCTCTCAACTCATATATTCAGAAAATTCATTTCAAAGACTCCTACTAAAAGGCTCAGACTGATGCCACGCCAAGATCTCTGGTCTGGAGTCGTGGTTCAAATCCCTGTTCTGATGCTCACCATCCATGAGACCATGGACCACTTCCCTGAACCCCACACTGTTCTCATCTATGAAATGAGGGGGTTAAACTAATTGGTTTTGGGGATCCCTTTCAGGTCTAAATCAATAAATCCAGGCGCCCTGCACTGCGAGCCACTAACTAGTGTAATGGAGGTGAAAAGAGGGGATAGGAAGGGAGTATACAAAAGAAACAAATATCCAAAAGTTGTTCTGATTTTTGAGAGGCCACTATAGCCAAATGGCCTCCAATGCCATCCCACTACCTCTTCACTCCAGCAATTTTCCACTCTGATGATTTCTATGTAACCCTCTTCCCTTGCCCCTACCCTCTATGTTCCTCTTCTTGTTCAGAGAATTATAATCAGTTCAACAAAACCTTTGCTTCTAGAAAGGACACGTCAACCAATTGTCCAATTGTCCCTATCACCATCTTTGTGGGAGCTCGTAGATTCTCTTGCCTGACAATTACTCCCTTATATATGTTGTTGCCTCCGTTCCCTTAAAGACAGGGAACATCTCACATTTGTATTGGTAACCCCAGTACCCAACACAACACCCGACACGAGGTAAGTGCTTAATAAATGTTTTTGCATTAACTAATTAATTCATTCAGTGTATATACACTAAAAAAAGATATTTCCTGAAAAGTTAAACTACTTGCATGAAACACAATCAAGGGTGCCCAACTCCAGGAAAAGGTACACAAATATTTTTATACCTGGGAGACTATACCTTTCTTGAAAGAGGCAAACCAAAGCATTACATTTTTTTCACATATTAAAATTGAACTGTACTTAAGGGTGGGGTGGATAGGGCTTCACTCAGGGCCCCTGATGTCCAGGAGTGTACTTCTTCCTCCAACCCAAGGGTTCTCTTGTGTTGGGTGGTCTTCTGCCAGTCTTCACCCTTGTAGCCTACACCGATAGTATGATGGCCCACAATCCCCTGACTGACTCTGAAACCTCAGCAGCCCCATAGCAATTGCTTCCCTCTCCCAAGGTCTGGTGGCACCCCCTATACTAGACATGTTCTTGCTGTTTTGTTGTTATTCAGTCATCTTTCAGTTGTATCTGACTCTTTGCGATCCCAATTGGGGTTTTCTTGGCAAAGATTTTGGGTAGGTTTGCCATTTCCTTCTTCAGATCGTTTTACAGATGAAGAAACTGAGGCAAAGAGGGTTAAGTGACTTGCAGAGGGTCACACAGCTAGTAAATGTCCGAAGCCAGATGTAAATGCACAAAGATGAGTCTTCCTGACTCCAGACCAGGAATTCTAGCCACTGCACCACCTCCTGCTTACTACTTCTTTGCCCCATCTCCTCGAGGTGAGAAGCCTGGAAGTCTTAGGTTACCCTCTAGGGTTACAGGCCAGGCTAGATTCTCTGAGGGATGCACCAATGCCCCCACTCCCTGACACAACTGTACCTGATGAAGAAGGCTTGAACTCTGTGCTCCTGACCCCAAGGTAGGTCCTTCTCCCTCTATAAGGCATTCTCCCCAGAAGTGGGATGTTCCTGGGGCCTTTGTGCATATGCACACACACACACAGAATTCTATCATTCCTCTCATGAGGCTTTTTATTTCCAAATCCAAGCTCTTCCCCTGAGTTCACCTCTCCAAACCCCTTTCCCCCCAATGCTTTCTCCAAGCACCAGGATTGCTAGCTATAGCTCTGACCGGAAGGAAAGGTGTCAGCTGGTCAGCATACAATCTAGAAGCTTCTTATGACACTTTCAAACAAAATATAAAGCTGATAAATGAACAAGATCATATATGATGGGTCCCAGGGAAAAATAGGAATGAATTCTTTGTACATTGCTTTATTCTTTCTACCACAGACCACAGATACACAATAGAAATACTAGGACATAGATAACTCTGTACTTAGGATTTTAATATCAGAAAAACATGCTTTTAAAAAAAAAGCAGCTCTCTCTTTAATATTGCAGTGTGTAACACAGAGGCAATGAATATATGCAGTAATGCAAATAAACCTCTCCAGAGATTAAATTTTTCAGCTTTACTCCAGTATCTAATCAATCACGCAGCTGTTTATTGCTTTGTATATGCCAAATCGATAAGGATTACACCTTAAAAATACCTTTAAAATAGTGTGCTATGAAACAGTTCCTATGGAACTACAAGTAGCAATTATACTATGCAATTATATAACGTAATACTGACGGCAAGTAGTTATTTTAACTACACACTAAAAATAATGAGTTGGTAAAGGCAACTTGCTTCTTTCTCATTATAGTCTTCATGTAAGGTCCAGTCACAATAAGCTATTTATATGCTTATGTTCTGACATTTGTCACCAAAACTGAAGTGCTCTATGGATGGGAGGCAACATGGAATGGGAGAAAGAGATTTGGCTCTGGAGTCAGAGAACCTGGGTTCAGATGCCTACTACCTGTGTAACCTTGGGCACAATTCACTTAGCTTTTGTGGACCTTGGTTTTTCTTATTTTATATTGAAGAGGTAAAAGACTCCCTGCCCTTTGAAATCCTTTTCAACTCTAAACCTAGGATCCTATTATCCTAAGTCATCAGACTAGTGTATGATCCAAAGCTCAGTTCAAAGGCCAAGTCTTTCCTTGGTACCAGCTGAGGATGTATCAAGTCATACAAAGGTCATGTCTCCATGTTGTGGATAAAGGAACATTACTAATCTATTCTCACTTACATCATCTTCAGCTTGATAGAGCTAACAATCTTCCCAACTGTTAGAACTATCCAAAGGTGAAATGGCCTGTCATGGGACTTAGCAAGCTTGCCCTCAATGGCGGTCTCCAAGCAGGACCTAGATGAGCACTCATCAGGGATATTACAGAGGGAATTACTGCTCGAGCTATGAACTGGCCTGGATGTCTTCTGAGGTCCCTTCCTTGTCTGAAATTCTCTGATTCTGTGTTATTCTTCTTTGTCAATACTTCCACTCTCACAAAACTAAGAAGAGTTCCTCCCTCTGGGGAGATAAAACACTGAAAATCAGCGTTTAAGGGAATATGAACACTAGACTCGGGAGAATTGGGGGCTAGGCCTCTGCATCTGTCACTAGACTCACTGTGTGGTCTTGGGTAACCTCTCTAGGCCTACATTTCTCTTTCTGAAAAATAAGGCTAGATTAGATGTGCTCTAAGGTCCTTTACAGAGCTAAAAATCCTTTCCTCTCTTTCCCTCAAAGATTCTGCAATTGATGATTCTGAAAGCCCTGGAAAGCAATAGGGTCCTTCTGTTCCAACCCTCTTCTGGTTCTAAACTTCTACTCTAACAGGTAAGCAAATGTACACAACAGGCTTCTAAAGGAAAAGTCTAAATTCTATTTGTTTTGCATGCCAAGAGCTGTCGTTACTCATTCAATGCAGTGTTTTGTGATCACTTGAGCTTGCCTAGTTGCTTGCGGGAGTGATTTTAAGGTAGGTTTAGCCCAGAGTAGCTTTGCCACAATAAAGAACTGTCTTTTTAACACTCCTGACTGTAAAACGAATTTTGCAGTTGTGTGAAGAACAGTCTCTACAATCAATAGTCTTTTTCTCAACCGAAAATTTCATAAAAGAGGCATTATGCTTTTTTTTTAAACCATTATTAACAACATAAGAACTTGTATTCAACACCTAATTACCCAGAGCACTTTCTAAAAGCCAAGTCTACATTCCACGAAGAAAACAACATAGATCTTGTTCTTATCCTCTTGGAACCAAGAGCTGGAGGGAGACTCTTTAGCATTAATTTCCACATGGAGCCCTCATAGAACGTAAAACAGGACCCTGAGAGCAGCAGGTATTCAATAAATGTTTGCCGATCACCGGAATGAGTGAATGAATGGAGATAAACATGGATATTTATACAGATGTACGAATGAATGAAAAAAAGCATTTCTTAAGCATGAATATGGGCAAACACTGCTAACTGCTGGGAACACTAAGTGTTGGGAAAAGTAAGATAGGCCCTGCTTCCAAAGAACTCACACTCTAATGGGAGGGGCAATACAAATGGAAAGTTTTTGCTATAAGTCAAATGGAAAGGCTGGACTTCCATCTGCAAGTCAGAGGGAAAGAGGAAATGGTGATCAAGGTGGTGGTTTGACTTGCATATATAAAGTTAAGTTCTTAATAAATGGTTTTTCCATTCATATGCACATATTTATATGAATGTCCCTGGTACACAGTAGCAAAAGAAAGTATTAAGGCTTCTTCTTTAATGGCAGTTCCGTTTATAAGATCATATCAGTTTCCAATGTTGAACTGTTTCATAATGTCAAAGACTTTAGTGGCAAGTACCTTCTTTTCTGGGTCTTCATAGATGTGACTGTAGCACCTTCAGGAACCATAGCCAGGCTGTATCTTCACAGGGATCACTTCCCAAGATGATATCTGTGGATGCCAGGATAGAAGCATGGCTCTTCCCAAAGCTCTTGGATCCTAGGCTATCTCTATCAGGGTCTAAGAGGTGGTGGTCAAGATGGTGGTGGTTTGACTTGCTTGGTGCATGCTACCTCCTGCCTCTCCCTCAGGGTGCCCTACTGCTTTGGCGAGGCTGCCTTGCCAGCTCTGTGGATGGCAGTTGGTACAAATGGATGGATCCTTCTCCACAGAAGTTGCTTTCCTGCATGATGGTTGTGGGGGCTAGCCTAGAAAGACTGATGGTACCACTCCCAGAACTCTTGTGCTTATCTCCCTGTTGGTGACAATTGGTTAGCAGTTGTTGCTGGTGGTTATAAAGAAGGTAGACCCCTTCAATGATGGCTGTGGGGGCTGGGCCAGAAGCAGGTCTGGTGGTTTGGCAGGTACTGCTGTTCCTAAAGCCCTTGGGATCAGGATCCTGGGTTCTTATCTACATCAAGATGGTGATCAAGGGGGTGGTGGCAGTTTGAGATGGTGGTTTGCCTAGCCCATGCTGCCCTTATCTCTCCCCTCCATGGTTCCCTACTACATAAGAATTAAAGTATTAAACTAATATATAAACCATAAAATACATTCAGATGAGAATCAGAATAAAGACCAGAGAGGATTATGATGGGAATCCCAACTTCAGCTTCTTCCTCTTCAAAATGGGAAGAGGGGGAAAGGATTGACTTGGATAGGCTCTGAGGTCCCTTACCATTCTAAATCTATGATTTGATGGTTGGAATTTCTTGACTGAATAGTTGATTCTTCATCTACTGATCAGCGATTGGAACAGTAGAAGAAAAGTATAATATTTCCCTGAATTTCTTAGTTCTTCTGCCAGCTATTTTTCCCAAACAAGAGTTCTCATGCATCATTTGTGAGCAGCAGAAACAAATAGCTCTGGATTTGGAGTCAGAAGACCTGTTTTTGAATCCTGACTCTTTCTGTTACCTTCTTTGTGACCTTGGGCAAGCTATATAACCTCTCCAGGCCTCAGTTACTTCATCTGAAAACTAAGGAGGTTGCACTACATGACCTGTCTCTAAGGTCCTTTCCAGAGGTAAGACTATGACCTGCAGTCGTACCTTATGATTTACAAAGCACTTTAAAATATATTGTCACATCCGATCCTTGTAAAACCTCTTGAGCAGGTAACACACTTATTGTCATCCCCATTTTTAATAGACCTACAATTTCACTGGTCTAGGTAGTTGCCTTTGAGGACCTTCCTCTGTTAAAGCAAATTGGCACCTTTTCCGTGACTTACAATCTTAGAAACTTGTCTGGGGTACTATGACGTTTAAAAATTTGCTCCGGGTCTCACAGCCAACATAAGTCAGAGGGCAGGCTTGAAACTAGGTCCTCCTGACTTAGAGGTTGACTATTCACAATACCACATTGCTTTTCAAATCCATTTCACAGGCAAGAAAACTGAGGCTCAGAGACACTTAATGTGACTTGTCCTAGATATCATAGCTAGAAAATGACAAAGACAGAATGGATCCGGTTCTCTTTCTAGGTCATCACAGCGCCTAGTCAGGTGAAAAAGTTTAAATTTTTTTGTTTGCACATGCCTCAGAACCTCAAATAGTGACAGAAACAACCCAAAGACATTGGCAAATGGCAAGCTTGAGCCCTGACATTCTGTTCAGCTGGAATCAACGTATGCATGGGTTTCCATTATTTGTCTTCTCTCCTTTTAGCATCTGTGCTCCTGCTCATCAGTCAGTGCCAGCCGTTGAAAAGGTACTTACTATTTGTTTGGGATGGGTTATCCCAGAATCTGTCGGAATGTCACATTTACCTATGGGGTGCTGCTTGAGGTCATAAACTTTCTTTGTCATCCCCCATAAGATCTAACCTTGTCAATCTCTTGCACAAAAGGGGCATTACTGAAGCCAGGGTGTTTACTGATCTAGGTGGCAAGGAAAGGATTAGATCAATGGTCTTCTGAAGGGTAACCATGTTCTGATCCCATAATCAACCAACTAGAGGCCAGAAAGGTGGGTTGCATACCACCCTTCTCAACATAGCCAATCATGTGTCTTCTCTCCAACATAACCATCTCTATCCTTATGCCCCAATACTCCCTGATTCCACCTCTTCCCTCCACTGTGTAAGCTAACACACACAGCCCCCATGAGCTAGGAATTGGCTACTCAGGGCAAGTGTAAGTTAACCTCTTCCCCGGCACCCAAAGCAGCAGCTAGCAGATGCTATTGGAAAAATCCCTCCCCAAGCATACATGCCCCTGTTCTGTCTTCCCCTCAAAATTGGCTTACATCTACACCAAACACCCCTCAGAGGACAGGCTGGGCTCTGCACTCTGGAGCGGTATACCACCTTCTGCCTTTTAGGTTTAGGTGGGACAGAACATATTGCCCTTGACCTGATGAGCAGGCATAGATGAGTTGTGACAAATTATAGATCTCATCACATTAGCTCTCCCCCAAAACCAACCCCTCTTCCAAACTTCCCTATGACTCTTGAGGGCACTACCATCCATCGAATCACCCAGGTGCATAAACCCAGTGCCATCTTCAATTCTGTATTCTCCGTCACCCCACATAGTCCAATGGTTGCCAAATCTTATTTTGGGGGGTTTTTTTTTTGCTTCTACAACTCTCTTAACTACCCCCTTCTCTTCACTCTCTGGTTATCACTTCTTATCACTTCTAGTTGGATATTGCAAGAGCCTTCTTATTGGCCTACCTATCTCTCCCTTGCTAATCCATTTTCTGCAGTTTCAAAGTGATTTTTCCTAAAGCACAGATCTGACCATCTCACTCCCTTTCTCAAAACTCCAATAGCTCCCTATAAATTCTAGGGCCAATTTTTTGTCTTAATCTCATCCTTTTTGAAATTCTATTTTTTTGTGTGCAATCATCTTTTTCATTATGCTGTGTTATAAAATGCTTGTTTTATTCCACAAATTTAAAATAAAATAAATAACAAACAGGAAAAATTATGTTTTTAATAAAAGTTGCACATTGTACATAATTTTTAGCAATTTGTATATAAAATTTCATATGAAACTAATTTATAAATAAATGGTATTTAATATATTGTGAAATTATATTAAACTAATTTACAAACAAGTAATTGTACACACTGGAGGCATATACTCATAAATGTCATTTGGGCAGGGATGCAAAATCAAAAAAGTTTAGAAACCACTCTCCTAGATGACCTCTGGAGGTCTTTTCCCAGCCCTGTGCCATTCCAAAGAAGTGCCCCTAGCCAACAATAACCCATGTGCCTCATTCCCAATGCTTGGTCCTTCAGAGCATGATTATACCTTTGCCCCTGAATATTTAGTGACCTGCAGTCAAAGGCTTTGTGGGCTGCAGGTAGCTTTTAGGGGTGAGAAGTTTTAAGGTAAGGGGATTATTAGCCACACACTGCCTCAGAGGGGCCTTAATGGCTCTAATTTGTCAGGCCTAACAGTCCAAAAAGCAAAAATCTTAGAGAAAAACATCTGAATGAGCCATTTTTGCCATTAGTGTACATCATTAAATGGAAAAAGAAAGGAACCAAAAAGAAAGGAAAAAGAATGGAACATTTTGATAGTTTTTTCTCAGAGAGGACATTCAAATTTTCATTCGATTCAAACAAAAATTATCATTTCATTACCCTATGCTTTGATTTTTTTTTTTTGCTCCTTCCCTCATGGATTCCTCTTGGCAATTCTATCAAGTCAAAAGGTTCTTTTCCCAGAGAAAGGAGCTTGGGGAGCTTCTTGCTTATTTGGGGCAGATCAAGCAGATCTCAGTAACTCATTTCCAGTCCTTCTTTCATAGTATCAGCTCTGAGATACTCTTTGCAAGCAGCCAAGGTAATTACCATCCAGCA
Source organism: Phalanger gymnotis (assembly GCA_028646595.1). NCBI lineage: Eukaryota > Metazoa > Chordata > Mammalia > Diprotodontia > Phalangeridae > Phalanger > Phalanger gymnotis. The sequence goes on from CM053627.1 coordinate 81,805,657, forward strand.
GGGTCCAATTGTTTTCAATTAAAAGCTTTACTGCCGTCTTTAGTTTCTAATACCATTGTGACCATCTGCTTTCACTGAAGATCTCCCAGCCAAAAGCACAGGCCACAGCCTAACACCATTTAAGTTGGGAAAATCTTTTCCTTCTAAAAGGAAAACACTTAGTAGTTAAGGAGAAGGTCCCTATGTGTCTCTGTTTATAGCCTGAGAAGAACAAGAGGATTCAAGAAGGCTCCTTCCTCAGAAAGACAGCCTTCACAAAGCCTGGGTAGGTTGAGAGGAGAATAGAGAAGGTCTTCCTACCTTCTTGTTCCAACCACCAGAGAATTGTCTCCGTTCTCTGCTGCATTTTCAAATCAGCAAACATTCATTAAGGGACTCCTTATGTGCCAGTCACTATACTGGGTGCTAGGAATACCAAGACAGTCCATACTCTCAAGGAGATTATATCATAGAAGGTAATTTGAGGAGAGATAGCACTACCAGCTGTGGGGGTCAGGAAATGCTTTCCCAAAGAAGCAGTAGCTGAGCTGAGATTGGAAAGAAGTATTGGCATCTTTTCCTGCCTATACTCTCATCCTGCACTGACTGATCAGGAAAGTACACAGAAAATGCTTCACATGTAATTTGCATGTGTATCTCCCAGTTGCCCATTTCTCCTTCCCCAAAGCCTTTACACAAAGACCCTGACCTTGGGTGACCATGGTTTGCCTGGTTTTGAATGGGCAGTGGTAGAGCTTCATTGAAATATCCTGCCAGTGTCTCTATTTCTCAAGTGCCATCGTGTAAGGACCAACCATAATCTTCATCAGCTCCCCAGAGTCTCACCTATCTTTGTTAGGCTTTTGGAATTGCTAAAGAGACAGAGCATGTAGCTCAGCGATCAGAAGCTTTCTCCTTATATGGCTTGGCTAATGGCCACTTCCTGTGGTTGTCAGATGAAAAAAAGACAAACTGGTACATCTCCTGTGACTTATTTTTATCACTTCCCGTATCTGACTAGCTAGCAGCCAACATAATTTAGCACAGGTCATAAATTGAAAGCCACTTGCAATGGTGGCAGTACCCAACCCCCACCTCTGCTTTGCTGATTATAAAGAAATCTTGCCAGTATTTCCATTATGAAAACTATTTCCTAATACTTAACCCTCATGACTCTGACATTTAATCAAACACTTAATGAATGGCTACAAATTATACATAAACACATGAACCCAGAGGCTGCTGAGTTACTACAGAAAACTTCTCTGAAGCAAATCTCACCAATAATATAAGATTATGCCATGTGCCCCCCATATTATTGCTTTTATTATTAATAATAATAGCTCTCAGCACCTTAAGGTTTCCCCTAACAAGGAAACTGAAGCTCAGAGAAGTTAGTAACTGTGAGAGTCAGACCCCAACCAAACTTCTCAATGAAACACATCCACACAACACTCATCTGTCATGGTTTTCTATGACTCTTCTACCTTTTTCCCATTATGAAGGTAGTTAAAGGGAGTGGGGCTCCTTGCAGTTTCCTGGCTAATGTGGCCAAGGTACTCATTATGCCTAATGAAGCCAACAGAGCAAAATCCCTCTCTAATTTCTTATGCAACCCATACCCAAGAGCAAAGAACAGAGAAAAATGGGGATGCAGGTCTCTGATTCTCTTCTCCATCCCCCACCCTCTCTCCACACATGCCCAGAGTGTTCTGTTCATTTGAGAGGACTAACCTGGAACAAGATTTCAACTGAAGTTAAGGAGAAAATAAAATGAAAATTTTTGTGTTTTCCTAGGCTCATGGGAGTAGTAGGGAAGGGAGTTGTTCACATATCCAAAATGACTTGGTTTTCACAAATGAAACCGGGCACTTGACAGCTCCAGAACATGGACTAAAGGATTTTGATCTCAGAGAAAAATGTGAAAACAGCTGACACATTGCAGCTTAAATATAATCAGTCACTGAAATTGCTGTGGAATTTATTGCTGTGAATTTTCATGTGGATTTCTCTTTTTAACCATATATATATCCTAAATATATAAGTATGTGGCAGTTTATAATAGCTCATTTGAGATCCATTATAGAAACCAAAGATCCTGATTGGAGTAAAGGGAGGGGTTGGGGCATGTGTGAAAGAAAAAAGGAGTGATTACCATCAACAAATATCCAACATAGGAAACGTATTACAATTTGAATGGGTGGTCTCAAGGATAAGCAAATGGAGAAAATGCAAAGGATCTACGCAAGTTATTTAGGTTTTTTTTCTCTTAAAAATTATATTAACGTATTCTACTTTTATATCAACTTCATTTCAAAACATATTCTCCCTCTTCATTCACCCAGTAAGCTATCCCTTGTAATGGAGAGAAGGGAGAGAAGAGGAAAGGAGAGGAGGAAAAAAGTAGTTCAGCAAACTAACACATCAACTGAATCTCACAGTAGATATAATTTTTCTCACACATAGTACCCCACCCATGCAAAGAAGGAAGGAGGGTACATTTTCTCCTCTCTCCTTTGGGACCAAACTTGATCATTTTAATTACTTAGCATTTGTTTTCATTTTGTTGTTGCTATCCTTTGTTGTGGTCATTATGGATGTTTGTTCTTTTATTTCATTTTGCATCAGTTCACATGTCTTCCAATACTTCTCCGTATTCTTCAGATTCATCAGTTCTTAGGGTACAATAATGATCCATTATATTCATTTGCTGCAATTTGCTTAGTTATTCCTCAAACAGTAGCTAGCCTGTTAGATTTTTTTAAAACAACAAACCAAACTACACATTGTTCCAAAGTAGCAAAAGAATCCCAGGGCAAAATTGCATGCATCTTTGTAACTCCCAACAGACCTAAGACAGTGATTTATATAGTGTTTCATAAATATTTGTCTAGTGAATGAATGAATGAATGAATAACAGATGAATTCAACAAAGATAAGAATCGACAAGTCCAGTTGAAAAAACATTGGGATTTGGAATCGGAGAAGCTGGGTTTGAATCCCAAGTCTGCTACATACTCTTTATGTGGCTTTGGTTCATCTCACTTCTCCACACCTTCATTTCCTTTTATGGAGAATGGGCAGGTTGAACTAGATGACTTCTGAGGACCCTTTTAGCTCAGAGTCTGGGATTCTGTATTTTAGGTGTCCTGGAAAGGATTGCTTATTTGCCTCTTTGCCAGGCACCTACAGTTGGGGGCGTGTGTGTGTGTGTGTGTGTGTGTATGTGTGTGTGTGTGTGTCTGCTTGCAGAGTTATTCAGGCAAACAGAGAATAAATTTTCCATAACAGATACTTGGATTTAAAATTAGAATTGGCAAGAGCTATGACCTTCCCGCGTAGCTAATCATTGTGTCAATAAACTGACTGGCTAAATTCTGTCTGTTTTTAAAATAAATTTTTTTCAACAATTATCCATTCCTTCAAAATAAAGGTGCCAGAGGACTTCTAGGAGCCAAGAGAGTGGAGTAAGCAGTAAATTACCATAACTCTCCCATGTGCACCTCCAAACAACCATAAAATAGCACCCAAAACAAATCCTGGAGCAGCAGGACCAGCAAAAAGACAGGGTGAAACAATTTTTAAGCCAAAGATAGCCAGAAAAGGTCCATCTCACTTAGGTAAAAGGGGAGCACAGTCCAGGTCAGGAAGTGTTCCAGCAAGTCAGCAGCAAACCCCACCTCAACAAATGAGTGGTAGATCCTAAGTCCCAGTGTGGCGGAGCAGGCAAACAGCATCACCAATACCCACACCCCCATATGGCTCAGCATAGCCAGAGGAACAGGCAGACTCTGAATTCTGAACCTGGAACTGAGAACTGCCACACACTTCACTGTATCTCTGTGAAACACCCCACTAGCCTCAGCACACACCAGACACCAGCACTAGGACCTCAGCTGAGCACCAGGTAAGCTGCCAGATCCCTACAGCCTCCAGCAACACCAGCCACTCCCCACCCTACCCCTCAGTGCAGAACCAGACAGGAGGGCCCCCTGTGGGCCTCAGGGAAACATCAGGGTAGCACCAGGTAAATAGGCAGGACCTACAGCCCCTGTCACAAGAAGCCTGAGACAGTCCCCTTCTACCCCAGGAACAGAGCTCAAATTTAAAAGAAAGTGAAGAAGAAGAAGAAGAAGAAGAAGAAGAAGAAGAAGAAGAAGAAGGAGGAGGAGGAGGAGGAGGAGGAGGAGGAGGAGGAGGAGGAGGAGGAGGAGGAGGAGGAAAAAACAACAAAAAAGAATCTAACCATAGAAAGTTATTATGGTGACAGGGAAGATCAAGACACAAACTCAGAAGATGACAACGATGTCAAAACACCTGTGGACAAATTCCCAAAGAAAAATCAGCACTGATCTCAAACCCAGAAAGAAGTCATGGAAGAGTTCAAAAAGGAGCTTAAAATCATATAAGAGAGGTAGAAGAAAAGAAACGAGAGTGATGCAAGAGAATTATGGAAAAAGAGCCAACAGTTTGGAAAAAGAAAACAGCTACTTAAAAATCAGAATTGGCCAAATGGAAACAGAGATAGAAAAATCCACTGAAGAAAACAATTTCCTCAAAAGTATAATTGGCCAAATAGAAAAGAAAGTACAAAAGGTAACTGAGGAAAACAACTCCTTAAGAGTTAGAATTGGGCAAGAAGAAGCTAATGACTGTGAGATATCAAGAATCAATCAAAGAAATTCCAAAGAATGAAAAAATAGGAGAAAATGTAAAACACCTCATGGCTGTGTCTTTGAGAAAGTCATTTAACTTCTCTGTGCCTCAGGTCCCTTATCCATAGAATTTGAGAGTTTGCGGTTGCGGTCATGTCCAACTCTTCACAATCCCTTTTTGGTGTTTTCTTGGCAGAGATACTGGAGTGGTTTGCCATTTCCTTCACCCGCTCATTTTACAGATGAGGAAACTGAGGCAAACAGGGTTAAGTGATTTGCCCAAGGTCGGAGATCTAAGTGTCTGAGGCCAGATTTGAACTCAGGTCCCAGAGCTCTATCCACTGCACCACCTAGCTGCCATCTTGGACTAGATGTCCTCTAAGGTCCTTTCTAGCTCTAAATCTATGGTTGTATCACATATACACATAAATATCACATAAATAAGAATGATATAAAGTAGATTGTAAAAAGTTCTAAAGACTAATCCTGGCAGAGTGCTATGAGAAATTTGAGGAGGGAAGAGATCACTTTCATTTTAGGAAACCAGAGAAGACTTCCCAGGAGAAGTAGTACCTGAGCTGGGACTCAGAGAAAAGCTATTTCAACAGAAAAAGATGTGGAGGGTGTGAATTCCCAGTGTGAATGAATGTACACAAGGCCGATAAGCCAGCACAGAACAGAACTAGGACCATGCTGAGCTTGAATGAATTAGCATTCATGAAGGTGAATAAAATGAAGTCAGACTGCAAAGGCATGTCGGAGCCAAATTGTAGAAAGATTTAAATGCCAAATCAGGTAGGTTGTGCTTTGTCCTTTAGGTTAAAAAAAATGTACTGGCCATTTTTTAAATTTACAATTTTTTTCTTTAATGTTTTTATTTAAAGTTTTGAGTTCCAAATTCTATCTCTCTTTCCCCTCCCTGGTCCCTGAGACAGTAAGCAATCAGATACAGGTTATGTATTGCCCTGGCCTCTGTTAAGCAGGATGTGACACAGTCAGAGAAGTACATTAGGAAGATTATGTTGGCAACGGTGTAAAGTGCGGTGTATAACAAGGAGAGACTGGAGATAAGAAGATGAGATAAGGGGGTATTATAATAAATAATCCAGGTGGGTTTTGAGGACCTGGAGAAGCACGGTGATTGCAATGCAAATGGAGGAATATATGAGAGATAGAGCTTAGATGAAATGTATCAATAAGTGTTTTTAAGAGAGAGTACAAAGGTAGCATCAATAGGTCTCTGCAAATGATTGGATGTGGGGAAAAGAGGGTCATCAGTGACTGAGTTATGAGTCCAGACGTCTGGGAAGATACTAGTGCCAACAACAGAATAAAAGAAAGTAAAGTAGTATGATGAATTCAGCTTGAGACATATTGGGTAGAACACTGTGGAGATGCCCCCCAGACAGCTGGAGATGTGTGCTGGAGGGCTTGGATTTTTGTGGTGTTGTGGTTGGATTGGTTTCTTTTTTGGAGGGGGGCAGGGGATGGAGAGTCATATAAACTTATGAATGCATTGGGAAGCTCACTAGGAAGAAACACCCTCTGCCGATGCAACTTTTGGTCTTGCCTGGGAGCACTCAAAGACTCATGATTTGACCAGGTTCACCAGTCAGTAGAGTCAGAGGAGGTACTGGAAGCCAGGTCATCCTGACTCCAAGGCTGGTTCTCTATTCAAAATGCCAGCTCTTTGGAGCTTAGGGGAGAAATTAGATCTAGAGAGTTGGACACAACTGAAAAAGGACTGAACGAGGACAACGACAATGGATTTGGGAATCATCTGCATGAAAACGATCATTGAAATCATGAAAGTGGGTGAAATTGCCAAAAAAAAAATGAAGGAGTATATAAAGAGAAGGGAAGAGCATCTAGGAGGACAACTGCATGTAGGAGAGAGGAAGGGGAAGATGAACAAGTGGAGAAGACCAAAAGAGCCAGACAAATAGAAAAAAAAATCCAAGAGACAGCGGCGTGACAGAACAAAAGTTGGGGAAAGTATTAGGAAGGTAAGAAGGAGGAGGGCAGAACAGAATAAGATTTTATTAAGCACCTACTATGTGCCAGGCCCTGTACTAAGCACTTAACAGAGATCATCTCATTTGATTGTCACAACAACCCTGCAATGTAGGTACTATTTCTATCCCCATCTTACAGATGAGGAAACTGAGGCAAATAGACTAAATGACTTAGCCAGGGTGTCTGAGACCACATTTGAACTCAGGTCTTCCTGACTACATAACCAGACCTCTGTCCATTGTACCATCAGCTCCCCTATAAGTACTTGAGGCCCAGAGGTTAAGTGACTTCCCCAGGGTCACACAGCCAGTAAGTGGCATAGCCAGAGTTTTAGTATGTACAGAATCCAGTTCCAGGGTTCTCTGTTCTATACAGCACTGCCTCATTACTGCATGGCCTTCCAAACTGAGAACACACATTAATAGATTTTTTTCCCCATTTATCCTTGAGACTGGAAATAAATGAGAGGCCAGTGACCAAGGGGAAAGGCACACTAGCTGTCTTCATATGGAGAAAACGGATCCTTTTATAGATAAGGTTACATTTGCTTTGCTTTCTCTCATTCGGAAAATCCATATTTTACTCTTTTCTCCTTTGATCAAATTTAATTGTAAAAAATTCTGAATGAGTGGTAAGAAGGAAAACAACATCACCCTTCCAGCATTACTTGCCTGCCTCTTTGACCTATGCTTGACATTTGCTTCACAGTGGTTTCATTTGCCTTTACTTCTTCTTTTTTTCCTCTCTTGTTTACCTGGATCCCAGTTGGATTTAAGCAGTCAGACTCTCATCAGTGGAGTCAAAGGTCTGGGGAAAGCATATGTTCTTTGAATCTCTGCCAGTCGGACCAAATCTGTTCTAGCTCATTTACCATTAGAGCATGAGTCAGCCAGATATCCACACAATAGACTTCAGTGGGCAAGAGGGTGGGAGCAGGGGAGCTGGGGAAGATTCAGAGGCACAAGAAGAGATCCAGCCTCCAACTAAACTGCTGGGTCTTGGAAGGAGGAAAAACAAACAAACAGAAACCTCAAACAAACCAAAACAGAGATTCTGTTTGTTCGCACAAGGTAAAAGGGAAATAGGATGATCTCTGGGTAAAACTATGTAAGCGATAAAGGTTTTCTTCCATGTCCCCAACCTCCTATTTCTGTAGCCTTTCTCCTTTTTTGTGGCAAGTCCTCAATCCCACAGGCCCAGAAACTCACTAATCTCTCCCCACTTTCTGCCCCATCTCCAACAAAACTGGGAAATTGGAACAGCTGCCACAAGGAGTGGCAGAGGTGAGTAGAAGGATTGCCATGCACCAGGGAGGTCCTAGCTGAGAATAGAGAGCACAGAATTGTAATGGACCCAGTTAGCACTGCCATTTCATAGCTTGGAAGAAGGAGGGGAGAAGGCAGATGTGGGGTGGGACAGTGTGGGTAATCTCAAATTTGAGATTAGTAATTAAAGGAAGGAAAGAAGGCCAAAGCAGCCAGAGATTTGGGAGTGGAAGAGAGGAAGGACTTTCTTGATATTATTTTTGCTAGATGGGTAGGTTGGCTTCTTAAATTTTAGTTAGCATGAGCTTCAGTTAATGTCTGACCTTGCCAGGAATTTTCATTTTAAGCTCTTTATGTCTAGACACAAAAGGAAAAAGTCGACCTTTCCATTAAAGGAACTTCAGGCAACCATAAACAAGCAGAGGAAGAAAGGGGCATATTGTAACTAGAACTTCCGGGTGTCCTATATAACTCTACAATTATACCATACTATACCACACCATACTGTACTATACTATACTCTACTCTACCATACCATACCATACTATATATACTATATATACATACTATATGTAGCCTACTATATGTACGCTATACTATATATACTATACTATGCTATATATGCATTATACTATATCTATACTATGCTATACTATATATACTATACTATATATACATTATGCTATAGCTATATTATGCTATATTATATATAGTACCATACCATACATACCATACCATACTATAAATACTATATATGCATATAATGTGTACTATATAGTATATATACTATACTATGCTGTACTATATATACATTATGCTATATCTATACTATACTATGCTATACTATATATAGTATGCTATATATTATATATACTACACTAGTGTATATATATACTATGCCATACCATACATACCATACCATACTATAGATACATACTATACTGCTATATATACTATACTATATATGTACTATACTATATATACTATACTATATATACTATACTGTATATACATTATACTATATCTATACTATGCTATACTATATATACTATACTATATATTATATATGCTATACTAGTATATATACTATTCTCCTATATATACACTATACTATTATCTATACTACGCTGTACTATACTATACTATACTGTTCTATACTATACTATACTATACTATACTATACTATACTATACTATACTATACTGTACATTAAGGAACAGTTTGTGGTTGGTAATGGAGGAATGGTGGAAATATTTGTGATTGGTCCCTTTCATCTTCTTAAGCAGAGACATTAGCCTGCATTTAATATTCTTCTACTGAGTGCCTCCAGCAGAAAGACAAATAAAACATAATCATGTCATTGGAACAGTTCCCTCAAATCTGGTTAGGATCACTGGCAAATATTCAGCAATTTGGGGAGAGAGGGCATGATACACTTTTAAGTTTAATCTTCATTAACATTTTCTCCATCACTTTTTTAAGTCTAGAAATCATCAAAACAATAGATCAAGCCCTGTGTGGTACCATCGGTGATTTCTGAGGAGTAAATGCTCACTCAGAACATTTAATAATTACTTTCAGAAGCCAGTTGGAGCCAGCCTCCAGCACACCCCTAGTCAGAATGATAAAGGAGAATAACAGTCCTTCTCAACTACCCCTACAAACACTCTCTACTGGCTGCAAGACTAAATTGTTCAAGCTCGTGTAATGTGGTTACGATTTTAAAAGATTAGGGAGAACATTAGAAAGGAACCCAGCATTCACTTCAAAAAATAGTTATATAAAATGTTAAAAACAGGAAATGTTGAGGAAAGAGCAACAAGGGCCCCAATTTGCCTCCACATTTCATTAATTTCCAAGTCTGTTAAAGAAATAAAATTAAATTGTTCTGGGCATGAAAGGGACACTAACATGTTGCCGCATTGGGATCTCATTGACAAACAAGTCTTTGAAAGGACACATTCAAAAGACAAAAGTAAGGGTATGTAACTGAAGATAAATATAAAACAATAACAGTCCTATCCAAATAGTGCCAATATGAACTTGGGTTTTTATTTTGCTCTGTTGCACATGTTTATGATGCTGTTGTTAGGAAGGGTGGAATTGGAAGAGATAGATTACAAATGCATGGATAGATAGATGAATGAGTGAATGATTAATGAATTAATAAAGACATTTCTTTTTTATAGTGCCTAGAAAAAAGCTGAAACTTGGCAATAAATAAAAAGTACAACAAAAAGAGACTTTTAAAATGCTGTATAAAGATAAAAGGAGGAAGAAATAAGAGAGAGGTTCACAACTCTGGTGGATGACATAGCAATACCAGATCATTTTAAAAAGGTATAATTTCTCCACTCCTATCTTAATTATTTCCAAATCAAGCTGATTATTCAAAATGGGAAAGCAATAGAAAAAGGTTGACAAGGCCACCCCAGGATGGTAAGAACTTACAGCAACTAGCTGCCCTCAAAGAATTCAAAGCACCCAGCCTAGACAGATTATGTCCCAGGGTACTAAGATGAAAAAATTGAAGGATGTAATGATTGACCAGCAGGGAGGAATATTTGAGGAATCATGAATAAGAGAAGGCCACAGGAATAAAGGTGGGCCAATCTTGTTCTGACTCTCCAAAATCTGGAGAAGAGTGGATGTCTACAATAAGTCGGACCTCAGTTGGTTTTGTAAATGACTAGGTTCATCAAGAGGAAGCCAGGACAGAATAACCTCATTTTTCTTTTTTGGAAAAGTCACTAGACTGGAAGAGAAGAGAAATATTGTAGATTTAGTATACCTATGTTCTGCAAGATACATGACAATCTTTCCATGGTATGGGGACAAGATGGGAGGTGATGGTATCATTAGGTGGGTCCAAAAGTGGTTAAATGACGAGACTTGGGTGTTATTGATTGATGGATTAATGCCAACTGGGGGAAGGTCTCTAATGGAATGTAACAGACTCCTGTTTTGGGCACGATACTGCTCAACCTATTTCATATTTGTCAAATTTGTGAATGATACAAAGCTGAGAAGAATAGCAAAACCAGGACAAAAAAAAAGACCTTGACAGAATAGAAAGATGAATCATATCCAATACAATTAAATATTATGGAGATAAACGTAAAGTCCTGTGTTCTTTAATTGCATCTGACTCTCCATGACCCCATTTGGGGTTTTCTTGGCAGAGACACTGGAATGGTTGGCCATTTCCTTCTGTAGCTCATTCTACAGAAGTAAACAGGATTAAGTGACTTCCCCAGGGTCTCACAGCTAGTGTGTGAGGCCAGATTTAAACTCAGGAAGATGAATATTGCTCAAGACCTGCAAACACCATTTAAGGAGAGAGTCCAGGCCAGCCATCTCTTCAGTTCCCATCTGGCTGCACTCCTTCGGACTTCTCCACCATACCTCCTCCATCCAGCTACCTCCCCCTGCCCCCTTTCAGCTTCCTTTTGTATGCTGTCTTCTCCTCACCCCATTAGACTGTAAACTTATTGAAGTCAGGGAATGTCGTCTTTTTTTCATATTTTTATCTCCAGCACTTAGCTTAGTGCCTGGCATACAGTAGGAACTTTATAAATGTTTATTGACTAACTGAATATGTTAACAATACTCAGCCCAGCATTCTAAATGAAGGAGGTAATAATACTTGTGTACTCTGCCTAGATCAGACTATATCTTGAGTACAGTGACCAATTCCAAGTATGGTGCCTACATTTTAGGAAGGACATTGACAAGCTAGAGCATATTCAAAAGACAGTAACCGATAAGATGAGGTACTTTAAACTGTGCCACATGAAGATTCAATTCTATTCAACAAGCTTTTATTAAGTATTTAGGCCACGCAAGGCTTTATGCTAGGAACTAGGAGTACAAAAAACAAAAACAAAAAAGCCCCTGGACTTAAGGAATATACATTTTACTAGGTGACACAACATGTACACATGGCCTCTATAGGTAACTATTTATTAGGGAAAAGCTAAACAAATTATGACATTAATGTCATAGAATATTACTGTGACATGAGAAATGACAAAATCAGCAGTTTCAAAGACATTAGGAAAGACTTCTATGAACTGATCCAGAATGAAGTACACAGAACCAGAAAAATAATTTGTACAAAAATAACGATATTATAAAGAAAAACAACTTTGAAAGATTAGAGAACCCTGATCAATGACAAGCTGTAACTTCAGAACACTAAATATAAAGCACGCTACTCATTTCCTGACTCAGAATTGATAGGCATGAGATATAGAATGAGATGTACATTTTTGTAGTGGACCAATGTGGAAATTTGCTTTGCTTAATTCTGTTTATTTGTTACAAGAGTTTTGATCATTTTTAATGTAGTAGGGTGAGAGGGAAGATGATAAGAAGAGAATTTAAGTGCTTGTTAATTTAAAATATATTAAAGTTTTAAAATGGCTCCCATAGGCCAATTCAATTCCTGCTACAATAGTTCCAAATAGAATGGGAATGGAAAAGGACTAGCAGAGGTAGAGATCACGGGAAGCTTTGTAAATGAAATGGCATTTAAACTAAAGAGCAAGGGGCATAGATGGAGAGGAAGTGTGTTCCAAGGACAAGGATTGGCCTGTGCAAAGGTTCAGACCAGGTTTGGCAAACTACTAAGAGTCTGGTATCTTACGGAACATTGAGTTTAAGAAGTGGAATGGAATGAAATTGACAAAATAGGTGTTACCCAGATTATGAAGAGCCTTAAATGTCTGGCTAAGGAGTTCGTATTTTATCCCATAGGCAATATGTAAGGATTTAGAAAGGATTTTTGATCGAGGGTATGGAACAATCAAGACCTATGCTCTCTGAAAGATATTTTTTTACAACTGTGTAGGAGATGGGGTTGAGAGAGGAGAGACTGGATGCAAAAAGACCAGTTAGGGAGATACAACAATGGTCCAAACAAGAAATAACGAGAGCCTGGATTAGAATGATAACAGTGTAAGTAGAGAGAAGAGAGATGGAGGAAATGCTATGGAAGTAAAATTGGTGACACTTGGCAATTGATTGGATGGGGAGAAGAAGAAAGAGTTCAGTTATAACCTCAAGATTACCGACCTGAATGATAAGGAGGTGGGTGGTACTCTCAATAGAAACAAGGAAGTGTTGAAGATGGACAAGTTTGGGAGGGAGGGAAATAACAAGTCTATTTTGGATTCAACGAAAGAAGAAAATATTTAAGGAGACTGCTGGAGAACATGATTTCAGTCCTAAAATATTCAGAGGATTACTATATGGAAGAGGAATTAAACTTAATCTACTTGATCCCAAAGAACAGAATTAAGACCAATGGATAGAAGTTACAAAGAGATAGATTTTGTTGAATATATAGGAATACGGGAATATGTACGCATGTATGTGTGTGTGTTATAAACATCTTAAAAATTGCAGCTTTCCACATTCAAACTACACTACCTCAGGGGGCAAGTGAGTTTCCTGTCACTGAAGGACGGTTTAAAAAAAAAAAAAGGTGATTTAACATTTTTCAAAGGTGCTTCGGGTACAGGTCGAACTAGATAACCCATGAAATCCTTTTGAATTCTGTTATCCTGGGATTTTATGTAATTGGAGATTATATCATAAAATTTGTTAATAAACCAATCAAAGTTTGACATGAAGGGGGGAAATTGTTTATTTATAAAACAAAACTAAAGAAAAATTGTCCTCCATTTTGGAAAGCCATGTGCAACCTAATGATTATTTTTTAAGGGCTTATATTTTTAAATGTGAAGGCAGTCTTCTTGTTCCATTTTGTAGTTGCCAACCAAGCATCCTACAGTATGAAGAAAGAGGTATGGAGAATTAGATACTGAGAACAAATGAGATGAGGATTGTGGTGGGGGGAGGGGTGGACATTAAATCATTATGGGTTTGTGCAGATGACAGCCTGTAATTCTTGAAATTGTGTGTTTCCCTGTAATGCACTCTGAGCTCTCCAGCACTGTCATGTAATTAAGAGTAATAACTTACTGTACAGTAGACAATATGTCAGCTTTGCCTATGCCAGCAAAGGCAGCCATGGGATCCACCAAATCCACAAAGGGAATGATAGCCATCTATTGGTTGATCAATTGACATCTCTTTCCATAACACTGGGACTTTTGTGCCGTCAATCATATTCTCCCTCACTGTGCAATAATTGTTGAGGAATGAACATTGCCAACTTCAAAGTATTCAAATGCCGTCTCTCACATACACATTCAGACACTGAGAATCTCTGGGGGGATATTACTTGAGTGGCAGCAATGTTATCATAAAAAATTGATGAATGGATCCTTGATTTCAGGACTGCAATATTTTCCCTAGAGCACCATGCAAAAAATTGGTAATGGTTACTGGTTTCCATTTTCACTGGTAAATATTACTGTAAGAAAACAAAGCAATACATGGTATTAGTTCTTGCCCTGTTCCTACAGTGACGGCGAGAGAGATACAAGTAACTTGTACACTTTTTAGTACAACTATATTCATGACTTGGTATGTAATCCAACACTAATTTATCTTTTCTTTGTCCTTGAAAAGGCATCCATAATATTGAAGTCTTCAAAGGCAGTTACCCCACTGTCTTTTTCTTGAGTATCCTCTTTCTTACCTGGCCCCACTTCAGAGGCCAATTTACTTTTCAAAGTTCTTATCTATGTAATCATAGATCTGGACCTGGAAGGAACCTTAGAGATCATCTACTCTAAATACCTCATTTAATAGATGGGGAAACTGAGGCCTTCAGAAATTTAGTGACTTACCCAAGGTCACACAAAAGTGCTGGTTTTCTAACTCAGTCAGGTCCTGCACCTTCAAATTCAGCACTCTTTACATGGCACAAGCTATGTAATGCAGACTTCTTGTAAGTGGCCTTAAGATTAAGCTTCCATGTATAATTTTACACTCAGGCAGCTGGATGGTACAGTGGATAGTGTGCCAAGCCTAGAGTCTGGAAGACCAGAGTTCTAATGCAGCCTCAGACACTTCCTAACTATGGGACCCTGGGCAAATCACTTTAACATATGTCTGCCTCAATTTTCTTAACTATAAAAATGGGGGTAATAATAGTGTCTACTTCCTGGAGTTATTGTGAAGATCAAATTAGACAATATTTATAAAGTGACTGGTATAAAGTAGGCACTTAATAAATGCTTGTTTCCCTCCCTATGGAAAGATGTTTCCGCCCTTCCCTTATCTATCGAAACTTGAGCAGGATTTCAACATGCAAATATAGAACTGAGATGGAGATTGTATTCAAGGAAATAATTAAATAAGTCTGTGTCACTTTTTGGAATGGGAATTTCATCTTCGTGAAGAATTCCCCATTGTAGAAACTTCCTCCACTAATGCAGATGACAACTCATTTACAATTTAAAAGTCTTAAAGAGTTGCCTTGGGCATTGAGAAGTTAGGAAATGTTGCCTTTTGTCATAAAGCTACTATGTTAATTCGAGTTTTTAATTTGGAACCTATGGACTTGGGGGAAGGTGAGAGAGTGAGGAAGATGCATGTGAATATATAAATATGTATGTGTATATACACATGTGGATGTATACACCCATACTCATGTGAGTGTGCATATACATACATGTATGTATATATATATATAAAATTATTTTCCTTTGTAATCCCATTACATAATTTATTTTATGCAATTAAAAGCATTATTCTGAAAATGGATTCATTGGCTTCATCAGACTCCCAAAGGGATCCATCCCAGACAGACAGACAGACACACAAACACACATACACACACACACACACACACACACACAAATGGTTAAGAATCCCTACGTTCAAGGGAAGACCAAAAACCATCACTCTGTTGACTAAGCCATACTGCCTCTCATTTCAACAAAAATTTTAAATTAATATTTAACTATGTATCTCTGCAACCGTATCAACTGCACCAGTAAATATGATGCTTGGAATTTCACTTTTTCTATTTTCTTTTTATTCTGTTGAGTAGAGCTTATGAACAAATAAAGAAATGAGTCATTTATAATACAGATAATTTGCTCTGATAGTCAAGTTTTGACTACACTAGCATTATTATGAATCTCTCTAAAATCTCTAAGACACTGCAAACTGATATGACTTAGGGTCTGCCAGCCCCACGCATCATCCTTGTCCCAATTTGCTTATTTGTAGACTGAAGAATGTAGGGCAGAAAAAGAGGCTAGAGACAGTGTTCAGGAAAACAAAAATGAAACAACAACACTGATTATAAGGCAAAAAGTAAGGCATCAATATTAACAGAGCACCTGAGACATCATTTCAAATGCCAACTGAAGGGGATCAGTGAACTCACTTACCGATGCATGTATGCACTCCACCTGGCTCCTTAGTGGGGGGAAATGTGAAAAACAAATTAAGCTACTGTAAAACTATGAGATAAAATATTAGTTCCAAACCTAACAGACTAGAGGTGTAGAATCTCAGAGTAAGAAAGGGTTCCAGAGGCTATCTAATCCAAGTGGTCACTGAACAAGAAAATCCTCTACAGCATACCTGATCATTAGGTAGCAAGCCTTTCTAGGTAGAAAGCTTCTGGTGAAGGAAAATCCACTACTTCCCAAGGCAGCCCATCCCACCTGGGGATAGTTCAAATTCTTAAGAAATGTTTCCTTACATAAAATCTTTAGTCTCCTCCCAATTGACTCTTGTCCTTTGAAACCAAGCAGAACGAATCTCACCACTCTTCCACATGACAGTTCTTAAAAATACTAAGAGACAGTTATCACATGATTTTTGATCTTTTTCATAGAGACCAAATATCCCCATTTCTTTCGACCTTTTTTCATATGGTCCAAACTGGAAGCCCTTGGCCACCCTAGTTTCCTTCTGGATACTTGAGAGTTTATCAATGTCCTTCCTAAAATGTGGTACCTAGGACTAAACACAATACTCCTCATCCAAAACACTGTGCCTCTCTTAATGCAACCTAATCAATCAGTCAACAAGCTACTACATACTAGGCATTCTGCTAGATGCTAGGAATGCAGATTTATGTTATATATTATATATGTTTCACAAGAAGAGAAACCATTCCTACTCCAAAGGAGTTTACATTCTAGCATATGCATCTATATATGTGTGGATATACATATATACACTTTGCATAGTTTTATCTACATAAACTACATATAGTGACTATATATAATATCGAGCAGTACACATAGCATTGAGCACATGTGGCCTTGAGGCCATAGGTTCCCCATGCCTGGTATAGAGTGCGTGTGTGTGTTCGTGTGTGTAAATCACTTTGCAGTCCATACTAAAGACCATGACCTAGACCTGGAATTCTTAACCTTTTTTTGGTCATAGACATTTTTGACAGTCTAGTGAAGCCTATGAATCCCTTCTCAGAACAATATTTTTAAATGTTTCATAAAACAAAGTACATAGAATTACAAAGAAAACCAATTATGTTGAAATGTAGCTATCAAAAGAAGTTCACAGACCTCAGGTTAAGATCTATTGATCCTAGGGGGGCGGAGCCAAGATGGCGACTGGAAAGCAGTAACCGGCGTGAGCTCCCCTCCAAGTCCCTCCGAAAACCTATGAAAAAATGGCTCTGAACCAATTCTAGAACTACAGAACCCACAAAGGGGCAGAGGGAAGCAGGACTC
>CM053627.1:81823703-81858809 GCA_028646595.1 Phalanger gymnotis
TGCTAGGGAGGAATAAAATGGGTCCTCCCACCCTGGGACATTCATCTCTTCCTCTGAAGTTCTTCTGCTTCTAAATAGAGATCTTATACCTCGCGATCCCATCAAATGTAGTAGGAAGGCCGAATTTATAATCTCAAATATAATCATGTATATGTTTGAATGGTTTGAAATCGCAAGGTATGAGAGGTTCCCTAAGGAGAAAACAACAAGAAATTTATTTAGACCCCACCACAGCTGATCTGTGAACCAGCCTCCCCATTCTGACATCTTGACAAAAAGACTCCAGGCTCAGAAAGCCCACTTCACAAGAGTAACCAGGAGGCCACAGAAAAACAAGATAGTATTTAGCCAAATCCTTTTTACTGGCCTCAAGTCCTCGCTCGCACTCCTGAGTCTACACACAGGTCAGCTCTGCTTCCGCAGCTTCCTGCCTCCGCAGTGCCTCTGCTGTAGTTGTCTCTTGGCTCACCTTTCCTCACAGCCAAGCTTCTGGTGTTCTCAAGTCCTGCCTCAACAACCAGAGACCATTGATTCCCGAGTTGGCCCCTCTTAAGTCATTAATCTACATCCACACAGGTTTCACATCTGATAGGGCTTTGGGCCTGGGGCTTAGCACTTAACAGCTGAAAGTACTTCCACTCAAAAGAAACAAAAGCCATGCTAAGGAGACAATTTTGCTTAACAACACAGTATCTGAGGCCACATTTGAACTCACGTCCTCTTGACTCCTGGATCAGCGCCCTATCCACTCTGCCACCTTAAATAGAACCAGAGTTTGCGTGATGGAAGGAACCTTCAAGAGCCTCTGGATTTTTTTGGTGGCTTAGTGAATAGAATGTGGAACTTGCAGTCAGGATGACCTGAGTTCCATTCTTGTCTCAGAAACTTAATAGGAATGTGACCCTCAGAAAGTTATTCAGTTTCTCGGCACCTCAGTAAAGTGGTGGCATTAAAATGAGGCTGGGTACCACTTATTTCCCAAGGTGATGATTAAATAAGATAATAAGCACAAAGTGTTCTGAAAATTTTTAAGGTCTGTATTTATACATTAATAATGTCTACACACACAGCTTGATAGACAGAGTGCTGGGCTTGGAGTCAGGACATGGTTTTCCAGGCTTCTTACACCCAACTCCTCTCCCCACGTATGCTTCAAGCCAATGACACTGGCCTCCTTGCTATTCCTCACTCAAAGCAGCATATATCTAGGCACTGGGCATTTTCACTGGCTTTTCCCCATGCTCAGAGCTCTGTCCTTCCTCGTCTCTGCCTCTTGGCTTCCTTCAAGTACCAGCTAAAATCCCACCTTCTAGCAGAAGTCTTTCCTGACCCCCTCTTAATATTAGTGCCTTCCCTCTATTGATTATCTCTGATTTATCCTGTCTCTGTGCTATTTGTGCATAGTTGTTTATGTGTTGTCTGTGAATTCCTTGAGATCAGGGACTGTCTTTTGCCTTTCTTTGTATCCCCAGGGTGTACAGTGCCTGACTCATAGTAGGTGCTTAATAAATGACTATTGACTGAGTCACTGCCTCAAACACTTTGCTGGCTGTGTGACCCTAAACAAGTCATTTAAACAATTTAAACCTTACTTTTTTATTCATGTATTTGTTTATTGTTCAACCAATGCCTGGGAAGTTTCTTCACAAATATCTGGCACCATTTCTTTCTTGAACTTCAATTTTTTAACTGTAAAATGGTGATAAAAACAGCACCTATCTTACAGAATTGTGAGGATCAAAGGAAATAGTGTTTTGCAAACATTAAGTTTGTAAATGTTAAGAAATGTTAGCTGTTGATAGTAGTAGCACCAAACCCACCAGACTATTGTAAGGCTCAGATGAGATAATTCACGTAAACATTGAAGAGCTATAGAAATGTCAGCTATTATTATTGCTATATAAATGTTGGTTGTCCTCTAGTTCCAATCTCTCATTTTCCAGATGAGGAACCTGGGGCTCAGAAAGGTGGAATCTTTTGTCCGAGATCACACAGGAAGTCAATAGCAGAGATCAAATTGGAAATGAGGTCTCCTGACTCCCAAGACAGTGCTTTGCCCGCTCCTCGGAGCTGCCTTCTAATGTCAGGCATCATAGATCCAAAGATTAGTCAGGTCGAATGATGCATGTGTCTGCAATCTTCTCCAAATCTGTCATGAGATAAATGGCACTCTGGAAAAACAGCTTCCCCTAAACCCAGACTGAATTATACAAGAGCAGGTGCACGAGACTGCTGAGGAATGTATGGCCCTATTCCATTTGACTAAAGGGCTGCTTTCTAATTTGGAGCAAATTAAGCAAACTGGAGCAAAGGGAAAAACCATTTGGGATTAGTGGCATGCTTTCTCAGTCTATTTTGGAGCCTTAAAAGAATGAACTTCATAAAAAACAAAAACAAAAAAAACAAAGCAAAAACCACTTCTCCTCCAGTCCCTTGTTTCTTAAGCCCCACCACCCAAAGAATACTGAGAGTTGAAAGGGTCCTCATCTAATTCATCTCCTGCCCAAATAATAAAAGTAACAAAAGTAATAGTAACAATAATAATTCAGTTTAATTCAACAAACATTTATTAAGCATCTACAATGTGCAAGACACTGTAAGAAACAGCAACGGGTAGTGGATAGAGTTAGGAAAGCCAGAGTTAAAGTTCTGCAGTGTTGAGTGTAGACACTATTAATGTATGAATACAAACCTTAGAGGGCTAGGCTTGGAGGTTGCTAGACTCTGCTATTTACTGTGTGACCCTGGGCAAGTCATTGAATCTCTCAGGTTCCTCATTTGTACACTGAGGTCCCTTCCAGCTCTATATCAGTAAGCCTAAAGTGTGTGACGCTGAGCAGGTAATTTCAACCCTTTGTGCCCTAGACCAGTGGACTACAAAATGGGAGTGGACAGTCCCAAGGGGTTGTGTAATCAACCTTGAGAAGATAAGTCCCATCCCACCCTCCTTGCAATAGCCAAGGGGTGTATGCCCAACACAATCACTCTTAACCTCATTCCCCAACACTTCTTCACTTTGGCTTTTCATTCTGTAGTGTAAATTCCCAGTCTCCCTCCTCCTGATCTTGTGTAGACCTCTCAGGGCTGCCAAACACCCAGACTATCTTTCCTCCAAACCCATCCCTCTTGTATATTTTCCTATTACTGTCAAGGGTACAACCATCTTCTAGTCATCCAGGCTCTCACCAACCTCAGTGTCACCTCTGATGCCATACTTTCCATTGCCCAATGGGTCCAACCAGTTGCCAGATTTTGTAGATTATACTTCCCTATCTCTCCCATCTGCTCCCTTCCCTCCATTCATATAGCTACCACTCTGCTCTTGCCTGGACTACTGCAATAACCTCCTAACTGACTTCCCTTTCTCACATGTCTCCTCATTCCAATCCATCCTCTACATAAAGTTGCCAAAATGATTTTCCTAAAGTGTAGATCTGACCACATCACTCCTCGACTCGGTAAGCGTCATGGGCTCCCTTGTGACTGTAAGATAAAATATTGTTCCCTCTTCATCTTATCCTCTTAAAATTTCTGCTGCAATTTTATATGTGCATATTTATTTGTATAGTAGTCTTTTCCAGTCCTCCTTATTCTTAGTGCCATCCCTCTGAGACTACTCCCAATTTATCCTGTACTTTTCTTGTTTATATATTGATGTTTGCATGGTGTCTCCCCTGTTAGATTATGAGCTCCTTGAGGGCAGGGACTGGTTTTTTATTTATTTATTTTTGCTGTCATTGTTTGGTTTTTGCCTTTCTTTGTATCCCCAGCACTTAGCACAGTGCCTGAAACACACAGTAGATGCTTAATAAATGTTCTTTGACTTGAATTGACAACTGAATGACTGTCTCTGCCGGCAGCAGCGGTGCAAAAGTGAGCAGTGATAGGATTTGTCTGGTGGAGAAGGTTGGGATAGAAAGGTCAGAAGTATCAGTTAAGCAGGAGACTGGAGGAGAAGAAGGAGTTTGTCAGGATCAAGGAAAATGCCATTCTAACAATGAAGGGCAAACAAGAGTGAGGTCATAGAGCAAAGCATCAGCCACATAAGGCAGTAAAGGATAGAAGAGGGGCTGGGAAGTACACCAGAGATGGGGGTAGAGGACGATGCTGTGGCAATGCTGGGACAAATGGTGAGGATTTTGTTCATTAATGGTCCAAGACCCAGTGTACATAGCTGAATAATCCATTTTGTCCATGAAGATAAGTCCTCCCACTGCCTTTGTTCCCTCATGAATTCATTTTATTTGCTTATATAGCTCCATAATGGAAAAAAAAGAATTTAAATAAATCATAAAATAAATCATGGCTGCAAATTTTTCTTTTGTGTAGATTTATAATTTTTTTTACTAATGAAAACAATAAGCCAAGTTTTTTTTAAGTACAAAAAAATGCTTTGGACTCTGGACTATTCCATTTGGCCACCTAAATTAGTCAGCTGGCCAGATCTCAATTTTAATTTGTGCTTTGAATCCTCAACCACAATTTGAGAAAATTGTCTTTCTCTAAGGGAAAAAGCATGGCACTTTCAGTGATTAGCTAGGTTAATGTTAACTTGTTTTATTGTTGCTTTAAAAATTAATAGAGCACAAGAGAAATAGTTTTATTCTGCCTATTTTAAACTTTAGGTCAGAGATTCTTATGTTCTTTTGGGTGTCATAGACCCCTTCTCAGAACAAAACTTATAGGATTACAAAGGAAACAAAAGATTAGTGAAAATAAAGATATAATATTTTTTCTATCCAAGTTCATGGACACATGGGCCTCCTTTTTTGAAAAAAAAGGTATTAAAGAGCTACAGAACTAGTCACTGCTCTGGGTTGAGATCCAACCCTGTACTTCGAGACATGACCTTACCATTAATTAGTTGGCCTGGGAAAGTCATTTCTCTAGGTTTCAATTTCCTCATCTGCAAAGTATGGGAGTTTTATTGAAGATACTTTAGAGGCTTACCTGCATGATTTTTTGCAAACTGTTCCCCTTCAGTTTCCTTAGAAGCTAGAAGACTTTGAAATTCTCTTCCAGCACAAACTTTCTCAGGTTCAGTAACCATATGCCCATCTAAAGCAGAGGTTCTTAGCCTTGGACCCAAAGGGTCCATGGATAGATTTCAAAGTATCCATGAACTTGGATAGAAAAATTATTACATTTTTATTTTCACTAGCCTTTGGTGTCCTTTGTAATCCTATAAATTTTATTATATGCATTTAAAAATATTGTTCTGAGAAGGAGACCATGACACCCAAAAGAACACAAGAATCTCTGACTTAAAGTTTAAAATAAGTAGAATTAAACTATTTCTCTTGTGCTCCAATAATTTAAAAAACAAACAAAAAGTTATTAACTCAGATGATCATGGTCCTATAAATGAAGCACAACCCATCTATGAGCTCATTTTTTTCATAATGGACAGTAATTTTTCAAATAAGAAATTTAGAAACTATGGGCTTGCAGGAAACATTTTTTTTTGGTTTGGTTTTTTGTTTTTTGGGTTTTTGCTTTTTTTTTGGAAGCAGCTTGGTACATCTCTATTTTAAAATTAATGGCACATACTTGATCAAAAATGCTAAAATGCTAGTTCCAGCAAATTACACAGATAATTAAGTCTAATTTCAATAATGCTCTGAAATTCTAGTAATAAATCTTCATAGGCTCCTATATGTAACCCATTCGGAACATCCTGAAGATTTATTTTAATACTATTTTCCTTCCCCCAATACATTTTAACTCAAAATTGGTTACCTTAAGCAGTGTCCACATGGGCAAAATAAAAAGGGAAGGGTGGGGAGGGGAAGGGCATTAGCTCTCTAGGTAATTCAAGCCTTCGTCCCCAATGACCTTCATATTTTAGACACTGGCTCATATCCTAAATGCTGCTTTGATTCTTCATTGTACTTCCATGTGTGGACTCAGCCTAGAAACTGTAAAGTTCTTGTCAAGGTTGTTGAGTTGTTTCACTTGTGTCCGACTCTGTGACCCCATTTGGGGTTTTCTTGGCAAAGATACTGGACTGGTTTGCCATTTCCTTCTCTAGCTCATTTTACAGGTAAAGAAACTGATGCAAACCAAGGAAAGTGACTTTCCCAGGGCCACACGGCTAGTAAGAGTCTAAGGCCAGATTTGAATTCAAGTCCTCTTGACTCCAGGCCCGGCACTCTATCCACTACACTGCCTAGTTGCCCCTCAATGACCTTGACATTTTAGATTAAAATTGGGTATTGACTCATTTGATTCCTCATTGTATTTCCATGGGTGGACTCAGCCTAAAATCTGTCCATTTCTAATACAGTAAAATTTCAGAAAATGGAAAGGGATTCCCATTTCTTTTATGTTAAAAATCTGGGTTTATAAACATAAAGAATACAATTTACCAAAATACCTCAAAAGCTAAATTTTTTAAAAAGCAGTTATAAAGATGCTGTACATAGGAATAAAATAGAGAAACATTGCTGAAAGGTGGAAGAAAATTTAAAATGATCATAGTAAAGAAGAAAGAGCACTCGATTTAAAGTCCAAAGACCTTAGTTCAAATTCCTGCCCTGCTATTTACAAAGTATGTGACCTTGAACAATTCCCTCAGCCTCTGTGGCCCTCAGTTTCCTTAAGTGAAAAATGAAGAAGGTAGACTAGATTATCCTCATGATACCATCAAGCTCTCAATCTTCAACCTCTTTGCCTTTTCTAACTCTTTTAACACTGCAGATCATCCCCTCCCTTTAACTCCTCCCTTGACTTTTGGGACACCCCTCCTTGTTCTCCTATCTGTCTGATTTTCCCCTCTCAGTCTCACTTTGATGATTTATAATCCATCAGAATTAGGATTTTTCTTGAAATACCTGGCTATTTCAGGTGGAAATGCTTCTAGACCCTAATTTCTCAGAACAGTATCTCAGAGATCCATTTATTTGTGTACACGTATGCACAGGCAGAAAGTTGATGGTGCAAATAAGCCATGACAGCCATAAAAACCGAAGTGTATTTGGAGGGAGAAACAGCCTGAGAAATTATACTACCAAGAGCGCCATATTGAAAAGACAGCACAAGCTGCGTTGATGCGAACCCAAGCATAACACGCAAACTGAAAAATTCAGTAATTCACTCACTTGTTTTCCTTATTACCCATTACTCATCACCACATGACCTCCATTTTAATTAAGCAATTCTGTTCATAGTGCTCATGGCCACACGCATACGGACAATCAGTATTCCTACCTCTGTGCCTTTGCCTCTGCCTTATCCCATCTCGAATGCCTTCCTATAGCCTGATACTCCTTTAAGATTCACCTCAAGTCTTATATTCTCTAAGAAAGTTTTTGCAACTTCTCCGCTCCATCCGAATCTTTCTCTCGTCCAAAGTGCTTTTGCGTTTATAATTAGAACCATACAGTTGTTGTTGTTCAGTCCTTCTCAGTCCTATCCAATTCTTTGCATCTCCATTTGGGGTTTTCTTGGCAAAGATACTGGAATGGTCTGCCATTTCCTTCTCCAGATCATTTTACAAGTATGGAAACTGAGGCAAATAGGGTTAAGTGACTTGCCCAGGGTCACATAACTAGCAAGGGTGTGAGGCCAGATTTGAACCCAGGAAGATGAGTCTTCAGCCTAGCACTCCATTCACTGAACTATCTATTCTTAATTGAACTCAATTATTTTTTTCTTAATATATGTTAATTCTGTCTCCTAAACCAGGCTGTAAGTTCCCTAAAGGCAGGGTCCATACATAATATTTTTTAATATTCCCTATAGCAATGAATAAATCCTAAATACTCAGTAAATGTTTCATTGACAGTTTCGAACTATCTAGACACTGAACATAATACCGTACCATACATACGTACCATATTCCAGGAATTTTTAGTTTTCTTACGTTTATTTGTGATGGCCAGTTTCTTCTTGGGCTTCTTTTATTAAAGTCATTGAGAATTAATAAATCGATTCATCAGCGAATGTCTGTTGTATGCCTCCTCCACGGCCAATATGCTGGGAGTCGTAGGACTGGGATCTAGAAAGAACCTTAGAGATCATCTTGCTCAACAGCTTTATTTTACAAACTGTCATGTGCTGGTCAACATTTAACAACCTGCTTTCCAAATATATTTAATCTGCATTATTAACACTTTCTCAATCATTTATTAAGTCTGGACAATCAACAAAACCATAGATTAAGGCAAGATTTGTAGTATTTGCAGATTTCCAAATTCAGACTGAAATTTTTTTAACCTATTACCAATTTTTTATATTATTTTTTAATTTATGAAATAAAACAAACATTTCCATAATATAGTATAATGAAAAAAGGATGACTGCACATGAAACTGCAAATCTTTTATATACAACTCACTGATAATAGACTCTACTCAGATGATCAAGGACACCCCTGGTTACAAATGAGGAAAATGACACCCAAGGCACAAAACCAACCACCCCACATTCACATAGCTAATAAGTAGCAAAGCAATATTTGAACCAAAGTCCTGAATCTGGACCCAGTGTTCTTTCTCCGATATCACTCTGTCTGACCATCCAAAGAAGGTAGTTAAATGTCACCCATCACATTAAAAAAAAATGAAATTAGATTTGAATTATTTTCCATGTTGAAGAAGTTAAATAATTCATGGCAGCACTAAACCACTGTTGTTTGAACAAACATTATTTGTCAAAACTACAGTACCATATGGAGTAGGTCATAATTTGCAATCTTGGCAACTAAGTCATTATTTATTATTTCTTTAGCAGTATGAGATGCTTACAGGACACTACATTTTAAAAAATAAACTTTCAGTATCACTATAAAACATTCTTTGCCTTTCATTCATCTCATCTACACTGTCCCAGTAGTGCTTTTAATTAATGATAACTTGAAGTGGTCATAAATATACATAATCAGGAATATCTGTGCAAGCATGCACTTGGGCTACATGGAATTCTCCAGCTAGTAAGAGAATCCAAATTAATATTTTAATTTTTTAGATAAGGTATTGTAATATTCTTAGGACCTCAACTGATCATTCCATTTCATATACAATTATGAATACAAAGATATGGTTCTACCCAAAGCTTTTAAGAAGATGTTACCTATCAAAGCCACGTGGTTTCTAAATTCTAGAAGGGTTACAGAAAATGTTCAAGTTACAGAAACGTCATCTCTTGTGTCTCCTTTTTAAATAGCTGAGTGTTTAATGAACAGCAAAAAGTCATCTGGTAGTAGCAAATCATAGAGCTCTCTTGTATAGAGCCAGAAGAGACCCTTGAAAAGCCTCGGGGATGCATTTTTCTCTTATCCAGGCCTCCCTCAGATACCTAGTATATGGTCTGTCCATTCGATTTCTTTTTTTAATAGTTTATTATTTTTTCATAAAAATATTTTATTAATCTGTCTCTCCCACTATCCCCTTAATTATTTCTTATTTATGCTGTACATATAGCTTGCTTTATATATATTTGTCTGAATGTAGTCTCCCCCATTAGATCGTAAGCTCTTTGAGGATAGAAACTGTCCTTTGCTTCTATTTAAATCCTCAGCTCTTAGCATAGCGCCTGGCACATAGTAGGTTCTTAACAAATATATATTGAACTACCCTACACAGCCCATTGAGTGAATAAAATGAAAAAGGAAAACAAATATCTCAATACAGAGCCACAGAGTCCAGCAAAACAAATTCCAACACTAAAAATGTTCAGAAATATATGTCTTCCTGCATTTTAAGTTCATCATCTCTCTGTCAAGAAGTAAGGGGCATGTTATATCCTCATTCTTTCAGTCATGCTCTAGGCAATTAGGTGGAACAGTGGATAGATTACCAGGCCTAGAGTCAAGAAGACCTCTGACACTAGCTGTGTGACCCTAGGCAAGTTACTTAACCCATTTGCCTCAGTTTCCTCATCTGTAAAACTGGGATAACAAGAGCCTCTACTTCCCAGTGTTGTGAAAATCAAAAGAGACAATAATTGTAAAGTTCATGCGCAGTACCCAACACATAATAAGCACTACATAAATGTTAACTCTTACTATTATATTATCATTGCTGTCATTGGATATCTGAAGCCCAAAGCTGTGTTTTCCCTCTATAGTATTGCTATTACTGTAGAAATTGTCCTTCTTGTTCTGTTCATTCCGTTCTGTATCAGTTCACGTCTTCCCAGTTTCCTCTGAAATTATCCAGTTCATCGTGTTTTATGACATAATAAAATTCTATTACATTCATACACTATCATTTGTTTAGCCAATTTCTAATATGTGCTGTCCATCTGTCTTCTAAGTATCCCTCTCCATTGGGGGTGGGGGATGGAAGGGGAGGGATCTTAGGCAATCGGATAGAATGAAATGAA
This sequence comes from Phalanger gymnotis, assembly GCA_028646595.1. Taxonomy (NCBI): domain Eukaryota; kingdom Metazoa; phylum Chordata; class Mammalia; order Diprotodontia; family Phalangeridae; genus Phalanger; species Phalanger gymnotis. The sequence continues at coordinate 81,834,030 of CM053627.1, forward strand.
TACGAGATCTGGAGTGAAAGGACCTGGTTTTGAGTGCCTGCTCTGATTGGTACTACCCATATGCCCTGACAGATAGGTAGCTATGTGCCCCCAAACCATTTTTAAATGAAGACATTGGGTTCAATGGCTCTTAACAGGAAGAGTCCAATTCTGAAAGGGATCATGGTAAGCTCACTAGCCTAGGAGTCGAAAGATCCAAGGTCTAGAGTATCATTTCTACATTTATTAGCTATGTGACCAGAAATAAGTTGCTTAACCTCTACGAGATTAAGTTTCCTCATCTGTAAAATGGGACTACTAAAAACCAGCCACGTCTATCTACACAGGGTTGTTGTGATATTTGAACAAGCCATATGAAAAGGCTTTCATGATGGTACTGTGTTATAAGGGATTTTATTAAAGGCTTATTAGTGATATTAATTTCTAAAAATGTTTTTCTTTCAATTATACCAAATTGATATTTTTAAACTAATTGCAAAGGGTTTTTTTTATAGATTTTTGTAGAATCTGCTTTTATGTTTCCAATCAAATGTAATTCCTTAAGTAAAATAAATTTGAGGGGTGCCTTATGAAAATAACTAAATTTTGTCTCTGATATTTCAGTTCCTTTTTTACATTTTTTTGCCTGATACTAATAATAAGTGTTTAATTCTCTCAGCATTTTTAGTTCCTCTGGTTTTTAATTCTTAATATCAAGTGGCTAAAGATGCTTTTCTTGCATGTACCATTCGTGCACATTAAACAGAAAACAACATTCTCCCTCAATCTCAATTTCAATCCTCTTGCTCTATCAAGTGTTACAAAATTACATTTTTCCCTACATTACCTGGAAAGATTAGGCCTTTTAATAGCGTGTGTACTCGCTGCTCTGGCAGGACAATCTCTGTGTAAAATGTAAGTAGCATGTTATTTGGTAAATGAATACTTCTGTAACTGTGGATACTTGAGGGGAGCATGACATTTTCCTCATTTCCACCCCACTGAAGGACTAGCTGGAGGGGCCGCCAGCATCCCACCCTGCCTCAGCCCTTAATTAAAACATTCTTCTGAGTTATATCTTCAGCAAAGAGCCAATAGCAGTTGCTTTCTGCAAGGAAAAAAATCACCATTAATCACTTCTAAAGAAAGAAGATGCAATTAACGATGTTAATTCAGCTGAAAATTCACATGCCACGTTGTCCCTAGACTACTGACCTTACTTCCAACCTGGACCCCTAGATCCATCATCCCAGAGAGATTTCCTCATAGAAATCCAACCTGGCAACTCCGTCTGCAGTGCTATAGACCCAGAAAAGAAACTTCCGGCCACTAAAATCTTTGGTACTGCCTAATGGTTGAACATCAGAAAGAGATATGGTTTTATCAATGGGGAGGACTCCAAAGAAGATGTATTACTGCCTTCTTGCTACTGCACCCTAGAGACCACTAGATCCTTCCATCTCACTTGTGAAACCTCTTAAATATTCGTTGTCTCTCCCTTTTACAATGTGAATGCCTTATGAGCAGAGATTGTCATGCTTTTACATTTGTCAAGTGTTTTGTACATAGTAAGAATTTAACAAATACTTTTTTATTCATTCATACAAAGAGAACTGAGGTTATTGTCCCAATGCCTATTTACAAGATGTCTCTTTGCCTGAGCTATCCACATGAACTGGGTAAAAATTCCAAGTAGATGTTTAGATTCTTTTATCTGTTGCTGTTTGCCTTGAAATTCTGTCGTATAGGTCATGTCCCTTTCCACCTCTAGGACAATGGTCATTCCATTTCACATTGGAATTCCCTGTCAAATGAGGGCTCCATTGTTCTTCCCCATTTCATATGAATCTGACAGAGGAAGCTTGATTTATGGTTACCAAATGACTCCCCAAAACAGGTGAATGAGACTGAAAAACAATTCTGTAGCCGCAACCTTAGAAATAAGGATTTTTTCTAAGGTTGGGGGCAAGGGAAGAATAGGAGATAGAGGCCAGCAAGCATGGGCACTGTAGGAAATGTTTATGGATTAAACTACAGAGAAAGAGAGAAAGAGAGAAAGAGAGAGAGAGAGAGAAAGAGAGAGAGAGAGAGAGAGAGAGAGAGAGAGAGAGAGAGAGAGAGAGAGACTGACTCAGACTGTTAGGTGCAAACCAGCCTTTCAATCATCTGGGTAACAGCCTCTGCACATACCCAGAGGATGATAAATGGAGCCATGAGGATGTGAAGCTACCATCCAGCAGTCAAGCCTTCCATTAACCTCCCTAGATCTGAGCATCTGAAGGGTAGAGTCAGGGAAGACCAAGACAAATGCATCCAGTGCAAGCAGGTGAAAAATACATAATTGTTCTACCGCAAGGTAGTAATAACTTGGTAACTAAAGGATAATGAGAAGCCACTGCTGTAATTGAGCCTAAATAGCAATTGCAGAGAAATGCCTGGGAACCATGCCTCATTACAAGCGACTACGCAGCCCTACTCGTGATGCCTCCCTGAAAGTACCCTCTAACAATGATGCATTTGCTCTGTTTCATATTCCTGCAGAAGTCACTTAATTTGTATAGATGGGGAGAACAGATGGATAGCTTGACCTTGGGCTTGGCCTGAAACGTAGCTCTAGTCTAATAAAGTAAAATGATGTCCTTTTCTCTCTTCAAAGGCAAATTCCCTGGCCGTGAAGTGGGAATATACACTTCAGTTCCAGGCTGCTTCCAACTCTAAGAATGAAGCTAAGCCAAGCTGTACCTGTCATTTTTGCATGCCCTTCCATTTGCTTCCTAAAACGGCCCTTTGTCCTTCTGCCTCTGTTTGTTGAAATGAGCTCATAGTGTCTGTGGTCACATTTCCCAGTGACAACTTTCACTTACTGCCTTCTTTTCTCAAGGATGGAGACAGAATCATAATAATTCCCAATTTCATAGCACCTTTAGGTTTGCAAAGCATTTAAATACATCATTTCATTTGATCCTCAATAACAACAACCGCATGAGATAGGGGCTATTATTATCCCTATTTTACAGATGAAGAAACTAAGGTTCAAAGAGATTGAGGGACTTGCTCAAATTCACACAACTAATAAATACCTGAGGCAAGCTCTTTTACAGGTTAGCCTTAATAATCAAATTATTTTATCAAGGAAAATAATAACATCTCAGTATCAACCCAGGGTATGTAAATTTTTTAAGCATCCATATATTTCCTATAACTGTCCCTAAGCAATTCAATCAACATGCATTTTTATTAAGCAGTAGCTAGACTAGCTACTGTGCCTGTACTAGGGTTACAAAGCTAAAATGAAAAACAACCTTTGCCCTCGAGGAGCTTACACTCTGCTGAGGGGATAGAATATGAACACAAATAAATGAAGAGATCCTTGAAGGCAGGTGACAGCAAGATCAGTAAGGGAGAAAGAGAAAACATTAAACCTTAGGATAATGAATAAAAGCTTTGTGAACAAAGTACCAAGTCACTTAAGCCTTCAAGGAAGCCATGGGTTTTAAGAGGTAGCTGTGAGAAGGGCTTGGGAGAAATCTTGCGTAAAGTTGTACATTTAAGATATGAAATGCTAAATTTGGTAAATAGGCATATAAGCCTCATCTGCTGCCAGTGCCATGATCACTTTGACCATTTGTTAGATTTACCTCATGGGTAACTCACAGAATCACTGAACCCAGGGCACCCACCTAGACACCATCTAGTCCAAGCACCTATGTGGTGGTTGGTTGTTGTCCTTCACTCTTGAAGAGGACCAAAATGGCAACACTATGCTAGAGTCAAGTTTCAGTGTGTCTAACTGTGGCTGATCAGACAAACACAGGTTCGGAATGCTTTACCACAAGTCAGGCACAAATAGTCCACGTGAATATTTGGGGTGGATACTCTAAATCTGTGAATCCTGAGTTTCCTTTGAGTTGTTTCAATTCTGCTTTGCTCATAGAGCACAGCACCTTCTCTGATGTGAGCACACTATGCTGAGGGGTCCTGTGCCAGTGTCTCCCATGTCACACAATCAATTCCAAAGTTCTCTGACAGAACAACTGTAGTGACAGAACCTTCAAGGCATTTCTATTGCTCCTGGTTGGACAGCACCAAAACACCAATTGTTAGGAAGTTCTTAGGGGCCTCTAAGTGGCATGGCGGATAGAGCAACAGTCAGGAGGACTTGAGTTCAAATCTGGCCTCACTCACTTAATAGCTGTGTGACCCTGGCCAAGTCATTTAACCCTGATTGCCTCTAAAAGAAAAGAAAAAAAAAAGGAATGAGCTGAAATTTACTTTCCTGTAATTTCCACCCATGGATCTTTAGAGCTGCACAGATTATATGTAATCCCTCTCCCATATAATAGCCCTTCCAGTGATTAAAGACAGATCTCAAACACACACACACACACACACACACACACACACACACACACACACACACACACATGCATTCAAAATTCTTGTCTAGAATAAAAAAGGACCAGCTCCTTCAACTGATGCCTTGTATAGCATGGGCTCAAGTCACCTGTCTATCCTGATGGCCCTCCCCTGGGATATATTTCTGGTTGTCAATACTTCTCTTAAAATCTGGTGCTCGTAACTATGAACAAAACTCACCATTCAACTGATCTAGAGGTGACTGGTTCTTAGATAAAGATCACTGCCATATATTTCCTATAGCTGTCCCTAAGCAATTCAGTCGTTAAGCTTTTATTAGATGGTAGCTAGACTACTATGCCTGTTCTAGGCATAAAGGATATAAAGTCAAAACAAAAAACAGCCTTAGCCTCAAGGAACTTACATTCTGCCAGAAGGATGGAGCATAAACACAGATAACCAGTGGACCATTGTGGATAAGAGAGATAAACTGACTACCAAAAAATTGGTGGTTTCTAGGTGAACTGAAATCAAGCAAATGAAAAGAGAAAATGCATTCAATGTTTTGTCTATATAGTTCAAAATAAGAATTTTGGTTGGAAAAATAACCACTTCTATAAACATTATTTCTCCTCTGCGCTTAGAGAAAGTTTGCGGCTTAATGTAATGCTCAAGATGTGATTCACCAAGAATCATCAAGTCATTGTTTGGAGGCAGGGAGGGCTAAAGCTTTAGGCTACAGAGGAAATATTGAGTGTTCCAGGCAAAGAGGGCCAAGCAATTTTCTTAATTTCATCCCTGAAACACACAATGAGATGTTTTTTTTTTTAAATTAAAGTTTATTTTCAAATGAAGATTCTCTCCACCCCACTTCGCCCCCCTCCTCTCTATCGACAGAGAAACCAAGAAACCCCTATTACAAACATATATAAATAAGCAAAATACGTTCTTGCATTGGCCACTTCCAAAAGAAATATGCTTCAGTCCAAAGGAGGTGGGCAGTTTGTTTTAGCTGAGTCTTCTGGAATTTGTGGTTAGTCACTATGTTGACCAAAGACTTCCAAATCTTCCAAAATTGCTTGTCTTTACGATATTGTTGTAGTCGTATAAATTGTTTTCCTGGTTCTATTCACCTCACACTGTGTCATTTCATAAAAGTGACATTTCTTTTCTGGACATGGCCAATGCAGGAATCTGACTTCTTGACTATGCATAATTGCTACAAGGGCTTGGTCTTGTTTTATTTTGTTTCCATTGGTAAGGGGAGGGGAGAAGGATTTTTAAAAATCCATTTTAATTGAAAAAAATTAAGTTAAATTTGAAAGAAACTACATCCCACAAATTTGATTCTCCCCTGGGAGCTGACTAAATAGATTGGACAAGAAGAAGCAAATGATTTTGTTGAATCTGCTCCAAAAGTCAAGAGAATTCCACTTAGCCACACAATGACAGCATGCAAGAAGGTCAGCTTAGAGTCGAGGGGTTAGGAAAGTGGTGGGAGCAGCTGGTCATCCTAGAGACAAGAGAAAAACTCTGTTCTTTTACAGGCTCAATCTAAACCTAGCAAGGAAAAATTCAAGTACGACGTGGCATTTTTTCCCTTTCCTTCTCCCAAACAACCCTCTCTCCTCTGTTTCCTCTCCCCGAAAAACTATCACATAATATGAGTAGAGCACCTGTTTCTGTCCTGTTTGGCCTAAAAAAAGGGATGATTGAATGGCCACCACAGCTTGGTCCCTTAAAGGATCAGCTGCCCACTGAATTGGGGAGTTCAGTGTGTGGACAGCTGCTCCTGAGTACACCTGTTTCCATGTGGTCTCAGCTGGCTTGCTTCAGAGGCACATTTAGGACAGATGACCCACAGTGCACCTAGCCAGAAGTATAATAGGGTCCATGCTGTCCTTATGGATGTGGCATGATGCAGAGAAGTTTACAAATTATAAATCATTGTATACATATATCTGTACATATGCCTTTCTCTCTCCTCCTACTCTGATGTCTCATCATAGGATGGAACTATCTATTGCTTCTTGAAGGCCATGCTAGCAGAATGCTAGCTCGGATGTGTCCTGCCAAGCTGGAAAGGCTCTGAATGAAGGACTGTATGCCCATTGGCCAAGGACCAATTCAGCTAAGTTTAAAGAAGCTTGTCACCACATTGGCCACTGGGTGATATATGGTTTTGGTCACAGCAACCCTTGAAGACTATATAATTAGCATTTGTGAAGAAAGCGTCCACACATCCCATCACAGATCTTTGACATTCTAAGATGTTATTTTTTATTATATAGCTTTCGGTATTGTTTGCTCTGTGTGAAAGGGGATGGAATATGATAGAAATATTTATATATATGTATATATATATACACATATATACTAGATGTGTGTGTATACACATATATGTATAGGTATATATATACATGTATGTATGTGTGTGTGTGTGTGTATATATAATATACATCAAATCATGATAGAAGTGCAGCTCACATTAAACAAAGGATCAGAAGAAGCAAGGGGACCATGGGAGGAGGGCCAGAAGGGAATAAGAGGAAAGAGAAGACCAGGAAAAAGGTTGCTTTACCACAACTCTCTCCCCATTCTAGTCCATCTTCCACTCAACTATCAAAGTAATCTTCCTGAATCACAGGTCATATACCATGTCGCACCCCATTCAATAAACTCCAACTGTTCCCCATCACTCCTGGTCAATCCCTTTCTACCTTTCCAGTCTTCTTATCTCATACTCCCTACAACATACTCCTCAATCCAGTGAGACTGGATTCCTTGTTGTTCCTCATACAAGACACTAAATCTACTGAGTCTAGGCATTTTCATTGCCTGGAATCCTCTTTCTCCTCATCTCTGTTTCTTGGCTTTCCTGTCTTCCTTCAAGTCCTAGCTCAAGTATAGGAGAAGCCTTTCCTGACCTCTCTTAATGCTAGTGCCTCCCTTTATTGATTTTCTCCAATTTTCCCTATATGTATCTTGTTTGCACATAGTTGTTTACATGTTGTTTAGATTATGAGCTCCTTGAGATCAGGGACTAACTTTTGCCTTTTTGTAGCTCTAGTATTTAGCATAATGCCTGGCACAGGAGGCACTTAATATGTTTATTGATTGACTGACTGCTACTGAAACACCAAAAGAATGCCTTGAGGATGAATGGAGGAGAGAACATCAGATGGAAGCAGAGAAAGGAATGAGAATAGAAGAAATAGGACCAGAATAGATCCCTGAAGGAGAGAGAGAATTAGTCGATCTGAGAAGGAAAGAGTGAATGAGAAAGAAGAAGGGAAACCAATAGGAAGAGGGTACCTATATCCTCTTCAGAGGTCATGGATGATTTGTTTCTCCTTTACTAAGGATTTTCCTTGTTGAACAGAACAGTGACTATTGGCATCATGGCTCCTATTTCCACCATTGCTCATCGTTGCCTCTGACAACTCAACCTCTGATTTGACTTCCAAGGGTAAATCTTATTAAGCGTTTGGCTCAGCTCACCAGTAAAGCAAATAGCTTTCTTGTGTCATTTTGCTTTTATTTGTGTGTGTCATTACATTAAGCACATGATGTTACAACAACAATATAATTGATGACTTAATGGGCCAGATTTTAATTCAAGTAATATTTCCATTAATCTAAAAGCTATCCCTTAAAAGTCTGTAAAATTAATTTATTGGAAAAATTCCAGCATAACTCTACCAGAAATTCTCTTCTGCATAATAATGCCTCAGACTTTAAAAGCAATTTTCTTGCTTTTTCTTTTTTAATCAACCTATATCTCCCTCCCATAGATGTACAGGCAAAAGATGTAACATGGGACCCTGAAATTTGTGGATTTGCAGGATTTGTCTTGGAAACCTGTAAAATCCTCATGGACATTTGGGACAAGACAGAGAATTAAGAGAAACATTCAAACGTAAATGCAAAGTGTAAACGCTGGGCTAGAAGAGATTTTCACAAAAGATATGCATGACCAGGGTGACTTTAGGGTTAAAGAAGATACCTAGGGCCAGAGGCCAGCCAGGTGTGCTGAAAGAAAGGATGTGAATATATTAGTGCAACTCACTTCTGCAACTGAATTACATCATATATTGGAAAGACTGAGAAACTGCATGGAATAATAAAGAAGTGGCCTTATAATAAGAAAGACCAGCTCTTTACATAATGAAGTTGAGGGGTTTTTGTTTTGTTTTGTTTTGTTTTGTTTTATGGTAAGAAAGTCTCACCTGTGCCACATACAACCATCATGTGACCTTGGATAAGTCACTTACTTTGTCAGTGCCTCAGGCAACTATCTAAGGTACATATGAGTTACATTATGAGTTTATAAGTTTACATATGAGTTTACATATACATATACTTACATAAAAGTTTACATATGAGTTAGTTGCACATCTTCATGTATGGAGAGATTTCTCACAAAAGGAATTCACTACACTGATGAAATCACAAATGCAGACCCACCTGGAAAAAGCATTGGCCTAGGAGGTGAGAGCCTTCCATTCGATTTTGTTTTGGGGCATCCTTGGGCAATCCACAAAACTTCCTTGAGTCCCAGGTTTTTCATCTGGAAAACCAGTGTACTGCACTAAATTTTCTCCCATCCATCCTCCAAACAGCAGCTAAAGTGACATTTCTAAAGCAAAAGTCTGGCCATGCTACTGCCCCTCAATAACTCAAGTCCTTATTACCTCTTGGATGAACTACAAGATCCTCTGGGTCAAAATCTATCTCTCTCCAGCCATATTATAAAGGGTGTTCTGAAAGTCTAAGTGTAGTTTTAAACTTTTTAGGAACATCTATATTAATCCTCTTCAAAGCATTCTTTGGTTCTGGAAAACTGGCCTGCTTCCTGTTTTTTGATGCATGACATTCCACCTCCCACCCATAAGTTGTTAGATTGCCATCTTCTCTATCCCCCATGCCTGGAATGCACCCTTTCCTCACCTCTGCCCCTTAGAATGCTTAGTTTCCTTCAGAGCTCAACTCAAATGCTACTTCTTGCTACTGTTAGTGTCTCACCCCAGCTGCTAATTTCTTCCTCCCAAAATTATGTATGTTTACTTGGTCTATACTTATATATGTATGTATTATTTTCCTCAATAGAACATAAGCACTCTAACAATAGGGAGTATTTCATTTTTGTGTCTGTGTTCCCATCACCTCCCAGAATACCTGGAATAGAGCAGGTGCCTGTGATTGATTTACAAAGCACTTTACTCACAACCCTATGAAGTAGTGTAACAACAACGTTACTTGCAGCTACTGTGGCTGTGTAAGACCAATAACACCAGCACACAGGAGGGCTGCTAGCACAATTTCTTTGATCTGCTTTTCTAAGGAAAACAACTTTAAGGGGTTTACAATCTCACTTTAATTAAACATACATATATCATTGACTTAGTTCAGGGGAAAAAGTCAGCACACTGAACTTTAGAGAAAACATAAACAGAAATTACAAGCAGAAATTATATAAACAGAGCAAATAACACAAATCAACAGATAGACTTCTGTCTGACCATAGCAATACACACATAGTTACCAGATTGAGAAGCACCAACATCTGGACTTTCAAAGCTGGGGGACTCCTTAACAACTACCCAGAGTCTCCATACCAACACTCTTCCAATTAATGAGCCCCAAGCAAAATGCTAACCTCAGAGTATACATACACTTCTTTGGGGTCAGAAGGTGTCACAACCATGCGACTCAAACCCATGTGACCTAGGCCTTCCCATGACTTAAGCAGGTCATCAAAGACTCCCAATTCAATCAAAGACTCTTGACTGAAACAAAAGCAAGATTCAAAGGCACTTGATTGCCTTAATGCTGAAAAGCACTACAAAACAAAAAACAGCAAAAAGTCCCACCTTGCTTGCCATTACAGGTAGACAATGTATTATTATTCCCTTTTTACAGATGGGGAATAAATACACAAAGAAGTTAAATGACTTTCCTAGGGTCATACAGTGAATATATGTTGGAGTCAGTAAAAAAACTAATATTTATTAAGTACTATGTATCAGATCCTAGGTACTGGTCTTCTGACTATAAGACCATATTTGACTTCATAAGTGATTGTATACCCCTGCAATCATATATTTTCTATGATGCCTGGAAATATTTTAAGATATCATACTCCTAGTCAGTCTGTGCATAGGTAAGCAGGGTAGGATACCTGCACTTAGAGCATCCTTCAACCTGCCTTCCCATCAATATCCACAATTCCCTTTTAGGCTAGAGACCTCCAGCATCTGACCCAAGCACACAGTGATTGTGACTGGAGACTGAGAAACTGTTGCTCTCACTGTGACCATACTGAACCAATGGGGTTCATTGCTGAGAGGCTATGGTTAGAAACACAAGAGAGGTAAGCACTGTTTGCCTCATGGATCCTTCTCTTTCTTTAACATTTCCTGCTGCTATTCTTTCACATGAGCAAGAAGACACTACATAGTGAGCCCAGAATAAAGATGTTTAGAGAAAATGACCAAGGCACTTTCTAGCTTGCAAAGCCTTCTCTGAATATGTTGCTGAATGTTGTTTTGAGTTGAGGTCTTTATTTGCTTTATTGGGGTGGGGGTTGGTAGAGAGTGAGAAAGGTTTGGTCTGGGCCTCTCATTTCTTTAGTATAAGGGACTCCCAAGTGAGGAAACTTTCTCCACCAATGTAGAATGGTACCCACTTGCAGGTATTTATAGTCTGAGAGATTTTCCTGGGACCTTGAGAGGTTAAGAGCTCCACCCAGCATCACTCAGTTACTGTGAATCAGAGAGGAATTTGAACCCAGTTCTTTCTGAGTCCAAAGCCAGCTCTTCAACCCTTATACCAAGCTGCCTCATGATTTCTCATAATAATAAGTCATTCTCTTTATTGTTGTACTTGTTATCATTATTATGGTAGAACACTCTTCTAGAAAGAAAAACTGAGCCCTCCAATGCCTATCTTGATGTACCCCACTTCTAACTCTAGAGAAGGCTTTCCAATCACAATATAATAACAGATGCTCATAATAACTGTAGGTCAACAAGAAAAGGTTGAGCTGTGTTCTGCATATTCTCTTTAAGAAAGAATAAAAGGAGACATGCCTCCCCCCATCTGGCAGAAAGATGGCTGACCAAAGTTGTGAAAATTGTTACTGGTTAGCGATAGTTACTTTGATAGTCCAATTTTTCTTTGCTAGTAAGGGTGAATGGGAAATATTCAAATGTTTTTTAGAAGGCATAAAGAAAAGATATTGATTGGGACAATAACAACAGCTTTCTTTCTTTTAATTTTCACCCACAAAGACAATATATCCTAACCCTAACCCTACCGAAGACCCTCATTGCCTCTCTCCAGAATTATTGCCATGACCTCCTAAATGATCTCCCTGACTCTGTGGCCTAATCAAACTGACCGTTCCTCACACATATAAAATCACAAGTAAAATATCCAAACACAAAATGAAAATTAAAGCATGATATCATCCATTAAGTTGACACACCCCCACAAGTTGACACATTCCCCCAAGGGAAATGGATTTATATTGAAAACAATTCACTTTTGCCTGTTATTTTTGTATCGAGTACAGTGAATATCTATTCACAGCAAAACATGACCCCTGCTGAAAATCTGTTATGTTCACTCACTGTTACGATCTGTTATTTGATTGTTCTCTTTTGTGCTTTTCAATAAAAAGATCTCAAAAGCTTTTTAGATCTCAAGATTTCCACTGGCTGTCTCCCTCCTCTCCATTCCTGGAATGTTCTCCCTCCTCATCTCCGTCGCCTGCCTACCTTCACGTCTCCTCTAAGGGAGAAGTGGGACAAGTAGTTACTCACACAGCCTGGTAAAATTTATGGATGGAGTATAGTCATAGTGTGTGCTTTGCAAACAACAGCAATTTTGCATGTGCAACAATCCATAGACTGATAGATGCTGGTATAAGGACAGCTAACATTTATATAGAGCTTCATAGATGTTTGATCCTCACAGTAAGGATCCTCCCCACCTATTGCTGTCTCCATTTTACCTCTGAGGAAGCTAAGGATGAAGAAAAGTGACTTACCCATGGTCATACAGTGGGTACCTAAGGTAGGATTCAAACTCAGGTCTTCCTCACTCCAAATCTAGCATTCCTTCACTATGCCATCTAGCTTCCTCAGTTATGGATAAATAAGTAGAAACACAAATATTGATTGACGAATGATTGCCACGGAGTCAAATTCAGCCCGTGGTTTATCTTTGTATCACCAGTGAGTTAAGAATGATTTCTGGCTCTACAAAATCATGGCCATGGGCTGGATTTGACCTCTGATATAGATGGATGGGTTATATCAAGTATAATAATAGCTAACATTTATTCATGTATCTAGTACTTTAAGCTTTGCAAAGCTCATCTATTACCTCATCTATTACCTCGTTTAATCTTCACAACACCCTGAGTTGTTATGATTATCCCTATTTGACAGATTAGGAAAGTGAGACTGTTGGGGCATCCATTCCATTATGTAGTGTTGTGCGTGCACTACTGTTATAAGTCAATATACTGTGTTTCTGCATGTTACAAATATTTGATTACCCTATGCAACTCTCTTCTATGTGGTATAAGTCAAGTATAGACTAAGTTTGTTGCTGTGATGTTTACTGCTGTTTTGTTTGGTGGAGGGGGGGAGGGTAAGGAAGGAATACTGGAATCTAAAAACTTCACAAAAGCAAAAAAATAATCGCTTTTCATTACTTTGATTAGACAGCTGGAGAGAGATTATACTCCATAGTTCTTTCTTCCCCTGTCCCCCATTTTGTCCCTTGTGCGTAAATAATACATATCCACATGACTTAATAGACTCAACATTCTCCTGATCTCAGCCAGCTAAGTTTTTGGTGGTGGACTAGTGTGAAAGATGTCAAGATTGGAAACTCGGAGAACCATGCTCTGGTTCTAACTAATTCAAGTCCCAGATATTGGGCCAAACTGGGAATTTCCAGTTTTTCATAAATAGAGTTCACCTAAACTTTGGATTTTCTTCTGAATTAGTTTGGAAGCTGTTTTACTCCAATCATTGGGCTGTAGAAGGCCCTATATTATGTATCAGAACAGTCCTGTATCCCCAGGGCAACATGGTCACTTAGAGCCAGGCCATTCTGTTCTCACTCAATCTAGTAACCCCATGAGAACACAGACTGACTATGTTCAGTGACATGATGCCAAAAAGATGGTCTCAGAAGTGAAAACATGAGTGAAACAGCCATTTGTTTCACTGATGTAATGCCAAACAATTTGATGTAGCAGTCAGTTGAAAAAAATTAAGCAGATTGATTTTTTAAACTAAAGCAGCTGATGGTCTAGACTTCATGTATATATAATTCACCCATCAGAATCCTAGAAAATCTACAGGAGACCACTCACAGCAGAGGGGTGGTGGATACAGGTGTGGAATGACATATGTTGTCAGACATAAATGACTTGACAATTTTTCTCAGAAGAAAGGGTTCATCTGGGGAATAAGTGTTTTTTCTTAGAATATCGATCAAAAAATTTTAAAGATATAAAAGAGCAATAATTAAGCACAATTAAACAAAACTTTTATGGTCCTACTATGTGCAAGGCACTGTGTTAGGCACTGGAGAGACAAAGACAAAAATATAATTGGCCCTGCTCTCAAGGAAGTTATATTGTGTTCGAGAGAAACAATATGTATCCAAGGGAATAAATACAAAGACAGTCATTTTGAGAGTTGTGAGAGACAAGAAATGTATGTCAAAAACAGATTAGGAAGTCCTTTTATGCCAGGCTTGAGTGGTGGGAATGAAGGAGTTGGTGGTTTATTGCATAAACATTGGGGAGCCACTTGATGTCTTTGGGAAGAGAAGGGACATGATCTGATAAAATCTTTCTAGTAAAAGATATATAGTAGCCTTTGCAGAGTGGATTAAAATGGGGAAAGAGTAAAGATAGAGAGACCATTTGGGATGAATATAAGCCATACTGGAGGAGTTCTATACTTTGGGAGAAGATAGATACTGCCAAAGATATAGCAACTTAAACTGTGTGACCCATTTGTAGGGCAAAAGCAATTAAAATCTTGTGAAAGCATTAACTGCCCAGTCTGAGTCACATGGTCAATAAAGTAAATACATTTCAAAAATACTACTAGAATTATAAATATTCTACCCAATGTCACTAGCACACATAAGGCAGTGCGGTATAATGAACAGAGAGCTGAATACAAAGGCAGGAATATCTAAATTCTTTTTCTGATCACATAAGTGACCTAACCTCTCTTTCCTCCTCTGTAAAGCAAGGGGGTTAGAATAGATGGCTCTCCCTTCTCAACATTTTTTGATATTGTTATCTTATCACCATAGCTACCCACGACCGAAACAAGCAGCCAAGAAATAAATAATTCAGTCAATAAACTGGTTATTTTGTAGGTAAACATGCTACCAAAACAACCCATTGGTTGGATTTTTCTTTCCTTGAGCTGAACTATTTTCAATTATACTAACAAACATCACCTTTTACTGGACAGGAAAGACGAATACAGTCTCATCAAAGAGACTCTTCTACTTCTGAGGTGGGCCCTGAGATGAACCTGAGCTATATCAGTTATTATATATATAATATAAATATAAGGATTTGGTTGGTTTTTTTCCCTTTTTCTTCTTCCATAGTAAAGAGGAGACACTGTCATCTGTCTGAAGAGCAAGCACAGAGTTTGGCAATAAATATTTAACAATAAACAAGTAACCTATGGTAAACACTGAAAACAGATTTAAAATTGATGAAGGATGCACTTGGGACTCTGACAAGCTCCAGAACATTGGATTTTATAAAGGGCTCATTCAGACAACTTGCTTTTTAAAGTTTGAATTGCCTTCCGGGTGTCTTAGGGTTTGGGGGGATGAGGGAACAGAGCTAGTCAACCTTCTCAGTCAATTTTCTTGTAAAATTCAAGTTCCTGAAACCAAAAAAGAGAAAATTTAGAAGTAGGTGGGACCAAAGAGAATATAAGCACACCTAATGAACAACCAACAGTTTGTTGTGCCTTGAAAAACTTTAGTCTTGGAGTGAATAAGGCAGTGAGGGTCCTTATTTTTAGGGCGAACACAATGAAGCTAAAGTTTGACATGCTTCTTTCATCTCACTAAAGGGCAGCTCTGAAGCCCTCCTTGTTAAGAACACTGCTGCCCATTCCAGCAATTTATGTCAGGAGGATCCTGCCGTTTATTATGAGGACATAAAGTACAGCTGCAAGTCCATTATTTTCCCTCAATGCCTAAGCGTGCTTGGCGTGAGCAAGGAGGGAGATTCTGGGGAAGTGCAAAAGACCTTGCAAAGCCCAAGCCCCAAATACATCACTTATTGGTCTCTCCATAGCAGCCAGACAAGAGTAGGGGATGGGAGATGATAGGTGATTAAGCTGACTCCCTCCCACACCCCAGCGATTTTCTTATTTATTTCGATTCTCACACATTAAGTAGCAACTTGGGTTTGGAATAGATGAGGCATCGGAACAAAAGTCTGCCAGCCAGAGAAGAGTGCCCACTAAGGTTTCCTCCAAGAACCATTTCCAAGTCCCAGGAAACCTTACAAGCTTTCATTTGTGAAAATCACTTACAAGGGAAAATCACTGCCAAGAGAGAAGTCCCCTTTTCCAACCCGCACCTGAGAAAAGCTGGTAAGGAGAGAGAGGCCATTCCTATAGCCAAGTTTAAGAGCTACTTTCAGGGTCAGGGATTTATTATTCACACATAAAGATTTTCATTGGAAGATCTCAAACTAGTTTACTCATGTTTATTAATAATCTCATAGAGAGACATAGTCTGAATCCCACAGAATAAGAAGGGCATGGATGGGTTATAATAATATGTGTTACTGGTAGGAGCTTCCACATGAAGGAGACCTGTTGGACAAATTGGACAATGGCTACCAGCCCAAGTATCAGAAGTGAAATTTGAACCCTGGTTTTCCGGCTCCAGATCTTATGTTCTTTCTATTTTACCAAATCCTTCCCAATGAAAAAATCTCGTGTGTGAATAATAAATCCCTGACCCTGAAAAGAGGCAATGATTTGGTATAATAGAAAGAACACAGGACCTGGAGCTAGAAAACCAGGATTCAAATCTCACCTCTGACTTCCTACTTGTGAGACCTTGAGCAAGTCATTTAGCCTCCTTATGCTTCAGTTTCTTCATTTCTAAAGTGACGATTTTGAACAAAGTTGTCTTCTAACTCTGAGTCTGTGCTCCTACTGCTGATAAGGGTGCTAAGTGCCCTTCAGGCCTCGCTTAGTTGACCTTTCGAGTCCCTCCAAATTCACTAGGAGCACCCACAGCCGGGCATGTTTCCAAAGAGCTGATATAACCTAAAGAAAAACGTTTTTCAGAGGCTGCTTTTATTTTTTTTAAAGCAGTCCCTTCTCTTCCCACCTCTAGGAATGACCACACAGATGCAAGGTAGAGTCATCTAAGACAGAAGAATGACCTCCTATGATATGGCCCTTCCAGACATTCTAGCAACCAGATCATTCCTCAAATGAAGTGTTCATCTCCAGGACCACTATGATAGCAGACAACCAATAGCTACCACAGCAGAGGAGAAGGCAATGAGGCTTTCGAAGGGGGTGTTTCCTTATCATAGAATCATGGACTCAAGGCTAGAAAGGGGCCTCAGAGGCCATCTAGATCCAGCCACCCCCTCATTCTACAGATAAGGAAGCTGTTATTATTTACTCATTTTTCAGTCGTATCTGACTCTTCGTGACTGCATTTGGAATTTTCTTGGCAAAGATACTGGAGTGGTTTGCCATTTTCTTCTCCAGCTCATTTTTACAGATGAGGAAACTGAGGCAAACAGGGTTAAGTGACACAGCTAGTAAGGGTCTGAGGCCAGATTTGAACTCAAGAAGATGAATCCTCCTGATTCCAGGCCCAGCACTCTATCCACCATGCCACCTAGCTGCCCTAAGGAAGATGAAGCACAGAGAAATTAGATGACTTGCCCAAGGTCACAGAGGTAGTGTATACAAGGAGGTATTTGAACCTAGGCCCTCTGACAGTGGTCTTTCTCCACACTACCTTACTGAGGCAGCCAAAATATAGTCAAAAGCATGTTGGCCTTGAAATCTAAGGATCTGGGTTCCAATTCCAGCACCATAATTTACTGGTTGTGCTACCTTAGGCAAATCACTTATTTATTTTCTTCATCTCTAAAAGAAGGATAAATAATATTTCTACCATCTTCCACCAAGGGGTTGCTGTGAGGAAAGTATTTTATAAACCTTAAAGATGGATTGTCTAGAGACTAGACATGTGATTTCTTTAGGAGATAGAGAACTCCCTTTACCAGTGGAGGTTGGCACTTTCCCTGTAACTTAGAGTCAGAGTTGCCCAGGGCATTGAGAGGTTAAGGAATTGGTCCAAAGTCTCACAGCCAGTACATATCAGAGGCAGGACATGAACCCAAATCTTCTGGGCCTCAAGGCCAGCTCTCTATGCCTGCCATACACCATACTGCTCATAAACATAAAATCTCGTTTAAACATGAGTTATTGTCATCTTGATAGGACTGTCTTCTTCCTGGAGATTTTTGAATAACAGAGGATGAAATGCAGCTGGGAAAGTTCCCCAGTGGTAATGGTTTCTTTCATTCACACTTGTTGCTCTATCTCTGATCTGTATCCCTTTGTACTGGTGCTTCCTCATCTCTGGAATGCATTCCCTCCTTAACTCAAGCCTGGTTTCCTTCAGAATGCTCAGCTCCAGTGGAACCTTCTACATGAAGCTTTTCCTGACACTCCCCACCCTATTCTGCCCCAGATGGTAGTGCCTTCCTTCAAAAACTTAACTTGAATCCATTTTGTGTATATGTACTTAAATATATATGTGTGTGTGTATGCATGTAAATGTATATGCATATATACATATATTATGTGTGTACAGGTATATCTACATACATACATATGTGTGTATGCATATATATGCATGTATGTGTGTGTGTGTGGTTTCCCTGTATAGAATGGAAGCTCTTTGGGGAATGGGAATGTTTTATTTTTGTCTTCGTCAAATCCAGCACCTAGCATGGTGTCTGCTATGTGATAGGAACTTAATAGAGGCTTATCCATTGATTGGTTGACCTATTAAACATAAAAGATTAGGCCTATGGCTATTGGGATTGCTGCTATATATCTGCGGGCAACATTGTTCTTTTTCAGAAGACCATGGTAGCTAAGAAGGCAATTGCCAGTGTCCACGTGGGTAACCTGAGTCGACTTAATTGCAAGGCAGCCTACCTGTGTAGGGCAGAGGCCAGAAAACAAAAGCAGTTGCTTTTCTTCCTCCTGGCATAGTGGAAAGATCAATACACTTGGAGATAAGATAGGTTCCGAGCTCATCTCTGCCACTTACTACCTGTATGACCTTGAACAAGATGTATGACCTGTCTGGGACTCAGTTTCTTCCCTTGTTAAATGAGGGAGTTTCACTCAACGGTCTCTGAAATCCTTGCCAATTCCAAATCTGCGATCCTGTAATGCTATGAAGGGGAATTAAATTGGCACTGGCTGGTTTTAAGAACAGGGTAGCAAATGACCTACAGCAGACAGGAATAGGGGCTGAATTTGGCAGCTATGACAGTGATTACATCTGTGTGTCACAAACCACTGCCTCCTCCCTGGCCAATCAGAGCAGGACATTTTCCCAGCAGCCTCCCTTCTCCCTACCTCCAACATATCTCAGACCTCCCCGTGCCCTCTGGATGTTCAGAAATAGAGCTGCCCTGTGACTAGGTCCCTTGGCAGGGCAGAAATGTCACTGGTGTTTGCATGGTACATGGAGCAATATACAAGCAGTCCCATCCATGGGTGTATTAATCAGGTAAAGGTCCAGTCAGGGCAAATGGAATCAACCAGGTTCTGACCTCCCAGGAGTTCATCAGTGGGCAACACTCAGAATGAGTTGAACTTATCTTCTAAGCCCTATGGCCCTGAAACATGAGCAAATGGAAGGTATTTTGGAAGATTGTCAAAATACGACTAGGTCAGGCTGCCCCAGACTAGCACAGACTCTTCAATGTCTTGGTGAATCACCTACTTTCCCCTCCCCCTTGCTAATCCCCCAGGGTCTCAGGAACACTGTGAACTACCGAGCCATCCCCACAGGCTTCCTTTTACTTCCACAGGAGTCCACCATCACTGATCTCAAATTGAGAAGAAGAGAAAGGAAATCATATTTGAGCTTTCCTCCTTTCTGTCTAGAGCTGGGGAGCAGTTGAGAGTGATCAGTCCTTTGGGACTCTGATCACTTAGGGGTATCCTCTCTCCTCTTCTTGCGCCCGGCTAATTCTCATTAATGTTAATGGAAGTTACACATGCAAAGAAGAAAGGAATATGCCCCTTGGGGGAAAGTGTGCAGCCTTTCGCATCAATTATAGTTCAAATGGAGGTCGGAAGAATTAAACAAATGTACCAGCATGGAAGCAGTCCTATGGGAAATGTGTAGTATTTCATATTGATAAACAATCAACAAGAATGATAGCTGGTTTGGGCATTGTCCAGGATGATATTTCAGGAAAGATTTGGCCCAAAGACTTGTCCTAGCTACCTCCTATCCCAAGTTTCTTCACGGCTATTATAGATGGAAAAGTACTCCATAGCTAAAGAGCAGAGAAATGCTTTGCTTGGTCCCCAACATGTGCATCTCACGTGAATAGCGCTTTGGCTACTTCCGTAAATCATGCCCTTCTTTGTGTCTGTGATGTGCTTTGAAAAGTAATAACAAATACGCATCAGAACAACTGAGAGTCTCACTGCGGGTCCTTTACCTGGTATTAGAATAAACTCAGAGAAAATACCTACTTACCACCTAACAGTAGCTTAATTGGACTGGAAGCATTTATGTGAACAAAGCGGTAAAGAGTGGATGGAGATGAAACCAAGGAGAAAAATATAAAGATGATTAAGCTTGTTAAAATAAAAGCCCCTAATGGAATAAATAGCTCTGGTTCTGAGCACAGAATAACTGCTTCCTCCCTAATTCAAATATCAGATGGAAGAATAATTCATCTATTGAATATATTTAATTTTAAAAGTCTTCCCCCAAGTGAAATGCAAACTAGTTTTCTGGATGACTGACTATTATTAACTTATGAAGTTAAGTAATCTTCGAGGAGATTATGTCTGAAAAGAGATAACATATTTGGCCTTTTCTTTTTAACTAATAGAAATAAGAGGAAATGATAAAACATAATTTAAATAAACACATGTAAGTGTGCGATTTGATAGGGTTCCAGAGTGAAGTTATCCAATGATTGGAATTTCACAGCAAAAAGTTCACCATCTGATAATGGAAATGGAAATGCATGTGAAAAATAATATTGGAAAGTCCACGGGCCAAGCAGAATTGGCCACCCTTCCCAAAGTACAAAAAGCCCTGACATTTGGAAGATTCCTCTGTTCTTTCTCTCTCCCTCTCTCTCACCTCCATCATCGCTCATTCTTCCCTCCCTTCTGCCAACACATACTCAAAGGAGAAAGTTAGCCCAGCAAGCCCAGACTAATCAGGAGGAAGGGCTCTGGACAAAATTGGGAAGTCTATGTCAGATCTCTGGCTTGATTCCCCTTTTGCCCACTTTTTCCCTCTTCCTCAGCCTTCCTGGGTTTTCAGCTCTCACCAATGATAAGACTTGCTCAAAAGAAAAATCTGAAAAATCTCATACAAAGCATGTGAATGTAATGTAAAAGATGGGGTAGAGGTAATCAGAATCAGAAGAGTATCCCATATCTGTTGGATGCTGGGTGACTTAGAGGTTCTTAGACTCATCTGTTTAGAGCTGTAGCCGGTCTCATAGACCATCTGGTCCAAACCTCTCATTTTACAGATGAGGAAACTGAGGCCCAGAAAGTTGATATGACATCCAAATTCACATAGGTAAGAAGTGGCAGAGGTAAATATTTAGCCCAGATAGTTATACTCCAAATCTAGTGCTTTTTCCACATCCATCAGGATGCCTCCCACTTCCAGTGGGCCATGTATCTTCTGACTACTCAGCATTGTAGGGTTTGGTGTTTTGAGAAGATGCAGCAAACCATCGATGGTCACTTGGTCCCCCTATCCCATGGTAATGGGAGTGTTGCAGCAATTTAAAAGGAAAAAGTTCTCTCTGTGTCTGCCATCTTTTTGTCTCTCCTCTCTTTCCTCCATCACCTTTTCTTTCTCCAGAATATGTCTATGTAACATTTTCTCTAGGAATGAGCTGTGATGGGGGAGGGATGGGCACTCTTACCCACCTAGAGAAGCGGATATGTGGCCATTCAAGCAGGACCTCCTCCAGGTGAGCCTGAGTCAAGATCTCAGGCTTCTAGCTGTCCATTTTGCTTTGTGTTTCTTTGCTTGAGAGCCAGTGACCACACAACAATATTGAAATGGATGCCTATTCCAGACCTTGGTGGCAAAATCATGGTCAGCAAGAGGAGTTTCTGCAACTACACAGATAGGAGGATGAGTCTCTAGGCCCTGGGCTATCCTCTTACTGATGGGTAGTATTTTTGCCTCCAAAAAGTGCCATGGTAGCTATCAGGGATATCTCCATAATAGCAGTTGGCATCCACTTAATGACTCTGGAATTATCAATCTCTTAAGCTCGCAAGATTTTCTCTAAGGCTGAAAAGTCTATCTCGGAATCACTGTTTAATCACCTATGCTGGGGCAAAGAAGCACCAAACAGAAGGGACTTCTAGGACCTTGAGATGTTTATCCTCTCTAGTGGCCATATGTGATCAGGCCTCACTTCTGATGGGGTGGCACAGGCTACCCTTCCTTGCATGCCTCCTCCCATAGGAAATCCCAAAGAGGACTTAATGTCATACATTCCCTAAAGAGAAGGGGAGAAATAGCATTAAAAGGTGAGTCATTCCTTTTAAGGTCTATTGAGTAGGCAGCTCATACTCACTCAGTGGCCAGTCCTCTCTGACACAGATCTGATTATACTCCCCCATGCCGTGGAACCCAACTGGAAACTACTGGTTGTACATGTCTTTCACCATAGGGCCCAGCTGAAAGGGCCAGAGCAAATGCGTCACTGGAAGGGGACCAGTTGAAGGACAGTGTATGTGGACCTGGAAGGAGCCCTCCTTCACACATGCTCCATGGGTATACTCTAAGCCAAAGGGTGTGTGTGTGTGTTGGAGTGGGGTGTGTGTGTGTGTGTGTGTGTGTGTATGTATGTGTGTGTGTGTGTGTATGTATGCTCAAGTGTGTGTGTTTCTCCTTTCATTATGTATACATTGAATTTAGGGGAAGACCAGTGGCGCAGTGTATAGAGCACCTTTCATGGTGTCAGGAAGATGAGTTCAAATCCAGCCTTAGATACTTACTGGACACTGTGGGACCCTGGGTAAGTCACTTAACCTCTGTTTGCTTCAGTTTTCTCAACTATAAAAAGGGGATAACAACGGTGCCTACTTTGCAAGGTTGTTGTGAGGATCAAATGAGATAACACTTGTAAAGCACTTAGCACAGTGCCTGGCACACAGTAGGTGCTATGTAAATGCTTATCCCCTTCCTCTCTCCTATGCTGTTTCCCAAATCACTTATAAATTATTTTTAAATTAGCATAGGTCAAAGAACAGATCTCTAGGTCACTCCACTACAGACTTATTGCTGAGTTGACATCACACTCTAAATGACTACTCTTTGGGCCCAGTCATTCAACCAGTTCCAGATGTGTTCTAGCTCCCATCTTTATATATTCCACACACAAAAAAAAATAGAATGAGAGATTTTTGTCAAATGCTTTGTTGAAGTCTAAGATAAACTACATCGGTGTCATTCCTCTGGTCTGCGTGTTTAGGACCATTGTGCAAAAAGGAAACCAGGTTAGTTGGGCATGACCTGTCATTGATGGCGCCATGCCACGACCTCGGCTTCCTTTCTATCTGTTCCATAACCATCTCTTTAATCATACAGTGTAAATTTTACCAGGGATGAATGTCAAGCTTCCTTTTCACAAACTAGCACAACATTTCCCCTTCTCCCCAATTCTGGAGAGTGGTTCAGCATTCACCTGCAGTTCATCTATACGTCCTGGGAAGACAGAAGACCTCTCTATTGTGAGGTGGCTAGGAGTCTGATGAATAGTTGCCTCGATACCCCTCAGCAGGAAGTTACCAAACAATACTATTTGTCTCTTCTTCCCCTGAACGTGACTGCATACTCTCTCTCCCGACAGCACCTGTGGATTCCCATCATCATTCTTTGGAGGACAAGCAGCTGCTTCACCATCACAGAGCCCTGCTACCCTTATCTATGGGAAGAGCTTCATACCTAGCTCACCACACCATAGCTCCCTGTTCAGAGATCCTTCGTCCCTTTCTCCTTTTCCGTCCATCCTCCAAACTCCTGGCGCACATCAAAATTCCTTTCTGCCTTTTTAGATCTCTTTTCTTCCCTGTTTTCATCTTGAAACCCTTTTCTTTTTTTCAGACATGTTTTATTCTCTTTGATAACCCAGAAGAGGAGTGAGGAATTCCTCAAGTAAATCATTTGTACCTATCAATGGAACCTGTATCAAACTTCTTTAACAAAAACAGGGGGAACAGATATATTTAGTTGTCTTTGGCCAGTAAGTAAATTCAAGAAACATTTTTAAAGGAGTTATTCTTCTAAAGCTTAGCTTGCTTGAAACAGTCTAGTGTCAATTATTCCGTGATTGATTATGTAGTTTGCAGATTACCCAGGCCCTGTGCTTCTCCTTGGGCCATTCATTTCTCATTACTGAATAGTAGGAAGGGAAAAGATCCTATAAAATAAAATAGAAACCCAATTTCCCACCTACAATTTCAGTCTCCACAGAACCTTTTGCCAAAATAGCTAGCAGTGCTAATTAACAGCAAAGTGGCTAAAACACAGACAAAGGGGCAGCCCAGGGTCTGGGTTGTCAGGAGATCTGACAGTAATTCAAGAATTCTGCAATATCCAAAGTAGACTATGAGAGGTGATTACCAAACAATGTGGTCTTATGTTGTCTTAGAGTGTCCTTTCGAGTATACACACATACACCACACACACACAAATAGCTTTACATTTTTAATAGAAAAGACATTTCTTCATAAATCATCATTTCCTCAGAGAGGTATATTAGTGGGCTGCTGAATTACCTAGTCCCTCCGACCCTGAGACCAGATGACTATTTCTCAGTGTTTTACTCAATTAACTTCACAAGCTTAAATTTGGCTTCACAGCAATAACATTAATTAAATGAGAGCTTATGTCATGCTATTAGTTGACTGCTTCCTGCTTAGACATTGCAATTTTGCATCAACTCTTTTCAGAAAACAAACACACATTCCATTAATATCATTGCTTTAAGTAATGCTGGAGTTGGGAGTACTTGACTCTCCTTCTCTCCTCCTCTTCCTCTCTCTCTCTCTCCCTCCCCCCTCCCTCCCCCTTCTCTCTCTC